>JAQPPZ010002041.1:0-1200000 GCA_028583015.1 Wollemia nobilis | reverse complement strand
ATAAATCAATGAGTTTAGATTTTTCATTGTGGTATCAGAGCTAGTCAGATCTATTGGGTTTAATGACAGCTACGAAGAGGCACCAATGAAGAGCAGTGAGAGGTACACAATACCCAATATGGCAGATGACAATAAAAATAACTAAGTGTTTTTTCCCCTTTATGACTGTTGCTAAGGTTTTATCCTAGCCATCCATGTTGTATCAGATGATTACAGGGACAAGTGATAACTTGTAGAGGATTTTTCATGGGATCATTGTGATCGGTCATAGTTTGCAGGTGGTAAATGAAGATAATTAATCAAATTCCTAAGGTTGAAAATTCAACCAATCACATTGCAAAAGTATCATCCTCCAATCACCAAGTAACATATGGTTATCAGTGAGTGTGGCCCTATTTTGAGAAAATTGTAGAATCGACGATGAAATCTGATGTAAAGCTAATCGAAGATGGTAGTATTGCATTTGAAAGTCATAAATTCTCTAAAATGGAAGTGCTTGTGCCTCACATAATGGATCCAGCCCTTAGTGAGCATGTAGTTTTGGTTGCTATTCTAGAAAGAGTAGAGAAAGCACCATAGTTTGGTCGTGTCGTCTCATCAAAATTTAGGACAAGGACCTTATCATTGGAGATAATATATTGCATAAAGTACTCTTTGGTACAGTTCTTGGGGATCGCTAGTCGGTTCAACTTCCAACATCTCTCGACAATAATGTCTTCTTTAACAAGTGCTTGTACAGGGAGTCGCATTCGTATCTATAAGTTCATCAACTACCGCATATGTCAACTATTACATTGTATTGCATTTCAGATGTTAATGCAGTGGTTGATGGGAGTTATAATTACCACAACTTGAAATTTGATCTCTTTCAGGTTGAGAAAGAGGCTTTCATATCTTGGTTATGAATTTGTTGAGATTTTTCAAGTCTTTACAAAGGTGATTGTTTGTTGTTTTTTGGTACAATGGTCAACAGCAACAACTATGATTTACAAGTTCTAGAATTTTATGGAAAATATTATATTTTTTGGAATATCAAAATGAAGATATTTTTGATGGAAAAAGGACTCTGGGACATTATTGTTGATGGGTTTGAAGAACCAAAATATTGGAGCACTATTGAAGGAGAAGAAAGAATATTTAAGAAAGAAGCTCAACATAAAAATTGTTTGGCTCTTTTAGATATCATAAAATATATGAAGAAAAATATTTTTTCACTCATAGTAAGTTTTAGAACAACTTCTAATGCATAAAAAATATGAAAATATGTTTTTGGATGTGATAAAACTCATGAGAATGTTTGTGAGCTAGTGTGTAAAAACCTAGAAGATTGTATGAGCAAGGGAGAGCCTTGTTCTTATGAAGAGTCTTGTGAAACTCTCATGGAAGAGAGTGGTAATATGCATGTTGATGAATTTATTTCTGATGAAGAGAAAGAAGAATTTGTGGGTGTCATGTTTAGAAAGCATGAACATTATTTCTGATTTTTTTGTTAAATAAAGTGAAGAGTGTCTTATGGAAAAGACACAACATAGATTTGAAGAAGATTTGTATCATGAATCTGACCAAATTCTTTTCATGGAGGTGAATGTTGATGACAATGCTGAAGAAATGCTCATAATAGAGTGTTGTTTTCTTTAAGACCATTCACATGGAGTGTATGGGTATTTTAAAAGTCATTCATCAGGAGTGGAAGATATTGTCTTCTTGAGAAGATAAATATTTTGTGGGATATTGATCCAAAATAAATTTTTGATGAAGAGGAGATGCAAGCTATTAGCTTCATGTTTGGGGATCGGTCATCAAGAGTGAAGCATGTATTTTGTGAAGCTACATCAAGGAGGAGAACTATTTTTTAAGAGTTAATGGTTGATTTAAAAGCAACAACATCAAATGTACAACAATATGGCATCCTGGCAAGAACAAAGGAAGGCACATGGGATCCTACATAAATCTACAAGCAAAGATGTGATGCTATTTTTCTTGATTCTTTATTTGTTGATAATTTCTTGAGTAGAAGTTTGATGGAGTACGGTGAGGTTGTTGTTCTAATGTATGTTGGAGAGTGTCTTATCAAGATATCTTTGGAAAGAAATGCAAACTGTGAAACTTACCCTATGGAGACACCATTGGAGGAAAATCTTCCTTTTGTGAAGACAATGATGGATGGCACTTGGGATTTTTGTATGATGTTTCTTCTTTGGAGAAGAAAACATGTACAACCATTTCAATGAGTGAAAATTTGTATGAGGAGTTATATTCCCAAGTAGCATATATAATTAGCTATTTCATATATATGTATTATGTAATTGTGTGTGTAGAGGTTGGTGAGAGTGTTGTTTGGTACAATAATGAATGTGAGATGATTAATCTCAACACATACTCATGTGGAGTATGGTTTTGTAATGATGTAAATGATGGTCACTTGCAAGATTGGTTCTTGAAAACCAATACCTATGGCATTGTTGGAATGTCAAGAGAAGAGACTTTTTATGAAGGAAGAGTTGATCATAAAAAGGTATTCAATTTTATTTTATTGAAGAAAGTAAACTTAATGGATAGCTCGCAAGAAGAGCAGAAGTGTGGTAGGTGCCAATAAATATTTTTTGAGTTCTTGAATTTTCTACTTCAAAACTGGAAGAAGCATAAACGAAGATTAGTTGAATATTTTGTGATGCTTCAGAACTCATGGAATGATTTCTTTAACATCAAGGGGAGAATGTTGGAAACTGATCTCCTCAACTTAGACTACAGTTTTAACTATTCTATAACCGCAACGATTATTATTTTGTAATTTCTTGGAAATGTAATTTCTTACTATTTATATTTATCTTTTAGCCTCCTTCGGATATTATTCTGTTGTACTACAGGGACTATATATTTGTATGCCTGATTCATGAATAAATCAATAAGTTCGGATTTATCAATAATAACTTCACTATAACTTTTATCTTTATTATTTAAAAAAAAAGTGTGAAGGATAAAATAAAGTATAACTTGACATTCATGATCATCAAACAATCTATGATGTAGAACATTTATATATGTAGTAGTAGAGAACAAACCCATTGTATCAAAGATTTAGCATGGAGACACAGCAATGAATATGGTTATTTTTATTTCAGACATAAAAATTTGGTTTCGCAAGGAGCAACCATATAAAATAAATGAAGGCTTGGGGCTGCAGCAACGATTCACATACTGGTCTCAAGTTCCAATCCAGCTGTGGGTGTGTAAGTGGTGGCAAATGGGTGTGTGCGTACATTAAAAAAAGATTAGTTAAAACACCAATTCCAAACAAAATTCAAGATATATGTGTATCTAATTGAAGATGCACATAAGAATGACCATCTATCCATCCTTGTACTCATGTGAAAATAATCTCATCAAATAATAAAGGTTAATATTTTATTTATAACATAGTCAATTTCACGATTAAATAAGTATTATCACAATTTTATTAGTAGAGATGTTAGAAGTTACAAAGTAAAAGTTTTTGAAAATATTAACTAATTAATTGTATGTGAAAAACCTACTTATTTATGAAAAATCATTGTATGACACACTATATCTATAAATAAAATTAGGTGTTGTACATATTAGGTTTTCCATGTTTTCGTGTGGTTCGTAATGGTTGACCTTACTCATATTACCATGAATCTCCACAAATCAAATATATACAATAGAAACTAATAGAAACCTAATTATGATGCATCGAAAGGCATTTACCTACTTACAAAATGATATATTCTTACAAAAAGAATAATTTTGTACAAATAGGGTTATGGTATGGTAACTCAACTTTATCTATGGACATCAAGGTACATGAACATTAGTAAAAGTTTATTTTAATATTCAATATCTTATCATATTAAAATCCAAATAGAGAAAAAACAGGAAAGAGGATTGAGATATTAATTTTAATATTTTTTCAACTAAAAATTAAAAATATTTGTTTATTATTTTTATAATAATTTTATTTAATTAATTTTATATTACTACACATTTTCAGTTAAAAAAATAAATATTTTAATATGTGTCAATAGATTACATATTATGTATAATAATAATAATACATATTCCAGTTGTAATATTAGAAACAATAAATAAAATTTAAATAAACAAAACATAAATTTTGATATAACTAAATGACTATTATGTCCCATTTTTATAATGCAAGCTATGTCGTGATGATAACTAAACCATCAAAAAATAAAAACTAAAAATAAACAGATAATATAAAAAAGTAAATATTGTAATATTTTATAAACCTTTTCATATTTTTTATTTAATATTATATAATTAATATTTTTTATAATAACTACCTTAAAATATTAGTATAAAAATATAGTTACAGACAAATCAATATATTTACTTTCCTTCCTATATCCTACTCTAAAAAACTTGTTGTTATCTTCAGATCGTCTCATTCATCGTATACAAAGGAACTTTTTACATTACCAAAACTTCTCATGTAATTAACACATCGTAATAATCAGCCATATTGTTTGTCTTCAGTGCTACAATGGATTAATGGACCCACAATTTTGTACTTGTATCCCTTAGTAATTTCCATTTAGAATTGGTACTAACCGGACAACTGTCTTATTGACAATGCATACTCAGGTTTGTTTTCGCATGCAGCTGGCAACAATGTTACATAGCATTTAAAATTTATATCATAGTCATTGGAATGTGCTCCTAAACGTATCAATCAGACCTACACATTATTACAGATAAAATGAAAAATGCCATACAAACGAAAAATTAAAAAAAAACAGCGTTTCCATCTTATTAATGATTCCATTGTCCTCTCTGAATAACGTTTACAAAAATGAGCGGATAGTCTATTCGGCTAAGAATTAATAAATAATATAGCATATTCCAGGAGTGGGGCAATTGAAAATGAACTGTTAGCTTTAGACATAATTCCCGACAAATGCTTATCAATTAGAATCTAGTTTTTATATTCTTAAATCTATAAGTGCTTCCCTCTAGACACTGGGTATGCTTAGAAACGAAAATGCCTTTTTAACAACAAAGAAAAAAACTAACCTCAAATCTGGATTTCTGTGTTCTACAAATTGAATTTAAAAGTGTGATGGATTGGAGAACGTTTGAATTCAAGTTTATGGAAACAGAAATGGGAGGTGTAGGAAAGACTACAGAAATCTACACGAGTTTAGTACCAGTGAGGTATATGAAACATTTTGTGGAATTCCACCTCAGGTATTAATACTTTGCTTTGGATTTCTGTTCGTTGGCTGCAGAATGGGCAGATTTTAGATATAAGTAACTAAATGTGTTACCCTTGTGGGACATCATTCTGAGATTTATGATAGAAGCCACTTCGACTAAATTTGGGAAAATCATCTTACGTTGGGACAGTTAATTAATTTGTAATGTGAAGATGTTTTCTGATAAGCAAGTTATTCGAAATGATATTGTATATTACAGAAGCAAGTTATTTTGTAATGTGAAGATTTATTCTGATAACGTGATCTTTTCCTATGTAGATATTTTGATTTTGATGAATATAAGCTATAAGCACTAGTATTGCCTCAGCTGATAGCTATTTTTAATCTCGCGCAACATATGCTTAAATGCTTGTCTGTAACTTGTTTGGCACTTAACCAGTTGAATTTGAAAGTCCTTACGTGGAAAAGAAAATTCAGGGAACTTAGAGTCATCAAGAATTTTAAAATGAGCAGAAACCGTTGCCTTCAATCAGTTTTAAGAAAAGATTCGGGGGATTGACCAAGCTTGCGAGAACAGTTGAGTTTACTTAATGCACATCACCTTAGAGGATACAATATACTAAAAAGAGATACATAATTGTTCAACAATACAATTTATTTGTACCGTTTTATTCGATTGCATAGATAAATTAATATATCCTCCTAGAAAATCCCTCTTTCGAAAAAGGAATATAAGGACGTGTTAGAAAGAGAAATGGGTTTGAAATATGAGATAAGATTGAAATATAATGTTTTGATTTAGAATGTAAACAACATTTTGTGCAGTTTTATAATATTGTGATTTTCCTAACAACAATCTATAGTTAAAATTAGAGGGGTGGCCAAGGCGGTGAGGGATCTTATTTATAGTGATTCAGTTACTAGATGGAAGTCTAAAATGGTTTTTGTGAGGATGTGCATCCTGAGCTCTTGGATCCAACCCATTGTCTATGAAAATAGACCCTTAGTTTGCTTTGGGTGTGAAAAAGCTAACCATAACCTAGATCAGTGCTCGTCAAGGAAAAATCAAGAGGGTAATGAAAGGCATAAAAGGGTAATGAAAAATATTCAAAAGAAAAGTGCTATTGCCCTAGATGCTCAAAAGGAGTTTGGGTATAAAGTCATCAAAGTCGAGAAAACCCTCTAGTATTAGAGAAGTCTTCCAACCTATGAGATGATTCAACACAAATTGAGGAAGCCCCTCCAATTCTTGTGAAAGAGGTAAGTCTATTGGATATTCTAATTGATATTCTAGTTTTAGAAGACCTTCAAAATTCCGTTGGTTTCTTGGGGTGAGATTTTGCTCTAGAGGATCATGTTGTCCAAATGGTGCCCCATGCGAATGAGTCTCTAATTTACTCCCCAAAGTCTTACATGGGAAATAGATCTTTGAGTCCTAAATCTCGTGGTCATAGAAAGGGTCCTATTGATGTGGGATCCAAACAAAAAGTGGGAACTAATTAAAACTCTTAGAAGAATGGAAACTAAATTTAAAATTGTAAATGGATCCAAGTCATTTCTCAAGGTTTAAGAAGGAAATGTGAAGGTTGATAATGGAAAAAAGAGAGTACAGTCTCGAATCTTGTTGTTGGTAGAAATGATATAAAAACATCTAGGTAGAAACCCATATTTGAATTGTGTTTGGAGACAAGGTGTACATACCCAAGATATAGGATGCAGGATTCGACAGAGGAGCCAAGATGCAAGATACATGATTCAAAAGAGGATTATGTGAATGCCTAAAAAATTAAAAATACTAGTAATAGGTACTACTCTCCTAGTAAAGATAGCAAGGTCTCAAACCATGTTGATCATCCCTCCTCGTATTACAAGCTTCTTGCTCCTATGAAGAAAAAACATAAGGTAGGATTCTTGATTCTAACTGTTGTTAATGGAATTCAACAATGATAAGTTTTTAGGTTCCCCTACTAATGCTAAAGCTGACTAATTCTCCTAGCTTTGCCTCTGCTACTATTTCCTTTACCTTCTTTTGTTGTAATGTTTTTAGCCTCCGAATCTTTCTATTCTTTAGTTTTTAGGTCTAGCTATTGTACCTAATGGTTTGATTTCTATTCTTTTCAAGGTTTTCTCCTATTTTCTTGTGTTTCTTGGTAACCCCTGAGTGGTTGGCCTATTGGGCCCTCTCCTTGTGGGTTTCTCCTTTTGTCAAAAGGTTTAAGGACCCTTTCAAAACTCCTTTCAATAAACTAGTAAAAATTTATTATTTGTGAGACCAAATCTAAAATGGATCATTGTGTATCAAGATATTATCTTATTTTGATTGTATCATCAATATGATACAAATTAATTATATATTTTATAACCATTTATAAAATTCTAATGATGATAGCTACTCTATTGGTTTTCCTCCCATAAATTATTATAAAGTGATTGAAGGGAAATTGTTGAAGAACAAAGGGTGTTGTAAAGTATATCTGTGATAGAAAAAATTATTGTGAGATACAAAAATAATATGTCCTTGGGCTCTCATCTAGGAGTCTCATGTTCAAACCATGATGAGATTTGTGTGAGTGTGTTTCAAAGAAATAAAACTAAAAAAAAAATATCACAAATGAATAAATAAAATTAGTAAAAAAATGTTAAAAATTATCCTCACAAGGTTGAGTCACTAGGAATAACCCACTCAACGATTCACTACCTTATGGGTGCTATAATGATAAGACTGGATAGTTTGAAAAGGAAGCTTGCTAAACTAAATAGTTTCTATAGAAAATATGACAATGTGTTAGGATTAGACAGAATTTCAATTTACCTAGAAGTGGATAATGGAAGAAAAAATGGACTTGAAATTCAATACAATAACATAGATGATAAGAATACAAGGGAATAAAATAAAACTGAACTTGATATTGATCATCTATGATAACACATATAAATTAAAAAAATTATTAAAGTGTAAGAACTTTGTGTTTTATATTATAGGTTTGATATGAATGTAGATATAGTAGGAGAAGTTAGACTCCTATATTAGATCCCTCTTCTTTATACACAAAAAATTAAACATGTTTTTATGGATGAAAAATCCATAGGCTTAATTTTAAATATGAAATATTTATTTATTTTTTAGAATATTTCTAACTATGAAAACTATTTCTTATAGTTTCTTACTTAATAATCATCTATTAAATCATATTATATGAGAAACAAGGAAAAAGGACCAAACAAGGGTTCTTAAAAAAGTTTGACAAATGTTCATATTTTCATACAATATGAGTGTTACCAGACCAAATAAAAATTTTTCATTGATTAGTACAATGATAGATTCATTATTAGTACCAATTTGTTGGCCCCTAATGTTAGTTTTTGATGTAAACTTATGCAACATATAATTATTATAAATTGTTATGTGTTTTATGCAATAAATAAGTGATATATAGATTGTTATATTTACCTTATGAGTTGATGTTATTTCTTATAAAATTTAGAAAAAAAATAGAAATTTATTTCATTATACTTTATTTATTATTCATTTGATAAAGAAAATATATTTTGCATATTTAATTATCATCTTCTCATCCATATTGGAATCCATAAGCCAAATATTTTATAGGATTGGAAGCACAATCTAGGATGAGAAAATTTATTTAAAGGCCAACATATCTAAAGAGCCATTTTATAATTCTATTATCATTACATGATGGTTTGTTGTATGGTCTTGTGAGTTGAATTACATGGTTGTATCAAGTCATGGCAAGGATAAAAATATAATTAAGTGAATTTAAACAACTTTGATCTTTTTTTAAAGCAAAGCTTTTGACAACTTACTATTTAAAAAATAATATTTATTTAGAAGAATACAATTTTACATTAAGACATACCATGGTCCCATAAAATTTATTGACAACTTATAAATTTAGACTCAAATGCCTTAGTACTATTCAAAAACTCACAAAATAGATTTCTTAGACTTATATTTATAAACATGAGATAACTATACCTTATCATGAAATTCCTTTTAATATCAGTACAAAATATAAAATGAGGTAAAAGAGATGATTGAAAAACTAAATTACATGCTAATTGTATTATGTCCATTGGATACGAACCCCAACATGAGATAAGATGGCAATAAGGTATCATAAAGATAAGGATTATGGGAATTTAATCTAAACTTCAAGTGGGTAGAGTAATAAGGCAAAGATAACAATGGAATCAATAAAATAAATTCAAAGAGATGGGAGATTAGAAAATGAAGATAAAGTAGAAAGAAAGTTTAACTAGAAACAAGATTCTAACAAAAACCATGATACTCACTTAGTACCATTTTTTGAATATTTCATATTAATCTAAATTATCTACATACTTGAGATCGCTAGTTCCACACCTACAACCAAGATAGAAGAAAAAAACTACTAAATGAAACTTTTTTACCAAAATTGACATCATAAGTCAATAGAATAACCTCTTTTCAAGTAATCAAATCATCTTATAAACTATTGCTCTATAATAGTACCTTAAGAAGTTGGTTAAAAAATACATAAAAATACCTCTCGATATTGATGTTTTATCCCTTATATGTTATATTGTGCTTGAAAATAAGCATGTTGACGTAGCATCTATCCATGTAACACCTAAAATGTATTTATATTTAGGTTAAGTAAATTATACTAGGTTCCAATCCCACGGGCGTGCCCATGCATAGCCAGTAGTCTGATCCAACTCCTCTGCATGTTGCACTTGATTGATGATGGCGATATGTTTCCTACTTGTCCAACGGTCCCCCTTCATGCCACATGTTGAACCAGACGGTGGGTATGTTGGAAGCCTTCACTGATACTTTGAACCCTGCTAGCTATGCTTGTAGTTACTAAAATTGTGATTGTAACCAATTCATCTATGTAACAAAAAAATAAGGTTAAGTAAATTATAATGCTTTAAAAATTACCTTAAGGTTGAAATAGTGTATATGTATGATATTTTTTGCATGTGTTTTCAAATTGTGTCAACTTTGTAAATGTATATGTTGGTCAATTTAGATTATGGAAACCTTTTGTTTTAAGCATTGATTTATAATAAGGGGTAATACATAATTTTTAATGACTAGACACAAATGAAATAATAATATTTATATGCAATACGGTATGGGAGATGAGAGGATTCTTCCCATTGAATGAAGTTATTTAGGGAGATAGAGATTATTTTTTCATAACACATTGAATGTAAAAGTAAGGATAGATTTTCTTATGGTATGTGTGAATTTTTATGTGATATAGCTATTTCAGAACAACCTTCCCAATTGTGAGAATACAAGGAGGAAGGTGTAAATTGTTGTGTGTTAGTATTCTATCATAATTCTTACAAGAAATTTATCATTATATACTCATTCCTTAGTATGTTATAGGATTATATTTGATATTTTATTTTTAAAGAAAAAAACCCCTTATGGGGCCGCCTTGGTCTGAGAGACCACGAACAGGGGGTTCTACACCGTCAAATTCATTCGGTAGTCACACCTGACTGTGTCCGCACCAACATTATCAATTGGATTTTGGATACCCAATTCAACTTTTTGGTAAGGTAGAGATTTGAACCTGGGACCTCCCTTGGAGGATTGCCCTCTCCTCTCCAACTCACCTACAACACCTAGGTAAAACTAATTTATAGTGGAAAACACCTCTTTCAAGGTGCCACTTTCAACAGGTTGGGCATAGGAGGAATGGAGCCTTGTCGGCCTCTACCAGCACATAGGACATTCCTAACTATACCATATATTTGTAGGATGGAGACAAGGGGAATGGAACCTAGGTCGGCCTCTACCAGCACCTAGATCATTTACCACTACACCACAACAAGCAGATGCTTCCAACAATGACGTGGATCGAGGGGACCTCCGCTTTGGCCCCCACGCCCGTTCGCTTTTATATTTGATATTTTGAGGGGATTGAGGGAGGTAGGATGATTAATCCTTATACAAAGGATTTATTTTCTCTAAAGAGTGAAATTATTGGAAGATTGATAGAAGCTTGTTGTAATTGCATGTGATGAAAATTTAGAATATTTTAATGGTGAATATTACAACATAAATTTGATGTATAATTTTTGGTAAATTGAATGTGTTTTATCGTATTTAGTTTATTTATTTTGTATAAAGAGGTTATAGAAAAGTAAATACATATTATTTATTAGCATTATCATCATGGAATTAAGTTATGTTTAGAAGAATGCTTTTAAATATTTATTAATGACAATGCATTATGCTTGTATCTAGAAGGAATTATCATAATTTTGTATTAATATGAAGTAATTATTTAGTAAATGTAGTATGGGAATATTGAATCCATTTAGATGAATGAAAAACCTTCAATGATGTTCTTAAGAATAGTGAATATGGATGTAACAATTATTTCCAATGAAAATATCTATTTTACATGATCATTTAGCTATGATGTTAGAAAAGTCTTATTCATATAATTAGATCCGTTATGGAATTTTTTAAAGAAATAATTAAAAATAATTATTATTCATTTTGATAGCTAAAGAAAATCGTTATATTGCTTAGTACAATTGTAGTAAATAGACTAGGAAGAAATGCTTTTCTTGGTGCTTTAATATTGATAAAGTATACAAATTTGGCTAAGTGAATATATTTTATGATATGTATTATGATGCTATATAAATTATGCATATTATCATAAATATATAGAATCCAACATGGAAGGAAATTCTTTAAAATGTTATATATGTGTATCTTAAAATTTCATTAAAATAAAATTTGATAGATATTTACATAAGGGAATTAATATTAACTTATGTGAGATAGACCATGTGGAACTTGATTGATTCAAACATAATGTCTTCTTATTTGAATATAAAGTAAAATAAATTACAAAATATCTTTTCAGATGGGTGACATTATCACTGGTTATCAAAATTATTTTACAAATTGAACTAAAACAGGTTTTGGAGATGGATTTGAATAACCCATGTTGCACCAAGGTAAGTAGTGAGAAATAATACTCCAAATCCAAAATTGTAATGCATGTTCAATAAGTCTTGAACTTAATATTTTTTTAGAAATTTTGATATATAAATAGAGCTTATTATTTGGTTTAGAATATATAAGAAGCAACTCTAATCTCTTACCTTATCACCATATAGAAGGTAATATTACTTGTGTGACACACCTATCTTCAAATCTAGTGTTATCACTAAATATTTTAATTATTTTTTACTTTTTTTTTTTTTTTTAAGCGAAAAACCCCTTGCGGGGCCACCTTGGTTTGAGAGACCACGAACAGGGGGTTCTATACCGTCAAAGTCACCCGAGAGTCGCACCCGACCCTGCCCGCACCAACATTATCAATTGGATTTTGGATACCCAATTCAAATTTTTGGTAGGGTGGATATTCGAACCTGGGACCTCCCTTGGAGGATTGCCCTCTCCTCTCCAACTCACCTACAACACCTGGGTGATTATTTTTTACTTATTGAATCTTTCCTAACAAATTTTATTTTTTGGAATGGTCATACTTTATAATTGTAATATTCATATTATATTTTGGATCATCAACCAATTACATTGATGCTACATATTATATGTAGAGTATTCATTGAAAATCATAACATATATAAGTAGTGAATATTTTTGGAAGGTCTATTATAGTATTTATTTATCATTTGATATATGAGTCATGCATGCAAATATATCATATTAATAACCTCTATAGTTGAAAGGAGCATGTTTTTAAAGAGGGCAATTGATCAATTTTAGTATGTGAATGTTATATATCAATGTTACCATTGAACCTTTATAATTATGATAAAAATAGTTGAGGATTACTCATTACAATGATATCAAGATTTATTGATGAATGTATTAATAGATGCATTAGTAGTGCCCATTTTTTGGCCCTTAAAGTTAGTATTTAATGTGAACTTGTGCAACATATAATGATAATAAATAGGTTTACATTTCATGCAATAAACATCCAATAAATAGAGGCTTATAGTTACCTATGAATTTTTGTTACTGCTTATAGAAAGTAGACAAACAGATAATGTTATTCAATTATACTTTTGAAGATCTTTAATTATTATTAATATGATTGAGTGAAAATATTTTATGTATTTAATTTATTTTATTTTATAAAAAATAATTAAACGTTCACACCCATTCTGATTATCATATTATAATCCATATTGGAAGCCATAAGCTAGATATTTTGTAATATTAGAAGCACAATCTAGGGATGGGAATAAAATTATTTAAAGGTCATGATATTTAATGAAGCATGTTATAATTATATTTTCATTATATTATAGTTTTTGGTGTGGTCTTGTGAGTTGAATTATGTGGTTGTGTCAAGTAATGACTATGACATGATCAAAATATAATTGAGTATGTTTTAAACTACTTTGATATTTTTAACCATAAACTTAGACAAGTATTATATTTATATGATACTAGACCTATTTGGGAGCATGGAATTTTACATTTAGACTCAAATACCTTAATACCATTCAAAATATCACAAAATAGATTACATATAATTAACCTCATAAAGACGAGATAAATAAACCTTGTCATAAAATCTCTTTTACCATGAGCACAAATTATACAAGTGACTAAAAGGTATGGTTGGAAAATTAATTTCCATGTTAGCCACCTTATGTTCATTAGAGATGAATCCCATGATGAAATAAGATGAGAATAAGGTGTTGGGAAGACAAGGATGATGAAAAGTGAAGATTAAAAGGGAAAAGGTAGGGTAATGAGGCATATAGGATAATGACATCAACAAAAATATGTCAAATATAGGAGAGTTAAGACATAGAAGAGGGGGGGATACAAAAATCTTAATATGTGTGGAAAATTTTACTAATTTTTTCAATAATGAAGAGATCATGGACTTAGAATTTAAAATTTCCAAATATACGTGGAGTAACAGATGCCTAAGGGCCCAACATATACAAATTAGATTATATAGAGTTTTTTTCCAAAGAGGTCATTCCTCTATTTGGGGACTCTTCTCTCAATGCCTTGCCCAAGATTGCACCCTATCATAATCCCTTATCTATGATAATGATTATAATACTCCTTTATTCCTAAGACCTTTTAAATTTGAAGCCATGTGGATCTCTCATCAAGATCTAGAGGTAAGTATTAGGGAATGGTGTAACATCAAATTATCTAGCCAATATATTAATTAGGTGGTTGTAAGCTAAGACTGATTAAAAAATATAAAAGATTAGAACAAATTAATCTTTGGGAACATATAGATTAACAAAAATGATCTCAAATCCCAATTATAGGTTATTCAAGCTTCATTAGAAGTGTATGTACTCTCACAGAATAATATATTGGAGGATATAAGAATATTGCTTGATCTTCATAATTTCCTCATTAGTGAGGAGGTTTTTTTGCAATAAAATTATAGAGATCCTTGGCTCAAAGATGCATATAGAAATACAATTTATTTTAATTCCTCAATTCTTCACCATAGAAGCCATAACTAGATCAGGGAGATTTGTAAAGCGGATGGTTCTAAAATAGGGGAAATTTAGGAAATTAGGATAGATATTGTATCCTTGTTCCAATATCTCCTCTGTGAGACGAGTGCAAGAAGTGCTTTTGTGAAATAAAAACTCCTTCAAAACATTCCTCACCTAGTGATGGAAGAAATGAATGATAATCTCAACAGTCTACTTAATGATGATGAAATTAAGAAAGCACTATTTTCCATGGGAATGCTAAATTCCCCTAGCCTGGATGGCTTCCCTCCATTTTTTTCTAGAGGTTCTAGCATACCTTTGATAGGGATATTGATGAAGCTTTGTGTGAAGTTCAATCCATTAGAGTTTTCCATAGGGATTTAAACACCACTTTCTTGGTTATAAATCCAATATTAATAGGTGCTATTGAGTTCAAGAATTCCACCCATTAGCCTCTACAATACTATCTTCAAAAAATTTACTAAATATTTGTCCAACAAGGTTAAACCTCTCTTGTCTAATCTGATTTATACTTCTCAAAATGGATTTATTTTAAGTCATTGGATCTTGGATGGAGTTATTTTGATTCATGAACTCATACGTTTAATGGACAAAAGTGGTTGAGGAAGAGCTTTTATAAAACTAGACAAGAACAAGGCCAATGACAATGTCTCATGGTACTTTCTCCTTAAGGTCCTCCAAAAGTGTAGCTTTGATAGGAAATAGATCTTTATTATCAAAACTTGAATGTCATCAGCCATATTTTTAGTACTTACAAATGACTCCCCTACTGGGTACTTCTATATTTTTCATGGTATTTTTTAGGGAGACCCACTCTCCCCTTATCTATTTATTCTCATGGTAGAAGCATTGGGTAGGTCCCTTAAGGCCTCCTCCTCTCTGGTTGGTATCAAACCAGCCCTAAGCATGGAATTGATCTCCCATCATAAATTTATAGATAATACACTTCTCTCATCTCTTACCTCAGTTCCTTAGGCCCAAGAAATCGAATAAATACTCATTTGTTATGAAAAGGTAGCAGGGTAGAAGATTAAATTTTTGAAGAGTAAAATCTTCTTCTTGAATTCATCAATTCTTAGGCAAATAAGAATAGTAATAAATTTGGGTTGTGATATAGAAGAGTTACCATCAACATACCTTGGTCTTACTATTTTTAATGGGAGGTGCAAAAAATATTTATGGGAGTCAATGGTGGAAAGGATGCAACACAAACTTACCAACTAGAAAGGATCTCTGTTAATTTAGGTGGATAAGGTTGTTTTGGTACAATCTACACTTCAAAGTATACATAGTTATTTTATATATTTATTCAAGATTCTAGGTAAAATAGTGTAAAATATTGAGCAAGCTTAAAAGTCCTTGTGGTTTGGGTCAAAGGAGAAGAAGAGATTCCACTTAGTAGCATGGGATCATATCTATAGTAGAAGGGAGATTTGAGGTCAAGGTCTAAGAAGGATGGACCAAATGAGTAAGGTCCTAGTTGTTAAAAAATGTTGACACATAACCCATAATAAATAGGTTGATTGGGTTAATATTTTTTTTTATTTACATGGTGGAATTGGTAGCCACCACGAATCTGGGCAAGCTATCCAGCATTTTATAGCCATCACAGTATTTTGCGTTGCCCACCCCAAAAGCCACCACACAGATCTTCACATAGTCTACCCCTATAACCACCATGCCACAATCATTTTAAAACTTTTACGCCACTAAAAGCACCAGGAATGGACAAGAATTTAGTCTGGTGAGGCCCGAGATTTGAACATTGGACCTCTCGCCCCCTTATGGGGTTTGGTCAAACCAATTGGTCTACACCTCGGACCTAAGTTTGGGTTAATATTATAAAAGAAAAATATCTAAATAATGGGTACTTTCTATTGAATGATATCTTGATATCTAGATTGAAATTTTGGTTTATTCTACGTAATTATAGGAGCATCATTAGAAAATAAGGAAGATGGAATGTGGGTAATGGCCATCTAATTGAGTTTTGGTTAAATACCTAGTTTATGGACCAGCCATTGGGTTCACTTCTAGAATTGATAGTGGCTAAAGACTTATGCAAATGTACCTTTGGTTCTAAGGTCTTAAGAATGTCCCTACATATGGCCCTTAAGAATATATTATATCTATTGAAGTTCTAAGTCATCAATTCTACTAATGAAGTTGATAATCTATTCTAGAAGGTGAAAATGTTAGGAGTATTTTCCATGAAATTGACATATTTTCTCTTGGAGGACCCTATCCTACCTTGGTTCCTAAGAAGACTGGTTTGGAAGAAGGCATTAACCCCTAAGATAAATATTTTTCTATGGTTTGCTACATAGAATAAAATCTTGACCATAGATCATCTACAATCTCGAGGTATGATTATTCCAAACTAGTATTATCTCTATGGCTTGGATGTTGAGTTGGTACAACATGTATTTATTTTATGCCCATTCTCTAAGGATGTTTTCTTCTACTTTTTTAATTTGGTTGGTGTTTTTCTGTATACCCCTTTAAAATATTTGATTTTTATACCAGTGGGACCCTCCCTTATTTTCTCCACATCTTTATATGTTCTAGATATTTAGCTTGGATCACATCATGTGGTGTATTTGGAAGGAAAGGAATTTGAGGGCTTTTAAAAATGAATCCAATTCAACCATAACTATCTAAACAAAGAGCATTACAGTAATAGGGAAGAATGTCTCTACCATATCTTTGGACTCAAATTCCTCTATTGAGTAATTAGGTTTGGAGCATTCTCTAGGGTTTAAAAAAATTGAGGTCTACTACTCAATTGGATTTAATTGGGAGAAGATATATTTCTTGGGAACCACATCCTATAGGTTGGATTAAACTTAATTTTGATGGGGCTTCCAATGATAACCCAATAGAGGCAAGTGCAAGTGGTTTAATTTAAAATAGTAGCAACAAACTCCTTCTCACCTTTGCTGAGAAGCTAGGACCTCAATTGAGTCATTTTACTAAAGCTTGTGCTCTCTTCCAAGGGATTTCTTTGTTGAGTGGCTTTGAGTAGAGTAAGGTCATCATTGATGGTGATTCCCTTAATATCATAAATCTAGTGAAATGTTTTTAACCTCCTAGTTATTTTATCTCTAATATGATTTCTGAGAAAAAAAGAATCCTTTAGGTCTTTGAGGATGTGGTTGTCAAGCATGTGTATAGGGAAGGTAATAAATTGACTAATTTCTTGGAAAATTTGGGGTTGAGCTAGGATGGTCTAACTATTTGGAGAGAGGATTTTCTATTAGGTATCAATGATTTAGAGACTAGAGGTATCTTTTCTAAGCTTGGGATAGGTAGTTCATATTTTGGAGGGTCCCAATAAGGACAACCTAGATATCAATGAACAGTTATGACCAAGGACCTATTTTTTGATGGGTCTTTCTAAGTTTTATTTTGTTTTTCATTTTGGTTGTTTTCTGTGCATGGGTCCCATCTATTCAAATTCTACCAAATGTAAATAGAAACAAAGTGCAACTAAGAAGGATAATCTACAAAAAATAATGATAACGAATGATGGTTTATTATAAAGTGTTCTACACAAATATCATATATAGTCATCTAAAGATATGAAATATAGTACAAGTGAATTGTACCATTTTTTGAATATTTCATAATAATCTAAATTATCCATGTACTGGACATCACTAGTACCTAACATATAGCTAATATTGAAGAGACAAGCTACTAAGATAAATCTTCTTACTAAAATTTATATCATAACATGTTAGAATAATCTCTTTTAATTAATAAAATCATTTGTACCTTACTACTCTATAATAATACCTTGAGAAGTAAGTTAATAAATACATAAAAATACCTCTAACGATCCATGGTTTTTCCCTAGTGTGTGATCTCATACTTGAAAATAAGCATGTTGAGGTAGCATTTGTCCATGTAAATCCTACCATATATTATGTATTTAGTTTAAGTAGATTACAATACCTTAATAAATAAGGTTAATTTTAAACTATGTATAAAATGTGATCATATATTTTACTATTTTTAATAAAATTCAGCTTTGTAAATGTATTTTTTTTTCATGTAGATTTTGGAATGCATCTTTGGTTATACATATTGATTTGGAATAAGGGTCTATATGTATCTACAAAGGATATAACAACCCAATTTTAACCAACCCGAGAGAGAATTTTTGTTTTTTAAAACACAAGTAAGGTTCACAAAAGATGTTCTAGATAGATTCAATAGAAGTTTTCAACCACATTCTAAGTTTCAAATGCTACAACATTCCTCAGGTGGACAAGAGTGGCCAAACTCCCGCATCAACTTTGAGGTTCAACTTGTACACTACCCATACAACTTAAAGGATACCTTCACATGGTCTCCACATTTTCTTCCCCTCTTTTGAAGGATATTTTAAAAGGGGTGCTAATTCCACAACTAGTCTCATTCGATATCCACTAGTACCTAGGTGTAAAGCTTCTATAGTTTTACCCACTACACCATGTGTAAAACTATTGTGCTCAATTAATCCATCCTCCTAATATTTTAATTTAGGTGACTATCACCCATGTGACATCCCTCACCTAGATTCCCAATATTCAATCAAGGTTTCCAATGACTCACACCAAATGACATCCCTCATAGGTTTTCCAATAATCAATTGGGTTCCTATGACTATAATTTGCATGACATATCTCACATGTATACCTCGTATTCCATCAAGGTTCCATCACACAAATCTAGTTACAATGGGATCCAAGATTATCATGCTTTTATGTCTTATTTTGGTGGTCCATTATGGAAGTTCCCATTGTAACCCTATGGGATTGCCACACCATAATTCTCTTAGTTTTGGTACTATTATTTAGGTTCTAGATAATTTGGTCTCCTATGGATAAACCTACCTAAGGGAACCCTTATATCCCAAGGAACCTTAGCTCTCTCTCTCTCTCTTCTTCCTTTATTATAACATTTAACATTCTACAATTTTTATGCATAAAGATATCTATGATCCACAATAAGCATATCATAAAGCATTAGCTCTAATATATATCATTTTCTAGTCAAATAATATTCAATATATAACATGCATATACTAATTCCAATGCAAAATACATAGACAAAGATAGTCAACATACAGATAACACATCATATATCCTGGGAAATCCTTACGGTAAAAACCTAATCTTGAAATATCCATATTTATTACATAAGTCTAGCAGTCATTGATACAACTATATAAAGTAATCTCTTATTCCTTTTTCCAGCATATCAAAGTCATCACATAAGAACCCCATATGTCCCTAAAATATGAATAACATTAATTCACTTTACAAAAACAATAAGGGAACTCCATAATTCCACTGAATGAGCTCCACATTCATTATTCTAATCATAAATACTTAAGAATCCCCCTCAAGTATTTTTCCAAGTATAATATTGGAACCTCCATAAGTGCTTATCTAACTATTGGACTCTATGCCCAATCACGAAAACATATCTTTCATATTTCAAAGGTATTAGCAAAATTCTATAACAAAATAAATAATTCACCAATTAACTTAAAGGCATAAAAAACTACAAATCAATCCCCATTATCTTGAAGTAATAAATCAACAACCATCAATATCATTTCCCTAAATATTTAGCCTAACACTAAAATTTATCAAATGGTAGTACAAAACAAACCATTAAGTAGTATATCCCCTATAACATTGTGACTTTAATTTAAACCATTCTATTAAAAGGAAAATTTCATTTTAAAGATGATCCATATATCAAAGTAACTTTCATAATATTAAATGAATAAGATAATCCTTTAACCAATTCAAAATTTCCAAACCCAAAAGATGAACTTATTTAAAACAAAAATTCATTTCATCTTTAAAAATAAATGTTCAATAATAGTCTCCTTTGAATTACTAAAAAAATTATTTCATTGTTTAAATAGTAATTTTTTAACATTTCAAAAATGACCATGCATTATGAAACAACCTATGAAATCATAATATAAATTGGTTTTAAAATCAAATTTCTAAAGTCCCACCATTAGATCTTTTAACTCATCCTTCTATCATGAAAGTAAACATACGAAAACTTGTAACAAATTCAAATGTCCTTTGTACAAATATTCATAAAATCTAAGTCAACTTTATAATAAATATATAATATGAATATTCCTTATCTGTATGCATAATAAATAATACAAACACTCAAAGGTCTAACATGAGTATTTCATAAATACAACTATTACCCTTAATCAAACACATAATATATTTATTAAATCATTATAGTTACAATATAATTAAACATAGACAATTAATATTTTGAACCTATTCAAATCATATTTCTATGTTCATTGTGCGTTATAGCCATAACGTAGACTGTGTAAGATACATTGAGTAGCCTAATGTAGATTGAACCCCAAGCACATGGAAATAGTGGAAATAACATTCATAACCTCACTACCCCTTATTAAAATCAATGGTAGTATGTTTTGTTTAGGGTAGACAAGAAGTTACATAGAATGGCATATGATATACGTTTTCATCATCTACCTTCATAGAGACAGGTATGCATTCTTCACAAAGTAGATCATGTGGAGACAACGTAGGAAAAGTGGTATAGGTAATAGCTTCTAGTTTAACAAATAAGACACATTGTGTTACATATGGTATTCTCTTTTTCTACTATCCAATCTGATTTGAGATGTACAGGGTGTGCATAATAGTCTCCTCCAAGGTTAAGTAAGCAATTCATAGCAAAACTCATCAACTTAACCAATCACCATTCCTGAGTACACATACAATAATCAAATAGAATGTGTTTAATCTACTTCCTATATTTTTTCGTCAATGAAAGTCTTTCATATTCTAAATGTGCAATCAAATATACTATTTTAAAACCAATCCAACCCTATTAAACGTTTTTCATAAAATGAAGCAACTACTCTAGATAGAAAACAATAGACACAAAGTACCTTAAATAACTTGGAGATACTTGATTTTAGAATATCAAAGTACACATAGAAGGCAAAATCCCTTGTTTTCATTCTTTGAAATCCTCAAAACCCTCTCTATTCTACACATTCTTGGTTGAAGTAAAAACTTATCCTCTCATCATCTCCATAAAGGTTTAAATAAAACTAGGAGAGGATTCACCTAATGAAACAAACTCAACAACTATTTGCAATACCATTTTGTTAAGTTTTGGTTTTAAATTGAAACAATGCAAGGTCATTTAATAATTGTCATTTTTTTCATATATTCTAATGCTCAAAACTATTAATTTCATTTCTTCTTAGTAATAGGTCTTTTTATTTGTATTTCATTACAAAATCCTTCTAAAGTCAAACACAAGATGCATTAATAAGCAAGACTTATTAATACCATATCTTAAGTAAACCAATATTGCAAGAAGACTTATAACATAGAATATTAATAATTTCTACTAACAAGAATGCCATGATTATTTCGTATTATGTTATATCCATATAAAGTAATTCAAACCATACGGAGATTCAGGAATGATAATAAACACTCAAATGGAGGAATTATAAATACAAAATGTAAAGGCATGAACTAAGTCTAAAAGTGGATATCATGTGTTATATTATTTTGACTACTTTAGCCTTCAGTCCTCTACACTCTCACAAGGATATCCATTCCTATAATCATATAAATAAATTAGGAGTATCATATTCCTCAAAATAAATAACTAATCATTGTATAGCCATTTATTCTATCATTAAAAACAACATATAAATTCATAAGTCCATCATATGAAAAAGTGTACCAAGGGAGGGTCATGATATACTACCCCACTTGGACTAAACATAGTCCTCTATGTATTTAGTATCCAACACAAAAAATAAAAACTACATTTTATTTTAAGATAAATATGGAATGTGTCTTTGCATATCAACCAATTTATCCAAACTGACATTCTTTTCAAAATATCGGTCCTGTTGGACCTTACATTATTCTAGATTTTGGTTCCTCATCATTTTAGAATGGAACTCTAGATTATTCATAGATTCACTTCAATCATAGAAGGGTTAGTTATTTATAATTTATAAATATCCCATACATTATCAAGGTCAGCAACATATCTCCTAAGAAAGGATACATGGAAAGTATCATGTATCTTGGATAGGATGGGTTGCAATGTGAAATGATAGGTAGCTATACTTATGTTGTACTTGGTATGGCACTGAGAGGGGGGGTGAATCAGTGTGGCATTCCAAAACATGAATTAACAGCTCTAAAAACCACAGCAATTAAAACTTATAAACAAATATAATAAGTACAACAAGAGAACATCACACAACATAGATTTTTAACGAGGTTCACCAAAATGGCTACTCCCCAAAGAGAATGGCTGCTTGGACTACCATCCAAATCTAGCCTCTTGCAAAGAACCAACTTTACAATTTTTTTACCAGTACCAACTGGAAGGAGCACCAACCCCTTATTTATCTGCACCAACAGAAAGGAGCACCAACCCCTAATTTTCTAGCACCAACTGGACTTCAATTTTGAATGAAAATGTTTGACAAATACCTTTGTTATTGCAAGACTCTAACTGATCTACTTCACCTTTGCAATCTCTACACACTTAGCTCTTTCTTACGCAATCTCTTCACACAATCTGTTGCACTGCTACAGCCAAACTTTGCAATCAACTTTGCCCTTTGCGCTCTCTACACATTCTGCTTTCTCTGCTCACACACTTTGCACACTCTATGTCGTTCCACACTCTGCTCTCTGTGTGCATTCACATTATGCACTTCGCTATCATCTCGCCGATTCTATGCTATCTGTGCTTTTACGGCCGCATCTCGCACTTCAACATTCACCCGATGGATCCCTAAATCTCCAAACAGCCTCACTTATATACTTGAGATTTTGAGATGAAAACCCTAATAGTAGTCGACTGATTATGCAAATGCAAACCCTAATCCCTAAACATGGTCAACTACAAACCCTAAATGTGGTCAATTACAAACCCTAAAATCTGTCAGCCTGCATTGAATGACTTCTGAACTGCCTGTCCACTGCATTATTAGATCTAACTGCCTTAGTTGAATAATGACAAAACTCTTGCAACACCTTGCTCAACAATCTCCCCCTTTGGAATTGTTGGAAACACCTGTGTACATTCCTGTAACTCTTCTCCCCCTTTGTCAATAATACCAAAGGGTTGTTGTAGACTCCCCCTGAGTCCATACACACCATTCTCAAAACCACCTTGAAATAGTTAGCAAAAATCATGGATATGATCAATAAGATGAACAAATGCACAAATGCCCCCCCTGAGAATTTGATCCCAATGGCTAGTCAAATTTTAGACTATTCTTGGGAATATGTGGCCACTTCAATTCACGCTGTCTTCTGAGCCTCAACCCTCTATTGCTCTGTAATCTCAAACTTGTCCACTGATTTTAGTGAAAGCATACACTGATCGTTTAACTATCCAACTTTTTGCTTTGTAATGCAAACAACATCTGCATATACATCTTGAATATTCTCAACAGACTTGAACCTACTGATAGTTGTTTGTCTTTCTCTGTAGTGAGAATCTAGCAGACTACCTCAATTTTTTATAAAAGCACCTCAAACATTCATCACCAGGTGGAAATCATCTCGGTTGCACATTATAAACTTTTTCTTCAATCTTCCCATTCAACATGCTGATTTCACTTCTATCAACGAGAATTGACAAGTGACTCACATCCGTACCAATTTTTGTCCAACGACTTGCAATTTTACTGCCAACTCTTACTTTCAACTGTGCATGTCGAAAGAAGACATTTTGTCAAACACTTTATGGCCAACCTTAGTGCACCTTACTCAGCCTCAAACTTTTTATCCTTGAATTGGCATTATATTAAAAGTTAAAACAAAACTGTTTGTGAATTAAATATATTCACCAAGGTGTAATGAAATATCTGACAATCTTCACATCAAGCGTCGAACAAAAACACGTTGCTATTATCGAAACACAAATACGCAACTGGGGCAAGCATTATTTCAATAAACAAAAACAATCTGAACTGTTATAATCCATAGCTATAATCAGTGGTAGTAAGAACCATCAATAAAACAACAATGACATAAGCAATACTACCAATGGTGAAGATTCTCAATGCAAACACTACCCTTCACGGCACTTCCACACACAACTAAATGAACAGCCAACACACTTGACAATTATACCACAAAAGCCCAACTGCTGGTCTTTCATCCTCAGATACCTAGACAAATATACAAAAGCATTAAAATAAAACCTTTTTCAAAATGCTCCCCCTGAGGATGTGTTACCTGGAGTTGCTTAGTGCAGTAGAAGAGCAGTCTCCTTTAGTTCAAGGAGACACGATTTCCTCTCTTCTTTCTTTCTCTAGACTTTCTTGACCTCGGGCTTGGATTTTTCACCTACGTCCCTATTTTGCATCATTGCATGAACTTGAATATCTCTCTGGTGTGGTTGTCTCTTATGCATCCATGATGAATGATTATTTTCCTTTCTTCTATGAACCTAATTTATTTCCTGTCTGTGTTGTGTTCTTTGCATCTTATGAAATCTACTGTTTTGCCTTAGATTTGATACATAAGCGCTTGGACAAAACCTTGCTATGTGACCATGACCATTGCATTGAAAACATTGTACAAAGTGTTCACTCAGATATGCAGATGTATTTTGACCAGCATAACTCTTTGATTTATTATTTAATCCACAATAAGTTGCCTTGTGACCATATTGGTTACATCTGAAACAATAGCCATTAAAAGTGTTAGTATGAAAAAAGTGAGAGTGGTAGAACCTCTTTTGTTGTGGCTGCTTTGTTGTAAATCTCCTTTGATATTTTCTTTCTTTTGAAGATACAGCTTTAACCTTTTCTTGCTCGGACCCTTCAACAGTGAACTTCTTCTTCTCTACAGAATTGGAAGATACAGGTTGTTCAGCTTCATATCCAAGACCATGCTTAATCATGGAGCTTCTCTGATGACTTATCATTTTATCTAGCAATTATGTGCTCTTCTCGAATTTAAGATTTTTATTGGCCTCTTCTAGTTGTTTCTTCAATGAAACAATCTCTTCTTCTTGTTTGCGGAAAATAATATCTTTTTCATTGATCTACGACCTGAGAGTTTCCTCAATCCTTTTAGACTCTTCTACTTGTAGCTTTAGATTACTAACTACTTTGTTAGAATCCTCTTCATGTTTGTTACACACATTGACTTTATCATTCAGCTGTGACTTCAAGTCTTCTTCTATTTTCTTGGCCTGTTGGAATTGTAAGAACAGATTTTCAATCTCATCCCCATATTCTTCCAATTTCTTGGACAGTATTTTGTTCTTTTTCTTTTCTATACTAAACTCTTCAAGAGCAGATATCAACTCACCTTCCCAGTCTACTTCAACATTGAGGTTTTTATTATCTGCTTCAGTGTTCACCCCTTTTGCATTTTCTGGTTCAATTTCCTCTACCACAGAAATTGAAACTGGCTGAGATGTCCTTTTGAAGGAGGTTCTATTCTTCTTACTTGGAGCTGTAATTTTATCTTCATTCCAATTTGCTTTTGCATTAATTTCTTCTTTATTACATTCATGTTCTGATTCTATTTCTTCTTCATCTTCACTGCTACTAAACCCATAACACTGACGTTCATTATGCCGAAGTTGATCAAAACATTCTGAACCTTGAGAACCTGCATTATGACCGAGTTGAATCTTGGCCTTTTCTCCA
Organism: Wollemia nobilis; assembly: GCA_028583015.1. NCBI lineage: Eukaryota > Viridiplantae > Streptophyta > Pinopsida > Araucariales > Araucariaceae > Wollemia > Wollemia nobilis. The sequence continues at coordinate 1,173,567 of JAQPPZ010002041.1, read as the reverse complement.
TTGTTTGATTCATCTCTTGAATCTACAGCAATAATGAATTTATATTTATTTTCTTTTATGACCCTGTGTGATCTTTTCTTCTTGTGTCTCATGGTTCCATTCTTGCCTTTCTTTGCCATTAGAGTATTAATCCAAGATCAACCCTAGCTGATTTAGCCTTTAAAGGGAACTTGGCTCTCATAACAATTGTTGTACTTAGTATGGCACTGAGAGGGGGGGTGAATCAGTGTGGCATTCCAAAAAATGAATTAACATCTCTAAAAACCACAGCAATTAAAACTTATAAACAAATATAATAATTAAAGCAAGAGAACATCACACAACATAGATTTTTAACGAGGTTCACCAAAATGGCTACTCCTAAAAAATAACAGCTTCTTGGACTACCATCCAAATCCAACCTCTTGCAAAGCACCAACTTTACAATTTGTTTACTAGCACCAATTGGAAGGAGCACCAACCCCTTATTTATTTGCACCAACAGAAAGGAGCACCAACCCCTAATTTGCCAGCACCAACTGGACTTCAATTTTGAATGAAAATGTTTGACAAATACCTTTGTTATTGCAAGACTCTAACTGATCTACTTCACCTTTGCAATCTATGCACACTCTGCTCTTTCTTGCGCAATCTCTTCACACAATCTGTCGCACTGCTACAGCTAAACTTTGCAATCAACTTTGCCCTTTGCGCTCTCTGCACATTCTTCTTTCTCTGCTCACACGCTTTGCACACTCTGTGTCGTTCCACACTCTGCTCTTTGTGTGCATTCACATTATGCACTTCGCTATCATCTCACCGATTCTATGCTATCTGCGCTTTTACGACCGCATCTCGCACTTCAACATTCACTCGATGGATCCCTAAATCTCCAAACAGCCCCGCTTATATACTTGATATTTTGAGATGAAAACCCTAATAGTAGTCGGCTGATTATGCAAATGCAAACCCTAATCTTGGTCGGCTACAAACCCTAAACATGGTCGGCTGCAAACCCTAAATGTGGTCAATTGCAAACCCTAAAATCTGTCAGCCTGCATTGAATGACTTTTGAACTGCTTGTCCACTGCATTATTAGATCTAACTGCCTAAGTTGACAACAATGACAAAACTCTTGCAACACCTTGTTCAACAACTTATCCTTATGGTGATATCAAAGGGCCCAACATATTTGGGATCCAAATTGGTATATTTGATGGCATTTTTTCATGGGATTTACTCTTAAGAATACTATATCCTCCATAGAGAATGCTCTAGGTGATATCTTGCAATCAACATAATTATTTTGATGATTAGAGGTTTCTTTAAGTCATTACCTGATCATCTTGAGCTGCTCTTCAATCTCTCGAACTATATTTAGTTTTATGGTAATATGGTCCTCTAGATTAACCCATGATAGAGGTGTTTTGCATCTTCTACCATATAATACTTCAAAAGGATCCTTTTCCAAAGAAGCATGATGACCATTATTGTAAGTAAACTCAACCAAATGAAAAAATCCTTCCCACTTAGGCTTTTGATCCATACAGTATATGCAAAGCATGTCTTCTAGTACTTTGGTTGACTCTCTTGGTTTGACCATCAATCTATGGATGGTAAGAAGAACTGATATTTAGCCTCGTTCCTAATGCACAATGTAGCACTTGCCAAAATATAGAAGTGAATATGGAATCTCTATGTGAGATAATTACTTTAGGAAACCCATGTAACCTGAATACATCCTTGGTAAATCTATCAACCACCATAACTACATCATCCTTTTTATTCCCTAGTATGAAGTGTGCATCCTTAATTATGTGCAACCTTAATTAGTTTATCAACCACAATAAGGATTGTGTCATATTCAAATCTATTATTAGGTAGTCCCACAATAAAATCCATAGATATTACCTACCACTTCTATATAGGTATATTGTCTGGGTATAGATATCCTGTTGGATGTCTATATTCAAATTTTACCTTTTGGTACTCCATGCATCTACTGAAAAACGTTGATGTCCTTCTTCATTCCTGACTAATAGAAATTCTTCTTCATGTTCTCCCTCATCTTGGTCCCTCTAGGATGAGTGGATTAAGGATATCTATGTGCCTCCTATATGATCAATCTCCTTAAGTTACCAATTTCTAGTATGACAACCATATATTTAAAGGATAATAGTCCATCCTTAACGCTAAAATATCTATTTTCTTCAAGATTTCTTACCATTTTTGCCTAAATATACTTGCAAAATGAATCCTATTCTTGATTATCTCTGACTTGATTCAACAAGTCCATATGACTATGGTTTATAGCAGCTATATATCATTACCTACTCAAGGCATCTGTGACTTTGTTTTTATTGGAAATATTGAGTATTTGAGTTTTCATTGATGTCAAAGGTTACATGAGGCAGTTATAGTTGGCTGACAAAGAGAGCATGGTATTCAAGGCACATATATTCCTCATAGGTTTGATAGAAATGTTTATTACAAAGCAAGAAAAATATTCTTAAGGACTATAATATTTAAATATTATAAAATAAAAGAATTAAGATGTTTGGGATGAATTGTTTAAAATATTGGAACAAAGAGGTTTAAATGCATGAGATAAAAGGATTCAAAATAAAAAGGTTATACATATTGAAGAACCAGGTTTACATGGGCCACAAGTTTGTATTACTGTATCCAGAAGGTTTAAGATATTTTAATGGGCTTAAAAATATTATGATATAATATTATAACTCAACTTTATAAAGGACTTAGGCACCAACATATAAGACTATAGTATAATATTTTTTTAATATTATAAATTTCCAAAGGTTTGAAGGGCCAACATTTTATCGATTTCAAGGATGTACAAACGTTATTGAAGTTACGAATGTTCTTGGCTTATGCATATAAATATTAGTCACTTCTCCTCCATTAGAAAGGTAAGCTTTGATATTTAAATATACGTGTGTGATTATGCGAACAACAAAGAGATATCAAATGAAATTTGATTGATATATTGATGTGAATGGTAGAGAGATATCTAGTGGATTTTGACTAAAATATTTTGTGACAAATGATGCAAATGGCAAGTGAGAAATCCAATGATTGTTAAGAATTATGCAGATAGAAATACGTAGAGCAATATATGTTAATTTTCACAGAGGGTAGAATGAAAATGGCACTCCATTTTGATTACATAGAGGGTAAAGACGAAATCATAGGGTATTCCCTTCGATGTGCATAAAGGGTAAAGATAAAATATGGGAACTCCTTTCTTGACTAGCACAGAGGGCAGAGATAAAGTTGTGAGTATTCCTTTTACCTCTAACCATCGTGGTAGTGTAGTTGGTAAAAGGTTCTTGGGAAAGCACTACGTCAGGGAGGTCATGGTTTTGAATCACGTCATGCATAAGGTACTTAAATTTTAAATTTCTTTGCATAGATTGAGGTGGTCACGGTAGTTTACAAGGTGCATTGAAATAATTTGATTTTATTTTTACCTTAGTATTATTTTTTGTATTATTCTTGTAAATTTCAAAGTGGGAGTTTTATGGTGTTTTAAGAATTTGGAAGTTGTATTTATTTAGTGTTAAAGAGGGTTAAGTTTGTATGTTTAAATAATGAGATATAAGGTGTATATATGTTCATGGTTCTTTATATTTTTTGCACATATTAAAAAAGAGGAATTTGATGTTTTAGTATTTGTTACAAGCTCTATTTTGTAAGGCTAAAAGTAAAGTTATAGAGTATTATTCTTAAGCATTCTTGTACACATATTTTGAGAAAGGGTATTTGGGTGAATTTTTTGAAAAGAAGATTTGCTAACCCTATTTTTAAGTTTCAAAGAAAGAAAATTATTTTGAGACAGGTTATTAATGGCACATCTTCTTCAAGGCAGCCTTATGTGATATGGTGTTTTAACTCCTTCTCAAGGTGTTTTATTTTGGAAATATTACTTGTGTTGTATATGAGGTGGATATAAAAGGATTGATTTCATGAGCATTTTTTGAAATATATATTCTAGAGTTTGAGAACAAAGTATGTATTATTGTTGAATGATTATGGAAATATATGTGCTTGGGTTTGAGAACAAGTTGTAATTTATCTTTAAAAGAAATTAAAAACACTTGTGCTAGGATTTGAGAAAAACATTATGCATCATTGTTAAATGGATTTGTGAAGCATTTGGAAATTGGTTTGAGTGTCATTGAAAGTGCATGTGCAAGTGTTAGAAATTAGATTTATGAAGCAAGTGTGTGCATCAGTTTTGATAGTGGAAAATACATAAGAAGGCCAGTTATCAATGTGCTAGACTAGATCTACCATTAAAATGTAATACATGTGAGACATGTGAATGTGAAGAACATATTGGACATTTGATAGTACATATTCTCTATATTTTCATGATGTTAAACAAATTATAGGTAGAATATGTCTAGTCAAGGAAAGGATTTTTGGGAAATATATATAAAATTATTTGTATGTAAGAATTGAGTTGGTTGAGCAATGATAGTGAGCAGATTTGAGCAAGTCTTGTGAGAAGGCTTGAGTTAGACTTGAGTATGTATTATGAGCAGATTTGAGTATGTGTTATGAGAATATTTGGGTATGTGTTATGATCATATTTGAGCATGTGTTATCAGCATATTTGAGTATATATTTTGGGTAGGATCTATGGTCATATTGAGCAAGTTTGGTGGAAGATTTAAGCAAGTCTTGTGTGTAGACTTGGATCAGATTGAGCAGAGTTAAGAGCAAGTATTGGTAAGCAGATTTGAGTAAGTCTTGTGTATAGACTTGGAGCATGTCTGAGCAGAGTTAAGAGAAAATTTTGGTAAGAAAATTTGAGTAATTCTTGTGTGTATAATTGGAGCATATATGAGCAAAGTTAAGAGCAGGTTTTGGTAAGCATATTTGAGCAAGTCTTGTGTGTAGACTTGGAGCAGATTTAAGCAAAGTTAAGAGAAGGTTTTGGTAAGTATATTTGAGAAAGTCTTGTGTGTAGACTTGGAGAAGATCTGAGCAAAATTAAGAGGAGGTTTTTGTAAGAATAGTTGAACAAATCTTATGTGTAGACTTGAAGCAGATCTGAGTAGAGTAAAGAGCAAGTTTTGGTAAGCAGATTTGAGTAAGTCTTATGTGTAGATTTGGAGTAGATATGAGTATATGTAAGAGGATTTTTTGGTAAATAGATTTGAGAAAGCCTTGTATGAAGGCTTAAAGTACAATAGAGTAGATGGGATAGATTTCTCTTGTGGATAGAGGTCCACAAACTAGAATAGATGGGATTGAGGTATCCTATGGATAGAGGTCCACAAACCAGAGTAGAGGGGATTGAGATCTCCTATGGATAGAGATCCATAAACCAAAGCATAGGGGATTGAGGTCTCCTATGGATAGAGGTCCACGAATTAAATCAAAGAGGATTGAGATCTCCTGTGGATAGAGGTCCATGAACTTGAGCATAGGGTATTGGTGTCTCCTTTGGGTTGGTGCCCATAAACATTGTAATTGGGAATTGGTTTCCAAGATATTGGTTGAGAAAATTTACAAGAAATATTTTCCCCGTGGATGTAGCCCAAATTGGATGAACCACATTAAATATTTGTCTCTCATGTGTGTTATGAGTTATGCATTATCTCATTATTGTAATTGATGATATTACTTCTTTGGAAATTTATTACAATTGATAATATTGGATAATATTTGGAAAGAAAAATAAAATTTTTATCTTATACTGTTCACCTCCCCTCTCAATATAATCTTATGTTCTTTAATTGGTATCAGAGTGAATTCCTTCATAAAATTCTAACAAATTGAAGGTAGATCTACAAGAACACACATGGCAAGGAAAGGCAAAAGAAGAACCATGAGACCACATCCTCCTAAGAAGGAAGGAACACACATAGCCATGAAATAAAAGGAAGATGCTCTAGTAATTGAAATCCAAGAAAATTGAGAGAAAGAGGAAACCTTGGTGGTCATTGAAAAATGGAAAGATCAAATATTTAAAAGAGAAATAGCATTCAAAACTTCAAATAAGAATCTAGGAAAATATGAAGATATGCAAACTGTGAAATGTTTTACTTGTGGCATCATTGGTCACTACGTAGCTTATTATCCACAAAATGGATATAGTAGTAGTGAAGATGAATAGGAATACATTTATGAAAATAAAAATAGGCATAGTCAAGATAGGTATGAGAGGAAGATCTTTTTTGAAAGTAGCAATGATGAAAGTCTCTTTGATAGTAAAAAGAAAATGCTCCTATTTAAAATCAGAAGCAGAAACATCAAAGAATATTTTTTTCATGGAAATAAAAATAGGTACAATTATGACCAAGGAGAATAGAAAGAAGGTTCTTCTATTGAAAAAGACCAAGAAGAAGAAAAATAATATGCTCTTGTGATTAAAGACCTATAAAAATATAAATATTCAAAAAGGAAAGAGGAAGCCATAGTTGATATGGAAAAGGAACTTGATGTTGATCTTGAAGAGTTAAAAAGGGAGAACTTAAGATTGAAGGCTCAAGTACAAGATGATGAGAAAATAAAGGTAAAGCTTCTACAATATCTCACTGACTTAAAATTTAAGGTTGAAGAGGCAAAGAAAATTGAAAAAGGTATGGTTGAACAGTTAAAGGCAAAAGAGTTAGAATGTGAAATATTAGAACATGAAGTGGTTTCTCTAAGGATGAAAGTAAAATATATTAATGATAAGCTACATAGGTTTGAGAAAAGCTCAAAATATTTGGATGACATTCTCAAAGCACAAAGATATCCATTTATCAAGACTAGACTTGGTTTTGAAGAAGGATGAGGGAAACAAGAAGAGGAGTCAATATCAAGGTCAAAAGAAATAGAAAAACTAGAAGTGATTAAAGAAGAACCTAAGACCGATGTTAATATGTTAAAAAATGGAAGCATCAAAAAAGAATAAAATAATGCACAATCAAGGTACAAGGATTATCCCAAAAAATGGAAAGAAATAACCATGGGTCCATATCCTCCAAGGCAAGATGAATATTTATTTCAAGGTTACTATTTCTCATGTAATCATTTTGGTCATAAAGTAGTGCATTGCAGGGGTCATGGAAAGAAGGATTATGGCTTCACCAAGAGGAACTTCAATACATTTGAAGATGAATATTTCTTTCAAGGTTATTGCTACTCATGTAATCATTTTGGTCACAAAGCTATACACTGTAGGATTCATGGAAAGAATAATTATGGCTTCACTAAGAGGAACTTAAATTCATTTGAATATGGATATTTCTTTCAAGGTCATTGCTACTCATGTAATCACTTTGGTCATACAGCTATTCATTGTAGGGTTCATGGTAGAAATGATTATTGTTTCTCAAAGAGGAACTTCAAAATATTTGCACCTTTCAAGGACTAAAATTGCAATAATTTTTGGCATAAAGCAAGGTGATTTAGAACAGATTTTTTGGAAATTCCAAGGACACGCAAGAAAAATGATGATCAAAAGGTTCAAATAGGCATGGCTTCATGTTTTTGAAAAAATATTGAAAGAGAAGAAGAGCATTGTAAGTTAGTAGTAGCTTTACTCCTATACCAAAATTAATCACCTCAAGAAGAAGAGGTGGTGAGGGGGCTATGCTAAATATTTTATTTTTAGCCCTAAGGAGTCCTTTGCCATTGATGTCAAAGGGGATAGAATTCAGTAAGGGAGAGGAGTTTGGTATCTAGTTGCAGCAAAAGAATTATTTTTTTTTAAAGGGTTGTCATCAATGACAAAAAGGAAAATTGTTGAAAATATTGAGTATTTGAGTTGTCATTGATGTCAAAGGTTACATGAGGCAGTTATAGTTGGATGATAAAGAGAGCATGGTATTCAAGGCACATATATTCCTCATAGGTTTGATAGCAAGGTTTATTACAAAGCAAGGCAAATATTCTTAAGGACTATAATATTTAAATATATTATTTAAATATTATAAAATAAAATATTTAAGAGGATTGGGACGAATTGTTTAAAAGCTTGGAAAAAATAGGTATAAAGGCATGAGATAAAAGGATTTAAAAAAAAAAAATGTTTTATAGATTGAAGAACCAGGTTTACATGGGCCACAAGTTTGTATTATTTTATCCAAAATGTTTAAGATATTTTAATGGGCCTAAAAGGATTATGGTATAATATTATAACTCAACTTTATAGAGGACTTAGGCGCCAACATATAAGACTATATTATAATATTTTTTAATATTATAAATTTCCAAAGGTTTGAAGGACAAGAGTTCTTTTGATTTCAAGGATGTGCCAATGTTATTTAAGTTTCGAAGGTTCTTGGATTATGCATATAAATATTAGTCACTTATCCTCCATTAGAAATGTAAGCTTTGATATTGAAATATATGTGTGTGCTTATGTGAATGACAAAGAGATAACTAGTAAACTTTGATTGATATATTTATGCGGATGGTAGAGAGATATCCAGTAGATTTTGATTAAAATATTTTGTGACAAATGAAGCAAATGACAAGTGAGAAATCCAAAAATTGTTAATAATTGTGCAAATAGAAAGACGTAGAGCACTTTGTCTTGATTTACATAGAGGGTATAATAAAAATATAGGGTACTCCATTTTTATTACGTAGAGGGTAGAGAGGAAAATGTAGGGCATTACCTTTGATGTGTGTAACGAGCAAAGAAAAAATGTGGGAACTCCTTTCTTGAATAACACAGAGGGTAGAGATAAAGTTGTGAGTATTCCTTTTACCTCTAACCACTACGGTAGCACAACTAGTCAAAGGCACTTGGGAAAGCACTACATCGAGGAGGTCGTGGTTTCAAATCATGTCATGCATAAGGTACTTAAATTTTAAATTGTTTTGCATCGATTGATGTGGTCATGGTAGTTTAAAAGGTGCATTGAAATAATTTGATTTTATTTCTAACTTGGAGACCATAAGATTTAAAAGTATTATTTTCTGCATTATGCTTGTAAATTTTAAAGTGGGAGTTTTATGGTGTTTTGAGAGTTTGAAAGTTATATTTTTTAGTGTGAAAAAGGGTTAAGGTTGCATGTTTAGAGAGGGAGATATAAGGTGTATCTATGTTCATGGTTCTTTGTATTTTTGGCACATATTAGAAAATAGGAATTTGATGTTTTAGTCTTTATTACAAGCTCTATTTTGTAAGACTAAAACTAAAGTTATAGAGTATTATTCTTAAGAATTCTTGTGCACATATTTTGAGAAAGGGTCTTAGGGTGAATTTTTTGAAAAGAAGATTTGTTAACCCTATTTTGAAGTTGCAAATAAATGAAATTATTTTGAGACAGGTTTTTAAGGGCACATCTTCTTCAAGGTAGTCTTAGTAGGTATGGTGTTTTAACTCCTTCTGAAGGTGTTTTGGTTTGGAAAGAATACTTGTGTTATTATATGATATGGAGATAAAAGGATTGATTTCATGAGCATTATTGGAAATATATGTGCTAGAGTTTGATATAAAGTGTGCATTATTATTGCATGGTTTTGGAAATATATGTGCTTGGGTTTGAGAAAAAGTTGTGCTTTATCTTTGAAAGAAATTCAAAACACTTATGCTAGGGTTTGAGAAAACAATTGTGCATCATTGTTAAATATATTTGCAAATCATTTGGGCATTGATTTGAGTGTCATTTAAAGTGAATGTGTAAGTTTTATAAATCAGATTTGTGAAGCATGTGTGTGCATCATTTTTTATTGCGGTAAATACATAAGAATATCAATTATAAAAGTGCTAGACTAGAGCTACCATTAAAATGTAATAAATGTGAGACGTGAATATGAAGAATATATTGGACAATTTAGAGTACATATTATTCTCTATATGTTCAAGACGTTAAACAAATTCTAGGTATAATATGTCTAAACTACTTTAGTCAAGGAAAACACTTTTGGAAAAAATATATGAAATTGTTTGTATGCAAGAATTGAGTTGGTTGAGCAGTGATAGTAAGTAGAATTGAGCAAGCCTTGTGAGAAGGCTTGAGGTAGATTTAAGTATGTGTTATGAGTAAATTTGAGTATGTGTTATGAGTAGATTTGGGTATGTGTTATGAGTAAATTTGAGCGTGTGTTATGATAAAATTTGACTATATGTTTTGAGCAGTATTTGTGAGCATATTGAGCAAGTTTGATGAGAATATTTAAGTCTTGTTTGTAGACTTGGAGAAAATCTGAGTAGAGTTAAGAGTAGGTATTGGTAAGAAGATTTGAGCAAGTCTTGCGTGTAGACTTGGAGCAGATATGAGCAAAGTTAAAAGTAGGTTTTGATAAGTATATTTGAGCAAGTCTTGTATGTAGACTTGGAGTAGATCTGAGCAGAGTTAAGACCAGGTTTTGGTAAGTATATTTGAACAAGTCTTGTGCATATAACTAGAGTATATCTAAGTAGAGATAAGAGTACGTTTTGGTAAGCATATTTGATAAAGTCTTGTGTGTAGACTTGGAGAAGATCTAAGCAGAGTTAAGAGCAAGTTTTGGTAAGCATATTTGAGCAAGTCTTGTGTGTAGACTTGGAAAAGATATTAGCAAATTTAAGAGTAGGTTTTGGTAAGAAGAATTGAGCAAGTCTTGTATGTAGACATGGAGTAGATCTAAGCAGAGTTAAGAGCAGATTTTGGTAAGCATATTGGAGTAAGCCTTATGTAAAGGCTTGAAGTAGAGTAGAGCACAGGGGATAGAATTCTCCTATGGATAGATATCCATAAAATATAGAAGAGGGGATTAAGGTCTCCTATGGATAGTGAAAGCACGAGGATACGAAAGCAAAAAGGAAAGCGAATATACGATGCAAACAAAAACCGGACTTAGCGCTAAATCCTAGAAACTTGAAAGTGCATGAAAAGAGGGAAAAGCATGAGCGAATCGAAATGAAACAAATGTGAATAAAGAAGACAGCCCTTTTTATTGATATGTTTCAAACTCGGTTACAATGCGCATCCTCCCCTTCCAAGGGCTAGGAGCGTTTAAGCATGCGTTCTTGTTACATCCATGGGTGCCTTTCCTTCTTCCGCGTGCCCACATGTAAAATGGGCGGACCAAACATCGCCGCCGCTTGCGTTGATGAGTCTTGACTCCTCGCTGCTCCTCCGATGTCCAAACCCTACGTTCAAAGGAACAAGAAATGGTCAGTAGCACCTACGGATAAAACAAAGCATGCAATCCCCAAGCCTACGATAAGTGAATGAGAAAAATGAATTAAACTATGACTAAAACAGGTCCAAATGCTCTAAAAATTTGACAGGGGCATCAAGACACCACCAGGAAGGCCCTACAAAAATAACAATCAGGAAATTCCTCACCGATTTGAATTCGCTCCGGGGTGGGACGAATTCACCTACAACAAAATGCCGAAAAGGTACTGTCCCAATGTCCTACCTAGGAAGCTCCAAAAGACCTGCAAACTTGGGGTTAGCTAATTGGGGGCATTTTGGGAAGACCCAGATGGTCAGATTTTCCCGATTTGGCCTCCATCAATGGGAATTTAATGATGCTACCTGTAGATTAGTGAAAGCGAGCAAAGATAGAAATATGATCAAAATTGTTCAAAACGAGACGAAATTCAAATGACAACCTATCTAAGCATCATAGAATTGAATGCAAAAATGAAAGAAAGCAAGTCTACCATGGAATTCCCATCGCTCCGAAAGGGGGCGATTAGGATTGTGGCAGTGTGGGAGGGGGCGCCCATGGGGCAGGCCGCCCACCGTTTGAGGCTTGATTTCGGCACCAATCCACTTGGGATGGGTCCAAAACCTCTTGTGTGGTATTGTCAACAAATTTGGTGGGATATTGTGGCCAAATGTCGGGTTTTGGGCTCGAGATTCATCCTCCCAATAGTCACCCAATGACCTCCCCTCTAAAGGAGATCAAGGATGTGAAAGGCGCAAATCCAAAAGGTGTGAGGTATGTAAATAAAATGACAGCACTTCGTTGCTCTAAAATGCTCCTTCTCTCTATATTTTGGGGTGAGGAAACTCACCAATTTATAGACCTGGAGGTCTCTTGAAATGGGCATGCAGAGGCGCCACTTGGCAATCATGCCTTCCTAGGGGGAAGGAGATTCCTCCCTGAATTGGGACTTCATGACTGACCTTGCAAATGCCTCTAACGCTCAAAAATGCTCACCCATACTCCCATGCGATGAAGGAAGCGTTGAGTGGTGGATCTGAGCTGCCATTTGTCAAGATTTGACTTTTTGCCCATCAAACCTACAATTCGCCCCACCCTGGAGCGAATCCAGAATTCATCCCTGGGTGGGGCGAATCCCAGTTTGAATTCGTTCCAGGGTGGAACGGATATTGAGCAAAGTGCCTGAAGGTGCCAAATTGATCTCTGACCTTCCAAAACTATTGTGAGAGTGGTTAGGACCACTGTTTAACCTCTCGGGGCTGCCCTTGGGGCTGTGTGTGTCAAAGCGATCAGTGTTTGCAGTCACATAATCGGATTGGTGTTGTTTTGGTGTCTACAGATGCCCCTTTTTGGGATGCGTTGTGCATGGCGCAGCATCGAGCAAAAATAGATAACCAAAGCACTAATGATTAGGGTTTCTCAGTAACCTAACCAACTTTTGATGCCCCAAGTATGGAAAGGGCATGCATTCTTGAATCCTTGCTTCTGACGAGCGAAGGAACTCAATTCAAGTGTTAACCTTTTTTGGTGAGGTGTTACTTGATCTTGGACATTGATCGGTCATGAATAGGCAAAGGGCGCAACCTTTTGTCTGTGAGAACCTTGAGTTCATGATTCATGAAATGCCAAGTGATTTGATCAAGGTTGTGATTATTGCTTGTTTACTACCCCAAGTAGGAGCGTAATTGTCTTTGTCAATGATTCTTTGAATGCATGTCATTTTCCTTAATTGGGTGTGTATTTGTTGATTGGTGACTAAGTGTGACTACCCCCTCAAGCGACGAATCGATGAGGGAATGACCTTCATGAGAAAAGTGATGAGTCACTTGACCCAAGATGACTTGTGTGAGGGTGCCTTTAGATGTTTTAGCGTTAAGTGTGTGCAGTTTTCTGACATTTAGACCTATTTTTGGTGGGTGTTAACCCTTTTTGTGACGCTTTTTGGAGCTAAAATTGGCAGAAATCCGTCCTCCCGTGGAGCGGTCCGGCTATGGTAGCCTTCTTAGGGAGTAGGATAGTGACAATTTGTAACCCCAATGTCTATTTTGGATGCCAAGAATGTCATGCGCGAAGGCGCCTTCGTTCGGCAATGTTATTACTATTTTTGGGTGGGTTTTGACCCTTTTGGTGACGTCGTTTGGGGATGAAATTCTCGAAAATCCATCTTCCCGTGGAGCGGTCCGGCTATGGTAGCCTTCTTAGGGAATAGGATAGCGAGGATTTGTGACCCCGACATCTATTTTGCATGCCCGGAATGTCAAGTGCCAAAGCACTCTCATCGGGCAAGTTTATTAGCTATTTTGGTGCATTTTTGTTCAATTTTTGTTGTTTTTTGAAATTTTTGCCCTGAATTCATTTCGGGGTGGGACGAATACTAGCTTAGTATTCATCCCAGGGTGGGACGAGCACTAACCAGAGTGCTCATCCCAGGGAGGAATGAATATAAGCTCAAAAGGCCTATTTAAAGGCCAAAACTAGGGTTTGGGCTCATTTGCATTCGAATTTTCTTGCGATTTGGAGCTCTGGGGAGGAGGAGGTTAATTCTGTGAAGCGAAGCACTGCCAAATTTCTCTTGACATCATGAGTGCACAAACCGGATCGAGCGGTGGAGCCGAAGCGAGACCAGTAAGTGCTCCTTAGCGTTATTGCTTTTGTTATATGTTTTAAAACTGCAAGTGATTTGTTTAATTTTCTTTGTGATGTTGCTTTTCCAAAATTAAAATTGAAACCCTAAAACTGAGCTGAACACAAACCAAGACTTAGCTTAAAACTGAATGAAAAACGTAGTTAAAACCTAGGTGAAAATTTTTTTATTTTGCTTTTAACTAAAACCCTAGGATAAACGGAACGTAAAACCCTAGTTTTTTAGGTTGAGCTTGTCAGTTTTAAAACGTAGGTGAAAACCCTAGGTTAAAAAACTGTTATTTTAATTTTGTTTTGTTTGTGCAGACTTTATTAATTTGAAACTTAGAATACATAAACCCTAAGACTGACAACTGTAGTTAAAAAAGTTTTTGTGTTTTTATGTTGTTGTCAGTTTTAAACTTAGAGTACATAAACCCTAAGACCGACAATTGTATTTAAAAAATAAAAAATTAAGTTTTTGTGTTTTTATGTTGTTGTCAGTTTTAAACTTAGAGTATAGAAACCCTAAGACTGACAACTGTATTTGCTGAATTGTTTTTGTATCTATTTTGAATTTTTGTGAATTTTGTTGTTTTTGAGCTGTACGTTGGTAGGCAGTGCTGTATATTCATGTTATTGTTGTACAATTTTTTTATGATTTTAATGTTTTTGTGTTGTTTTCTTTTGTAGGTTGTGAAGAGCCGGTATCGTGTACCTACTACTTTTGTTGAAGCATGGGGCGCTAACTGTGGTTGAATGGGAGTGGCTTGATGCCCTTGGGCTCAAGCAGGTGGCTCGACTGGAGCCTATGGTCGGGGATCGGGCCTATCTGATGGCCCTGATCAACCTGTGGGATCCTCGGACCAACACCTTCCATCTCCCAATAGGGGAGATGACAGTGACCTTGGAGGATGTCTATCGACTTCTACGGATTTTGATAGATGGACTACCGATCAGAACGTCACCTCGTGATCAGCGGACAACTATACTGATACGATGCTTCGGGCATGGGGAGGAGCTGGGTGTGGAGAGCCCAGTGGAGAGGGCAGAGGGTGACTGCAAGATTGGTGGGATTCTGGTCCGATGGTGGCTTGAGAGAGGGGTGTTGGGAGTGAGGCATGCAGTACTCATGGGCCTCATTTCCAACATGCTGCTACCTGACTCGTCAGGTGCGAGGTTCTCATGGAACCTACTGGATGTGGTCTAGTGGCTAGTAGAGTGCTCGACAGAGGCACCATTGATCATGAGGTGGGGGAGACGTTGCTGGCATAGCTCTATGGTGAGCTGTACGAGGTCCATTATCGAAGGAAAAGGGATTAGCTATAGCTATCTATTGCAGAGCTAGGCTTGGCAACACATAGCGGTGGAGAGGCTAGTCGGGTTACCATGGATGACTCGGATGGAGATGGAGGATAAGGATATAGGCTATGCGGCTCTGTGGTGGCGGTCTGAGGAGCAGGGATAGAGTCGATGGTGGGCAGGTGTCGTAGGGCACTATGTCGATGCCCTCGCTCGGCTGACTCTAGGGAGGTGTTCTGGCACCCTTATCGGGACTGTCTAGCCTGGTCGGAGGCTGGAGAGTGGCTTCGATGGGTATGTAGGGAGCGGTGGCTGATTGGGCGGCATGGGACCGAGCATGAGTTCTTCCCTTACAGTCGGGTGACATGATAGTTTGGGGTGCGCCAGGGGTTTCCTGGTGAGCCCGTGGTCTATCGACATCGGGGGATGAGAGGACTCTGGATCGACCGGTCATCGTGCCACTAGGCGAGGATTCAGATGTGGTGATCGACGTCCCGGATGTGGATGACGTTGGGACTACCGTAGAGTATGACCAGTGGTGGGTACTATGGTGATGGCGGGGAGAGGGGCCACTAGGAGGCATGGAGGCAAGCAAGGGGGAGGGTGCCGAGGCACCAGGAGATGATTGGGGAGCTCCTCGGGAGGATGCAGATATGGTGGAGGTGGAGGATGAGGATGTGGATTTGGGGGTTTCGGATCAGCCGGAGATGCAGGACATCACGGAGCAGTGGGAGCCAAAGCAGGCTGTTATTCTAGAGATGCCTATGCCTCAGGCAGGAGTGGAGGACACGGAGTCTAGGCTATGCACTGAGATTGCATGGTTGGAGGGGTTGTTGCGGAGGTGCGATGAGGAGCTGGGGATGCGTAGGAGAGGGATCTCCTACGCATGCAGCTAGCAGAGCGAGAGAATGCATTGGCTGCCTACCATCGATAGGATGGGGGTACTGATGCTTGCATGGGAGAGGGATCTCCTATGGACATAGTGGTAGAGAGGGATAGGGCTTTGGCACGATGCGAGGAGAACTTGGCGACGTATCGCCAGTGGGAGATGGACTCGGTGCGAGAGGTTGGAGCTAGAGGCAGAGATTAGCCACCTTGGTGGGTGGGTCCCTACATTCAGTGGAGGTGGATCATCACGCCGCTCGAGAGGGAGTGAGACTGAGCAATCAACATCCTCTCGGTGCAGGCGACTGGATGAGGGGGCGAGTAGGCATGATGCGGGGGCTAGCAGCAGCCACCCTGAGGGGTCTCATAGGACCCACACCATGGGGGTAGTTCCCGTCGCACCGATCCTGCATGATCATGGTGGCCGACGCCCTAGGCTTGGGGGTTTTGAGCTTTTGGATTTTGTTGCGGGGTCACAGGACCAGTTCATTGTAGCCTACGGGCATTTTTGATGATATATACAGATGACTTTATTTTGTTTATGCGAGTGATGATTTGATTTTATGCATGATGAGTGATGAGTATGGATGTATGCATGTTAATTTATTTTGATGGATGCATATGTTATGCTGAATGCAAATGTTTTTAATTTATATGTGATATGCAAGATGGAATGGATGAATTGAATTTGTGTTGTTTGGCGAGAGCACCATAGACTGTTTAGACCTTTGTGGTTTTTTTTTTGGCGATTGTTGATGGCAATGCGAGGATGAAAGATAGCGCAGTTGGTTTAGAAATGTAGCTAAGGTTTTCTGAGACTCAGACGGTTTTAACTCACTAGCCATGACTGTACTTTATCTTACAAGACTTTTGGACAAGGTATGAATCGGACTTGTCTTTGACCAAGTTATTTCACATCCTTGTGTGTGCAATTGAGTTCGTTTATGTGGTATTTGTCAGGATACCGCCAGTGCCAGATAGGCTATCAACCAAACCTGTACTGAGGATCACCTAATTAGCTCCACTAACTCCTTTGTTGTATTTAGCTAGATTAATCTACGGTGCTATCTAGGATACCATAAGCTAGCTCATCCACATGCAAACATTGATCTGTACACGAGTTAATGTGACAGATATATCGTCATGCGGGAGGTTTACCACCAGTGATCGATAGGCTATCCACCAAACCGGTACTGAGGTTTGCCTCATGACCTATCGGAATGCTGAGAGTTCCAGGGATTCAAGTTCGACTCCCTTCTTTTCTTCAATTGTATTGGGATACTTGCTCTTTTGTAGTGATAAAAATCACTGTTTATTTTTTTATATTTTTCTTTTGAGCAAGGGATTTGAATTTTGAGTGATGAGAATCACTATTGTATGTGCCTTTTGATGTATGCACTTTGGTGGTGATGTCAAATTTTTTGGAGTTTTGACTTTTTGCAAAATTTTATGATGTTTGCAACTTTTGAGAACTTGGGATTCTTGGGGAATTGGGTAGGGAGGATGCTTGTCCTTTTGCCAACTCTCAGCATTCTTGGGGTCATTCGCACAGGGGGATGAGCAAGATAACCATTTCGCTTATGGTGACTTGGATTGTTGTGCAAGTTTCATCTTTCATTCACACAACTTGGGAATTTTTATGTGTTTTAATTTGTGTTGGGATGCTACGTAACAAGGTGTGATCCAAGTAGAACTCTACCTTTGTAAAATCTATCTGACTTGGTACAGTACATGGCTAGAAAGCTATATAATGACTGAAGGATGAAAACTCTTGATACATTAGAAGACCACTGACTCTTGTATGGTAAAAAGAAGTGAATGGCATTTATGTTTGATGGACTGCTTATAGAATGGAGAAATGTGGAACAAGATGGATTGGCGGAGTAATTACGGTCTATGGTGCCTTTGACCTGTATGACCACAAATATGCAATGTATGGATGTGATGCTTAATGCAGCTACATATTTTTGTGTTTTTGATGGATTGATTTTTTTGTGAATATGAAGATGAGATGTGAAAAGAGCTCTTTATTGTTGTGATGAGTTTGAGCATGCCTGGAAATGAGATGCAAATTTTTGTTATTTTTGATGATTTTACTATTTTTGAATTTTCTTATTTTTGACCAAGCGGTAATGGGTACCTTTGGGGCATTTTGGGATTGACCAAGCGATTGTAGGAATCCTTGGAGCATTTTGGGATTGACCAAGTGATTGTAGGAATCCTTGGAGCATTTTGGGATTGACCAAGCGATTGTAGGAATCCTTGGAGCATTTTGGGATTGACCAAGTGATTGTAGGAATCCTTGGAGCATTTTGGGATTGACCAAGCGATTGTAGGAATCCTTGGAGCATTTTGTTGGGATATGGCTCTCTTAGATATGGAATGGTCACAAATGACTGATGTTCAAGGGTTCTAGTTCCTTGATTCCATCAAGAGAGGCTAGCCGGTATGTCTCGGGTCCTATTTTGCTATCAATTACATATGGACCTAACCAATTTGCCATGAACTTGTCCCTTAGATGGGACGACAAACTAGAGTTCTGTTGGTTTTCTTTTAAGACCAAGTCACCAATCCGAAAGTCCCTCAGGTGAACTTTCATGTTGTATGCTTTCTTAAGTCGCTCTTGATAGATACGTAAATGCTCGAGAGCATTAACGCATCGTTCATCAAGCAACGTAAGCTGGTCTAACCAGGCCTACCATGCAGTGTCATCATCGATGAACTCTTGCATTGATATGCGTAAGGAAGGAATTTCCAACTCGAGAGGCATGACTGCCTCGGAGCCATACACGAGCGAAAATGGAGTTGCCCTAGTGGGCATCCGAATGCTAGTGCGATAAGCCCATAGGGCAAGTGGGATTTGGATGTGCCAATCCTTATGACTATCTACGACTATCTTTTTAAGGATAGCAACTAGCATTTTGTTTGACGCCTCTGCTTGCCCATTTGCCTGTGGATAATAGGGTGTCAAAAAACTATGCGAATTTTGTACTTTGTGGTCAAAGCATGCACGTCTTTGTTCTTGAATGACGTCCCATTATCCGAGATTATTTTGGATGGAATACCAAAATGACATATGATGTTATGCAAAATGAACTCCACAATGCGGGGTCCTGTCGTAGAGGTAAGCGGAACTGCTTCCACCCACTTGGTGAAATACTCTGTGGCCATTATGATAAACATGTGATGACTTGACGATGTAGGGGAGATCTTTTCGATTAGATCTAAGCCCCACTACAAAAATGGCCAAGCTGATTGGATCGGCTACAAGGCCTAGGAAGGTACATGTGTCAAATTAGCATGGTGTTGACACTTCACGCACTTCCTTACATATGCACAACAATCTCGCTCTAAATATGGCCAATAATAGCCCATGCGAAGAATGCACTTTGCGATGGCCATACCACTGAAGTGGCCACCACACGTACCATCGTGCGCTTGGGCGATCGCCCAAGTGGACTCTTGTTGGTCCAAGCAATGAAGGAGGATTCCTTCATAGCTATGATGGTACAAAATGTCTCCTAACAAGACATACTTAGCCACTTTCTGCTTGAATGCTCATTTTGCGGCATGTGTCAATCCAAGCGGGAGATTACCTAACTTGAGGTAGTCCCTTATGGGTGAATACCAATCCTGCTGATCGGAAGCCTCGATGGTATGAACAACCAATCCCTCTTGAAGTTCATCCCTAGAAAATGTTGAGCGGGAGAGAACTTGTAAGAATAGCGTTGTGTTGCTATTAATGGGAGTAGGGGAGAACAAGGACCCCCAGTTGGCATGTTTCAGATGATCGTGGATTCGAGAGAACTTATCCGAGGATGGTTCAATCTGGATCATGTGGATTCCTGGCGTCAAGTCAGAGCTTGCACGCTCCATCATGGATTGTGATAGTGTTTTGACTTGAATGGTTGTCATATCACCAGAAAGGTCTTGCGGGATTAGTGACCCCAAGGAGGCCATAGTGTCCACAAAATGATTCGATGACCGAGGGAGTGCCTCGATGTCGTACCACTCAAGCTTCACCAGGAATTTGTCCACAAGGGCTTTGTAAGCCTACAGAACTGGGCATTTGCATTGGAATACCCCTTTGACTTGGTTGACAATTAACAGCGAATCACCAAAGATGTTCAGTCATTTGATGTTCATGGTGATTGTTGTCTAAAGACCTATGAGCAAGGCTTCATACTCTGCATTATTGTTGGTGCATGGGAAGTCTAATTTAAAGGACAGGGGCACTGGAGCCCCTTGCGGTGTGAAGAATACAATTCCCATGCCACCACCTTGCTCACATTTAGAACCATCAAAAAATAGGGTTATGTCGGCCTATGACTCAGGCTCATCAGAATCTGGTGATTCTGAGACATGGAAGACCCCATCATCGGGTAGTTCTATGACTAGAGGCTGATCGTCTTCGAGAGGAGCCTCTGCTAGTTGATCGGCTATGACCTATCCTTTGATGGATTTCTATCCAATAAACTCTATGTCAAATTCCATCAACAACATGATCCATTTCGTCGTGCGACTACTATGATAAGTATGACTCATCATGTATCACAATGGATTCTCCTTAGACACAACATACGTAGTGTTGCTCAGCATGTAGTGGCATAGCTTTTTGGTAGCAAACACCACTGCCAAGCAGAGTTTCTCGATGTATGCATAGTTAAGTTCATAACTGACCAAGGTGCGGCTAAGATAGTAAGTAGCCTGTTCTTTGTGAAGTTCATTCTTCTAGGCGAGCATGGCACCCAGTGCCACCTCAGTAGCTGAGATGTATAAGTAGAATGACACTCCTGGTCTAGGTGGTGCCAATACTAGTGGTGAAGCCAAGTATCATTTGATGTCATCAAAGGCTGACTGGCACTCGTCATCCCAGTGAAATGCTACCCCCTTGTGCAATAATTTGTTCATGGGTCGGCACTTGTCAGATAGCTGCGCTATGAAGCGCTTAATTGATGCGACCTTTCCCTACAGACTTCTGAGCTGCTTAATGGTAGTTGGGGGAACCATTTCAAGGATTGCCTTGACTTTGTTTGGGTCCACTTCGATGCCTCACTTTGAGACTATGAAACCCAAGAGTTTTCCAGATGTGACGCCAAATACGCACTTCTTGGGATTCAAGTCTGACTTTATGTTCCATGAGGCGATCGAGGATCTTGCTTAAGTCATCGAGATGATCTGGGCACAAAAGAGACTTGGCCAACAAATCATCCATGTAATCTTCCAAAGTTTTATGCATGTAATCATGGAAGATGTACGTCATGGCACGTTGGTAGGTGGCGCCAACATTTTTAAGGCCAAAGGGCATGACCTTATAACAAAATGTCCCCCAAGGCATTGTGAACACCATTTTTAGTTGGTCCTCGAGATTGATACGAATCTGATTGTATCCCGAGAAACCATCCATGAGGGATAGCATTTCGTGACCTACTGTAGCATCTACCAATGCATCGATGCTTGGCAAGGGGAAATCATCCTTAGGACTCACTTTGTTTAGATCTCAAAAATTAGTGCATATGCGAATCCTCCCATCGAGATTTTTGATGGGCACCATGTTGGACAGCCATGGCGGATAATCCATGCAGATGACAAACTGTGCATCCAACAACTTTTGCAATTCATCTTTGACCATCAAGGCCACTGTTGGGTGCATCTTACGTAGTTTTTGCTTAACTGGCTTGATTGTCGGATCAAGCGTTAGATTATGCGTGACTAGCTATGGATCTAGCCCCGACATGTCTCTGTATGACCATGCAAAAACCTCCTTCTTCTCTTTGAGAAGGGCAATGTAGTCGGCTTGCTCTTCAGGGGATAAGCTTACCCCTAGCTTGATAATCTATGGATTCATTGGATCCAAGCCGATGTCTACGTTAGTCATCTCCTCGACCGACATGTGGGATCCATCCTCCAACTGATGTGGAGTTGGGATCAAATGGATATCATTTGCTGAGTTTAAATCTATGTTGGGAACCTCGGGTTCCTCTTCGGCATGAAAGATATCCTGAGTTGTCCCTAGGGTAAAATGAAGCATTTTACCAAAATGCCAATACTATGATGGGGATGGAGGTGAATTGACATGATCCCAGTCAATGGCATCTATGTCTAGATGCAAGGACCATGCTGGATCGGCCGGATTGTGGATGGGGGCGGTTAAGTCAATGGAGATCATGTTGATGAAATGATTTTGGTCTCCATTACCATGGGTGTGATGACTCGAACACATTCTGGATGTTCTCTGTGCTCTGGATCTGGCTCTAGAGGTATTGGCATGAATGGATCGGCCCTATGTGCTGATAGGAGGACAGGGTCTACCCTCGACACTGATATCACCCTAGGGTCTCGGAGTGGAAGGTGCTCTTCGTATACCTAGAGCGGCGGATCCAACACTTGATCCCACCCCGTTGGGTCTACGTACCACTCGTGCCCTGGCACTATGCCCATCTATTCAAATATGTCATTAATCTCCAAGGGGTATGGTTGCGGCCTCTACCGCATGTGATTAAGATATGTCATTTCTGTTTCATCTTCGTAATCACTATCGGAGATCCAAAAGCCCTCGTTGGCTCTGACAACTATTTGAGGCATTACAGGCTCATCCTGCTCGAGCAAATTAATCTGGCCCCATTGTGGTTGTTCCACTCTCCATGGGGGGACCTGATTCTCTTGACGCGACACTGGCTCGCTTGGAGCCTCTAGAGGGAACATTGTCAAGAGGCTCTCTTGACAGTCATTCATGGGGATCACTTGTGAGTGATCACTATCGGATTCGAAGGGATCATATGATGCTTGGTTCATATTCTGATTCATCCTCCGAAGATCCCTCTTGACACTATTTATACCTTCCTTGAAAGTGAGTCCCCAAACTTTCGCCTCTCTCTAGCAAAGGAGAAGGGTTATTGAGGTTAACAAGGGTGGTTGTTGACCATGGGAGGTAATCTCCCAATGTATACATTGTGTTTGGGTTGGCATAAGGATCTGATGCCAATCCACCCTTGTTGCCTATCCCTAGGCCTTGCATGTTTTCCACCAAGATGTCCAAGGGCAGGGGGTGGTTGAACCCTACTCCCGACTTGTCATAAGGCATTTGGTATCTTGGCTGGCAAAGGACACGCACTCCTTGCTCATACCTGCCTAGCCCATATCCATGCCAATTGCATTGGCCAAGATATCTTAGAGTGAAGTCTGGGTTAGACAGATAGTTGACATCTTCTACAAAAGGCTCTTCATCTTCGTCCTCTTGCATGCATGGCTCAGTACCATGATCAAGGCCCCCATACACAAAATTTGTCTGGTTTGGTGGGTAGCCTAAAGGAACAATTGTACCGATGGGGAGGCGAGGTCTCCCCATGTCTTGCATGGACTCTAGCATGGTCGTTGCTACAACATTCCACACCAGATACTCCCCCAGGCCCGTACTGGCCATTTCAATAGTAATTGTTGGCGATTGAGAGGGAGGGAACGGAAGCTCTTCCTGAGTCCACTCCATGTTGGGTGAACTAGGAGCCTCAACTTCCATTGTGCTAGGCATCTCTTCGGTAGAGATGGTTGATACTATTGGCGGTGCCTCTTCTAGGGGTTGAGCCTCTTCCAGGGTTTGCTTCCCTTTGTCCTTCTATTTAGCCATGATAGGTGGCATTGTTGGTGAAGGACCGGATGATGAAGATGCACCTGGTTGGGGTTTTGATGGATTTATCACCAGTGGTGCTTGCGGCATCGGACCCTGTCTAGATGGATTTAACTAAAAATCCAAGTGCATCGATGGGAGGGTCGATTGCGGCATCAGCTGCACCGCATTGCAATATTTGAAGGGTTCTAAGTCCATCGGGACTACATGTACTTCCCCTTCAAATGTATACTTCAAACACTGATGAGCTATCGAAGGGACACACTTCATGTCCCTGATCCATGGCCGCCCTAGCAAGATGTTATAAGCCATCTCACCTTCCAAAATATGGCACAATGTAGGTATCATATTTTGTCCTACTTGAATGGGTAAGACAATTGTGCCAACTATCGAGCATATCGCATCATTGAATGCTCACAGTGTATAGGTGGAAGCCATGATGTGAGAGGCTGGCAACTTTAGATGTTTCAATGCTGCTATGGTAATGATGTTACTGGATGAGCCAGTGTCTATCAACACCCTCTTATACGGGATCCCATTGACCCACATGATAACGTGCAGGGGTGGATCTGCCATGTCATCAGACACTGATTTAACTTCATCCTCTCGAAAGGTGATGACTGGCTCCATGCATCATTTGACATGTCCCATAAAATTGTTGAAGGAATTCGCTTCATGGGGCTGCAACTCGATGGCTTTCAATATCTCCATTAGAGCCTCCCGATGGGGTGTTGATTGTTGTATAAGCTCGTATATGGAGAGCCTAGCCGACGTGGTCCTCAAACTCTACATGAGTTTGGTCCGAATCATGGCCGTGGGTCTAGGCGGAGGTAGCTGCATAGGGTGTTGTTGAGGTTGTGACGTCGATGGAACCTCTCTTGTGGCTACCTCGGGGGCAACTCCTGGGTATCTCTTGTTCCTAGTCACTATGCTTATCATTCCTACATACCCTTGCATGGGGCAATTCTGTTGCACCTCATTGACTTGAAGGGGTTTTGCCTGTGCCTCATGGGCAGGCAAGGGGTCTTTGAAAACTCCCATCTGTTGGTTGTTTGGCGCTACGGGGTTGTCCACTGCCAACGTCTTATTGTCAATCAGGTCTTGTATCAATCCTTTGAACTTCCAACATGCATTCAGGTCATGTCCCTTCCACCTGTGGAACCTACAATACAAGTCCTCCCGGTATCCTTTAGGCTTGGGAGCATTAGGATCTATGGTTTGGATCTCTGGAAGGTTGATCAAGTTCGCCATTGACAAGCGGTCAAATAGGGAGTCTCTAGACTCTGTATAAGGTGTGTACTATCACCTAGGGTGACGCTACTGATTTTGCTCCTGCTTCTGGTTTTCTCTTTCATAATTATTAGGAGGCACTGCCTGATAGTTAGCCTTTTGAGGCTGTATTTCTTGTGCAGGCTTAGGGACATTTATAGCAACTTGATTAACCGTAGTGGGTTTTTGTTGCGTAGTCCCTATTTTTGTGTTCTTGTTCCATTCTTTCTTCTTAGGTTTGGCAATCTCGCCATCCTGTATCTTGATCTCTTCGATGATTTTGGCTTGCGCCAGAGCTTCCTCTAAGGTGGCATATTGTTGCAGCTACAATAGCATAGAGATCGATCTCAAACAACTTCGTGAGAACATTTGTGTAAGGTCGGACATAGGAGGGAGGTAGGGTAGCTTGGAAAGCAGAGTCCTCCACCGATTCCCGTAGGCCACCATGGTCTCTTCCTCATACTGCCTGAGGCTGGCCAGGTCACTTAGTGATGCCTTCTTCTTGGTGTTGAAGGTGAAGCATTCGAGGAACGCATCCACTAACTGATCCAAGTTATTGATGTTGTGCTTCGACAACTGAGTGAACCAATCCGAGGTAGGGCCCATGAATGTGGTTATAAATGTCCTTAGCAACAATGCATCATTGTCCTGAATGCCAAAACATTGGCTCAGGAATCTGGTCACATGCTCTTGGGCATCCTCTTCACCCTTAAAGATTGCCAACTGAGGCAGCTTGAAGTGTTCGGGGTAAGGGGGTGCAAGCACTGATGGATGCATAGGATGACTATGGAGTTGGCGTAACATGGGCTTTTGGGGCCCAGAAGCTTTGGTTTCCATAGACTCCAAATGCTCTAGCAGCGCTTTGTATGCATCGAAAGATTTAATCTCTTCCTCTTTAGTTTGCTCCCGTTGTGGGTTGTGGGAGACTTGAGGCCTATGGGGGGTGGCCGGATAGCAACCCCTCCACCTTGGTAGGGCATTTCGGCCCACTCTGCTTCTTGTTCATACTCCTCGTAAACTTCTTGAGGAGTCTCTGGGTGAGACCTATGACCCTGGGTGGGTCCCCGTGGAGGGTACCCATCGTTGTTCCGGGGAGTGGCCTCCCTCTCGGGTCTAGGGGGTCTCGGAGGCAAAACTTGATAAGGTCATGGAGACCTATCTCGCACCAAGGGATTATGCCTCTCATATGGTTCCGCTCTTTGGGTGCGAGGGGTTGGAACCCTCTCAGCTAGGTTATGAAGTAGCTCATCTATTTGGCACTGAATGCGCTCCTTGCTAAGGTGGTATAGATGCTCTAGCTGTTGCTGATCTTGCTCAAGCCACGTGATCTGGGCTTGGTGGGTGGCATGTCTAGCGACTTCCAGGTCAATTTGTTCTACCATCTTGAGCCTTGGAGGCCTGGATGCCTCTCCTATGCATTTACCTCGATCACAATGATCCGAGATCTCAATGGGTCACTTCCCTCTGTCGAGGTTGGCGGCATTTACCCGAGGCTCTGGCCTCAGTGGGTGACCATGGTACATAGCGGGTGCGGAAGCGCATGGCTCCCATGTTGTACATTGCTCTCGAGGAATGTAATGGTCTTCCTCATGCTCCCTTTCATATGTGTGAAAGGGGTGGGCGGAGTTAGCTCACCCTGCTTGAAGAGCCCTGCGCTCTGGGGTTTGTCTATTGGTTCTAACAGTGATGGGGGGCAAAGGAGGGATGCCATAGTCATGTGGCCTCTCCTCATGGACACTATGCCACTCTAGCACTTCATCGCATGGTGGCCACTCATATCGAGCTTCTAAGGGAGCTTTCTTGTCTATGTTGAGTGCCACGTGTAAGGATTCTTCCTGAAAGGGGCTATGATGAATGGGCGTGTCCCCCAAAGGGGTGTCCCTATAATTCCACCTTGACATGGAATGACGTGGACTCTCTTGTGGGTCAGGCCACCAAGGCGGTATGACCAAGTCCTTAGGGCTATAGCGGAGGTGACTTGTGCCCCCTTGTACACTTTCTACAGCTTCTGCCCTTGATTGGGCTTGGCTACGGGTGTACACCATGGTGTTGCTCTTCTACAAGCTAAATAGATTTTTATCTCTTTTATGATTTTTTTTATGCTACACTAAACAGAAAAGAGCACACACATACACAAACAGTGATTATCTCATTTAAAGATTGAGAGTGTGTCCTAAACCTGGTTTAGTGTGTTTTGTTTTTTTGTTTTTGTTTTTGAAGGTTTTTGTAAAGAACGTTTAAATGCAAAATGAGGGCTCTTATGACTCCCAAAATTGGTCGCCCCTTCGATATACCATTGCCAGGCCGATATACCAACCTCTCTATATACCCGCCCTTACGTGAGGGAAACTATAGGTACGTGAGAGCAGATGGTACATGGAACATAGGCGGTACGAAAGGGGAATCACCCTATTTATGACACCTACCATAGAAGACTTATCCTCGTGCATTGGGAATCACCCTAGCTACACTCGGTCAGCTTTCATCAGGATTTACGTCTAGCAATAGTAGCGATCGGGGTTTATGAATGCAAAATTCAAGCCAAGGTGGTGATGAAATCCACCGTTGGTCTTGATCAAGGGTTGGGGTTTTACGACCAGCTCCTTGGTGTTTAATTTTCCATGTGGTGTGTGGGGTTATTTTTATTTTGCATTGAACAAAATAAACATGCAGCAAAACTTTTTCTATGCACGCAAAAAAAGAAACCAGAAAAATAAAAAAACTAAAGACAAAAAATGATAGGAAAAGTGCAGAATTCTTACCTCTTCTCTGCTCGAATCTGTCGGTTCTGAGTTTCTGCCCAAAAACTTCATAGACTGGAATTCATCCTGGGGTGGAATGAATTATAGGACTGTATTCATCCTAGGGTGGGATGAATTCCCATTCGTCCCTGGGTGAGACGAATTACAGCTCTGTATTCACCCTCTGATGGAACGAACAACAGTCAACGTATGAAAATGCGGTACCTGCAAGCAAAAACAACCAAGTTTGGATCAGATCTCTGATCTTAAAAATAGAGGACAAGGTCCCACCATGATCACCACTGAAATCATGAGGATACGGAAGCAAAAAGGAAAGCGAATATGCAATGCAAACAAAATCGGACTTAGCGCTAAATCCTAGAAACTTGAAAGTGCATGAAAAGAGGGAAAAGCATGAGCGAATCGAAATGAAACAAATGTGAATAAAGAAGACAACCCTTTTTATTGATATGTTTCAAACTCGGTTACAATGCGCATCCTCCCCTTCCAAGGGCTAGGAGCGTTTAAGCATGCGTTCTTGTTACATCCATGGGTGCCTTTCCTTCTTCCGCGTGCCCACATGTAAAATGGGTGGACCAAACATCACCACCACTTGCGTTGATGAGTCTTGACTCCTCGCTGCTCCTCCGATGTC
Source organism: Wollemia nobilis (assembly GCA_028583015.1). Lineage (NCBI taxonomy): Eukaryota > Viridiplantae > Streptophyta > Pinopsida > Araucariales > Araucariaceae > Wollemia > Wollemia nobilis. Next base: position 1,145,354 of record JAQPPZ010002041.1, on the reverse strand, counting down.
CAAACCCTATGTTCAAAGGAACAAGAAATGGTCAGTAGCACCTGCGGATAAAACAAAGCATGCAATCCCCAAGCCTACGATAAGTGAATGAGAAAAATGAATTAAACTATGACTAAAATAGGTCCAAATGCTCTAAAAATTTGATAGGGGCATCAAGACACCACCAGGAAGGCTCTACAAAAAGAATAGTCAAGAAATTCCTCACCGATTTGAATTCGCTCCGGGGTGGGACGAATTCACCTACAACAAAATGTCGAAAAGGTACTATCCCAATGTCCTACCTAGGAAGCTCCAAAAGACCTACAAACTTGGGGTTAGCTAATTGGGGGAATTTTGGGAAGACCCAGATGGTCATATTTTCCCAATTTAGCCTCCATCAATAGGAATTTGATGATGCTACTTGTAGGTTAGTGAAAGCGAGCAAAGATAGAAATATGATCAAAATTGTTCAAAATGAGATGAAATTCAAATGACAACCTATCTAAGCATCATAGAATTGAATGCAAAAATGAAAGAAAGCAAGTCTACCATGGAATTCCCATCGCTCCGAAAGGGGGCGATTAGGATTGTGGTAGTGTGGGAGGGGGCGCCCATGGGGCAGGCCGCCCATCGTTTGAGGCTTGATTTCGGCACCAATCCACTTGGGATGGGTCCAAAACCTCTTGTGTGGTATTTTCAGAAAATTTGGTGGGATATTGTGGCCAAATGTCGGGTTTTGGGCTCGAGATTCGTCCTCCCAATAGTCACCCAATGACCTCCCCTCTAAAGGAGATCAAGGATGTGAAAGGCGCAAATCCAAAAGGTGTGAGGTATGTAAATAAAATGACAGCACTTCGTTGCTCTAAAATGCTCCTTCTCTCTATATTTTGGGGTGAGGAAACTCACCAATTTATAGACCTGGAGGTCTCTTGAAATGGGCATGCAGAGGCGCCACTTGGCAATCATGCCTTCCCGAGGGGAAGGAGATTCCTCCCTGAATTGGGACTTCATGACTGACCTTGCAAATGCCTCTAACGCTCAAAAATGCTCACCCATACTCCCATGCGATGAAGGAAGCGTTGAGTGGCGGATCTGAGCTGCCATTTGTCAAGATTTGACTTTTTCCCGTCAAACCTGCAATTCGCCCCACCCTGGAGCGAATCCAGAATTCGTCCCTGGGTGGGGCGAATCCCAGTTTGAATTCGTTCCAGGGTGGAACGGATATTGAGCAAAGTGCCTGAAGGTGCCAAATTGATCTCTGACCTTCCAAAACTACTGTGAGAGTGGTTAGGACCACTGTTTAACCTCTGGGGGCTGCCCTTGGGGCTGTGTGTGTCAAAGCGATCAGTGTTTGCAGTCACATAATCGGATTGGTGTTGTTTTGGTGTCTACAGATAGAGGTCCACAAACTAGAGTAGATAGGATTGATATATCATGTGGATAGAGGTTCACGAACCAGATTATATGGGATTGAGGTCTCCTATGGATAGAGGTTCATGAATCAAAGCAAAGGGGATTGAGTTCTCCTATGGATAGAGGTCCATGAACTTGAGCATAGGGGATTGGTTTCTCCTTTGGGTTGGTTCCCATAAACATTGTAATTAGGAATTGGTTCCTAAGAGATTTGTTGAGAAAATTTACATGAAATATTTTCTCCATGGACGTAGCCCACATTGGGTGAACCAAGTTAAATTTGTGTATCTCATGTGTGTGATGATTTGTGCATTGTATAATTATTGTAATTGATGATATTACTGCTTTAAAAAGTTATTGCAATTGATAATATTGGATAATATTTGGAAAAAAAGTAAAATTTGTATCTTATACTATTCACCCCCCCTCTTAGTATAAGCTTGTGTTCTTCAATTTTTCTTACATTTGATATATTCAATACCAAATTTACATTTGACTAGGAACTCAATATGCCTTCTCTATCTAACAATAAGCATAGGTTGAGTGAATATGTACTTCAAACTCTAATGATGATGATCGATCCTAAGATCAAATGGTTTCTCTAGTAGGTAATATCACCAAATCTTGAGAGCATGTATAATTTTTGCAAGTTCTGAGTCATGTGTGGTGTAATCCACCTCATGTTTCTTATATTTTATTAATTCATATGCTACAACTAATTCATTTTGGGATAATACCCCACATAACCTTTATAGTGATGTATCAATACATACTAAGAAGTTCCCTTATGGATCTAAAATTTTTAGGATGAGTTTTGTAGTGAGTTTCTATTTAAATAACTCAAAAGTTACCTCACAATTATCCATCCATTTAAATTCCTTTGCTTTCCTCTGAAGTTTGGTTTTTGGGTACGTAATCTTAGACTAGTGTTTCACAAATCATCTATAATAGCCTATGATTCCCATAAAACCCCATACTTTGGATATGTTTATGGGTGGTGGCCAACTCAAAATAGCCTCAATATTCCTAGTATACACTACAATTCCCTGTGTAGATATGATGTGTTTGAGATATTGTACCTCAAGGACATAAAAGTCACACTATGATAAGTTACTAGAAGGCTGATTTTCCCTTACTAGCTCAAGCACTATCGTCAAGTGCTTTTCAAGATCTTTATTATTCTTGGAATATATCATAATATCGTCTAGAAATATTAATATGAATCGATCTAACTACTTCCTGAATTCATTTTTCATCAAGTTTGTGAATACTATTGATGCATTGGTCATTCCAAATGGTAATACTGTGAAATAAAAGTAATCATACCAAGTTTTAAAGGTAGTTTTATGAGTATATTACTCATGGATTCTTAATTGGTGATATCCTAAATTCAAGTCTATTTTAGAAAATATGGTTTTATCTTCAATTGATCAAAAAAATATTTAATTCTAGGCAAAGGATATATTTCCTTGATGGTTGCCTTATTCAATATTCTAAAACCAATACATGATCTAAGAAATATATATTTCTTTCTAACAAAGAGGATGGGTGCACCTCATGGAGACACACTAGATTTTATCATCCCCTTCTCTAATAATCCTTGAAGTTGTACTTTCAACTCTTGCATTTTGATTGTATTCATCCTATAGGAATTTCTATCTATATGTCCAGTTCCTAGCATTATTTTTATGGTGAAATCAAATTCTCATGGTGGAAGACCAAGAAGATATTCAAGGAACACATCCCTAAATTTCTACAAGATTGGGTGTTTTCCAGACACCTCTTCCTTTTTATACTTCTCGATCTCATTAGCTTGATAACATAAACCATTCCTCCTTTTCTCATGGTCTTATCCAATTGGCATAATGATGACCTCCATAGTTGAAGCATCTAGTCTTGGATCCAAGGTGTTTGTTATTGGCTTGCTTCTTGGGTTTATCTATCAGTCTTACTTTAGGTTAGATTTTTGGTTGAAGATTAATATTGTTATTACTATTCCTATTTTAGAACTTCTTTTTATAATCCCCTTGTTTCCTATCATTCTTATTTTTGTAATAGGGATTTCTCTTACTTTTTTTTTATTTTTGTCTTTTTCCTCTAGCATGAAATCAGTAGTATTCCTTTTTCTCTAATATTGATGATCTTATTCAATTAAAATAATGTAATTAAAGTAATATATACTTTTCTATAGGTTTGACTCAAATTTTCAAGCCATATCACAAGACTTTTGTATTATTTTTGGCTTAAATATATTTATAGTTGATCTTATCTTAGGATCTAATCCTAAGATAAACTTGTGCACTTTCATATTTTCCTTTAACTCATATGCAGGCACATATTTGAGCAATTTGACAAATTTTTGATAATAGGTTTCTACTATCTTTGTCCCTTGGACGAGTGTGGTAAACTCTTCAAATCATTCCACATAAAATTGTTTCATAAGAAACATCTTTTGGAAGGCTGCCACAAATCCTTCCTAAGTCATATGCACTACCTCAATCTGATGATCTTTTCTATATGTTTCCCCCCTATTTATTGGAGGTGTAGAGTTTCCCAAATAGTTCTAGTCATTGATGAATAGTTCTTCATGGTGAATATGTCTCTGAAGAATATTTTGAAGGATATTTTTACCATGGCGTATGTATTAATCCTATCATATTTTTTTAGAACGGATATCAATTCCACAACTAGTCTCATTCGATCTCCACTAGTACCTAGGCATAAATCTTCTATAGTTTTACCCACTACACCATGTGTAAAACTATTGTGCTCAATTAATCCATCCCCTTAATAATATATTTGAGATGATTATCAGCCATGTAACATCTCTCACTAGGATGTCCAATAATTAATCAAGGATTCCAATGATTGTCACACCAAATTACTTCACTCATAGGTTTTCCCATAGTAAATCAAGTTCCTCTAACTATCATTCATATAACATCTCTCACACAGATACCTCATAGTCAATTTGGGTTCCATCACACAAATCTAGTTATAATGGGATTCAATCTTATCCCACCTTTAGAAATCACTTCAGTGGGAAGCACCTATTGTAACCCTAAGGGATTGCTACACTATAATTCCCTTAGTTTTGGTACTATTCTTTAGGATCTAGCTAAGCTGATCTAATATGGATAAACCTACCTAAGGGAACCCTTATAACATTTAACATTCTACAAATTTTATGCATAAATATATTCATAATCCATAATAAGCATGTCATAAAGCATTAACACTAATAGATATAATTTTCTAGTCAACTAAGATTCAAGATATAACATGCATATATTGATTCTAATGCAAAATATATAGATAAGGATAGTCAACATACAGATAACACATCATATATCTTGGGAAACACATACAAAAAAAAACCAACCTTGAAACATCCATATTTATTGCATAAGTCTAGCAGTCATTGATACAACTACATAAAGGAATCCCTTATTCTTTTTTCCAACATATCAAAGTCATTACATAAGAACCCCATAATTCTTATATCCCTAAAACATGAAAAACATTAATTCACTTTACAAAATTAATAAGATAACCCCATAATTCTCTCAAATGAATTCCACATTCATTCTTCTAACCATAAATACTTAATAATCCCCTCCTTAAGTATTTTTCCAAGTATAATATTGGAACCCCCATAAGTTCTAATCTAACTATTGGACTCTACACCCAATCATCAAAACATATCTTTTATCATTCAAAAGTATTGGCATAATCCCATAACAGAAATAATAATTCACCAATTAACTTAAATATACCAAAAACTATAAAGAAATCCCCATTGTATTGAAGTAATAAATCAACAATCATCAAGATCATTTCCCCAAATATTTATCCTAACACTAAAATTTATCAAATACTAGTACAAAACAAAACATTAAAAAAAATATCACCTACAATATTGTAACTTTCATTTGAGCCATTCCGATAGAAGGAAAACTTCATTTTAAAGATGATCCATATATCAAAGTAACTTTCATAATTTTAAAAGAACAAGATAATCCTTAAATCAATTCAAAATTTCCAAACCTAAAAGATGAACTTATTTAAAACAAAAATCCATTTCATATTTTAAAACAATGGTTCAATAGTAGTCTCCTTTGAATTACGAGAGCAATTCTTTCATTGTTCAAATAGTAATATTTCAACAATTTAAAAATGGCCATGCATTATAACCTAGGAAATTATAATATAAATTAGTTTTAAAAACAAAATTCTAAAGTCCCACCCTTAGGTCTTTTACCTCATTCTTCTATCATGAAATACAACATATGAAAGCATGTAACAGATTTGAACGTCCTCTATCCAAATATTCATAAAGTCTAATTCAAATTTATAACATATATCTAATACAAACTTCCCTTATCTGTATGCATAACAAACAATACAAACACTCAAAGATCTAACATAAATATTCTATAAATAGAACTATTACCCTTAATCAAATGCATAATATATTCATTAAATAATTATAATGGCATTACAATTCAACACATATAATTAATCTTTTAACCCTATTCAAATCCTATTTCCATATTTATCATTCGTTACAACCATAACATGGATTACATAAGACACAATGATCAACCTAACATAAAACAAATCCTAGGTGTATGGCAATAGTGGAAATGACATTCAAAATATTATTAACCCTTATTAAAATAAATGGATTTATATTTTATTTAAGGCAGACAATAATTTATGCAGAAGGCCATAGAATATACATCATTGTTATTAGATTTCATGCAGATAAGTGTACATGCTTCACAAAGCAAATCGTGTGGAGACAATGTGATAAAAGAGGTATAGATAATAGCTTATGGTTTAACAAATAATATACACTAGCTTATGTATACTTGTAATAGTCCTCCCAAAATATATTTTATGATACTGCTATTTTTATTTGATAAGCATCTCTTTTAAATTATCATGCTTTACTATTCTTGGAAGATGGTACCAATGATGGTTTTTATTTTATATATACAGATCCTCAAGAAATAAAAATATAAATGATGGTGATTTTAAATATCACTGTGATAGGATTTTGACATTGGTAGGGATGATAAAATCCTTACCAATGAAACACTCACCAATGGTTGAAGAGTACATGGAAGCTCAAATAATTGCATTCATATAGGTGCATTATGAATGTATACCTTGCATTATGAATGTATGCCTTGTATTACATATGTATAATATGTATTGTATATTTTATATCTCTAAGTGAAGGAATAATTATTGTGAAAATCCTCCATTGGCAAAGAAAGTGCCAAAGCATGGGAGTTATTCTCGTCTAGAAAATAATAACCTTCGGCTTTTATCAAGATGCATGTATGAGAAGAAAGGTTGGAGGTACAAATATATATATAGGTATGCCTAGAAAGGTTGGAGGTACAAATATATATAGGTATGCCTGATAGAGTTTTAATAATTTGATTTAATGTTGTTAGGCATTAAATTAATCAAAATAAATATATATTATAATATATAAATAATATATAAATAAAATAAAATAAATAAAATATTAAATTTGAATTTTGCAAATTTGAAAATGTGTATGGCCTTAATATTTTCTTAATTCTAAAATAAAGGAAAAAATATATTTAAAAAAGAAAAAAGGACCACCTAGAAGGCTTAGACTTCATGTAAATGTGGCAAGTAGCATGTAATACATTTGGTTGAAAGAGGAACCCCCTTGGTTGCTATAAATCAATGAGATTGGAAGGTGAGGGGAACATTATTATTTTCTATATCATCTTTATTTCGAATAGAGTAGATGATGACTAGAGGATAAACTATGGTAGTAGACAAGATTTGAATAAAGGTTTTTAAGTTGGCTCTATTGAATTCAATATTTCTTTGTATATAAGATGAATATTTTTTTTTGGTTTATCTATGTGATCTGATTTATAATAGGCTGATTTTTAATTTAACATGTAAGGTTAATATTTTATAATTGTGCTCGTATGCCTATGTAATGTAGTTCATATTTGGTTGAACTCTAAACATGCAAGGAAGTTTTTCTTGTTTGCCTGTGTAATTTGAGTTACATTTTATTTAAATCAAATTCTAATTTATGTACAAATGTTGCAATGTGAAAACTGTGTACATCCTTTAAAATATAAGTTATTTTCCTTGGTCCAATATCTCATAGTATTCAACATATACAACATCTACTTAGAATACCATATAGGCATCTCTTTTCCCATCAGTATTTTGTACTCAGTAAAATGCCTTTTGTCCTAGAAATATAAAACTAAGACTATAAAATTCTACAACTAATAGTTACTCCATTGTGGATGAAAGACTCTATCTTGTGATGTTAACTATGCTAGATTAAGATGCTAGAAATACGGTCTAGCTAATGGTAAGTGAGATAGTATTTCACTTGACTTACCTTATATGGATATACCTGTGGTATATATGGACTGATTTGTGATAAGGCATTAAGAACTTAGATTATACTAAACTCAGTGTTGATTTAATAGAGATTCTTTTAAATATATCACTTGAAGTTGTAATACCTATTGGTTTATGTCTCATTACTTGAACCACACTGTGAATATAAATATCTATAGAAACAGTGCTATAATTATACTAAATAGATATTTTTTTGGCCATTATTTTTAGATGTTTACCTCACGCACTCCATTAAATAAAAACATATTTAAATGTTAGATTGGGAATGATACTCATTAAATCAGATAATAAATTTAATATGTATTTTGTTGGTGATTCTCTTCATAAGTTATTATCTCTAAGAGCAATAAATAAATCAAATTATTGATACTTGTATTTTAGAAAAAAATATAGTATGTATTCATAAACTCTAGGGAGCCATTTCAATCCCAATCTAATCATGAACTTAGATGCTGGCAAAACTGGAGACTTGTTGGTAACATAAGTTAAGAGTTGTGTCTTAAGTGAGGGATTAATAATTTCACCGAATTAAATGTTTAAAGAGGAGTAAATTTTTTGGTAAATTAATTTTATTCAAAATAGGGCATTTGAAAGGCGCCCCAACGCCTTGTACATCAGTGAAGAAAAAAGGAACACTAAACTTTCAAGAGGATCACAACAGAGAGGCATTAAGCCTAGAACAACAAAAGGAGAACGTCCTCTGGGACAAAGGAACAAAAAGAGGAACTAAAAACCATCACCCTAGATCAAAACCAAACATTCTATCCTTCAAGCCAACGGATCAAAACCTAGACAGAAAGGAACAAAACCTAGAAATAAAAGAAAGTAGTTGTAGCAAAGGGACAACAAGCACACTCAAAGAGGAGCATCAATTTGCATTGGAGAAATAGTAGTCGTTTCCAGAGCGGTGTCCTTTGCAGCATCCTTTGAGTTGTCCTTCAGATTATCGATACAAGCTTCCTTGGCGATTTCAACCACATCATCATCTTTGGCACCCCCTTTGACATCAGAAGGCATTTCAGCAACAAATAATTTAGGAGTATCATCAAAGGTATCACAAAAGAATAGAAGGCTAAGATCCTGGCACTATTCTTTGAGACTCAAAATAGCCTTGCCAATGGTTGTATGGGCAGTCTCCAGGTGATTAATAGTTGAAAAAGTAGCTTGAACGGCCAATTTGTGAAGCTATTTTTCAAGAAGGTCAGGTGAGTTGGAGTGGTTTCAATTAATTCTTTGTGCTTGAGCCTCTAGGAACATCTGACAGGAGTGGTTTCAAATTTGATCTTTTTCCTAATGTTGAATTCAGGATGGGACTTATCATTCTTGTTCTTCCTCTTATATTTAAAGAGGAGTAAATTATTAAGCCTTGTATTGTGTCTTTTAAAGAAACTAAATATAATGCTTTATCCACTCAATACCCTTTTTCCTAATGTTAAATAGGAGTAAATTATTAAGCCTTGTATTGTATCTTTTAAAGAAACTAAATATAATGCTTTCTCCACTCAGTACCCTTCTATTATTCAGGAAAGTTTTATGACTTAATAGAGGTTATTTTTCTTGGATAAGGGCTATGAAATTATTATGTGTATATATGTTTATTGGAGATGTAATATATCATTGCCTAAATCCTAAATCAAAGTTCATTATCACAATGTTAAAATAATTATTATCTTCTATAAGATAAATTGTGATATTATATTTATTCTTGTAAAATATGAACTAGGTGCAAGCTCAATTATCACTTTATAAATGGTTAAGTTAGATTATGATTCTGCTTTAAAATGATGTGGTGTAAAGTGCTTTATATACAACTACATTATTAAATAATAATGTGTGGAAATTTTTTGTATAATATCATAGTGAAATCATTGAAATAAAAATTGATTTAAGTGTTTTAATTAAATATTTCCAATGACATTATATTAGCTTGCAAAAAATTATTTTGCATTTATAATATTCAAATTAAATTTTTATTTTTTTATTACTAGAAAGGGTTTTGAAAGGGTCACTGAATATTTCTCAAACTAAATAAAGGAGAACCCTTTGGTCATAAATCCAAAATAGACCATAGAAAAGGAGCAACAGACACAACCAAACAGAAAGAACTTACATAGAACAAACCTAGGCATATAGACAATTGGAAAGAAAAATAGACCCAAGAGGGATAATTACTCAACCATTTCCATCACATTATCACTTTCAAAAATGGATGATAATCAAAACTAAGTTGTACTAATCAATGACAAGGTGGCTATTTTGGATGAGTCCTGACAGGATCTGGGTCCTTGGTTTAGCATAGGGAAAAATATTTTGTTTTTCAAAATCTTTGACATCACAAGATTGTTCAAATACAAGATAACCTTCCATGTGGGATTATGTATTAAGCTATGGTTGGAAGAACTGGAAGAGGTGAAGCCTCTTGATGGAATGTAATTTATTGTGTGGCCTAGCTTACAAAAGGAAAATATGATCAGCATGATTGGCCATCTTGAGGTACTATGAAAAGTCTATCTGCCATACATGAAGGATCTCCTATCTGAAACCTATGTTGGTCAACCAATATGATGCCTTATTCCCTTATCTATAAACATGTTGGATAATAATATTGGAATACTTGCTTATAAGTCTTATGCACTCATCAATAATGTTGGACATATTCCATGATAGAGATTGGATGGATTTGAGGTAGTTGATGATGAATAATGAGGCTCCTTCAACAATTATATTTTCAACATTGAAACCATCCATGATAAGCAACCCTTGATATAGGGCTCTAATTTCAGCCATATTATTCATTTCAAGGCCAATTTTTTAAGCATATGTGAAGAGAATTCTCCCACAAATATTTATGATTATACCTTTGTCATATGCTACTCTAGGATTTCCTTTAGCTACCCATCATAGTTAAACTTGATCCACTATGTAGGGGGAGGGATCCACATGATACTAGACCTTTCAACAACATAATTAGATGTGCCAACTGAAAGGTTAGTAAGTTTTAAGTAATCAAACAAATGGGACTGAAGGTCAGGTTTGGGATCATGAGTGGATGATACAAGTTAGGAATTCTTAGCAATAAAGGTGTTAATTCATAGCAACACAAAGCATGGATCTTTAAAAATCCCATTTAAAATCCCATTATTTCACTTTAGCCAAATTTTCTACAGGTAGTAGTGTAAACAAGAGATCCAAATAAAATTAAGTTGGGGATTTGTAAATGTCTTGGGCTATTGCTAGAATAATAGAGTGAGTGATGATGGATGGGCCCTAGGAATGTTAACAAGCTCAAACAAGGAATTCAAGATTGATAGTGAGATGAGGTATTCCAAGAAAAGGTGGAAGGTTGATTCCCAATTTGATTTGCAAAGAGGACAACAATTAGGAATATGCACGCCTCTGGTGATTAGATTGTCCATAGATAGAATTTTGTTTTGGGAAGTAAGCCATGAGAAAAATCCAATTTTAGGTATCAAATGTTTTAGCCAAAAAAACTTAGCTAAGACCTAGGACACAACAGGTGGATCTTGGAATAATATGCAAATTTGATAGTGAAAATATCTTTCTCATATAGTTTCCAGATAGGGGAATACATACTCTAATTTTTTGGGATAACATACAAAATCAATATGTTTTTAATAGTTTTAGAAGTTTCATTAATCTCATTACTAGGGTTGTTGATAGGAAGGAGTTTCTACTACCGATAATTAGAAATTTGGGTAATAAAATTGACAAATTTGTTGCCAAAGATCTGATCAGTAATAGGCTTGAGAATAGTGAGGCTTGGTTTGTTGATAAGGGGTTCATCCCTCTACCAATAATATTTTCAAAATTTTATAACTTAGCCACACCCAACATGCCATCTCAGACCTTTCTTGATGAGATCCCTAGTTTAGATAAATGAATTCCAAAAGTAGGACCTGCTAAGTAGGGGTTTCTCATCCATGAAAGAAGATGGTTTGAGGTATTTTTTTAACTATGTCTATCCAAGTAGCTTTCTCACCATTGACAATTCTCCAAGCTTGTTTGGCCATGAGAGCCAAGTTCATGTTGTGGAATTTCCTGAATCCTAATCCACCATGGTCTTTCTTTGAACAAACCCTATCCCATGCTACCAATAGAAACCTGTTGTAGTTCTCATTTCCAAACCAAAGGAATTTTCTTTGAATTTGCTAATTTTTTTACCCTATGTAAGATGGAACCTTGAAAAATTATATAAAAAACATAGGTATTCTTTGAAAAAAAATCTTGAACCAAGGTGGCTTTGGCTGCTTGATTCAACATTAATATTTTACATCCTACCAGTTTCTTGGTAACACGCTCAATGATAATATTCCACATGTTGGTAGAAGAAATCTCATGGAAAAGTAGGATGCTAAGGTAAGTGGAGGGTAAGGCAAATATGGTACAAAAAAGAATTTTTGCAATTATGATTTGCTTGTGAATTGGGTTGTTCATAAAGAAAATTCTAATTTTCTCAAAATTGACTTTCTATCCTATGACCTCTTCATAGAAGTTAAGAATAGTTTTTATTATTTTGGCTTCAGGAATTGAGGACAAAGTGGAAATAATGGTATCATCCATGAATCAAAGGATCAAAATGATCAAATGGATGAGTCGTCATATAATACAACACCATTATTTTATGAAAGTGACTTCTTGTATTGGTGTATGCTGATGAGATTTCACTTGATGGCACTTGGAAATGAAGTTTGGGATGTAGTAGAATTTGGATATGATCCAAAAATAAATCCTCCTATAGATAAGAAAGGTAATATTCTAATGCATGCAAATTCAAGAGTTATGAATGCAATTATAAAAGGGTTGCGTAGATCAGAGTCTATGAAGGTTATGGATTGTAAAACAAAAAAAGAAATGTGGGAACTACTGCATAACATATATGAAGGAGATAAAGGTGTCAGGAAAGCTAAGATCATAAATCTCAAAGGATAATTTTAAAACTTAAGAATGCAGGATGATGAAAAAATCCGTGACTATCTTAGTAAGATTTATGAACTTGTACATGATATGAGAGGACTTGGAATGAAGGTCGATGAATCTGATGCTTGTGATAAGATCTTGAGAACTCTTCCAAAAAGGTGCAATGAAAAATTTTCTGCTATAGAAACATTAATTGATAGTGATTGCTTAACAAGAAATTCTTTGCTTGGCATGCTTACAACCTTTGAGATAACAAAAAAATATCCTATCCCTCCAAAGGAGGTTGCATTCAAAGCAAACATGGAAACAAATGGTAAGAAGTTAGAATCAAGCAATGATTCTTCTAGTGATGAAGAATGCTATGAAATTTTGCTTGGTCTTCTTCACAAAATATCCAATCAATTTGCTTGAATCCAAGCTACCCTTCAATCTCAAATTCCTTGAATATATAGTCTAATAATTCGTTCTTCAATGCCCAGATATCACCTTGCACCATTGTTCTCCTATCACCATGTTTCTCTGATTGAAACTGACTCTCCTTCACTCGTAGGAATATTTGATTAGTCATGCCATAAATAAATTTTTCAACTTGATATATATAGGCAAACCTTTAATATTTTTCATCATTGGCTCATACATTTTTACCCTCTTTGATATATGAACTTATATTCAAACTTTGCTTTGCACCTTCACATTTTCAAATTTTTGCTCCATAAAATATTGAAACCATTACTTTATAATATTTAAATATTATAAGGTTTAACTTTATAATATTTTTGTAACTTTAATATTTAAATATTATAAGGTTTATCTTTATAATATTTTTGTAACTTTAATATTTAAATTTCCAATTTAAATATTAAATCTTATACTTGTAATTCAAAACATATTTGAAAATATTTCTTCCTTTATCATTAATGACACTTCACATTTCACCCTTGAAGATATTCCTTCTTTTAACATCAATGAAAACTCAATATTTCTAACATATTTTACTTTGTGATTTATCTTTCCTAATTTTCATCAAGATTAACAAAGCTTTATAAAGTAATTAGACACTTGGGAAAATTATTTGACTTTAGTTGTATTATTCCATCCTTGATTTTGTCTCAATACTAATATTTTTCTTTGGAATATTAGGCTTCCTTGGTTAAAAATTCAATGATTTGGTCATCATTGTTAAATATCTTATAATAATTAGAGTTAATGGGAATTTCTAGTCTAAAGGCTACCTCTAATTAATTAGGATTATCACACATATAATGGGTGGTTTTGAATGGTTCTACCATACCTTCCATATCATTTGATATTGAATTCAACTCTCTTGGGGTTGTTTTGATTTCATATGCATCAAAACTTTATAGCAAGTCCTAAAACTAATTTATATGACATCAAGTAGTTGTTATTTATAACATAATATGAATCAACCTAATTTATGACTAGCTTTAAGTAACCATATATTCTTAGGTCTTTAAATTCCATCTTCTTAGCCTTTTTGAAATTGATATAGAGTGACTTGTATTCCACTATATTATTATTACAATTGAATAGTAACCTATAAGAAAAAAGAGTTTGTACACCTTATGGGTAGGTAAACTAAACTTTGACACCTATCCCATTCCTAATTTTTGTACCATCAAAGTACATTATCCATATTTTATCTATCCCTCAATTTGGTATTTTAGTAATGAGATAGTTTTCAAATTTAGTCTCTTCATACTCAACCTCAGGATCCCCTTTGTCGTCTCATATACCAATTATCATATCACCCTCTCAATATTGGATTTTCTTAAGATATTCATCATCTACAAATTTTATGATCTCATTCTAATTTATCATACTCTCATATTCTAGTTCATGTAGAAGATATTTTAAGATAGACCATTTTCAATTCTAATATCATTTTTTTCCTTGGGTACATTAATATGATTATAGTCTATTACTAGATAACCATATTATGATAACTTACATATCCATACTCTAAATAGTAGCATACCAAAGTATGATGTAGGTCCACAACTATCACTTCTTGCACTACTAAAAACTCTAGATGACTAACTATAGTCATGACTAAGTATTTTAGTACCCCTACTACAATGACTTGTATACCATCCATCTATATTGGGTGTCTAATTATCTTGATGTAAGGAAGATCCATTTCTCCATAAACAACTTAGAAATAATTATGACTATACATCTTAATCAACTATATAAATTATAAGTATGTAATTTTAAATCTTGAGTGCCATAAAAAATGGGAGTGGATTCAATATATTTTATTTTTGGGTATTCAATATGAAAAACATGTTGAATTTAATGTCTATTGGATGTTTCTATAATCTTCTATATTGGTTGGAGTGTGTTTCGGATACTTACCCCTAGGAAAACTCTTTTTTAACTCATTTAAAGCCTCCTAGAGTAGATCTCACTATCCTAATAGGGATAATATTTCTAGCATGCGAGCATTTTATAGCATCATTTTAATTTGATTTTCACTGTTGAATTTGAATATCATATAGGCACCCCCACTTTGTGTTGTGAACTTTTGATATTTTGTTATGGCCATATTGCACCATTTTTTTATGAGAGAGGGGAATTTTAGCTACAATTCAATCTTCTAGTGAATCTAGTGTCTTTATTTATTTCCCTCCATATTATTGTATTCATCATCCACTCCTCTAATCCTTCATCCATTACATGTTCTTTTCCTTTATCAAGCCTCGTGTCTTTTCTAGTTTGTGTCTTCCCATTTCCCTTTTGAGGTATACCTACAACCTTTTTTTCCTATGATATCTTTTTATTTCTCTTTTTATTACATGATAGACCATTTATATCTCAAATGCAATGGCATTCTCCCTTTTCTAAAGTCTATTAAACTTTTCCCAATTTTAGTTTATTTTTTACTAGTTTCTCTTTATAAGATTTCCTCTCCATTGGTCATAGCACCTTGCTAGTTAGCACATGTAGGATCTTCTTTAAATATTAAATATTTATTAGTTTCAATAGTGATATAATTAATTGGACATAATTATTGGAGTTGGGCATCATAGGTACTAATTATGAAGCCTTGGATTCAAAATACATGATATATTTGGCTACATGGACTAGTTGGCCCATGGTGGTGGTCTTTTGAGGCTAATATTGTTGATTATATAGAATGGTCTAAGAATTCTAATGGATATAATATATTATGTGTGATCATGTCATTACAATAAATAAACCATGCTAGATGAACTTCTATATTGATGTTAACCATGTGATGGTGAGTTTGAATTAATACTTGGTTAGTGCTTTGTTGAGGCACCTGATCTTTTTTAAGATATGGAATATTTTTGGGTTTTTGATTCTATGATTTTTACCAGTAATGCTTTATAATATTATATGAATTAACAAATATTTTGATTAATTCCAATATTTAACTCATTTAAAAATTATTATTTGATTAATTATTTGAGTTAAATAGAGTAGGGAGTACAAGAAGTTATAATTGGAAGGCTACAATAGATTATGTGTTTTGGCTAAGGTGAGTAATGATATATGGTAATGTACAAGGATGTATGGAGGTATTTTATTGGGGATTTTCAGTAGGTTACATGGTGGGTGTAGAAGAAGCTATATGCATATATTAGGTAATTTTAGCTACATAGGCCATTGGAGGAGTAGTGAGTAGTTTCCATACTTGAATAATAATATATTCTTCTCTAGTAGCCTCTTTGAAAGTTATAGGTAGTGTTCTATGGTTAGCATTACAAACCATTAAATCTTAGGTTGAATTGTAAACCTTTGATTTTATATAGTAATGCATGTTATTCATTTGGCCTAATTTTTTATTGGATTAGGTCCAAGGTTCTCAAGAATCTTGTTAGAATTCATAATATTTTCCAAAACAAAAAGCAATAAATCCTCTCAAGTTTTATACAAAGTGTAACAAAGGATGAAAGAAATAAAAAGATATGAAAATATTTTGGGGCACCTATAGGCAACATAAATAATCAAAGTACAATTCATATATTAGATTAATATAACTCCAATAATAATATGAGGAGTGGTGTGAGGTATTTGTTCTAATAATAAAACCCTAATTATATAATATATTTCAACCTAAGTTTACATAACAAGAGGGATTAAGGTTAAGTATAAGTTATAAATCAATTTTAGTCATAATAAAATTAACCATGGCCCATAAAGCTTACATAATAAAATATAACAATAAATTCAATACATTGAACAATGAATGTCATTAGGCCTAACCAACATAACATCATACAATGTCAACCTTGGTTATAAATCAAATTATAATTTCAATATCCTACATAATTTAAAATAATGTTCCAAGAAGAGAATAAATTCATGACAATAATAGATTCTTTAATGTAACTTTATAGTTGAGTTAAATATTTCAAAAGCACCCTCATCATGAGAAGACATATACTGATCTTTAGGAATTTGGATTCTATCCTTTCCAATTTTAGAAAGCAATTATTCATAAAATATCCCTTCCTCTTATATTATCTACAAGTGGTCTTTGGCTTATTTGGTGACTATATTATCCCTTAAGATAGTGTATCTTAGTCTCCTTAGATTTTAATTCCTTTGTGTGAGTTTGTATTTGTAGAGCACCACCACAATTCTATATTGCCACCTAAAAATGAACTAGGAGAGAAAATTTAATAAAGAGTAAAGGTCTTTCCAGGTTCTAAAAACTTAAGAATTATATGAGCCATTAGGTTCAAAATATAAAAATAAGGAGAGAGATTAACAAGGGCAATTTTCATATAATCTATATTATCTTTCTTTTTTACTTTAGAAGTTGCAATATCTACCTCGAATACCTTGAATCTCATAATATAGTCATCAAAATAATAAAATTAACCAATTTAAGAGAGGAGATCTCTAATTCCAAGTGATATACTTTAGTATACTAACTTCTTTCAAAAATATCATGTAATTTTCATCATACCTTGATAGTATCACTCTCATATTTGATGTGTAAAAGTAACTTTATTCAATCAACAAGTAAAATAGACCAAAATCCTCTTCTTCTATTTTATGGAAAGTTCTTCATCAAGAATAGGTACTTTATCTTCTTGAAATATGCAATATAGGTTACTAATTCATAATATTTAAATTATTTAGGTTGATAAAATACTATATTTTCACCCATTAAGGTGAGAAACTTTACATAATTTAACCTTTAACACTATTATAGTTGTATGAACTAATATTTTTTGTGCATAGAACTTGAAAAATCAAGTGATTTAGAATAGGATTCAAAATTCTCTTGTATGCAAAACTTATGAACTCTAGAAGATTTACCCTAATGTACCCTTCAAAAACTTTAAAGCTTGAAATATTAGATGGATGAATCCAAATGCTTGCTACCACGTGATGATCCACAATTAGTTGGTGTCTTCCATGTATTTCTCACCATATTAACACCTTTAAACTTGTAAGGTTGTGACACTTGGTTAACTCTAATTGGATTGATATTTTTAAATATAAAAATATTATCACATTTAGTAGCCACATTGACCATTAGTTCAATCAATGGAATAAGACCTATACATGCATACTAGTGGAGGTAAGATTAAAATATTAGAACTTAGCTAAGTGGATAAATTGAGCTAGGTGAACTAGAAAACTATTTATACACAAGTGATGAGAGTAAAAATATGCACTTGACCCTTTAGGTGAATGTCACTCTAATTGATGACCCCAAGAAAATATATTCTTAGACTCAAAATTTGTACTTCCCTTTAGATACCTTAACTAGTACTACTACACCAGTTGTTTAAAATGGAATGACTATCTATAGTCTCTTTGAATATATGCAATAAATAAGTAGAGGAAAAAATAATACAAGTTCACTTGCAACTATATGTTGTTAGAGAGAATTGAACTTGTAATAGACAATTGTAATATTCTTTTGAATTTTTAGCCTCTCCAACTTTGTTGCAATAATAGATGATATAGAGGGAGATGCCCCTACTTGGTGAATACATCATCCCTACCAAAATAATAAATGCAAAACCACTACTAACCTAACCCTACCAAGATTTCAAAAATTAAAAGCACTCCATTTGATAACATTTAACTACTTTTTGGGCTCTCAACGTAGATGGATCATTTCCTTATTGCATAGAATAAGTATTTTGAACTAGAATGTTTTGAATCCAAATGAGCATCTTTCCTACTTGGTCTATTAATGGATGTAATTAAATAGGTAGTAAGGAAGGAAAAATAGGTAGTTGTTCCTATTTTAAAAAACTAAAAAATTTCCAATCATATTCAAACAAGCCATTATTAGAAAAGGATAAAGAATAACCTTGATTTAACCATTTCTTATTCTATTGAACTTGATTTATGAATATTATAAAGTTATATCATCATTCATATCAATAGAAATATTAAAGTCTCCAAAACGTATTTTAGCATGACCAAGCAATACTGGTCCTACCCACTCTGATACCAAATTAAAATTCATATATTTTTTTAGAAATGAATAAAAGAAATCCATTCACTCAATTTTAATATAGAAAGAATGAAAAGTATGAATGAAATGAAAAGAGACATAGAGATATGGGGCACCCATAAGCATCCTAAATAATCGCTATACAATACATATATCATGTTCAAAACACTCTCATAATAAAATTAGTGTTCAAGGGTATTTATACTAATAACAAAACCCCAATTACATGATAGATTTTAACCTATATTTATATAAAAATATGGCTTAAGGTTAATTAGAAGTTATATTGTGGTTTTAGTCATAACAATTTTACTCATGACCCAGGGGGTTTATATAATAAAATATTACAATAAAATTTATACACTGTACAATAAATTCCCTTATGCCTAACCAATATTACATCATACAATGTTAGCCTCAACCATGGGTTAGGTTACATTTTCAAAAAATCTAGTATTGAAAATATGTATATTTTCTCAAGGATATCTTTATGTTATGTATAATTGAAATAGAACAAAGTAACAATTTCCTATGCTACCAAATCTACACATGAATGGCTCCATTATTGATTCCCAACATATAAATAAATTATTTAGTAAACCTTTATACCATAAATCAACCTTATTATAATTAGAGTATATTGTCAAATGTAGCAATATGTCCTCCTTCTTAATGTGCTAGATCGAATTGATCATTGATAATTCAATTAGTTGTTGTAGTGTCATCTAATTCTCATTCTTGTCAAAGGTAGGTAAATATTTCATAGTTACCAAGGGAATGGTAGAATATCTTATGAAATTAAGTGGCCCTTTGCAGGTCCAATTAGGAAGTTAGTTTTTTGGTCTATGGGGCACTCATGGATTGTTTCCTTTGCTATTAAGTAGGTGGATACATTGCATATCCATGGGGTTGATATGGAGGATAAAAATATAGAGGTTGATGGGGTGAAAAATGGATTTTGGTAAATTGACTACTAGTTTGGAGATGATAGAATATTCTATTGCATAGGAGTATAATTGAAACCTATGTATAGGATTTGATAATTCTAGATAGGTGGACTTTACATATTCTACTACACTTGACTATATGGAGCTTATATTAGTCCTAAAATGTTTCCCTAGAATATCCATGGTTAGATTATTCTAATAATATGATGTTTTTGAGCAAGGTTTACGTTTGACCATGGTGACTATATATTAGAAGATGAAGATTAACATGACGTATGTTGTATGTATTTAACAAACTAGATCTATATAGAATTTGGATCAAATAAGTGCTTATAGGATAGAGCTTTTATGTATTATAGGTTGGTAGTGGGTTAAAAACATAAAATTGGCTTGTGAAGAGCAAAATATTTGTGAGGTTATTCACATTAACTAGTCTCTTGTAAAGAAGATTTACATGTAGCAAGGTCAAAGTTGTAATGGACTATGTTTGGTTCGCTAGAGTAGGTGAATAACTCATTTTTTGGCTCAACTAACCTATTTAAGGTTGTGTGATGCCTTGATTAATTGGTTCGGTTATGGTGTTTAATATTTTAATAGGTAGGATTAGACATTAGAATCTCTTCGAACTCATCTTCTAGATGCATCCATTTGGTAGTTTGTTCCTTTCTCTTTTCCTTTGTGTTTATTTCTTTATATGTAAGAATATCTAATATTTGATATTATTTTCCCATTTACTAACCCTTCAATAACATATTTATAACCATGCATGCATGCACATACACAAATAGAATTTTGAGTTTAGAGTTTACACAAATTTAAAAACTCTTTCTATGAAGTGATTCATTCAAAAAATTGGAGTAATTCACTCATGATTTTTGAATTATTTATTAGAATAAGATGGCATTGAAGACTTTATATGTAGAGCACATCAATAAAAAATTACAAGTGAAAATCTTAATATTTTCAAGTGATTTTATCTTTAATTATGAACTTAGAAACAAATCAACAAAAAGGGATTGATGAAGAACACAGGCTTATACTAAGAGGGGGGGTGAACAATATAAGATCAAATTTTACTTTTCTTTCTCAAATAATATTATCCAATATAATCAATGGTAATATCAACAACAGTAATCAAAGCAATGCACAAATCATCACACACAATAGAGACACCAATTTAATGTGGTTCACCCAATGTGGGCTACTCCACGGAGAAAAATTTTCCACTAAATTTTTCTCAAAAAATCTCTTGGGAATCACTTCCCTATTATAATTTTTATGGACCTTTGTCCAAAGGAGATACCAATCCCCTAATGCTCTGATTTGTGGATATCTCTCCATAGGAGAACTCTTTCCCCTTTTCTCTAGTTTGTGGAACTTGATCTAAGAGAACTCTTTCTCCTCAATTGGTTTGTGGATCTCTCTCCATAGAAGAACTCTGTCTTCCCAATTGATTCATTGATCACACTCCATAGGAGAAATATTTCCCCCTATACTATTTTTTGGATCTCTATCCATACGAGAAGTCTTTCCCCTCTACTCTGGTTCGTGGATATCTATCCACAAGAGAACCCTTTCCTCTCTACTCTGGTTGATGATCTTCTAGAAGAATTCTGCCCCCACTGCTCTGGCTTGTGGATCTCTCTCCATAGAAGACCCTTTTCCTCACTACCCTGGCTAATGGATATCTATCCACTAGAGACTCATATCCTCTACTCTATCACCTCCAAATCTTGCTCTCAACTCTATCTCAGATTTGCACCAAACTCTTTCCCAAGTGTAGTACAAATCTGCTCTAACTCTGCTCACAAATTTGCTCCCATATATACTCATAAATCTTCTCACACATCTACTCATAAATCTGCACTAACCTCTATCTCAAATCTATCCTCAAGCCTTAACACAAAGCTTGATCAAATTACCAATCAACTCTACTTAGATCTACCCCAAGCCTTAACACAAAGCTTGAACAAATAACCAATCAACTCTACTCAGATTTATCCCAATCATTAACATAAAGCTTGAACAAATCAATCAATCAACTCCATTTACAAGTCTTCACAAACACTTGCCTCAAGTCTACCTTCAAGTCCTCTCAAGAACTTGCTCAATCTGCTCTCAAGTCTTCACCGAGACTTGCCTAAAATATACCTTCAAGTCCTCTCAATAACTTGCTCAATATGCTCTCAAGTCTCCACCAAGACTTGCTCAATCTACTCTCAAGTCTTCACCAAGACTTGCTTCAAATATACCTTCAAGTATTCACCAAGACTTGCTCAAATATACCTTAAAGTCTTCACCAAGACTTGCTCAAATATACCCTCAAGTCTTCACCAAGACTTGCTCAAATTTTCTCTAGCATATGCTCAAACCTACTCTAACACATGCTCAAAACAGCTCACAAAATATGCTCAATCAATCTCAAATATTCCTCACAATGCTATCAAATTCTTTGTCTAATCTTCAAAGTAATTCCTTTAACTTGAAGCAGTTTAGACATATTCTATCCAAAAAAAATTTAACCTCTGGAACATATAGAGAATGATGTACTCTATCAAAAACTCAATATGTTCTACTCAATCATTAAGTTTGTCACTTCCACAAGTCTTATTTTTATTGCTCTTTTAAAGATAGATTCAATCTAGCACATGACACCTATCTTTCTAATCTATACTTCTACTTTCACAAATCTTATTTTCTAATGTTTGCACATTCACTTTTAATATCACTCAAAACCAATGCTCAAGAAGTTTCACTCAATCATTCAACCAATGAAACACAACTTGCTCACAAACCCTAAATAGGTGTTTTCATACTTCTTCAAACAAGGAGCACAATGTGGGTCTCAAAACCTAACTCAAATAATCCTCAATATCTATCTCAAATGTTCTCTAAACATTCAACCATGAAGCATATAAACATTCACTCAAATATTTCCAACAATGCTTATCAAACAATCCTTTTCACTCCACCTTAAGTTTCACACTTTCATTCCAATCACTTCTAAACAAAAGATAATGTGCCCATACCTTTTTTCTTTGATGGAGATATATCTTCAAAACCTATTTTGCTCACAACCAATTCCTTTTGTTCCACTTCCATGGTTAGATAACAATAGTCTATCTCAAAATCTCAAAATGAATATTTCACACCATCCACAAAATATTCCTTCCAACATGTGCTTAGTGGAATCTGAAAGACATACTCTAAAACCCTTCTTTTGATCTCAAGGAGAATGCATTAAAACTTCATCATAATAACACAAACATTCTTCTTCATAATGCAAAAGGTACAATAAAATTCAAACCAATTTTACACCTTATAACTCCTAAACTTGTAAATTAAATCAACCCAACAAGATCACACATTACAAATAATTTTTCACTATTACACCTTTTAACTCCCTCTTTAAAATTATTTTCAATCAAACTATTTTAATCCAAAACCCTTTTTCAAAATAACACCATAGACTTTATTTCATGCATTCCTTTTATCAAAAATAAAATGTTTACCTTATAACTCCCAAAGCATCCCTTTTATCAAAAATTAAAATACCTTATAACTCCCAAAGCAACATTAATATTTGCATACCTTAGCACTTAGTACCTTAGGCATTAATTAAAAAAATTAACGTGCACTGCCTCCATGGGAGTCGAACCTCATCACGCTCTACCACCTGGACCTTAATCACAGCCAAACCACCATGTGAGTTGAGCGCTCACTTGGAACCTTAATTGTACCCACTATGCTTTGTCTTATTGTTGGTGCCAAAAACCATTTTAAAAAATTAAAACCTTACTCATCTTCCACTACTGCGTCTTAAACCCGAGACCTCCCTACTGCAATGGAAACCACCATCTAGGCTATCTGCTTGGATGGAACCAAATCTCAATGTTGCTTATCCTTATTGCTCTCCTACCTCAAAAATTGAACCACGTGAATTCCTCCTTCTCTCTCTTTTGCGATTCGATCGACGAACAGGGCGTATGATATTTCAATTATTGCATTAATGTTTCCACCTTTGACTTGCACTATTAATATACCTTTTAAGGCATTTACCTCCAATGTCGGTGCATATTAAAATTTAGACTTTGGCTTTCAAATTATATTATATTTTAATTATAATTATTTAAATTCAAATGAATTTAAATATTAAACTTCTTTTTGGGCCTTTCATTAATTTAAAATAAAAACTCTTTTTGGGCCTTTAAGGGGAAACTTTTACCACCATCACCTTAGCAAAAATTCATCAAATAACCTTATTATTTTTCCTCAAACACCATGGAATGGAGTTATCATATCAACCAACTTGGACATCAAACCTTTGATATTAATCAAACCTTTTGACATTAATTCCATCACATTTGGACATCAAACCTCTTGACATCAATGACAACAAAACTTGCTCAAATTTCCAATAATCTCCCCCTTTTTCATTGATGGCAACCCTTTTCTCTTTAAGTATTCCTTTCACCTTTTTCAATTCTGCTCCCCCTGACTGCTCCCTCTGACTAAATACTCTCCCCCTAACTCAAATCTCTCCCCCTTTGACATCAATGGCAAAGGGACACCTTTGGGGCTAAATATAAGACTCTTAGCTCAACCCCCTCCCCACCTCCTCTCCTTGAGGTGATTAATTTTGGGGTGGGAGTATCTCTACTCCCAACATACAATGCTCTTTTTCTTTGTCCACCTTCTTCCTCAACTGATCCTTCTGATTCTTTTGAATATCTATGTTCTTGCTTGTCCTTGGAAATTTTATTTTACACCACGGCCATATGCCCAATATTATTACACTTATAACACTTAATGTTGTGGTTCCTAGAAGGTGTAAATATCTTGAATTTCCTCCTGGTGAAACCATACCCATTCATGTCATGAACCCTAAAATCTATTGCTTTATGAAAAAAATGATTACAAGAGTAGCAATACCCTTGAAAGAGATACCCATTTCTAAAATTTCTCTTAGTGAAACCATATTTCTTCTTTTCATGTGTCCTGCACTACATAGCCTTGTAACCAAACTTTTTACATGAGAAGCAACGTCCTTTGAAGAAATATTACCTTGAACTCATTGGTATTTCAGTCCTTTATTCCTTGTGATATTTCATTTTTCTCATTTGTGTAGTGTTTCCTTCCTTGGTGAACCTCTTGTTTTTCAACTTATCCTCATAAGTCTCACTTTATCCTTCATTTTCTTCTTCCAGAGGTTCTTCTTCTTTGGAGCTTGAGATTGACTCCTCTCCTTGTTCTCTTTGTGCCTCCTCAAAACCAAGTCCTATCTTGTTTGATGAAGATCTTTGTACATTGATAATATTATCCAAGGTCTTTGAGCTTCTCCCAAACCTGTGTAGCTTGTCTTTAGACTCTTTCACTTCTTTCCTTAGTGAAACTACCTCATGCTCTAATATTTCACATTCTAAGACTTTTACCTCTAACTTTTCTTTAAATCTCCTTGTCTTAGATATTGAGTTTGTTAGATCTTGTATAAGCTTTCCTTTCTCTTCATCACATTCTTGAAATTGAATCTTGAGTTTTGAGTTCTACTTTCTTAACTTTCTTAATTTCTTAAGAGCAGAAATAAGCTCAGATTCTATATCAACTACTCCTTCCTCTTCATTTTTTGATTCTTTCTCTACTTATTTGTCTTCAAGAGCATCTTCATATCTTTCATATTTATCTTCAATAGGATCACTTCCTTCATCTTCTATTGCCAAGAAGATAATTTCTTCTTCTTCACTATCTGAGGATCTTTCATCACTATCACTTGAAACCTTGCATGTCTTGTCCACATAAAAAAACTTCTTATGCCTCTGAAAACTTATTTTCATGCTTGTTTTATCCATACCTATTTTTATTTTCATACTTGGATTTTCTTGCTTCCTTTCTCTTATGATCTTGTTTCTCTTCACTACTACTACTTCCATCTTCTAGACAATTAGATGCATAGTGATCATATTTACCACAATTGAAACACTTAACTATTTTAGTACCTTTGTGCTTTCTTGATTCCTTCTTGTTCCTTCTGCCATAGTTTACTTCTTCATCACTAGATGACTCATCACTTGAATCTAGCTTCTTATCTTTTGTCTTCTTTTCTACTTTGAAGGCTGCCTCTTTCTTGGGGATAGGATCCTTTCCTATTCTCATCTCATAAGCTATGAGAGTTCCATGCAACTCATCCATAGTCAAAGTTTCAATATCTCTTGTTTCTTCTATGGCTGAAACCATTTCACTATACCTCATAGGGAGTGACATTAAAACCTTTTGATAAACATCTGATTCTTCAACTTTAAACCCAAGTCCTCACATGGATTTAACAACCTCATCCACGAGAAGTAAGTATGTAGCAATATCTTCCTCATCCTTCATCTTCAAGTCTTCAAATGTTTTCTTGTGATTTTGCAATTTTACCATCTTGACCTTTTTGTCTCCCTCATATATTTTCTTCAACTTTTCCCAAATCTCTTTTGCTGATGTGCAATGCATAACTTTTACAAACTTTGATTCACGTAAACCACTTAATATTACATTCATTGCATTTTAAAGAACACAAGCTTATACTGAGAGGGGGGGTGAATAGTATAAGACCACTTTTTACTTTTTCTCTCAAACCAATATATGCAATGTAAAGATAGCAATATCAATAGCAGTAATCAAAGCAATGTACACAACACCACACACAATAGAGACACCACAATTTACGTGGTTCACCCAATGCGGGCTACTCCATGGAGAAAATATTTTACTAAAACTTTCTCAGTTAATCTCTTGGGAATCCTTTCCCTATTACAATGTTTATGGACCTCTGTCCAAAGGAGATGTTGATCCCCTAAATCTGGTTTGTGGATCTCTATCCATAGGAGAACTCCTTCTCCTCTGCTCTGGCTGGTGATCCTCTAGAAGACTATTGCCTCCACTACATTGGCTTGTGGATCTCTCTCCACTGAAGACTCTTGTCCCCACTTAGAATACCTATCCTCACTACCCTAGCTGATGGATCTCTATCCACTGGAGACTACTGTCCTCTCTGCTCTATCACCTCCAAATCTCTATCTCAATTCTATACTAAACATAGTCCAGTCGGTCTAGCACAACTCTGCTCAACTCTTGTACTAAACACAGTCCAGTCGATCTAGCACAAGTCCACTCAAATATGCACTAAACATAGTCCAATCGGTCTAGCATAAATCTTCTCAATAGGTCCACTTAGAACCTGCTCAAATCTGCTCAATAGGTCTACTCAAACTTAAATCTGCTCAATAGGTCCACTCATAACCTACTCAAATCTTCAATAGGTACTCAAACCTCTCAAATTCTCAATAGGTCCACTCAGAACCTACTCAAATCTGCTCAATAGGTCCACTTAGAACCTTGCTCAAATATGCTCAATAGGTCCACTCAGAACCTTCTCAAATATGCTCAATAGGTCCACTCAAAACCTGCTCAAATATTCTCAATAGGTCCACTCAGAACCTGCTCAAATCTGCTCAATAAGCTCACACATAACTTGTCCAAATCTTCTCAATAAGTCCTCTCTAGGACTTAACCAAATTTGTATTGTAAGCTTCCACAAAAGCTCACACAAAATCAGTCCACAAGTCTTCTCAAAGACTTACCTCAAATCAGCTTAACAAGTCCACATAGAACTTGTCCAATCTCATAGAAACATAGAGAGAATTGTTAGAGACTCAATATGTTCTATACTCAATGCTCAATCACTTTCTCAACTCAAATCAATCTCATAGAAGCATAAAGAGAATTTTTAGAGACTCAATATGTTCTATACTCAAAACTCAATCACTTTCTCAACTCAATCTCATAGAAGCATAAAGAGAATTGTTAGAGACTCAATATGTTCTATTCTCAAAACTCAATCACTTTCTCAACTCAACTTCATAGAAGCATAAAGAGAATTTTTAGAGACTCAATATGTTCTATTCACACAACTCAATCTCTTTCACAACTCAAATCAGAATATAGAATAGTTTGTTTTATGGAACTTGAACAATCACTTCATTCATCCACTTGACTAGGCCCAATCAACTCTACTCAACCAATCACTCAAGAAACAACTCTTGCTCACAAACCCTAGTACAAGCATGTATCATCCAACTCAAAATATTTCCAACAATGCTCAACAACAAATCTCACATAACAATGATACTCATGATATTTTCTAACTCAAGTTCAAGTTCTTTGCACAATCCAATGGCTTCAACAACAATGCTAATAAAACAAGGTTTTAATCACAACACTTAATTCCATAAAAACCTTGAAGCATTAACTCAACACTTTCGAAAAGGAAACCCTAATCAAATCCTTTTCACTCCAAACTTAATTTTCAAGAAATCCAATCAACCAACACAACCAAAGAAGAATTTGCTCATACCTTTTTGCTTGACAAGGAGTTGATCTCACAGATCTGCCACACTCACAATTTCTTCTTTGCCAATCTCAACAAGGGTTAGAGGGTAATAATTTCTTCAACAAAATACAATGCAAAATAATACCAAAATAACACCTTATCACTCCAACTCAAATAATATTCAAATACCCTCACAATAATTTTCTTTAACACAAACCCTTTATTAAAGATCAAACAACACTCAAAAAGTCTTAACCCTTCAATATTTGCAATATAATAATTTAAGACTTTATTAAAAATATTAAATACCAAAGCTTCCTTATTACTCCAAGTAATACCTTCAACTACCAATGTTATTCACCAAACACTCTTTAAACAATTTCACAAGCAAACCTTATACCTCCAAACACCTTGTATTGAAACCTTAGGCAATAAAATTAATTAAAAAGCTTTTACCTTGGCCACTGATGGGTTTCGACCCCGTTACCTCTACCTCCACAAGCAACCTACCATGGGCTCCATGACCACGTGCTCTATGAGCACGTTTAAGAGCCAAAAGGCTCTTTCTCCTCCTTAGCTTTTGCGCTCAATGAAAATATATGAAAAATGTTTCCCTTTGGCGCTCACCACCATGAGTTTCGAACACAACACTTGCTTCCTCCAAATGTCTGTGCTTTGCCACTTGGACCACCATGTCCAATGTGCTTCGAAGACTCCAACCTTTCCACTTTATCCTTGGCGCTAAAGACGAAAATGTTTTTCATCTTCTTCCTCAATGAATCCTTTCAAAAATGCAAACGAAGCTCTTTTACCTTGGTACAAATATTCTTCGATCGAGGGATAAACTTTGCAATGTCTTTGAGGCCACCTTTTATACACAACCATGTGTTTTCTTCAAACGTCGGTGCTTCCTTGTTTTAATGACGTCGGTGCCTTTAAACACTTTATAATATATGCAAAGTGCTTAAATTAAATTTGATGACATCAACATTATAATTTATAAATATTTTAAATTCAAAAGAATTTAAATTTTATAAATTATAATTGTAAGGTTTAATTTTTAAACCCTTATTTTACTTTGCATTGAAACTCTTGACCTTTGGCCTTCTTCCTGGATATCAAATAGCAACTTTGACAACTTCGTTCCTTGACAAAAACCTTGATATTAATGTTAACTGCATTTCTTGACATCAATGACAATTTTGGCTTAGGGACTCAAAATGTCCAACAATCTCCCCCTTTGTCATTGATGGCAACCCACATTCTTCTTACTGAAACCTGACCTTTCTTTTCTTCTCTCCCCCGGGACATTGCTCCCCCTGGCTCAATGCTCTCTCAAATATCAAATCTCTCCCCATTACACAAATCTCTCCCCCTTTGACATCAATGGCAAAGGGTCACCTTTGGGGCTCGGGGCTAAGAATGAGCCTCTTAGCTTAGCCCCTCCCCCACCTCCTTTTGAGGTGGTTAATTCTTGGGTGGGAGTATTTCTACTCCCAAAAGGCATTGTTCTTTGCCTTTATCCTCTTCCCTTATTTTTTGAATTTTTTGATTCCTCTGACTGTTTCTATCTGTGTTATCATTCTTGTTCTTATTCTGTTCCTTTCCTTTCTTTCCTCCTTTCATGTTCCTGTTCCTTCTTTCACATCCATATTCCTATTCTGTTCCTGTTCTTATTCACATCCATATTCCTGTTCCTGTTCCTGTTCCTATTCATATCCATGTTTCTATTTTTGTTCCTATTCCTGTTCATGTTCATGTTCCTATTCCTGCTCATACCTATTTTTGGAATGTCTGCTCTACACCACTTTGTTGTGTGACCATTATTATTGCACTTATAACACTTAATGATATTATTCCTTGGAGGTGCAAATGTCTTAGGATTTTTCCTAGTGAAGTCATATCCTCTTCTTTCATGAACCCTGCAATTCATTGCCTTGTGACCAAACTGATTACATGAGTAGCAATACCCATGGAAAAGTTATCCATTCCCATATTCTTGTCTTTCATGTGTCCTGCATTGTGAAGCCATGTGCCCAAACCTGTGACATGAAAAACATCTTCCATTGAAGCTTCCTTGTTTTGACCTCATTGGTCTCCTGTTTTGATTGTTGTTCCATCTGTATCTTCTCTGTGCATTGTTCCTATCTTCGTTGAACTCTCTATTGTCCAACTCTTCCTCTGATGTCTGACTTTCTTTTACACTATCTTCTTCTAAAGTATCTTCATCTAAAGTTTCCTCTTCAAAACTTGAAGTTGACTCTCCTTCCTGTTTCTTTTGAGTTTGTTCAAAACCAAGACCTATTTTGTTTGTTGACCTTCTTTGTACCTTGACTATCTTATCCATAATATTTGAGCTATTCTTGAATCCTTTCATCTTGATCTTGGAGTCCTCTAAATATTCTTTTAGTAGTGCCACTTCTTGTGCTAACTTCTCACATTCCAAGATCTTTGCTTCTAACTTATCTTTGAACCTTTTTGCCTTAGCCTTTGATTTTTCTAAATCCTCTATGAGCAATCTTCTCTCTTCATCACATTCTTGAAACTGAATTTCAAGTTTAGAGTGTTGCTTCCTTACCTTCTTTACCGTGTCAAGGGCATAGATAAGTTCTCCCTTGAGATCATATCCATTCTCTTCTGAATATTCTTCTATTTGTTTGCCTTTGTCCACATCATTAATTTCTTTTGGCTTGTCTTCTATAGGATCACTTACTTCTTCTTCTAAAGCCATTAGAATATTTTCATCTGGTCCTTCAAGTGCATTCTCATATTCATCATCACTGAAACTATAACCATCCCTTGTACAATCATCTTCAAGATGTCCAAAGTTACCACATCTAAAACATTTGAGAATAACTGGAGTCTTTTTCTTAACTGGTTCTTTTTCTTCAATCATAAATAGGACTTCATCTCTATCATTATCTGAAGAACTAGCATCACTATCATTTGAGTACTTACTTGCATTATCCGCATAGTAGCTCTTCTTTTGTCTTTGGAAGAACTTCTTTCCTTGTCTATTTTGTCCATCCTTGCTTTTCTTTTGATGCCTATATCTTTCTGATTCCCTGTA
Organism: Wollemia nobilis; assembly: GCA_028583015.1. Lineage (NCBI taxonomy): Eukaryota > Viridiplantae > Streptophyta > Pinopsida > Araucariales > Araucariaceae > Wollemia > Wollemia nobilis. The sequence continues at coordinate 1,113,729 of JAQPPZ010002041.1, read as the reverse complement.
CCTGTGATCCTATTTTTCTTCACCATTGTTGTTCTTTGGTTCTTTACAATCTATTGCAAAATATCCATACTTTCCACAATTGAAACACTTAACAGATCTTAGATCTATGGGTCTTCTAGAACCTTTATCTCTTCTACCATAATTGGCTTCTTCATCACTAGAAGACTCATTTCTTGATTCTGACTTCTTACCCTTTGTTTCCTTGTTTGCTTTGAATGCAGCCTCCTTTGGAGGGATATGATCTTTTGTTCTTATCTCAAAGGTTGTAAGCATGCCAAGAAAAGAATTTCTTGTCAGACAATCACTATCAATTGATGTTTCTATAGCAGAGACTTTTTCACTGTACCTTTTTGGAAGAGTTCTCAAGATCTTATCACAAGCATCAGATTCATCGACCTTCATTCCAAGTCCTCTCATCTCATGTACAAGTTCATCAATCTTACTTGAGATAGTCATGAATGTTTTCATCATCCCGCATTCTTAAGTTTTCAAATTCTCCTTTGAGATTTTTGATCTTAGCTTTCCTGACACCTTTATCTCCTTCATATATGTTATGCAGTAGTTCCCACATTTATTTTTTTGTTTTACAATCCATAACCTTCATAGATTCTGATCTACGCAACCCTTTTATAATTGTATTCATAGCTCTTGAATTTGCATGCATTAGAAGCTTACCTTCCTTATCTATAAGAGGATTGATTTTTGGATCATATCCAAATTCCACTGCATCCCAAACTTCATTTCCAAGTGCCATCAGGTGAAATCTCATCAGCATACACCAATACAAGAAGTCACTTCCATCAAATACTGGTGTTGTATTATATGAGGACCCATCCCTTTGATCCTTTTGATCCATTGTGTTCTTGACCACTTTTCCTTCAAGTTGTCAAACTCTTCTGAAGGAACCCACTCTGATACCAATTGAAGAACACAAGCTTATACTGAGAGGGGGTGAACAGTATAAGACCACTTTTACTTTTTCTCTCAAACCAATATATGCAATGTAAAGATAGCAATATCAATAGCAGTAATCAAAGCAATGTACACAACACCACACACAATAGAGACACCACAATTTACGTGGTTCACCCAATGCAGGCTACTCCACGAAGAAAATATTTTACTAAAACTTTCTTAGTTAATCTCTTGGGAATCCTTTCCCTATTACAATGTTTATGGACCTCTGTCCAAAGGAGATGTTGATCCCCTAAATCTAGTTTGTGGATCTCTATCCATAGGAGAACTCCTTCTCCTCTACTCTAGCTGGTGATCCTCTAGAAGACTACTACCTCCACTACATTGGCTTGTGGATATCTCTCCATTGAAGACTCTTGTCCCCACTCAGAAGACCTATCCTCACTACCCTGGATGATGGATCTCTATCCACTGGAGACTACTATCCTCTCTACTCTATCACCTCCAAATATCTATCTCAATTCTGTACTAAACATAGTCTAGTCGGTCTAGCACAACTCTTCTCAAATCTTGTACTAAACATAGTCCAGTCGGTCTAGCACAAGTCCACTCAAATCTGCACTAAACATAGTCTAGTCGATCTAGCACAAATCTTCTCAATAGGTCCACTCAGAACCTACTCAAATCTTCTCAATAGGTCCACTCAGAACCTGCTCAAATCTGCTCAATAGGTCCACTCATAACCTGCTCAAATCTGCTCAATAGGTCCACTCAGAACCTGCTCAAATCTTCTCAATAGGTCCACTCAAACCTACTCAAATCTCTCAATAGGTCCACTCAACTTCTCAAATCTCTCAATAGGTCCACTCAAAACCTTCTCAAATCTGCTCAATAGGTCCACTCAGAACCTACTCAAATCTGCTCAATAGGTCCACTCAGAACCTACTCAAATCTGCTCAATAAGCTCACACATAACTTGTCCAAATCTTCTCAATAAGTCCTCTCTAGGACTTAACCAAATCTGTATTGTAAGCTTCCACAAAATCTCACACAAAATTAGTCCACAAGTCTTCTCAAAGACTTACCTCAAATCAGCTTAACAAGTCCACACAGAACTTGTCCAATCTCATAGAAACATAGAGAGAATTGTTAGAGACTCAATATGTTCTATACTCAATGCTCAATCACTTTCTCAACTCAAATCAATCTCATAGAAGCATAAAGAGAATTTTTAGAGACTCAATATGTTCTATACTCAAAACTCAATCACTTTCTCAACTCAATCTCATAGAAGCATAAAGAGAATTGTTAGAGACTCAATATGTTCTATTCTCAAAACTCAATATTTCTACTATTTAATTGTTAGAGACAATATGTTCTATTCTCAAAACTCAATCACTTTCTCAACTCAACTTCATAGAAGCATAAAGAGAATTGTTAGAGACTCAATATGTTCTATTCACACAACTCAATCTCTTTCACAACTCAAATCAGAATATAGAATAGTTTGTTTTATGGAACTTGAACAATCACTTCATTCATCCACTTGACTAGGCCCAATCAACTCTACTCAACCAATCACTCAAGAAACAACTCTTGCTCACAAACCTTAGTACAAGCATGTATCATCCAACTCAAAATATTTCCAACAATGCTCAACAACAAATCTCACATAACAATGATACTCATGATATTTTCTAACTCAAGTTCAAGTTCTTTGCACAATCCAATGGCTTCAACAACAATGCTAATAAAACAAGGTTTTAATCACAACACTTAATTCCAGAAAAACCTTGAAGCATTAACTCAACACTTTCAAAAAGGAAACCCTAATCAAATCCTTTTCACTCCAAACTTAATTTTCAAGAAAGCCAATCAACCAACACAACCAAAGAAGAATTTGCTCATACCTTTTTGCTTGACAAGGAGTTGATCTCACAGATCTGCCACACTCACAATTTCTTCTTTGCCAATCTCAACAAGGGTTAGAGGGTAATAATTTCTTCAACAAAATACAATGCAAAATAATACCAAAATAACACCTTATCACTCCAACTCAAATAATATTCAAATACCCTCACAATAATCTTCTTTTAACACAAACCCTTTAAAGATCAAACAACACTCAAAAAGTCTTAACCCTTCAATATTTGCAATATAATAATTTAAGACTTTATTAAAAATATTAAATACCAAAGCTTCCTTATTACTCCAAGTAATACCTTCAACTACCAATGTTATTCACCAAACACTCTTTAAACAATTTCACAAGCAAACCTTATACCTCCAAACACCTTGTATTGAAACCTTAGGCAATAAAATTAATTAAAAAGCTTTTACCTTGGCCATCGATGGGTTTCGACCCCATTACCTCTACCTCCGCAAGCAACCTACCATGGGCTCCATGACCACGTGCTCTATGAGCACGTTTAAGAGCCAAAAGGCTCTTTCTCCTCCTTAGCTTTTGCGCTCAACGAAAATGTATGAAAAATGTTTCCCTTTGGCACTCACCACCACGAGTTTTGAACACAACACTTGCTTCCTCCAAATGTCTATGCTTTGCCACTTGGACCACCATGTCCAATGTGCTTTGAAGACTCCAACCTTTCCACTTTATCCTTGGCGCTAAAGATAAAAATATTTTTCATCTTCTTCCTCAATGAATCCTTTCAAAAATGCAAATGAAGCTCTTTTACCTTGGCACAAATATTCTTCGATCGAGGGATAAACTTTGCAATGTCTTTGAGGCCACCTTTTATACACAACCATGTGTTTTCTTCAAATGTCGGTGCTTCCTTGTTTTAATGACGTCGGCGCCTTTAAACACTTTATAATATATGCAAAGTGCTTAAATTAAATTTGATGACGTCAACATTATAATTTATAAATATTTTAAATTCAAAAGAATTTAAATTTTATAAATTATAATTGTAAGGTTTAATTTTTAAACCCTTCTTTTACTTTGCATTGAAACTCTTGACCTTTGGCCTTCTTCCTGGATATCAAATAGCAACTTTGACAACTTCGTTCCTTGACAAAAACCTTGATATTAATGTTAACTGCATTTCTTGACATCAATGACAATTTTGGCTTAGGGACTCAAAATGTCCAACACCTTTTCATTATACAAATGTAGAAGCTTACCATATTTATATGTAGGAGAACTAGATGGAGGTATGTATCCATCCTCAATTGCTTACCATGTCTCATATCCTTGTTCCATCAAGTAAGTCTTCATTCTTATGTTCCAAAAAGCATAATTGTTCCCATCAAACAATGGTGCTTTATTTTTTGAAGATCCACTCTGATATTTCATCTATGTTCCTATAAAATTTTCCTTCAAGCTATTAAAATCTTTCAAAGGAACCCACTCTAATACCAATTAAAGAACATAGGATTATACTGAGAGGGGGTGAATAGTATAAGATCAACTTTTACTTTTCTTTCTCAAACAATATTATCCAATATAATCAATGGAAATATCAATAGTAGTAATAAAAGAAATACACAAATCATTACATACAATAGAGACACCAATTTAATGTGGTTCACCCAATGTGGGCTAATCAATAGATAAAATATTTCCAGTAAAATTTTCTCAACAAATCTCTTGGGAATCACTTCCCTATTACAATGTTATGGACATCTATCCAAAGGAGATACCAATCCCCTAATGCTCTGATTTGTGGATCTCTATCCATAGGATAACTCTTTCCCCTTTTCTCTAGTTCGTGGAACTTGATCCAAGAGAACCCTTTATCCTCAATTGATTCATGGATCTCTCTCCATAGAAGAACTCTATCTTCCCAAATGGTTCACGGATCACACTCCACGAGAGAACTCTTTCCCATTGCACTGGTTCATGTATATCTATCCACAAGAGAACTCTTTCCCCTTTGCTCTAGTTTGTGGATATCTATCTATAGGAGAGTTCTTTCCCCTCTACTATAGCTGATGATCTTCTAGAAAACTTTTGCCCCACTGCTCTAGCTTGTGGATCTCTCTCCATAGAAGACCTTTGCCCCCACTTTCCTGGATAATGGATCTCTATCTGTTGGAGACTCTTCTCCTCTTCTCTATCACCTCTAAAGCTTACTCTCAACTCTATATTAGATTTGCATCAAACTCTATCCCAAGTACAGTATAAATCTACTCTAACTCTACTCATAAATATGCTCACATATCTACTCACAAATCTACTCACACATCTTCTCACAAATTTGTACTAACCTCTATCTCAAATATATCCTCAAGCATTAACACAAAGTATGATCAAATCACCAATCAACTTTGCTTAGATCTTCCCCAAGCCTTAACACAAAGCTTCACCAAATCACCAATTTACTATGCTTATATTTTCCCCAAGCCTTAACACAAAGCTTGAACAAATAAATCAGTGAAATCTACTTATAATTCTTCACAAATACTTGCTTCAAGTCTACCTTCAAGTCCTATCAAGAACTTGCTAAATCTACTCTCAAGTCTTTACCAAGACTTGCTTCAAATTTACCTTTGAGTCCTCTCAATAACTTGCTCAATCTACTTTCAAGTCTTCACCAAGACTTGCTCAATCTATTCTCAAGTTTTCATCAAGACTTGATCAAATGTGCCTTCAAGTATTCACCAAGACTTACTCAAATCTGCTCTAGCATATGCTCAAACCTGCTCTAACACATGCTCTAAATAGCTCACAAAATATGCTCAATCAATCTCAAATATTCCTCATAATGCTATCAAACGGTTTTTCTAATATTCAAAGTAATTCATTTAACTTGAAGCAGTTTATACATATTCTATCAAAAACATTTTAACCTCTGGAACATATAGATAATGATTTACTCTATAAAAACTCAATATGTTCTACTCAATCATTAAGTCTGTCACTTTCACAAGTCTTATTTTTATTTCTCTTTTAAAGATAGATTCAATATAGCACATGACACCTATCTTTCTGATCTATACTTTTGCTTTCACAAATCTTATTTTCTAATGTTTGCACATTTAATTTTAATATCACTCAAAACCAATGCTCAAGAAGTTTCACTCAATCATTCAACCAATGAAATACAACTTGCTCACAAACCCTAAACAGGTATTTTCATACTTCTTCAAACAAGGAGCACAATGTGGGTCTCAAACCCTAACTCAAATAATCCTCAATCTCTATCTCAAATGTTCTCTAAACATTCAACCATGAAGCATATAAACATTCACTCAAATATTTCCAACAATGCTTATCAAACAATCCTTTTCACTCCACCTTAAGTTTCACACTTTCATTCCAATCACTTCTAAAAAAAATATAATGTACCCATTCCTTTTTTCTTTGATGGAGATATGTCTTCAAAACTTGTTTTTCTCACAACCAATTCCTTTTGTTCCACTTCCACGGTTAGATAAAATAGTCTATGTCAAAATCTCAAAATGAATATTTCATACCATCCAAAAAATATTCCTTCCAACATGTACTTAGTGGAATCTTAAAGACATACTCTAAAACCCTTCTTTTGATCTCAAGGAGAATGCATTAAAACTTCATCATAATGACACAAATATTCTTCCTCATAATGAAAAAGGTACAATAAAATTTAAACCAATTTTACACCTTATAACTCCTAAAATTGTAAATTAAATCAACCTAACAATATCACACATTACAAATAATTTTTCACTATTAGACCTTTTACCTCCATCTTTAAAATGATTTTCAATCAAACTATTTTAATCCAAAAACCTTTCTCAAAATAACACCATAGACTTTATTTCATGCATTCCTTTTATCAAAAATAATTTTTTTACCTTATAACTCCAAGAGCATCCCTTTTATCAAAAATTAAAATATTTACCTTATAACTCCCAAAGCAACATTAATATTTGCATACCTTAGCACTTAGTACCTTCGGTGTTAATTAAAAAATTAATGTGCACTAGCTTCACAGAAATCGAACCCCCACCATGCTCTACTTCCTGTGCCTTAGCCATGGCCAAATCGCCGCATGAGCTAAGTACTCACTTGGAACCTTAACTACGCCCACTATGCTTTGTCCTGTCATTGGTGCCAAAAACCTTTTTAAAAAATTAAAACCTTACTCCTCTGTTGTTGTTGCATCTCGAACCTGAGACCTTCCTGCTACAATGACTTAGCATCTATGAAACTATCGTCTGTGCTATCCACCTGGATGGAGCCAAAGCTCAACACCACTTATTATTATTGCTCTCCTACCTCAAAAATAGAACCACATGATTCCTCCTCTCTCCTCCATGATTCGATTAACGAACAAGGCGTATGATATTTCTATTATTGCATTAATATTTCCACCTTCGACTTGCACTATTAATATACCTTTAAGGCATTTACCTCCAACGTCGGTGTATATTAAAATTTAGAATTTGGGTTTCAAATTATATTATATTTTAATTATAATTATTTAAATTCAAATGAATTTAAATATTATAATTTAAATATTAAACTTTTGTTTGGGCCATTCATTAGCTTAAAATAAAAACTCTTTTTGGGCCTTTCATTAGCTTAAAATAAAAACTCTTTTTGGGCCTTTAAGGGGAAAATTTTGCCACCATCACCCTAGCAAAAAATCATCAAATAACCTTTTTATTTTCTAAAACACCATGGAACGGAGTTATCATATCAACCAACTTGGACATCAAACCTTTGATATTAATCAAAAAATTTGACATTAATTCCATCACATTTGGACATCAAAACTCTTGACATCAATGACAACAAAACTTGCTAAAATTTCCAATAATTGAAGCAAATTTCTCAATATAAATCATCCTTGAAACTAGAGCAAGTCACTTTCCAATGAGGGAAGAAGAAAGAAACTTGTATTTTCTAGTGAATCACTCATCAAATTTAACTTGGAGAGATTCTTTTATTATAAAGAGTATCACTCATGGATTTCAAGTGAATCACTTTTTGTATTTTTGCTTTTTACAAAATGACTTAGAATCTACCTTTAGTGATTTCTATTGGTGATAGATGCATATACAAGGCTAGATTCAAATTTTGATGATGGTCTAATGCCATTAAAATTGTTGTGTTTATAAAAAATATAATTTTAGAGTTTGTGTTGGAGTTACCATTTACAAGATACCTAGAACAAATGGTGATAAATAATAAAAATGATAAATTTTAAATTCGTATTGAGACTAAAAAAAAACAATTCTTTAGCCTTGGTAAATTGACCTAGATTCAACCTATAAAAGTGTTAAATTTTTTAAGCAAATTACTTCCTAAAATTTAGCAGATCACTTGCAAATTTTGAGTGAATCACTTGATTAATTGACTTAGTGATCTCTTAAGCATTGAAGAGAATGAGGAGTAAGAACAAAAGTTGTAAACATAATATCATGTGGATATAAAACACAAACAATTTATCAAAAAAATCTACTTATTTTAATATCACAATATTATATTTTTATCAACTCAAATATTACAATATGCCAACACTTCACATATATAAATACATCATATTTTTTATTCACTTTCAGGAGACTCTTCAATATTTTGCAACTCTTAGCATTTCATTTTCAGATATCTTTTCATCTTCTCATAATATCACAAGATATATGTCTCTCCAATTTTCACTTCTGGGAGAAATATTAATTGATATCCTAATAATTACAAATATTAAATGATTATAAAATACCAAATAATTAAAATATTCCAAATAATTTAATATTATCTAACACCCCTCCATATTAGATTATTTGGTAAAAAGATCATTCTTTAGTTCTATCTATATTTTTGGTTCTAGCTTTGGCTTTGGCTTAGTCATTATCATTTGTTGGCTAGATTTCACTTGGCTAAATTTATCACTTCTAACGTTGAATCAGTTGAATATGTATAACCTCCACTAGATCCACCTCTATGAACAATTTAGGTTACCTCTAGATCAATACCTCTAGGTTGTTTCATCAAGACCATCTATACCTTAGTGTTACCTTTGAGTCCTTACCTTTGGGTTATCTCTAGGTCATCATTTCTATCCTAGGTCATCAATCGATCATCAATACCTTTGGGTCATATTTCTTAGTCACCACTGGGTCTATTCTACACCTAGGTAAGCCACTAGAATAGTCATTTAACTATCACCTCTAGGAAATCACCATTGCAATATAAGCTTAGAATATTCCACATCCTTGGAATCTTCTATATAAAATTCTTCTATAGGTCCTATCACTATAGGTCATCTTCTAAGTTGTGCTTGGGTTATAATATTTTGATACTAAAAGTATTTATTTCAAGTTTTTGAACACACTTCACCATTGAATAAATCACATTATTCTTTAAATTCTATAAACTTTGATTTTTCATCACACTTGGTCTCATCATGTATAAACCATTCAACATTTCCTTTATCTTATCCCATTATATCATGTTTATCCATACATAATTTATTTTTTTTTGTTATTTTCTTTGTACTGACAATATCTTTGGGAATGATTATTTCCTCCATAAATTTTACAATAATGGAGGTCTCAACATTTCTCTATTGTATGTCCATGTCCACGACAATAGTTACAAATATTGCCTTTTCTAAAATTTCTTTTTCAAAAACTTTATTTTATTTATATTTAACATGCATTTGGTTTCATTGTGCCATGTTATACATTACTTACTACCTATCACAAAATTTCTTTTACCATTCCCTGATTTACTATTTCCTATTTTTTCTTCATTGTTACTTATCATAAAATTGATTATAGTTATCCCTATCATAATTTTACCAGCCTATCCTATATTTTCAATGACTTCATATTTTGACCTTGTTTATGGTATTATGGGATCCTTCATGTCTTGTTCATATTTTTCCAAACTTGTACCTTTGTATCCCATTTTATTTAAAATTTTTGATAAAATCCCTTAAGTATACCTTTTAAAATAATCAAATTATTCATTACCATTATTATGGCCCTTTTCACAATACTTGATTGTTAAATACCCACTTTTCTTACTTCCGCTATGGTCTTTACCACTAAAATAAGTCTTTTCATCATTATTGTAAACTCTATCAGCATCATTCAAACATTAAACTTTTTAATATCTACTCTAATATTATTCAAATGCTTGAATATGTATCCTTTAACACATTCTAAACTATCAACATCTCTATAAAAATCACTATCACAACTATGAAAATATGGCCTTTATCATGGCCACCACAAAACAACTTCTACACCACCTTTATTTTCTCTAAAAATCTTCAAATCATTGGTGTAACAATATTTATATCCCCTTTTGACAAGATCTCTTGTATCATAGTTCACATTAGCCACTATAGATATTAAATCACAAGTATCATAATGACTATTACCATTGTGGGCCTCAAATCATATGTATCACCACTAACATCTATTATCTGAAGAAGATAACTTGTAACATAACCAATATTTGTCATATTTATCCTCAAATCATCTATATCACAAATCTTATTTATTGTTTTAAGAAGATCACTTGTATCATATCACAACATGTGTTTGTCACTTTGGGATTGTTCTTTAATATTTTATTTTTTTACTCTTTTCTTTTGTAATTTCTATTAAGGACACTAGGAGTGAGTAGTGATATATATTATCTTCCCTACATTAATAGGTAATATTACAAAATGTTTATATTAGTCATTAGATTATTTTAGAATAAGACTTAAGTAGTTCTTAAGTGTTGAGAAGTCTCCTTCTTCAACTGCTTTGTGAATCATTGGTAAGTACCACATTAATTCTACTAACATATACTTTTGAGCATTTCTAATAATGGAATGTAAGTAGGAATATAGTGTTAATAATTATTTGTTTTCATCAATATATCTATCTTCTTGAAAATAGAGACCTCGTTTTTGGTCCTCTTATCCTTCACTTACTTTTGATGATCCATACTTTTCAATTTTTGCTTGTTTTCTTCATCCATACAAAATTTTGATTATGCACACTTTTTAATACCACTTTGCTTCTTTGTTTTCTTTTTATTTGTTTTCCCCATGTTATCTAATGATCTGAATACTTATCTTTGTAGCTTTTGGATGTTTTTATTCAACACAATGGTTTTTAATATTTACCCACAAAATTTTATTTTGATGTAAACATTTATTTAGCAATTAAGGTGTCGATCACTGCCAAAAATGAACCTTATATAATTATAATTTTGCACATATATTTACAAAAATGATGAACCTCTTAACATCAAATATTGCAAAAAAATGATGCCCACTTTTAAAACAACTTCCCATATACATCCTTATAACTTCCAAAAAAATCCCTTTCCAAAAAAATACCAACATAAAAAAAAAAAATCTCTTACACACCATATAACTTTCAAAATGTATATTATGTTTTAAAAACTATAGGAATATTCAAATAATTATCCAAAAAAATAAAATCTTTCAATACACTCCTAAATAAATTTTCACAACTTTCTCCTCTTTTTAAAAATCACATTAATCTTTAAAAAATTGCCCAAGAAAATAATGTATATGTATGCCTATTAATATCTTTTTTCTATCTATTTTTTTTATTGGTTGGAAGAAGGGGTTTTGAAATGGTTCCCAAACCTTTTACAAAGTGATAAAGCCCACAAAGAAGGGCTACCAAAAGAAAAAGAAACTAAACTAAGACAAGGTCTGCAAAGGATTCAAATTTAAAGTTTCCTACCCAATTAATGGTGCCACTCAAATAAGAAATTCAAAAATGAAAATCTCATACCAAGGTATGGGAATATTTTTCAAATTATCATTTTGAAAATAAAAAGAACTCCCCAAATGTTCTTTCCAAGATCAATCAAATAAGGAAAACTTGTTGATACTTGAAGGTAAAGAAGCATCCTAGAGCACTACACAACCATCAACACGTTGACAAGGGTCCATAGGATGCTCTCTCAGGAAGGTGATCAAATACCACTAGATGAAGATAAGGGGCCCTCCTAGCCCTTGGTAAAATAAGCTCTCTAAGAGAGTGCATGCCCATAGGATGCTCTCCTAGGAAGGGAAAGCCATCATATACCACCGAATAAAAAATAGGGGGCCCAAAGCATGCATCCATAGGATGCTTTCCTAGGAAAAAAAACCATCATAGACCATCGAAGGAAAAATTTGGGGCCCTCATAGCCCTTGGTAAAATATCTCTCTAAGAGAGAATGTATCCACAATATGCTCTCATAGGAATGGAAAGCCATCAAAAATCATGGAAGGAAAAATTAAGGGTCATCCTAGCACCTGGTAAAGCATCTCTCTTAGAGAGCATGCATCCACAGGATGCCCTCCTATAAAGGTAAAGTCATCATAAATCATTGAAGGAATAATAGGGGTCCCTCTTGGCCCCTAGTAAAATAGCTCTTCAAGAGAGCATACATCCATGGGATGCTCTCCTATGAAGTAAAACGTTATTGTAGACCATTAAAAAAAACCTTGGGCTCTCTTGGCTCATGGTAAAACAACTCTTTGATAGAGCACACATCCACAAGATGCTTTACAGACTATGAAAGAGAAAATTTGGGACCCCTTGGGCCTTGGTAAAATATCTATTCAAGAGAGCATATATCCATAGGATGTTGTCCTTGTAAGGGAAAACCACCATAGACCATTGAAGGAAAAACTAGGGGTACTCTTAGCCCCTGGTAAAATAGCTCTTTGATAGAGCACACGTCCATAAGATGCTCTTCTAGGAATGGAAAGCCACTACAATATGCCAAAGGAAAAACTAGCGGTCCTTCTAGCCCTTGGTAAAATAGCTCTTTGAGAGTACACATCCATAGGATGCTCTCCCTCTTGGACCCTGGTAAAACAACTCTCTAACAGAGCACACATCCATAGGATGATCTCCTAGGAAGAGAAATCCATCACAGACCATTGAGGGAAAAAATTGGGGCATTTCTAGCCCCTAGTAAAATAGCTCTTTGAGAGAGCACACATCCATAGGATGCTCTTCTAGGAAGGGAAATATATCACAGAACATTGAAGGAAAAACTAAGGGTTCTCCTGGGCCCTAGTAAAATATCTTTCTAGGAGAGCACACCTCCATAGGATGCTCTTCTAGAAAGGAAAAGTTGTCATAGATCATCAAAAGAAAAACTAGTGGTACTCTTGGACCCTGATAAAATAGCTCTTCGAGAGAGCACACATCCATAGGATGCTCTCCCAAGAAGGGTAATCCATTATGGACCATCAAATAAAAAATTGAGGACCCTCTTGGCCCTTGGTAAAGTAGCTCTTTAAGAGAACATGCATCCATAGGATGCTCTCCCAGGAATGGAAAGCTGCAATAGGCCACCAAACAAAAGAGTGGAGGCCCTATCTATCCCTTGTAAAATGACTTTCTGATAGAGAATGTATCCACTCTTTTGTGTATCTATTTATTCTTCATAAAAAATTCCCTTTTAACTATCGTAAAATATCTATTTAAAATGATTCTTTTAACTTTTCTTTTGAATGTAGACTTTCACTTTAAATTTATGACTTTAAGTAAACGAATCTCTTTTATCTCCCTAATGCAGCTTTATGTTTCTTTATAAATGCCCTTTTAAATTGCTCGTATCATCAAATTAGTCTCTAATATGCACATTATAGCAATCATGAACTATTACAGTCATCCAATAATATTTTAATTAAATACATGCCCTTTATCAAAAAATTAAATGCCCTCTCAACTACAAAAATTCCCAACACATATCATATTTCTAATTAAGCAAATTCCAACAAATATGTGTATGTAAAGCTATAGTAGCTTACGAAGCAAAAAGGAGATATAGTATTTTTTCAGGTATTAATATCTTGAGCTCATCAAATATGCATTATATCACACTCATAAATTTTATTTAAAATGACATTCTTTGCTTCACATTAAAACTATATCTCAGCCAATTAGATGTCTTTGTATTGACTATCACACATAATCTTATTTTCCATATAATTTATCCTAGTCATCAAATTTTGGCATGTGTTTGCTTTTGATTGTATCATTCTTAAACTTTTAGGAAATATTCTATTAAAAAATATGTCTCATGGCTTCAAATATCTAGAAGATATTTTACAAATTAGTTACTCCTTTGGTTTGAACAAGACTCTTGACGTGACATTTAAAATTATTTTTGGGGGCAAAAATCCAAGAGACCATAAGCAAGATAGAACGTAGGGCTCTAGAATATGGAAGAAACGCACTAGATATAATATTATTTCAACAAAAAAAATGGATGTTATTTTAATAGAGGATAATCTAGACTAAGTCTAGTGGGCATAGAATATTTATATCATAGGGTACCTAGAACCAATAGAGACCATAAAATGGAAGAGAAAATTATTTTCAATGTTGTACTATGTATTTATTTGAACCAATAAAATGAAATACTACTCAATATAGATTCACAAAGCATCAATATTTCAATAATACCTTAGGTACTTCAAGCACTTTAAACATTCAAGGGCATGTCATTAGATGGTAATGGTTACCTCTTTTCTAAAACAATCTTCTCCTCAAGAATGCAAACCAAGCTCTAATACCACCAAAGACAATGAGAGGTAACAAATAGAAACTTTAAGCACAATATCATGCAAAGGTAACACATAGATAATATATAAAAAATATGCTTATTGAATATTACAATATTATATTTTCATCAACTCAAAGATTACACCAGCATTGTACATGTGTAAATACATGATGGAGTCTCTTCACATTCAAGATAATCTTCAATATTCTACAACTCTTGGAATTTCACCTTTAGTTTTATTTTCATCCTCCCATAATCTCATAGGATATGCCTCTAAAATTTTCTCTTATGGGATAAATATTAATTTATCTCCCATTAATTACAAATATCGAATGATTATAAACTATCAAATAATTGAAAGATACCAAATAATATAATATTTTATAATAAGAACTTCAATCGAAGGGAATGAATCTCTCCAAAATTTAGAGTGAATTGCTTCCTCAAACAAGACTTAGCAATATTTTTTTAATTTTATCTCAAATATCTTCATTAGTGATGAATGCAATTTTAGTATAAAAATTGAGGCACTAAGTTTAATTTTGAGGAAAATTATGTGTTGGTCCCCTTGGATATACTGGAAACTATTTTAAACTAGGGAGTTGTCTTGACTTCTAATTAATATTTGCACCTCAATTTGAGGCTCAAAAAAGTTAGAAGAGATTGATAATATTTTCTTCCAACCCCTAGATTTAGGTTGGCTTGTCATTGTTGCTCGTAAAATACTCCTACATTAACCTATACTAACTTGCATTGAAAGTAGAATGTTGAAAAGTAAATGGCATAAATACAAATGCATGTAATAAGGGTATAAGTGATTCAAGTAAATATGGGTTGAAACTCTAGGGAATAAAATGTTTGATCAATCAACACATGAGAAGTAAAATAGTATTAATGTCCACCCATTCATTAGATTATAAAAATGATAAGAATATGATTATATGGGTTAGAAATGGTATGCCATGACCGTCATCCACTTAGTAATGCTAATTTCTTATAATTTGATGAGGTCAAAGCATTATGCAGGTTTTGTTGAGTATATATTTAAATTCTCATGACCAATACATGAATACAATGAGGGTATTAAGCCCTTATGTATAATAAAAGTTTATTCTTGAGTTACCTATGGTAAGAAAAAACTTCTACTAGTGATAGTAATGATTCGAGATATGTTTATCAAAATGATGCACCACCAAATGTTACATACCCCTAATTATATCTCCATCAGGATTATGATGTAAATCCAGCTATAAGAGGTCAAAACATAATACCTCCCATTACATAAAAACTACGATAAATAAAAATAATATGTAAAACCCTCCATTTACATAAAAACTGTAATAATTAGAAAAACCCTTCATTCACATAAAAACTACAATACATTGAAATAAACCAATAAATAATTTATTTTCTCATTCTTGGATTCACCTCCCCTTTTACAATGCAATACCAAGGGAATATATATCTCCAAATAAACCCTAAAAGAAAACCCTAAAGCTTGAAGCCCTAAAAGAAACCCTAAAAGAAAACCCTAAAAATTAAAAATTACTAATTTTAGAAAATTTATTTTTCTACCAAAAATAGTCTTTTTAAGTAATTACTATTTTCGATTTATTATTTTTCATAAAAATTTACCTTTTTTAGTAATTACCATTTTTGGCAAATTATATTTTGCGTCAAAGAATTTCATTTTGAGTAATAAAAAAATACTTTAAAACTTCTTTTAAAAAAAAACCTCTAAAGATAGGCTCTTGCACCATTCTCCTCTGGTTGAAAAAAACTCTACTCCTACCAGTTTCTTTGATCAAACTCATAATTACTCTCCATATAGGGCCACACATCTGCAAGTACTCCACAAAGTACTAATTTCTTTCTGAGTTTTTATATCTCAAACCTCCTACAAGCACTACACAGTGCCAATTTCTTTCTTCAAGGTTTTACATGAAAAAAAAACCTCTTGCAAACACTACATAGAATGCTAATTTCTTTCTCTAAGGTTTTACAAACCTTTTGCAAGCACTACACAAAGTGTCAATTCCTTTTTTTGAGGTTTTCCATAAAAAAACCTCCTACAAGCAATACACAAAGTGCCAATTTATTTCTTCAATGTATTAAAAACCTTCTACAAGCACTACACAAAGTGCCAATCTCTTTCTCTGAGGCTTTACATAAAAAAACCTCCTACAAGCACTACATAGAGTGCCAATTTATTTCTCCAAGGTTTTACAAACCTTCTACAAGCACTGCATAGAGTTTCAATTTTCTTGGAGCCTCTTTGCTCTCCTCTCCTTTTCTCTTTTCTTCTTTTTTTTTCTCCTCCCAAAAAGATCCAACTTGCTCTGATACCAAATAATGTAAATCCAGCTGCAAGATGTCAAAACATAATACCTTCCATTATATAAAAACTGCAATAAATGAAAATAATATGTAAAACCCTCCATTTACATATAAACTATAATAAATGAAAATAATCAGAAAAACCCTCCATTCACTAAAAACTACAATACATAGAAATAAACCTACAAATAATTTATTTTCTCATTCTTGTATTCACCTCCCCTTTTACAATGCAACACCAAGGGAATATATATCCCCAAATAAACCCTAAAATAAAACCCTAAAGCTTGAAGCCCTAAAGCTTAAAACCCTAAAAATAAAAAATTACTATTTTAGGCAAATTGATTTTCTACCAAAAAATATATTTTTAAGTAATTACTATTTTTTTCAAATTATTTTTTATCAAAACTTATTTTTTTTAGTAATTACCATTTTTGGCAAATTATATTTTGCGTCAAAGAAAATTACTATAAACTCCTTTTAAAAATAACCCTCTAAAGATAGGCTCCTACATCAAATTAGAAGATTTCCAAAAATGACTTGATCTGGCACCATGCCAAAATTTTACGTTCCAAAAGATTTACCTTGCTATCCATACCTTCAATTTATCTTTATGATTATCTAAGTAGTTTTATCCAATCCAACAAGATAATCACTCATATTACCAAGCATAATACCATCTTTTGTTGAAAAATTTGCTCCTTGAAACAAATCAACCATCTTTTGTAAGCAACTCAGTACTTGAAGCCAATCAACCATCTTTTGCAACTGAATTGACACATGTTCCATACATGAGAAAATTTTACGAGTTGTTATAGAATGTTTAGATAAATTCTTGTCACATGTTTTACCAAAAATTGAAAATTATTAAAATAAAATCGACATACTGTAATTATATAATTAATAATTAATTTAAAAATATTACATTTAAAAATATAACCATATTTTATAATTCAATATTAAAAATATTTATTTAATATTGTTCAGGGGATAGTGCAATAATTCAAGGGTTTGGATCTTCTTTGGGAGGTCAAGGTTTAAACTGAAGTGTGTGTGTATGGTTACGTGTTAATCCTCTAGTGATAAGTTTAGCTCTCGGTCTTGTGAGGGGTCTGATAGCTTTTGTAGCCTAACACTTAATGTAAATCTTATAAGAAAGTAAATACAAGATCTAAATAAAGTTATAATATAAAGAACTTAATAAAGAAACAAGTATAACTCAGAAATATGCATAGAATAATCAAATGGAAATACTCACAAAAATAATAAAAATGATATAGAATGAATGTCTACTAATGCATGATATGTGCTATGTATTTTCGATACCAATTACAATACTTTATCACAAATATGTAATAGTATGTCTCTTCATATGAAACACTCTTGACCTTCAATATTCTTTGTAACTCTTCACTTTCCTATTCTAAGGACACATGTTCACTCTTACATAATGGATACTTGTGAACATCCACACTCACAACATTTGCACACTTAATTAAATTACACTTGTGCATTTCCTACACATTATTACATTACATGAAATAAAAACTCACACTCTAATATAAGATACACACCTAATATAATTTTGTTCCAAGGTGGTACATTAGCATGTACCAAATAAATTAATATTCTTGAACACCCCTTGTATTACATTATTTGATTATTAAATATTTTAGTCTTCAATATGGGTCTTCATGTTGATCCTGAATCCTGCGCTGCTCTTTCTCACTTTCTTCAATATGCATCCTTTATGTAATCTGATTAGTATATATTAAAAAAAATTCTTCATGTATTACTAATATTGTTGAAAGAGCCTTGACTTAATTATCTTCTATAGTCTCTTCTAGTTCCTGAATTTCTCCAGCTAAATGATCCTTTTGATTCCCTTCTCTATATTGTAGTTGTGGTTCATTATATTGATACTAATAAAAATGCTGCTATTCAAATTATTGTTGATGTGGATGATATTGAGTTTGGTATTGTCTAATTGTATTGGTATATTTTCTTGACCATTTTGATTAATATGATTCCTTGAGTTATGTCTACAAAGACTTGTATTATGATTTCTTATTTTGTAAATCTGACAATATATGTTACTCTTATTAAATTTGTCTTTTGAAATTGAAGCAACATGAACTTCAGTATTCTCTTTAGTTACCAATGAATAGTTAGTCATTTTATCTTTGATAGAATTCTCAACTTCATATTCTTGTAGAATACTTACTAACTCATCAAATGAAATGTCCTTACTAAGAATTTGCAGAGAAGTAACTAGGTATTTGTAATTTTCTAAAAAAACCCTTACAATCACTTGAAAAAGCAATTTGTCTTCTACCTTTTAACCTAAAGTTAATAGTTTTGCTTTTAAGTCTGCTACTCTTATTAAAAATAATTCAATTCTTTCACCACTACTAACCTTTAAAGAATGCAATTGAGTTTGAAGATTTAAAACTGTAGCTTTGTTATTTCCTTTAAATATTTTGGCTAAAGTATTACATGCTTCTGTAGAGGTTGCTATTAAGCTTATGTAAGTTTGTATCTCATTTGTAATAGTAAATATTTTTATCATAAGATCTTTAGCTTCTTCTTATTCATACTTTTGAATTTCTCTATCACCTTTAGCAAGTTTTGTTTTGATTCCTCTAACAATATCCTACAAGTTTTCTACTATCAAGATTGATTTGACTGTGTTTTTCCATGAAGCATAATTAGGACCTTTGATAAGTTGGCATTCTAAGAGAAAATACTTTTTGGATGTCATGACGATATTTATTTTTCCCTAATTGAATAGAAGCTAGAATATTTGCAAACTTATAGATTCCTAAATTTTAATTAGAATTTCTTATCTCTCAATAGTTAAATTATTGTAAATATTCTATGGTTTTAGAATTTCAAGAAGTAATAAACCAATAAATCTTTCATTTATTTTTTAACCCTTTGAAAATAAGACTTCCAAAATAACAAAGCTTACTTATCAATCCAAAAAGCAATTAAGGCAATTATTTCTCTATTAAACTACTTAATTCTTCATTAGACTTATTTAACCTTAGCAAAATAATAATATCTAAAAATATGAACTCCTTATTTCTTCTTTTAACTTAATAAAATTTAGAAACACTAATTTACCTCCTTAAATGCGTGTAGCTTTGTAAATGATCTTTGGCACTACATTACTATGCTCCCCTTGTATTTAAAAAAATAACTGAGAGACTTTAGTGTGTTAGGATTATTTGCATGAAACACTATTAAATACTTATCCAAGAATATTTCAACCTGTACCTATCCACTTACTTCATGTCATATGGTAGAACGCATGCAAAGATAATTGGTTGTTTAGTTAACTTCTAACGCTTCAAAGCTTGGATAAAAATAATGCTTCATTGTCCTTCTACTACCTAGTGAATGCAATTAAAAAAAAATCATTTACCTTTATTCAATTCTTGATGTTATACTTTCATTACCCTTCTTCTTCACTGTGAATAATGTAAAAGCTTCACCTTCTCTTGGTCTGCCTCTTGATATTCCTGCATCGTTTGCAATGATTTAAAATGGTGATGCTTCTCTATAGTACTATGTTTATTATATGGAATTTTGTCACTTTTTTTTCACTTTATTCATAACAACAATATCTTGTTTAAATATTTCTATTGGTTCGCTAGATGGAACTATACTCTATGAAAATACTATCTAGTTGATATTGTGTTTGGCTATGTTATTTATCGTCTAGTGTGCACTATAGTTGACACTATGTTTGGCTATGGTACTAGTCGCATAGTGAGTTTTGGTTGTCTAAATAATGCTTAACATTTTAACATATATTGTCTCCTTGCATGTTGAATATCGAGAGTGCTATTGCACTCCCTTTCAAATTTTTACATGGATTTCTATATTCTATATTGTTATAGCTTATGTTGTAGGTTTAGGTAATATTGAATATAAAAAAATATGCATCATTAACTTATCCTATATTATGCTATCATGGCTAGGTATTGCTAATGGCTTATCTTAGTTGTCCCTTATAATAGTTGTGTCATTGCTAATGTCTAACTTTTTGGTAATGCCAATGTTCTTGCTTTTTCTTACTGCAATTTATTAAGCAAGACATCCCACCTCTCTTTACATATTCTCTAATGTCTCTACAATGCTTAGACGTCTATCAACTATTATCTTTGGTCTTTATTCTCAGATTACATAACCTGTTCTTTTATGTAATTTATTGCTACCTTGCTCTTTTCGTGTCCTAAATTTTTTTATTTATTTGTTGTCCAATGTGGATAAGTAGTGTACTTCCTTTGATGTGCTATGTACTATCATTTAGCTAGTGAAAATATCCTTGGACTATTTACAAACTTTAAGAAATATGTTCAAGTAAACTTGTTGTGGCTTTGATACCATTGATAGCTTTTGTAGCCTAACATTTAATGTAAATCTTACAAGAAATTAAATACAAGATCTAAATAAAGTTGCAATATAAAGAATTGAATAATAAAAGAAGTATAACTCAAAAATACTCTTAGAATAATTACATGAAAATTCTTATGAAAATACAGAAAAATTCTTATGAAAATGATATAGAATAAAGGTCTTCTAATGTATGCTATCTGCTATGCATTTTTTATACTAATTACGACACTTTGACATAAATATTTAATAGTATGTGACTCTTCATGTGAAACACTCTTGACCTTCATATTTCTTTGTAACTCTTCACTTTTCTATTCTAAGGACACGTGCACTCTTACATAATGGACACTTGTGCACATCCACACTCACAACACTTGCTCACTAAATTAAATGACATTTGTACATTTCCTACACATTATTACATTACATAGAATATAAAATCATCTAAGATACACACCTAATCTATTTTTGTAGCAAGGTAGTAAATTGGCATGTACCAAATAATATAATATTTTAGAACCGGATCATGGTTTGGATAAGATTACTCAGCTTTAATCATGGTTGTAAAAAATTCTTACACTATCCAAATTAAAAAACAAAAAATAAAAAAAAATATTAAATTTCATTTTTACTATCAACTAAATAAACAATATCAAAATCATTGCATTGCATGAATCTTAAATACATTAATATATTATAATATCACTCTCAATTCATTAGGCAAGACTAGTCAACAAAATTCATTAGGCAAGACTAGTAATTTGTTGAATGTGGAGTTGATTAGACTACATTATTAGATATTATATGTGAAAAATTATATAATTATTTTTATGATATATATATATATATATATATATATATATATATATATATATATATATATTAACACCAAACAATTTTATTTTAAATTTTTAAATATAATTAATCAAAAAGTAGACTCACAAGGTTTATAGTGATATCAGTTGTAACCGGATGCCCAAGAAAAAAAATAAAAACAATATTATAATATTTTCATAACTATTTTAAAAAACTTAAGACCGAACATATTAGATCCATTAGGCTAACTAACATATTACATCATGATAAAAAATTTCACTTCTAATTCTTGAGACTGAACATATTAGATCCATTAGGCTAACTATTAAGGTTTATCTTTGAGATCAAAACCTTCACTAAATTGAAACCTACCACTGATCTAAAGCTCAGAATTTTAATTTAAGGAATATAATTAAATAGTGAATTTCAAATATTAGAGTATAACAAACCATAATACAAAAATATATAGATAAAATAACATAATTATTATTGTTAAGAAACATAGTACAATGAAAGCAATTTTTAGAAAGAGATGTAATGCTATAACATAGCATCCATTACTCATATATTTTATATTTACAAGTGCAACTCTTTTTATACAATATTTTAGTATGTTAGAAATACATCATATTGAATATCAATGTGGGAGGCATAAATGCACTTCAGACCATAATCTTATTCTATGGGAGGCATTTTAGGCTAACTCCTTTAAAAATCCATTCAGATTTTTGTCAATGTGGGTTAAACATCCGGACGTCAAGAAACGAATAGAGGAATAGTGGCAGCAGCCTATCCAGGGAAGTGCTTCCTTCAAACTGGTGAAAAACAACCTTAGAATTTGGAATAAAGAAGTCTTTGGAAATATTTTTGAGAATAAGAGAGCAGTGGGGGAAAAACTGAGAATAATAGAAAGCAAAATCCAAAATGGAACCTATGATGAGGCGTTAAGGACTAAAGAGAAGGAAACCCTTTGTGAGTTTTATAATATTTTATCTTGTGAAGAGATGTATTGGAGGCATAAATCAAGGGCATTATGTCTAAAGGAAGGGGACTCTAATTCAAATTTTTTCCATGTTACCACATTGAGCAATAGAAGCAACAATAATATTAGAAATGTAACTAAGGTGTATGGATCCTCAACTCAAAACATTTAGGAGATCAGGGACGAGGCTGTTAATTTTTTAGTTCATTATTGGGTGAAGAACGGGCCTGTAATGCCCAAGCAATATTTTTGAGAATAAGAGAGCAGTGGGGGAAAAACTGAGAATAATAGAAAGCAAAATCCAAAATGGAACCTATGATGAGGCGACAAGGACTAAATAGAAGGAAACCCTTTGTGAGTTTTATAATATTTTAGCTTGTGAAGAGATGTATTGGAGGCATAAATCAAGGGCATTATGGCTAAAGGAAGGGGACTCTAATTCAAAGTTTTTCCATGTTACCACATTGAGAAATAGAAGCAAAAATAATATTAGAAATTTAACTAAGGTGGATGGATCCTCAACTCAAAACATTCAAGAGATCAGGGACGAGGCTATTAATTTTTTTAGTTCATTATTGGGTGAATAACGGGACTGTACTACTCAAGAAAAGGACTCTCTCCTTCAATTCATTCCACAACTCATTTATGAAACAATTAACGAGTCTCTTACAGTAGCTTTTTTAGATGAAGAGATCAAGGAGGCTTTGTTTAACATGGATCCTGACAAAGCTCCTGGTCTAGATGGGTTTTCACCGTGGTTTTTCCAAGTTTGTTGGGATATTGTTGGAGCAAAAGTTATTGCTGCAATCAAGGAGTTCCAAAGTTCAAATCATATTCCAAGGGGTTTCAATTCAACTTTCATTGCTTTGATCCCTAAAGGCCCCAACCCCAAGACTATGGCTGACTTTAGGCCGGTTAGCCTATGTAATATATCCTATAAAATTTTGTCCAAAGTTTTAGCCAACCGTTTGAAGAAAGTTCTACCGTTTATCATTGATCCAAGTCAAGGAATTTTTGTACAAGGAAGATCAATCTTAGATGGAGTTATTACTGTTCATGAGGCTCTTCATACAACCACTCAGACCAAAAAAGCAGTCATGGCTTTAAAGTTAGACATGAACAAATCTTATGACAGGATAAATTGGCAATTCCTAAAGGCAGTTTTATTAAAATTTGGCTTCAACATGAAATGGGTCAAGTTAATAAGATAGTGTATTTCTAAGCCTTTGTTTTTTAGTTTTGGTTAATGGGTCTACTGTAGGTTTTTTCAAAGAAAATGTGGTCTAATACAATGAGATCCCATAAGTCCTATGTTGTTCATCACTGTAGTTGAGGCCTTAGGAAGAACCATTAAGGTAGCAGCGGTAGCTGGACTCATATCAGGTATCAAGGCCATGTCGTTAACTACCCCGATGACACATCAGCAATTTTTTGATGATACATTGCTATTGACTTTGGCTTCTGTGGTTGAGGTAGGAAGGATTAAAAATATTCTCATAATGTATGAAGAAGCTGCTAGACAAAAAGTGAATTTTGATAAGAGCAAACTTTATTTCATCAATACCCCCATTCCAAGGTAAAACAGCATAGCAAGGATCATGGAATGTCAGATTGCATCTCTTCCTACCTCCTATTTAGTTTTTCCCCTATTTACGAGGAAACCTGAAGGATCAATGTGGAACATAGTTCTGGAGAGGATCCAAAAAAAGCTAGCAGGTTGGAAAGGACATGGAATGTCAGATTTCATCTCTTCCTACCTCCTATTTAGGTCTTCCTCTATTTATAAGGAAACATGAAGGATCAATGTGGAACATAGTTCTGGAGAGGATCCAAAAAAATCTAGCAGGTTGGAAAGGACATCTATTATCTCAAGAAGGCAAAGCAGTTTTAACTATGGCTTCACTTCAAAGTATACCCATTTACTTCCTATCAGTCTTCAAAGCTCCCAGCAAGGTGTATCACAAAATTGAGCAACTTCAAAAAAAAATTCTCTGGTCAGGGACTGAGGATAAGAAAAGGATCCATTTAGTAGGTTGGAACAAGGTTTGCAAACCTAAAGCTAATGGGGGGTTAGTATTGAGGAGATTTGCTCATCTCAATACAACTTTGTTAGCCAAACAAGCGTGGCGATTATTGACTAAGGTCGATAATGAATGGATTGCCATAGTTAGGAGGAAATACCTCCAAGGTGTGAACTTCCTTAATGACAACTTAGCAAGAAGGGGGTCTACTTTTTGGAAGGCAATCCTCACCAGCAGGAATCTTGTCAAGAAAGGTCTTAGATGGATTCTAGGAAATGGGCAAATAATAGAATTTTGGAAGGATCGATGGGTGAGATATGATTTATCCCATAATCCTCGTTTGGCTAGGATTCAAGAGCATATGGAGTAGCATATTAGGAAGAAGGTTGCAAATTATATGTGGTAGGATATAAATATCAATAGGTGGAAACACATCAAAGTACAGGGTTTTGAAGCGGAGTCTAAAGAGCTTTATAACATTTTAACTCAACAAATTATTCTCTCTGGAGAGGATGAAGATCACATTGTTTGGGCTAAGACTGAAAGTGGTGACTTCACAGTTAATTTTTCCTATAATTTGCTTCTCAATGTGGAAGGTCAACAATTTCAATCGAATTTGTTTTGGATCAAAGCCTTAATTCCTAAAATATCCTTTTTTTCATGGCTGGTGATTCAAGGAAAAATCCTCACTATAGACAATATGTTATCCAAAGGTATGGTTATTGCTAACCGTTGCTACATGTGCAGGGCAAGGTGGGAGACAATCCAACACTTGTTTTTGGATTTTTTGGTAGTGGAGTCCATCCTGGATGAACTTTTCCAAGACTTTAGGATCTCGTGGGTTAAGCCTGCTCTTATATATGATGTGTTCCATCAATGGCCTCAACCCTTTGTTAGCCTAAAACTTAAGTACCTATGGAAAATTTTTTGGCATCATTTTCTCTGGTAGATTTGGCTAGAAAGGAACCATAGAGCGTTTAAGGATACCATTCACAACCCAAAAAGCATCCTCAACAGGATTATTGTCTTTGTAAAATAAAACCTTAGCACCTTAGTGGATGAGAACCACTCAATTCCTCCCCAAGAAAAACAATTAGCTCGGGCCTTAGGTATTGAGGACAAACCTTCCATTCCTTTGCCCAATCCTAGAAATGGGATTTCTTGGGAGCCACCCCCCAAGGTTGGTTTAAACTAAATTTTGATGGTGCATCCAAGGAGAACCCAGGAAGAGCTGAATTTGGAGGAATAATCAGGTATCATCAAGGAAATATGGTCAAGGCCTTCACCGAACCATTAGGAATCAGAACTAATAATGAAGCAGAAGCTAGAGCCTTTTGGAAAGGGTTGCAAGTAGCCCAAAAAACTCAAGGTAACTTGATGATTGAAGGTGATTCTATGAACATCATCAACCTATTAACCAATGGCAAAAAACCTCCATGGAGAATCGAGGGAGTCATCCATGAAGTGAGGATCCTTTTTGCGGCAAGACAGAATAGGAGGGCTCATCACGTGTACTGTGAGGCCAACAGGTCAACTAAAAAATTAGCCAACATAGGTGTTGATGTTGGTAGTTTGGTGACATGGACACAAGGTGTGCCACATGAAGTGGAAAACATTATTAGTCATGAAAAGAAACCTACCCATTAAGGAGAAATATGAATGGGTGTTCTTTCCCCATGGAGCTGGTAATAACTATGGGGTTTCCCTCTAAATCATACCAAATTGGAAATGAAGGTAACAAGGTGTAAGCCTTGGAATATTCCAACAGAGAATAGGAAATGGGCAAGCAATAGGTTTCACAAGTGCAAAGTTCTAAACTTCAATTTCCTGTCAATGTAAGTAATGTTTACAATTATGTTTAGGTATGGGTGTGCCTTGTTAGTAGGGTGTTGTAGGGGATTCAACACAAGTTCTAGTAAGAAAGTTTCAAGGATGACTAGGATCTACAATCTCAGTAGAAGGCTGGATATTGTAATAGGTTTTGGTTTAACCTACAAAACCCGGTAATTAATGAAGACTTTTATTTACCAAAAAAAATATTGAATATCAAATGTCACCCATATGGTGGTTCACCTTCCATGATTCAAAGTTCACCTATATTAAAATGTAATGATGCAACTTACATGAGTTACAAAGTGCATTTAATTAGTAGTATACTTTATAATTGTGTATTTTATCTTTGGATAATATGTCAACATGGATAGAAATGCACTTTTGGCTATCAC
The DNA here is from genome assembly GCA_028583015.1 of Wollemia nobilis. Taxonomy (NCBI): domain Eukaryota; kingdom Viridiplantae; phylum Streptophyta; class Pinopsida; order Araucariales; family Araucariaceae; genus Wollemia; species Wollemia nobilis. Next base: position 1,086,531 of record JAQPPZ010002041.1, on the reverse strand, counting down.
AATCTAAGAATAGAAAAGTATTATTTTGAGTAAATTTTTTATTTTATATTTTTAAGAGCTTTATAGTATTCTTTGGATAAATTTATTAGCAACTTGTATGTGACAATTTTGCTTATAAAATTTTTAACTCCCTCTCTCTAATATTTCCAATGCTTTTTTAATGGATCAAAATGGATTCCTAAGCATAATGTTAGCATGGTTACATAAAAAAAGTCAATTTTTGAGCACTTCCAAAAAAAAATATACCCCTAAAATATCACTAGCTAAAATATCACTAGCTTGGATCATTTGTTCCCTCTTGAAAAATAATGGTTTCCATTAAGTCAAATTTTGACATCAAGTACAAAAGCTATTTATTTATTTGATTTCTTGTGAGTCATTCTCCTAGGTGACAAATTTTTATCGTGTTTAACCACATACATATAAATGCACTACCTTAGTGTTATGTGTAAAGGGTTGGACCTTAAATATATTTATAAAAATAGGGTGAATCAAATTTTGAAATCAAGGTGAATCATGTCCAAAGTCATGAAGGAGATATGGAGAATCACATTTTTTTCCACCAAAAATTATAAAAATGTAGTGAATCTATCATAATATTGCAAAAAACTTGTAAAAAAATTAAATGTACTCAATTAATTATAATTAAAGGTCATGGTAGCATTGAAAGCTTATACTTTAATTAAAATAGACAATCAATCCAACACTATGGATGATAGACTCTTGACTATTGATAGTAACACAATGGACAAAAGACTCTTGACTACTGTGAGCAATAGTATGGATGATATACATTTTACAATCAATAAAACACTATGGATGATAGACTCTTGACTATCGATAATAATACTATAGATGATAAACTCTTAACTATCGACACAACACTATGGATGATAGACTCTTGACTGCTAACAAAAATAATATGGATGATAGAATCTTACTACTGATAACAATATTATGGATGATATACTCTTGACTATGACAAAAGACTATTGGCAACAACACTATAGATGATAGGCTCTTGATTGTCGACTAGAAGCAACATAACAAATGATAGAGGTTTGATAACAACATAACAAAAAATTAATTATTAGTAGGAATATAATCAACAACTGGTGACCAATAGCATCACCTACAATAGTTCCAGTTAAATGCAACCATATGTCAAACCCACATTTATTTCAACCATGTAGATAAGTATAAAAAAGCATGCACAATTATTTTTTGATATTTTTCCATTGTAAAGTATATCAAAGGAAAGTAGATAATACCCTAATTCTTCCAACCTATTAGCTTACCCCAATACATTACTATTGTGATTATTATATTTTTCACTTATGCGTAATGTGATCTGGTGAACCAAAAAACCTTAGAATATATTTACAAAATTCTAAGCCTTGATCCCTCAAATATTATAGAATTTTTTACCACTTTCAAAAATGGAGAGCTCTTCCTCCCCTGTTATTTAAAATATTTCTTTAAAAAATATTGTTTGCCCACTTATTTTCCAAATTTTGACAACACCGAGAAATGTCACTATATGGGTCAAGGACTTTGATCTTCGAGGATTAGTCTCAATGGCCTAGTACAATATAGATAAAAAATTGTTACAAAGTATTGTTAGTTCATACAATAATTATGGGTTGATTATGAAGATCACAATTGATAATAAGACTCTCTTTCATTATAAAAAACCTCAAACATCTAGATATTGATAGGCCTACCACACAAGGATTTTTTTTTTTTTTGGTAATTATTATAATAGATTAACAGTGGGTTTTTATAGAGGATCCCAAAACCTTATATACAAAATCAGCCTTGCTAAATGGTGCTTCGTGCCTCTTGGCTGGATGAATAAACCTGTATGCAGAAAAAACAAAAAGCTGCTAATTGCCCGAGGGCTACAAGGAGGCATTTTTGCCTGATTATCCTGGAAACTATGGCCAATATAAAAACTGGACCATTGGAAAGCAGAAAAAGACAGCCAAGAAAACTACAAAAAATCTCCCTTATCAGGGAAATAACTTTCCACATTTCTGCTTTCTCCGAGGCAGAATTCGAAGCAAACACGATGAATAGGATCCAAGAAAAAATGATGGCTTGGGACTAAAACAAAAAGTCAAAAGTCCTACTGGAAGATGAAAATAAGCTGCCCTCAACACTCTGGGTCCCAAAGAACCATGAGCTCGCTCGTCGTTCCCACCGTAGGTTCTCACATCCAGGATGACTTTCATCTGTACGGTTTGAGGTTCTTCCTACCTCCCTTTCCCTACTGGAGGGGAGGTTTTGGGATAAGCGCGTCACCCATCAAAGAATCAGAGTCATCTTGAAATAGCAACCATTGGGTGCCATTTGCGACATCAGCCACAGTTTCCTTGTCTCTCTTTTCCTTGTTGGGGGGACGACCCTGCTTCCTATTACCACCAAAATCCACCCCTTGCATTTGACTCCTCGTAATTCGAGGGCTAATATTACCAGGCTGGTAACCTCTTCTTCCCAGCAGGTAATCTTCCAATATCTTTTGTGCCTCAGGAGAGTGCCGGTCAAAAATTTTGGGTGAATCTGCCAATGTGGTGATAAGGGGGGGCCTATTCCTTTTCCCCTTGTGGTCCTAGTTGGGAGCATCCACCACACAGCTTGGAGTCCGGTTGAATGGTGATTTCCTCATCTGGTAAGGAGGATTCGAGATGGTCTCTGGATGGACCTGGAGATTCATGGTCTTTTGCAATAGGGTGCTTCGTCTGACCTTCATCGTGCTCTAGAGGGTTGCAGGGATCTCGCTTCTTCTTCCTCGACTTTTGAAGAGGACAATTGGACTGAAGATGCCCTTGAGAACTACATTGGGGGCAGAAAGCTAGTCTGTTCTCATAAACAATAGCTTGCTTGTGTAGAAAAGAACCCTCAGACCATAGAGTAATGGAGGAAGGGAGGTTCGTCTCCAAGTCCGCCAAAACACCGAAACGAGCTTGGAAAAATCTTGTTTGAGCCCTGGTGGGAGGGTCTATAGTGACCAACTCCCCGATGGATCGAGCAATTCCTCTGATTACATTTTCATGCCAGCTGAAAAGGGGGAGACTCGGGAGCCTAACCCATATTGGAGCAATGTTGATATTTTGGGTATCGAGGTTAAAGTCCAAACCCCACTTCCTTAGAAAGAGACTCCTACGGCCCAAGAACCAAGGCCCTCTAGCCAGGATTTTACAGTAGTCCTCCTTGTTGCTCAGTCTAATCATGAAAAAGCCCCGGGTTAGGGCAGCCAGCTCCAAGTGACCAGAGGTCCACCATTTTCCAGACGCCCACTTGCGGATGGTCTCCATGTCGGGACGACCACCAATAAACTTATCGATGAGGGTAAATTTTTTGAATTCCACAAATCTTGAGAGAATTTCTGTTGGGATGTCCAACTCGTTCTCGGACGAAAATAGCTCCTTGGTGGAGAGCCCACTTAGGGTTTTAGAAGCCGCTGCCAGAGCATACGACTTTCGAGGTCCATCTCCCCATTTTTTTGGTGGATCCTCGGTGTCCCTAGACTCTGCTTGCCCTCCCTCCACCCTATCGTGCCCCTGGTTTGACCTGTTGGCGCTCCCGTGCTCTCCCAAACCAGCCTTCCCGCCCACCGTCATCCCTCCACCTTCGAAAAAACCCTTCCGCCACCCACACAAGGATTTTGATCCCATCACTCCAAAGTATATTTCAACTAATGATGATAAAGTATACCTGGAGAGCACCTTTGATGTATCATCAAAGTTTTTTATAGGTATAATTATCCATGTTTAAATATTTTCTAAAGTTAAAATTCCCAGCATTCAGTAAATTTCTCAAGTATTAGCTTTAACTTATAATCTTCTTGCAGTTCATTCTACTAAGTGGAGAAGGGGTTTGAATATTGGAATTGTTACAAACAAGTTCATTAGATCTTGCATCAATTTCTTCTAAGCATGACTTATTTTGCAAGGAAGAACAATAGACATTTCATTCTAGGGGTTGGCCTATTTGGTTTGATATCTTACCCACACAAATTTTACTGGAGTACCTATGTTTTGAACCACATCATAGGGGATCTCTATAATGCCCAAAAAAATAATTCTACCTTTGTTTTTGCAACCAATTTTATAATGTGTTTTTCTATAATTTTTATTATAATGTACATAATACCTTAATACCAACCTCACTACACCCAAACCTGAGGATAATTGGCTTGACAGTCGAACAGGTGTAGATAAAATTAAAATTTTCAATAAAGTAATTATTCTTATATTAAAATACTTTTTTTATTTTTTAATTTGTACTTGAATGTAGAGAAGAGCATCCTCTTATTCCAATAGAAGAGCGGCTACAATAAGAGATCACCTATAAGAAGCCACTAGATATTTTGACATAGTCAAAATCAACACTATTATTTACAAGATCTATAAAATGTTTGAGGTCTTCTACTTCTATTTCTTGTGCACCTCCAATAGCTACATGTCATGTGCAAATTAATATTGAATAAGTGAACCAACCTATATATGATAGGTAATATTATTGTTTTAAACTTTGGTTCAATATCATGTAATTCATTTAGTTAAAATTATAGTTACATTTATTGAATTGTTTTTATATATTTTCATAGCAATACTCCACTGATCCATAAATATATGCAATCAATTTTACAGACCAAAGCAGCCCAAAAGGTCACATCTTTATTCTGTAAGTGTAATTAAACTAAATTAATACCCATTTAGTTAATTAAATTTTATTGCATCATTTTTTTACAATATTTTATAATAAAATTTTATTGCAACTCTTTTTTACAATATTTTTTAATAAAAATTTATTGTAATATTTTATAGGGGTACCAGGGAAATTATCTCATAGAAGACAATATATGATGCCACCACTACCTCCACAATAACCATAATTGATGAGAGGTCAATGTATGCATGGTAAAAAATTATTTTCTACAAGGGGTCAAGGAGGAGCACAAAGCCAGACTTTGTTAGATTTTCCAAATCTTTCTCTTGGAAATATTTCAAGTTTGCATGGAATTTTAGAATTGGATAATCCTCCACTTGATGAGGATTATTTATTTTAGGGAGGCATTCCTAGTTTTTTCAAAGCAATTGATGTGCTTCAAGGTACACAACAATGTAATGATACGCAACAAACTAAAGGGTTAGTTGCCACTATCAAGAACTCATTCCTTTCCCATAAACCATCAACCCTCTTCCTCTAACTGAGGATGAGTGATTGTATTTTTTAGAAGATATTTTATTGTCAGATAATTGTGAAGCAATCATTAAAGAAATGATGTTCTAATATATTATTGAAATAAGAGGGTGGGAGTATCATTCCAAAGTTCTTATCAAGGAAATTAAAGTCCAATATCATTTTTTTAAAAGAGGATATTTTTCTTTGCTGGATCACAAACCATAAAAGCTTGATACTTTGTTACATCAAGCTAAATTTGGTAATATGAAGGCCATCTCTATGTATAGTGATGAAATTTTATATGTTATTTTGAATAGGTTAGATACCCTTAACGTTGAATCCCATGCATATCTTAATCAATGGGATATTGACAAGAAAAAATTTAAAGTTGCAGAGGTTATAAAAGATGTTGAGGTAAGTCATCGTAACTTTATTTACTTTTATTTTTTCATACACTTATCAATTGATATATTTTTTCTTATCTCTTGTGCAATATAATTTTTATCACTTACAGAAATAGGTGAATAGCTTGTATGTTTATCTAAACAATGCAAATAAACATTTGTAAGAAATAATGATTACATATCATATTAAAAGACAATAATACATTCAATATGATAATAAAGGAACACCATTTAGATGCTAAGATTTTTCTTAAGTAGAAAGAGAAATACATACATTCAAAATTAGAAGAAGATCTTGCTAAATAAGAAAGAGTGTTGGTTGCGAGTTTGAACACAACACAATAAGGCTTGATGAGATTTGGTGGACTAAAATGGCAAATTGTTGAGGTAATTCATGGGAAAATTCAACCTAAACCTCTAGGATATCTAGCATATGCTTTAGGTCCCCTAATTTAGGAGTAAAATTGTGAACACACAATTCACTAGTTGATTGCAAATTTTGTTGTATGGCAGTCAACAATTTTGTAAAATGTAATGATATGCTTTTCAAATTAATAAAAAAGATATTTCCAGAATTTGTGTAATTACCTGGTATATGCTTTTCAAATTTTGGAGAGAAAAATCTCGCTTATGTAACCCATATATATTAGTTTTTTTAGCGTTATAAAGGATCGACAAGTTTGTAAAGCTTTCATTTCATTTCTATGTATGTAGTAGTACACATATTTCTCGCTTATCTTGCAAGCAAGTGAGCCCCTACTTCTAGCATAATTTAGTACGAAGACAACATCAAGAATGGAATAATACAACTAAATTCACTTTATTTTCCAAAGTATTTAATTACTTTAGAAATCCTATTTAATCTTGATGAAAATTAGGAAAGATAAATCACAAAGTAAAATCCCCTTTGTATCATCTTGTTAAAGTATTTAAAGGGAAGAATCTATTGCTTTGATAATATTACACTCAGGAAGAAAGGGACATTTTCAAAGATCTCCATCATAAGTACAGACAATATTACCAGGTCATATGAAGATATTAATATCTACAAGTAAAAAATATTATAGAAAATAATATTATATTGAAGCCTAATGCTCAACCTCCTAGGAAAAATATTGACTAGCATGTCAAAAAAATGAAGTAATAATAAAGAAATAATTATTGATGCTCTGATAAGCTTATATTATTTTTTTGATCAAGCACACCAACTAGGATGTTAATATAGTTTTTGAATGCAATAAAAATGGTTATATAGGGCTCTGTGTCAACTTGAGGAACTTGAACTTGTTAGGGTATTGTTGGCATTTTTGCCACATTTATTTTGATTGCTGATTATTCATGCTTAAGCTGTTGAAATTCTAACTCCTCTATAGGTTTTGATGCAAAAAATGACTAAGTCCGAAAGTTGTCACGAAATCGCGACAAAAAACAGCATGGAGAGCCAAAGTGAAAACCGTCGCGATATCGCGACATGTCGCAAAATCGCGGGTCGGATGAGGAGAGAGAAAACAAATGCAAAATTGTCACGATTTCGCGACGTGTCGCAAAATCACGATCAACGCAGTCAACGGCAGCAGGTGGGCAAAACCGTCGCGATATCGTGACGTGTTAGATTTTTGCAGTCAAAATGGTCAACGGAGGGCAGAGCGACAAAGTTGTAGCGAAATCGCGACAGCGTCTCATTTTCGCGACTTGCGACGGCCAGGGAGCATAAGGTTAGAAATTGTCGCGAAATCGTGACATAACTGAGCGATGGGCGATGAGGCTCGAAAAGGTAGCGAAATCGTGACACAATATGGCACAAGGCACATAAGGCAAAAGACGTCGCGAAATCGTGACGCATCGCGTTTTCACGGCGTGGGTGGACAGAAAGGCTCAAGTTGTAAAATGGTCACGATTTCACGCCAGTTGAATGATGAAGCCAAGCCAAGCAAAGGATGTAGCGAAATCGCTACGTGTTGCGTGATCGCGGTTCAGGTGAATGAAAAGAGTCTAAGGCAAAAAACCGTAGCGATATCGCGACACTTTTGAGAATGAGTCCAAGCAAGACGAAGACGTCACGAAATCATGACAGAAAGTGAGAACAGTGAAGAAGGCAAGAAATGGTAGCGATTTCATGACACATTGTTGAAGAAAGACTAAGTGCGGAGAATTGTAGCGAAATCACGCAGTGTTCCATTTTCGCGGTTGGCGAACAGCAAAGTCCAAGGAGGCAGAACTTGTAGCGAAATCGCGACATGGTGGAAGTTGAAGAAACACTAAGGCAAAAGTGTCGCGTTTTCGGCTTAGAAGCAGGGCCGTACAACATGTAGAAAAGTGGTAGCGAAATCGTGACATGTCGGATTTTTGCGACGCAGAAGGGAAGATAGAGCCGAAGACAGAAATTGTAGCGAAATCGCGCAGCGTTGTGTTTTCGCGGTTCAGGGTTGCGAAGGAGATAAAGAAGCCGAATGTGTAGCGATTTCGCGACATGTTTGTTTTTCGCGGGTTCGAAGTGGCAAAAGCGTACGGAGCAGAAAAAGGTCGCGATTTCATGACCTGTCGCGTTTTCGCGACCTGTTGCAGTTTCGTGCCAGAAAGCGGTTCAAACGGCCCGATGCAGTTTTGTGAGTTTCGATGATTCAAAGCACTCCAGAATTAAATGTGTTGCTGCTTTCCGATGTAGTCAAGGTAGAAGAACGCGCCCAAGCTACCAGAATTGAAGATTTCCAGTATTCGAAGCTGCTGTTCACGATTTTTCTAACGGTTTCAAGCATGTTTCCAAGAACAACAATTTAATGAAGGCGACCGACTCTTTCTTATGGCATTTAATTTCTGATTGTTCCGAGGCTGTTTAAGGATATCATCTCCTTGTTTTTGTTGCATAATTTGTAGATCTCGAGGAGGTCCGTTTCAAGTTTTAAATGCTACAAAGAGGCAAGACCTCTATATAAATCAATGTAAATCTCAAGAACAAGTATCGGGAGTTTGAGAGATACTTTTGCTGAAAGCTTTTCAAGTACTTTGCATGAATATAAGACATTCGGCTCTCTGGTTTCGCAAGCGATTTTTTGTATATTGTCCCTTCTGTATTCCACATTCCTAATTTGTGCTCGCATTTCTTATTTGCTGCTTAGTTTTAATTATGTATTGAGTTTTAACATTTGCTAGTAAGGGAGTGAGTTCTGGAATGTTATCTTGGAGGTCATTCGTGCAAGGTTGTGAGTGAATCACGTCATTGTCTTCTGTTATTTGTTGTTTGCGTACTTAGAGTTATCTGCTATTGTTCTTTCCCGATCTGATAAATTCGGCCTACGGCCATATTTCCCGTTTCTTTCTGCATCTTTACAATTCCTTTCCTGTAACTTTGATCTAAAAACAAACTTAGAATAGTAAGGGAACCAGCCCACTCTGGAGATTGGTCTGGGAGACATTTCTTTCTCCCAGCCTTTCAATGTTGGCCGGGTCTAGGGTGCTTAGTTTTATAAAATCCTTTCTTGTGGCAGATTCGTGACCAACAATTTTTGGCACGCTCGGTGGGACAGACTTCTTCTGTCTCAAAAAGATCCCATAGTATTGAAGGTTTAATGTTCGCCTTCATGCCATAAAGTTAGAACATTTGGTGACTCTGCAGTACTCAAAAATCTCTGAACGTGGATGCAGTGAAAGCTGTACTTCATGATCACGAGATCACAGTCTAAAAAAGTTGAAGATCTTGTTGAGTTTTTTGAACTTGACAACACAAGAAGTGGTGAGCATTCTAGGTTGGTTTCCCCTGCCATATCCACACAAATCCCTGGTATTGTTTCTAGTTTTCCATCTTCTCAGTCATATCCACTAGTCCCAATGGCCCAGTATCCTCCACCCAGGAAGTTCTTGGCATGGAATAGCTCTAGAGCCTTGAATTTGCAGGCTCAGAATCCAGTTCCTCAGGCCGCTTTGAAGGTTTTGCCGACCTATGATGGTACGGGTAAGACGGCATATGAACATATTAATGATGTAGCTTCTCTGGCAGCCATTCATGATATAACTGATGAAGATGTGATGGTGAAGTTGTTGGTGTTATCCCTGAGAGGTAAATTGTTGTACTGGTACCGAACGTTGCAACCAGGCACCATAACATCATGGGATCAGCTAGGAGAACTGCTAGTTAAGAATTTTCATGAACAGGCTGACCCATTTTCATTGTTGCATCAGTTTAACGCAATCCAGAGGCACCCGCAGGAAGAGATAGCTGATTTTAATGTCAGATTCACCAGAACCTGGCAGAGAATTCCTGATGGTCTTCGGCCTGCTGATGAGCTAGCTGCATTTTACTACCTCAGAGCGTTCAACATAGATATTGGTTGGGCAGTCCGGCAGTCCAACGTAACGACCTTTCCAGAGTTGTTCGAACAAGCATTAAAGGCGGAAGCTGATCTGATTGCTATAGGTAGACTTCCTCCCAAGGTAACTATGCCTATTATTCCTGATCTGCCTAAGTATTTATACTCTGGTTCACTTCCACAACCCATGCCATCTATGTATCCTACCCCATCATGGAGCTCCAATGCACCTCAAATTGCACCTATTCCAGTTCCCCAGCCTTCTCGCTCCAATCTGTTCCCCGCTTGCTCGCACCGAGCATTCCACGGTTAGTCCCTCCACTTCCAACTCTTGCATTATCTTCCCCATAGTTTCCATTACCTTTACCAGCATCGCCTGTGTCCTCAAGCCCAGATCCTCAATTGGTTATGTTACAAGAAATTCAGTCGGCTATGAGATCTCTCACTGACAAGGTGACATCTATGGAACGGAGAGAGGCGGAAAGAAGCTATCAGCCACGAAGATTTATGTCGACAGTAACTAGAGAACAACTTGCTCCTAGCAAGGCTATGGAGAAAGCACCTGAAAGGAACTCAGTAGTTCTGGTAAGTGAAGAGGCTGGCCCTTCTAAAATTTCACATGAGCCATCTTATTGGTGTTCTTCCTGCAATGACCCACATGATGAGTCCACTTGCATGGTCCACCAAAATTATTTGCAAGTTCTTGCAGGAAGCCGTGTAAATATGATTCGAGAGGTGGATCTTACTTCCATGGAGTCTCTGGAGGAACATATAGCAATACTGACATGCAGTGGAAAGAAACCAATGTTGGTAGATCCGGCTAAGATGGAGCCATTGAAAGTGCCGCCTATACAAGCAACGAAGCAGCAAATGCCAACAAAGGTTCATGATTCCCCAGCGCAACGGCAATCACCTATTTTGTCGAAGGATCCACTTCCATCACCAGTAAAAGACAAGGAACAAGCTTCTTCTTCCCAACCGCAAGCAGAAACAAAGGAGCAAGCCAAAGAGACGTTGCGGTATCCATCATTGACCAAACGGCAACGAGTGGAGGCCACCCAACAATATAAGAGCACATTTGAATCTGCTAGTGGTGGAAAAGAACAGACCTCCATGGAGTACAACATTGTTGAAGAACTCAAACGGATACCAGCTAAGGTAAGTCTGTATGACACCTTACGCTTGCCTGGACAGGTAAATCTCTTACAGGAATCCCTGAAGACCATACAAAGTAAGGGGAAAGCTCCCGCCCAGGTGGTTATGGCTCAAACGTTAACTTCTGCAGCCACTGGAAGGAATAGACCACCCCCATTTTATCTGTCATTGCAAATGGAGGGTTGGATCGTACATAATTGCCTGATCGATTCTGGTGCCGCTACAACTGTCATGCCTAAGGTAGTTTGTGAAGCGATGGGAATGGAATTCACACGAAGTAGCCCTAGAGTTTTGCAGTTAGATGGCACTCCTGTGAAAATAGTGGGTGTAATCAAGGATGTCCCGATTGTTTTGCATACTATGCCACAGATTACAGTCATTCAGGAGATTGTTGTGGTCGATCTAGAACCGTATTTTAGTATGTGCTTATCCAGAGAGTTTACTGCAAAGTTGGGCGGTTACCTTGCACTGGATTATTCTCATTTGGAGATTTCGTTCAAAGGAAGACGAGTCCGGATCTATAATCAGAAACCTTCTACTTTTCATATTGAGAAGATAGAAGAAGCAGAAAAGTCCAAAGATGTTGTTCATATGCTAACTGAAGATTTGGAGGAGGAGTTTTCAATGCTCAACTTTAATGCTATGATCCAGACTGAAATTGGCTGTTATTTCATTACAAAGCAGTCTGAAGAGGTTGCAGTCAAGTTGCCTACTGATCAAGTTGAACAAGATTCTCTGCCAGATCAGCTTTATTTTGATGGATCACAATACAAAAATGGTGCTAATACCGGGACAGAGCGATCATGCCTAGGTCTCAAGACGGCTGGGACACTTGGAGTGCTGCACTTACAGATTTTTGGTGATTCTGAGCTGATCAAGAACCAGAAGTTTACTGAGCATCCGTCAAGAGTCTGGGATCCAGGAGACAGAACCGTGTTTGGGTTTGTGTCTTTCCCGAAAGTTCACATCTAATTCGGGAGTTACCTTTTGTATATAAAAAAAAAAAGAAAAGAAAGAAAAAAAAAGTATTGTTTTCATTTGTCCACTTCGGCTCTTTTTGCATGCGAGCCGTAGGTGCCTGTTTTTTTTCTTTTTCTTCTCCCTTCCCAGCAGTTAGTGGCTTTCTATCAATTTCTTCCTTCCCCTTCCTTTTTCTTCCCTTCCTTTCTTCATTTTCCTCCTTCTCCTACTCCTTTTTCTTCTGCAGTAAAAAAAAGCCACTGTTGTTGTTTCTTTTCCCCTTTCCTATTATTCCCGCTTCTTCTTATCCCTTTCTTCTAAGTTTTCTATCATTTTTAGCATTTATCGTAGTTTATCCATGGTTCACACCTTTTTCATTATTTATTCCACTTCCATTCCATTATTTCATTTACTTCCATTCCCCTTCCATCGCAGCTGGTAGCACAAAGCATTCTGTTACTGTATCTACCGCATCACTCCCCCATTCCATCATATCACTATTCCATTTGCATTTCACCGCTTGCGCATCCGCAGGATCTCATTCCATTCATTTCCATTTTTTTATCCCTGGTGCTTTCATGGAGATTATTTTACAACACCTGATCAGTTGAGCCAAATGCAGATTCTTTAAGTTTCAGTTATTCAGCAAAAGTTGTTGCAAAGATCCATCGAGATGAACCCCGACAGCTAGCTTTCTATTCTAAGTTTTCATGACTCTAGTTGCCCAATGGATTCAGAGCTTGGGATTCTTGCATACAGCAGAACTGTATACCCCGCGAGCCGCCAAGAATGTTGGCATTTTTGCCACATTTATTTTGATTGCTGATTATTCATGCTTAAGTTGTTGAAATTCTAACTCCTCTACAGGTTTTGATGCAAAAAATGCCTAAGTCCGAAAGTTGTCACGAAATCGCGACAAAAAACAGCATGGAGAGCCAAAGTGAAAACCGTCGCGATATCGCGACATGTCGCAAAATCACGGGTCGGATGAGGAGAGAGAAAACAAACGCAAAATTGTCGCGATTTCGCGACGTGTCGCAAAATCACATTCAATGCAGTCAATGGCAGCAGTGGGCAAAACCGTCGCGATATCGCGACGTGTTAGATTTTCGTGGTCAAAATGGTCAACGGAGGGCAGAGCGACAAAGTTGTAGCGAAATCGCGCAGCGTCTCATTTTCGCGACTTGCGGCGGCCAAAGAGCATAAGGTTAGAAATTGTCACGAAATCGTGACATAACTGAGCGATGGGCGATGAGGCTCGAAAAGGTAGCGAAATCGCGACACAATATGGCACAAGGCACATAAGGCAAAAGATGTCACGAAATCGTGACGCGTCACGTTTTCATGGCGTGGGTGGACAGAAAGGCTCAAGTTGTAAAATGGTCACGATTTCATGCCAGTTGAATGATGAAGCCAAGCTAAGCAAAGAATTGTAGCGAAATCGCTACGTGTTGCGTGGTCGCGGTTCAAGTGAATGAAAAGAGTCTAAGGCAGAAAATCGTAGCGATATCACGACACTTTTGAGAATGAGTCCAAGCAAGACGAAGACGTCGCGAAATCATGACAGAAAGTGAGAACAGTGAAGAAGGCAAGAAATGGTAGCGATTTCATGACACATTGTTGAAGAAAGACTAAGTGCGGAGAATTGTAGCGAAATCGCGTAGTGTTCCATTTTCGCGGTTGGCGAACAACAAAGTCCAAGGAGGTAGAACTTGTAGCGAAATCGCGACATGGTGGAAGTTGAAGAAACACTAAGGCAAAAGTGTCGCATTTTCGTGGCTTAGAAGCAGGACCGTACAACATGCAAAAAAGTGGTAGCGAAATCGCGACATGTCGGATTTTCGCGACGCAGAAGGGAAGATAGAGCCGAAGACAGAAATTGTAGCGAAATCGCGTAGCGTTGTGTTTTCGCGGTTCAGGGTTGCGAAGGAGATAAAGAAGCCGAATGTGTAGCGATTTCGTGACATGTTTGTTTTTCACGGGTTCGAAGCGGCAGAAGCGTACGGAGCAGAAAATGGTCGCGATTTCGTGACCTGTCGCGTTTTTGCGACCTGTTGCAGTTTCGTGCCAGAAAGCGGTTCAAATGGCCCGATGCAGTTTTGTGAGTTCCGATGATTCAAAGCGCTCCAGAATTAAATGTGTTGCTGCTTTTCGATGTAGTCAAGGTAGAAGAATGCGCCCAGGCTACCAGAATTGAAGATTTCCAGTATTCGAAGCTGTTGTTCACGATTTTTCTAACGGTTTCAAGCATGTTTCCAAGAACAACAATTTAATGAAGGCGACCGACTCTTTCTTATGGCATTTAATTTTTGATTGTTCCGAGGCTGTTTAAGGATATCATCTCCTTGTTTCCGTTGCATAATTTTTAGATCTCGAGGAGGTCCGTTTCAGATTTTAAATGCTACAAAGAGGCAAGACCTCTATATAAATCAATGTAAATCTCAAGAACAAGTATCGGGAGTTTGAGAGATACTTTTGCTGAAATCTTTTCAAGTACTTTGCATGAATATAAGACATTCGGCTCTCTGGTTTCGCAAGTGATTTTCTGTATATTGTCCCTTCTGTATTCTGCATTCCTAATTTGTGCTCGCATTTCTTATTTGCTGCTTAGTTTTAATTTTGTATTGAGTTTTAACATTTGCTAGTAAGGGAGTGAGTTCTGGAATGTTATCTTGGAGGTCATCTGCGCAAGGTTGCGAGTGAATCACGTCATTGTCTTTTGTTATTTGTTGTTTGCGTACTTAGAGTTATCTGTTGTTGTTCTTTCCCGATCAGATAAATTCGGCCTACGGCCATATTTCCCATTTCTTTCTGCATCTTTACAATTCCTTTCCTGTAACTTTGATCTAAAAACAAACTTAGAATAGTAAGGGAACCAGCCCACTCTAGAGATTGGTCTGGGAGACATTTCTTTCTCCCAGCCTTTCAATGTTGGCCGGGTCTAGGGTGCATTAGTTTCTAGAAAATCCTTTCCTATGGCAGATTCGTGACCAACAGGTACAATAAGCTAGTATATTGCATTACACTAGTTTAGTAGATTATTATATTTACTTTGTACAAATTACCATGCAAATATTTACTATTTTAAATATTTTATGATAGATAGGTTAAATCCTAAATATCCTAGGTTATCAAATCCAACCCTAACTCTACTTCTCCTATAGCGCGTTTTTTAGCATGGATCAAGGATATTAAGTTAGTATTCCTATTTTGTAACCTATTTAAACATTAGTCCTATTTTGCTAATGTTAGTTAATGAATAATTGCACTTTGTTCAATATTGTTTAACATTAGTATCCTCATCGGGGTGGATAACACAAGCATCACTCGTTCCACCTAGTACCTTGGCATCTGTGTCACCTCCTCCCTACTGACTCTTCTGCACCGTGAGGCTTACTGTCTCCACGCATGCATCCCAAGATATTTTTTGGATCTCAGCCACTCCCCATGTGGTACACAGGCTTGCAATTTTGAATCACAAGAGTAGGAACTACTGGCCCCCATGTACGCTATGAGGCCCTGCAGGACCCGTACACGATGTAGGGCCACAGGACCACTTGCAGTAGCCTGTAGGACCTACATGCAATGTGTAGGCCCTCCAGGCCTACACACATCATGCAGGCCCACTGGCCCACTCGTATAACCCACTAGGCCTGATGCATAGGCCCACCTGGCCCGCTCATAAAAGATCCTCTAAATGATCACAAACTCTGATGTGGAATATCATTTGAAACCTCCCTGCATACCATCTAGAAGCCACCTCGACCCTGCTTGCATGCCACTTGGATGCTTATCTACTTGACACATGGCAACTAAGAGGTAGAACATGATAATCGAGGCTAGCCAACATGGAAGCACTCTGATACGATGTGGCATCAACATGCAACTGAGATGACATGGCATTGAGCAGTTGTGAGCTGACACTGATCTGATGTGGACATTGGCTGCAACATGGCACTTTCTGATTTGTCACCATGCGCATACGTGGCATGGAGTGGTTGGCTTCATCGTCCAACAAAAAGGCTCATCTCTGATTTCCCGAAGGCAATCGAGACATAACGTGCACAATATTGTTTTTATGCAGTGCACATTCAGTCATGCACTGCATGTGGGACTAATAAGTCCCAAGATTTCTTTTGAAAGCTTAGTGTAGACACCAAAATAGCACTGATCCTATTATGTAACGATAATCACTTATCGAATTGACATACATAGCCCTTAGGGCAGCCCCCAGAGCTTAAACAGTGGTCCTAACCACTCCCACGGTAGTTTGGAAGGTTAGAGGTCAATTTGGCACCTTTTTAGCACTTTGCTTCCTACTCATCCCACCCTGGGATGATTACAAACTAGTATTCGTCCCACCCTGGGACAATTAGCAACAATCATCCTAGGGTGGGATGATTAGCAGGTTTGACTGGCAAAGAGTCAAACCTAGATAGGTCTACCACTTAAGTGTGCCTTCAAGACATGCAATTGTAAGTAACAGTTTCAAATCAGAGAGAGGGACTTTAGTTAAGCATTCCTTGATCATGGAGGCCTCATGCAAAGAGACTAAATCAGGGAAGAATATTTTCTCCCAAAATAGGGCAAGCAAGTCAAATGGCACCCTCGCATGCGCATTCAAAGAGAGAGACCCTAGGTCTATAAAATTGTGAGTCTTCTCACCCCCAAAAAAATAAGAGGAGGATCATTTGGAGCAATGGAGTGCTGCCAAATTACATCCTCACCCATCGCTTGTGCTTCTTACATCCTTGATCTCTCTTTTGGAAGGGAGGTTATTGGGTGATTATTGGAAGTGCAATCCGGACCCAAACCCAAACATTTTGCCACAATACCCCACCAAATTTTCTGACACAAACCCCTAGGAGGTTTTGGACCTATCCCAAGTGGATTGGTACTGAAACTGAGCCCCAAACAATGGTCGTCCTGCCCCCAGGCGCCCCCCACACTGTTGTAGTCCTAATCGCCCCATCCCGGAGCGATTAGAAATCTATGGAATATTTCCCTACTATTTCTTTTGCATTTGATTTTAGGGTATTGACATATGTTGCCATTCAAGTTTCATGTGATTCTAATAATTTTTGGCTGTGATTTTGTTATTTCTCGCTTTCACTAATATATAGGTAGCATCATCGGATATAGGGTAATTAAGGCCGTATTTTCCAAATTCGACCTTCTGGGTCATCCCAAAAGGCCTTTTTTTTCCTAACCCCAACTTTGTAGGTGTTTTGGAGGCCTCTAGACTAGACATTTAGGAGGTGGCTTTCTGAAAGGTTATGACTGTCCTAATCGTCCCACCCCAGAGAGATTAGAAATATATGGCATATTTCTCGACTGTTCCTTTTTCAGTGTGTTCCTGGTAATGTTTTCTTGCCTCTTTAAATTTCAGCTCATTCTGATATGTTTTAGTTATCATTTTAATCATTTTACGCATGTGTTAACCGTAGGCCTTGGGGATCACATGTTTCCCTCCATCCGTAGGTGCTACTAATCATTTATTGTTTCTCTAAACGTAGGATTTCGACACAGGAGGGACAACAAGGAACTAAAAATGCATTCATGCAAGCAACGGCGATGTTTGGCTCACCCATTTTCAATATGGGCATGCGAAAGATCCCCAAATGGAATGTATCATTCATGGTGTAACCAAACTATGTTCAACGCTCCTAGCCCCTGAAAATGGAGGAGACGTATTGTAACCCGATCTCAAGCAAATTAATAAAATAAAGGGTTGTGCCTTTACACTTGCTTTAAATCTCATTTTAGTTCATTTTTTTTCCTTCTTTTCATGCATTCTCGTTCGTAGGACTTAGCGGTACATTTCCCTTTCGTTTTGCTTTCATATCCTCGTGCTTTCACTTAGCGTGGTGGACAGAGGCTTAAGAAAGCCTTTGTGAACTTTTGTTCACGTCCGACCGTGGGCTGGGCTGGTTCGCTACCTAGCACGAAGACAAAGCCTCGTGCCAGGACGCGAGGTCGATCCCTATCGGGGTCAAAAATGTAAACTTTTTTTTGGTTTATGAAACCAAGCCCACCAAGGTAACAAATTTTTTTGCAATTCATTTTTTTTAATTAATTTTTTTTTAAATATTTTTTTTAGTACTTTGAATATAATTAATGTTTTTTCAAATCAATTTTTTTTAAATTGATTTTTAAGCAAAAATAATTATATTTTTATTACTCTTTAAAATATTTTTCTTTAAACTTTATTTTAAAATTTTGCAAAATTAAAACAAAAAAAAGGGGGTTATTTTTTTTACAATTTTCAAAACAAAATTTGCTTTTGTTTTCTTCACACATGGAGATATAGAGACAAAACACAAGCATTTCTTCAACAAATTTTTGCAATAAATTACTCAAAAGTTCTATAGTTTTCTTCACACATTTTTTGGAGATACAAGACATAGAAACTCAAACTTCTATTGCAAAACAAAGAGATTTACAACATTGAGGAAGCACATAGGTCATTTTCTTTGCAACAAAATCCAAAATTTGCTTTTGTTTTCTTCTTCACAAAGAAGATAAAGACATTAAATTGCAATTTTTTTTGTTGTAATATTTTGAACCTATTTTCTTAATCCTCATGCTTGATTTTTGAAGACAAAAACCAAAGTCGTGTGTCGACTGGTCTGGAAGCCTTTCAATCGCGGGTCGTGCATCAACTTGTCTTGAAAGGAATGCTCAACTTTTTCAATTTTGTAAAAATTAAGGGGGGATAGAAGTTATATTTTGTGATTCTATTTTTTGCAAAATTTTAAAGAGAAAGGGGGGATATTTCAAAGCGATAAAGGTGCATTCTCGATTTTACTTGACACCTTTTCTTAAAATTGACTATACTAGGTGCATTTTCGGTTGCATCCGACACCTAGAGTGATAATAATTTGGGTTGCTCTCTTGTTTTGATTATTGCACTAACAATTATGTTTTTTGTATGCAATTAAAAAATCAGATAAAACATTTAAGAATCATTTCACAAAACCCAAACTTCACTCAAAATCATGCTACACCTTGCACAGGTTAAAACAAAGTCAATTTTTTTTGTTGCTCCCCATCAAAGGTCAAAATCCAAACACCTTGATTAACTCTCTTTGTTTTGCTTAATTTATTCAAAATTTCCATCCTTCTTGAAGGGTGTTAAGGCAGGTGCCATTAAATATCCTAGAGAGCACAATCAAAAATCTTTCAAAACCTAACCCTGTAATTTGCTCTATTTTATTTGGCTTAAAATCCTCAAAATTTTCATCCCTTGTTAAGGGTGTTAAGGCAGGTGCCATTAAATATCTTAAAGAGCAAATTAAAATATTCCATATACTCTTTTGAGGGTATACTACAAGATAAAGTCATCTTAGTCATATCAATTTGAAACCTTCACCATGGCCATGATCAACAAGTATCTCAATGAGAGCCAACTACTCAAAGGTTCAAATTATTTTGCCTGGAAAACTAAGATGAAAGCCATTTTAACTGTAGTGGAGATATGGGAATAGTGGATGGCACTGATTCTAGACCCACATCAGCAAGAGCAAATCAGACAGTATATGATAAAAAGGATAAAAGATTTTCCTTATTGACCTTGCTAGCTATTACTGATTACATACAGCCTCATATAATTGAAGCTAAAAATGGTAAGGAGGCATGGAATTCCTTAGCAATGATCTTTGAAGAAAATAATCAATCAACAATTCTTAACCTTCAAACACAACTTCATACTCTTCATATGAAATATGTAGAGACAATAGAGCTATTCCTCTGTAGAGTCGCATATTTAAAAATAAAACTGCAAGCCTTAGGAGAAAAAGTAGGAGACAATGTCCTAACCTCTATCATTTTAAGGGCTCTTACAGACTCCTATAGAATGTTGATAAATTCACTACAAGTCTCTATAAGGACAATGACTTTTGTAGAGTTGGTAAATTTACTTGAAACTGAAGAAGCTAATCAACTCCAAAGAGATGAGGCATCCAAAAATGCACTTTTCTCAAACAAGCAAAGTGGCAAGAAAAAGTGGAATCAACAGAAATGATCTTCTTCTAACAAAGACAAGGGTAAAGGCAAAGAAATTCATAAGAAGAAGAAGCATTATAAAATTTGTGATAAAGACACTCATGAAACCAAAATATGTTGGTTTAAGAACAAACCACCCAATGAACAAGGACAAAATAAGGGCAAAGGTAAACCAAAGAACAAGAATAACCAACAATAAGGATATATTGCCACTAAAGATTCTAGTTCGGACTCTGAATGAGCACACAAAGTTCTCATGACACATACAGATTCCCCTCAAAATGATACTGTTCGATATATAGATTCATGCGCTAGTAAACATATGACTAGCAATAAGTCCTAGTTTGAAATATTTGAGGCTCGAGAAGGTAGACCGGTAACCATTGCTGATGATTAGACCTATCAATTTTAGGGAGAATGAAGTGTTTTTGTCTCCCTTCCAGATGGAGAATGTAAGATTCAAAAAGTTCTTTATGTACAAGGATTGAAAAATAATCTCTTGTCAGTTCCACAAATCCTGGATAATAATATGAATGTCAATTTCAAAGTAGACAAAGAAAATAAATGTTGCTTTATCACTCAGAAAGGAAAACAGATAGCAACAAGTTCATACAAACATGGTTTGTTTATCTTAGATGCAATTACCTCTACACATACTGCAATGGTAGTAACCACAAAAGAGGCCACTTCTCTATGGCATAATATATTTGGGAATCTATGTTTAGGGTATTTACTAGAACTCAATAAATATCAAATGGTGAAAGGACTGCCTACTCTTTCATCTACTTTACCAGTGTGCTCAGATTGCTTGTCAATAAAGCAACATAGAGTACCTTTTGAACCTAGCTCCTTTCGAGCTAAGGTACCTTTGGATTTAGTTCACATAGATTTGTGTGGTCTTATGTCTACTAGTTGTGGAGGAAAAAGGTATTTTCAATTGTTTGTAGATGATCACTCACGAAAAATGTGGGTCTTCTTCTTGTAGTTGAATTCTGAAGCATTTGACTATTTTCAACAGTTCAATAAGCTTGTTGAGAAAGAATCAGGATGTTTCATAAAGACCCTCCATTCATATCGAGGGGGGGAATACACATCAAAAGAATTTTTCTCATTTTTATAGAAACATGGGATAAAAATACAATTAACAACAACCTATTCTCCTCAGTCAAATGGAGTTGTTGAGAGAACAAATCTTTCCATTATGGAAATGGTTCTATGTATGCTTAAGGGAGCCAATCTTGAGCATATTTACTGGGCTGAAGCTGTAACAACTATAGTATATCTTATAAATAGGGCACCCACATGGGGTCTTGAAGGTATGACTCCTCAGGAAGCATGGAGTGGAAGGAAACCCTCCATATCTCATATATGGGTATTTGGATGTAAGGCTTTTATGCATATACCGAAGGAGAAAAGAAATAAGTTAGATGAGAAGATCCTACAATGTGTTTTTCTTGGATATGATGAATTCTCAAAATGCTATCGATTGATAGATCCATTCACAAATAAAATACATGTTAGTAGAGATGTAGTGTTTGATGAAGCTTTCACACCTAATACTACATTAGTACACCTGGATGATGACAAGCAACAGCCACTTCCTCATCCATAATATAAAAAGCCTCCTAAATGGTATACAAGTACTATGAGATATTCCAAACTCACCTCACCATCATATCTCACTCTCAATCATCCAAAGACATGAAGCATGTCTCAACAGAGAATGACATAAGCATCTACTTCAGTTGATGATCTTTGTGTAGATTTTCAAGAGCTTTCTATTGATAGAGATTTAGAAAGTAGAAATGATATGGAAATTGATGAGGAGAGGGTTTACATGTCTTCATATGATCAAAATAAACCTTCTACAGTTGATGAAGCACTTAGTCAGCCTCAGTGGAAAACAGCTATGAATGTTGAACATAAATCCCTCATTAAAAACAAAACATGGAAGTTGGTTGATTTACCTAAAGGAAAGAAGCCCATAGCCTAGAAATGGGTTTACAAAATCAAATATAAGGCATATGGTACCATAGAGAAGCATAAGGCCCATCTTGTGGTAAAGGGCTATGATCAAAAGGAAGGCCTTGACTATGAGGAAACCTTTGCATCCACTACAAGGATGACCACCATTCTAGTTCTTTGTGCTATGGCAGCACAGTTTGAATGTAAATTACATCATATGGATGTAAAAAGTATCTTTCTAAATGGTGACTTAAAAGAAGAGGTATACATGACTCAACCTCCAAGATTTTTTGATGAAGACCATGAGCAACAGGTTTGCAAATTGGTCAAATCATTATATGGGCTAAAACAAGCCCCAAGAGCATGGTACATCAAATGGATAGTCACCTACTACAACATGAATTTAAGAGAATTTTATTAGATGTAAATATTTATATCAAGAACACAGCTTCTAAAATAGTGATTATTGTACTGTATGTAGATGATCTGATCATCACTGGTAATTTAGAGAAATTGATTAACGCCATGAAATATGACTTGAACTAGTCATTTGATATGATAGATCTTGGACTTCTCCACTACTATCTTGGCCTTGAGATAGAACAGAAGAAGAATCATCTTAGGGTGACTCATAAAAAGTATGCCAAGACTTTAGTAGAAAATATTGTATGACTGATTGTAAGCCCAAAGCAACATCGATGGAATCAGGGCTTCAGTTATCATGGTATGATGACTCACCACAGGTAGATGGCATGCTATATATATATATATGATTGGAAGCCTCATCTATCTGACCAATACTAGACCAGACATTACTTATGCTATAAACTATATTTCTCGATTCATGTAGGAACCAAATGTCTCTCACTAGAAAGCAGCTAAGAGGGTTCTTCAATACATTCAAGGTAGTGTAGATTATGGTCTAGAGTATAAGAAGAATAACACATTTTTCTTATAGAGTTACATTGACTCTGACTATCCTAGATACCTAGATGACAAAAAATCAACATTGGGATATGTATTTCATCTTGGATTTGGTCTTGTCTCATGGCATGGTAAAAAGCAATAGGTGGTTGCTTTATCTTCAACTGAGGTGGAATATCATGATGCACGTGGAGCTGTGTGTGAAGTGATATGGTTAAGTCACATCTTGGCTACCATGGGCCTACCAAACAAAATTCCTATTCACTTGTTTTGCGATAACTCAGGTGTTTTAAACTTGGTCATGAATCTATTCCATCATGAATGCACAAAGCATATTGACACAAATTGTCATTTCATTCGTGATGAAGTTCCTAAACATAGGATCAAGCTCCAATACATTCCCATCTACGAACAGGTTGCTGACATCTTCACAAAGGCACTTGGATGTGTCAAATTTGAGTTGTTTTGAAGTAGACTGTATATCAAAGTAATGTAATAAAGGGCGGATGTTAGAGTACAATAAGATAGTATATTGTATTACACTAGTTTAGTAGATTATTGCATTTACTTTGTACTAATTACCATGCAGATATTTACTATTTTAAATATATGATGGTAGATAGGTTAAATCCTAAATATCCTAGGTTATCAAATCCAAACCTAACTCTACTTCTCCTATAGCGTGTTTGTTAGCATGGGTTAAGGAGATTAAGTTAGTATTCCTATTTTGTAACCTATTTAAACATTAGTCCTATTTTGCTAATGTTCGTTAATGAAGAATTGCACTTTGTTCAATATTGTTTAACAAAACTAAACCTCTCTAAAACATCACTATTTTTTTCCCACCATTGAACAAATTTTGTAGAAGGTAGTTAGGTCACAAATGTTGACTCTTCTTGATGGATTATCTAGATATAACTAGAGATAGGTTAAACATGAATATCAATATAAAATAGCTTTAATAACCAAGTGGGGGACCTTCACATATCAACAAATATCTTTTGGTCTATTAGCAAATGTGTAACCTTCCAAAGGGCTATGGACATAGTTTTTGTAGGACTAATTGATGAGACTATTCTTGTATATTTTGATGACTTAAAAATATTTTCCAAAAATAAATGTACATTGACCATATTTAGTCAATATTTCAAAAGTGTAGAATTTTTATTTATTTCTTGTAAACCTAAGAAGTCTATCTTTATGACCTAAAAAAATAAATTATTAGGTCATGTTGTACCAAAATAAAGTTTATCCATAGACATTGATCAAATCAAATCCATCCAAGACCTCTTATTACCCAAATGGTTATATCCATAGTCATCGTTCAAAGGGATCATGTCATTCCTAGGCCAAATCTAGTATATTGTTAAGTTCATTTTTAAAAAAATCCCAAATGGTTTGGCCTCTAATCAAGATGTTAAAAAAATATGCCTTCCTAGAATTGATCAATGAAGTAAATAAATACTTCCAATATGTTAAAGAAGCCATCACAAAAGCTTTTTTCTAGATGAAAATGGATTTTCACAAATATTTTAGGCTTTATGTATTTGGTACCAATGAAAGCATTGTATCTATTTTAACCTAGAAGAACGATGAAGATAAGAAATATCCCATATTGTTTATGATCTAGTCCATCCATAACTACAAATAAATATACACCTATATCAAAAAGGATGTGTTCACCACCATGAAGGATCTCAAAAATTTTAGGAACTACCTATCACATAGCAATACTATCATCTTTGTTGTACACCTTCACATCTAATATACTATGCTACATAGTGAATTAGGTAAAATGAGGGTTGGATGGATCAACTAAATTCAATAATTTTATATTAATATCACACACAAAATTGATTAGGGAAAGAGCCTTATGAAAGAGTCTAGTAATGATGATCTCTATAGATTTAATTTCTCTAGTAGAGGAGATAGACGTGGATGATAATACTGGATTGATGGGAGATATGTGCATATATATGGCTATAAAATAGGCACCAAAATGGTTAATAGTCAAAGAAAAATTTTAATTCAAATAGAAGGAAACACACTATGACTAGTTTGATGGTGTTTTATTTAGAAAATAATATGATGGCAACTTATTACACTGCATATAAGAAGAAAAATGTGGGACCTACAGTGAAATCTCACTATGACTTATCTAAAGAGGGTCAACTATAGCTAGATCCAATTTGAATCTACAAGCAATATTAAAATCCCTAGGACCATTGTTTACCACTAGGAAGCCCATGCCAAATAATCATAAAAATTTATCATTGAAAGTGGAAAATCACATAAAGTGGATGAGTTGATTTTGTACTCAAAATCCCATATTAAGATTTTCATATCCCTTTTAATGATAATTGAATTAAACCTCATCAATATTAGTCCATAAGAATTTTTAGTGATAATTGAAAGGACTATACAAGTGATGGATATTGGACCTAGATACTGGCTTCAGGTAAGCTAGTATACCTAGCTATCATTCACATCTATTTGGATTTATGGTCCTGACTCCTCATCCATTATCTCTCTGCCACATGCAGTGAATACATTCATTGTGGAGATTAAAATAACATAGAATTAATAGTAGTAGGAAGTGTATGAAGATATTATAGGATCTTATCATCAAAAAATCCTATGATATATCTACTTCCCTTATTATTAGTCAAAGAGACCACCCAATTTGACATCTTCCCATAAATAACTCCTTCAAGGAGGATAGAAAGAGAGAAAAGTTGCACAAGGCATATGGAAACTTTTAAGACAAATATCCTATAGACTAATCAATGTCATCATGTATAGTTTACATCATCCTAAGAGGATCTCCAATATCATAAGAGGACTTAGGAATGGTATCTTATGCTTCAACTACATTTTATAGATAACTAGGACCAACATGCCACTTTATTTATTGAAAGATCCAAAGAGAAGGTGGATGGAACATCTCTCCTAGAATAATTATCATCTAAAAATAGAGCTTCGACAAAGACAATAAATAATTTCAACCTCAATTTTCACAGGGTATGGTATAGAATACTTGAAGAGTTTTGTCCTCCCATAGGTATGACATTTATGTACTATTTAAAGACCTTAGATTATAAGGTCTCATTAATGGTTAAGGCTAGAGGTAGAAACTCCCTACCCAATACCTATGGCATAGCCATACAAGATGAACATGATCTAATTTAGATTGGAATATGAGAATATAGGCCTCTCATACCTTTATACAATAATATGCAACTCTTTTTCCAACCTTCCCTAATTATATAGTCAACAATATTGTAGGTGACCTTGATCTCACCTATAGAAACTCATGTATCACTTACTTAAATGCTCCCTATTTTAGAAGACCTAGAGAATAAAACAATGTAAAAGTTGCTCACATTGGTTACTAACAAGATTCTAACCATGAGGAGGGAATGTAATACCCAAAGATACCCATATAAAAATAGTCTAAAGCTTTATTACTTGCATGGATCTAGAGTAATAGGCCTCCACCCCATGGCTACCCAAGTCCTCATTACCAATCCAGTCAAGATTAGAGTAACAATCAACAAATAGTGTTGATTTTGACCCCTCTATAGCAAGAATTTCCTAACCAAATTAGAAAAATAATACCTCTTTAAATGTAGATAATTTCACTTCTTGGTATTTCCCATCCTTAGATACTTACTCCACCCAAGATACTTACTCCACCCAAGTTAACTTAGGATAGATATCCTAACTCTTGGTAGTCATAATAGCTAATATAATGTATTTGCAAGCATCTACTTCTAATTCAAGAGTAGAAGTGTAGATGCCAAGTCAATTTGACCCACCTCATTTCACCCAAAATAAAAGTGTGCTATCAAAGAATGTATTTTAGTATCCTAGGATGAGGAGGATATTTACATAATATTTTATAGAGTGGGAAGTATAGCAGCTAACTAGCCATAGTTTTAGTTAGACTGTATCATGATGGACAAGAAGTGAGCAATGTAGGAGAAGGACAAGAGTAGTCTAACACCCCTTAGCATTCAACACAAGACACTAAACCAAGCTAGTGGCCCCTCATTATAGTACCTATTTTCCTCTCTAATTATCATAGAAAATATAATTGGAACAATCATACCTTTCACATAGCAAAACAATAGGGTTAGTCCTAAGAGCACAATATTTGGATCAACTGAGGGCCTCTAGGTGTTTTTTACAAGTCTGGATCCTTTTTAATATGTGATCTTTAGGAACACATTTTAAATTTTATAAGTTGGGAGGAAAATGGTTAGGGAAAAATAAGAAAATTAAATATTACAAAAAGGAAAAAGTGTTCCAAGGTAACAAATCAATGATGGACCAAAGATCAAATAAGATCTCCCAACACAATAGCTTTGGTTATAATACATCAACATGAACACTTTCTCTCCTCAACATATATGATCCTAGATAATATATATATGCATACACATGCATAAAAGAGATGGATAAAAGCATGGAAACCATAGATGGCTACTTAAAATAGACATGTAGACCTTAATTATACACACACATGCAAGTAAAACTCATGAATCAATTAAAAATGCATACATACATACATACATAAAAAATAAATGGATCATAGGATGAGAAACATAGATGGATACCCAAAATAGATGTGTAGACCTCTAGTATAATATATATATGCAAGAAATATTACAAAGATTATTCTAGAAGTAGGGGCTCACTTGCTCGCAAGATAAGCCAGAAATATTTGTACTACTACATACATAGAAATAAAATAAAAGTTTTAAAGACTTGTCGATCCTTTCTAATGCTAAAACTACTACTATATATAGGTTACATAAGGCAGAGTTTCCTCTCCAAAATTTGTAGGATTTTCTAATAGTTTCAGCTACCTCTTCTTCGGATCTAAAAATTGAATAATGCATTCTTTCTTGTTACTATTGTCAGACACAAGACTATAGACACCATGCATGTCTTTACTATTCTTCTACGATATTTTGATAATATGGCATTGGTAGGTTGTATTTACTTCTTAAATAAAATCATATTAATTTCTCTCACCTAGCATCCTTGGGATTCATATCCTATCTATTCATTAAATTTTATGGTTTATGTTATAGACTTGTTATTGGATTATATTTCTATGATCATAAAGTTTTGTTTTATATTATAGCCTTGTTTTTCTTGATTGAGCATTGTAAACAATGGTTTTATTTTTAATAAATTTAAACCCACCCATGCATGTATCCTTTGTAAATATTTGTATTATATAAATTCCTATATGGAACATCAAAGTCATGAGATATTCGTTTGGGGTAAATTAAAAGTACCCTTGGATATGTATATTTTGTAAATATATGTATTGTAGAAATCCCTCTATGGCTTAACTAAGTTCTTAGATATTTATATAATGTAATTTAAAGTTCCCCTAGGTAATGTTGGCAATTTTGACATCTTACCACATTGTATTTTTTGTTGAAAGTTTTATTGATAGTTTTTGTTGTAAAAAGCAGCAAAGTAAAATTAATGAAGAATGCAGTATTTTTTATTGATATATTTTGTTGCAATTAACTTATGCTTTAATTTGATTCTTTTATTTTTCATGAACTTGGTTCTATAAAAATATGGGGTTTAAGGTGAAATTAATCTTATAGGTAAAATGGAACCCGCATAAAATTATATTGAAAGTTTCTAGTATTGGTAAAGTTGCTTGAGATGAAAGCACCAGCGATTAAAGGGGAAATATGATTTCACATTTTGTAGAGGTGAAAAAGAAACAAAGTCATAAATTAACCACCAAAAAAGGGCTTGATCAAAATAACAGTTGGATTGAAAACGTTAATTATGTTTAAAGAAAAAAAGGATGTGAGTGCAAGTGCTTTCATCCCTAATGAGGGGTGAAAACCTCTATTGCCCCTCCCTAGGATGAAATGACTTTGTGTTAAATGTAAATAATTCAGGTCAAAGTGTTGAATGGAGAAGTAAAGAGCATCATCATCCAGAGGAGGTTCAAATGCCTCGTTCAACCCAATATGAGGTGAACCTTGTTTAGAAGATGGAACACAAAAAAATAAAAATAGTTGAAGAGTCAAAGGTAATTTCGCCCGGACACTTCATCCAAGAACTTTCACTCCAAGGAAGGGGTGGAACTCTTTTTTACCCCCATCTGGGATAAAATCTTAAGTACAGGTTAAATTGGCACATGGCGGGGCCCAATTCAAAATAGAAAAGGTAAAAGGTGATTTCACCTCAAAGGAAGGGCCAAAGCTTCATTCACCCCTCTTTGGGGTGAACGTATATTTCCAAAGTGGTGGACATTCATGTCAACAAATATTCTAAAAAGTTAAACATGGTTTCACCCTTGGTGAGAGGTGAAACTCCCATTCACCTCCTTCTGAGGTAAAGTTACATTGCAAGGTATAAAGGTGCGTAGGCCTAATTTTGAAATTATGGAACGTAAGAAAAGGGTGAACAAAAGAAGTTGATACCAACATTGAAAATTCAAGCACTCTTTCACCCTAGGATATGGATGAAGCTCTCTTTCACCTCTCCTCGGGGTGAATACAAGTTTTAGAGGCTAAAAGTATCAGCAAGATGAAAGCACTTTGGAAACACAAGTCATAAGCTATTGGTAGTAATGTCGATGATAGGGTGGAGAAAAGAGATTTCACACCAAGTGAAAGGAGAAACTCCCATTCACCTCCCATTGGGGTGAAACAATGAAAAGAGACTTTTGTAGCGTAAAAGAAGACTCACCTTTCACACTAAGGCAAGAATAAAAAAATAATAGGAGAGTTTCAGACAATACATTTTTGCCCAGCATTGTTCCAAAGGGTTTGTCATCCTGTTTTTGGGTGAGATAAATTTCAAGTATCAAAGAAGCATTTTCAAAGGTGCTTGGTCTAGATAGATGATAAGAATTTAATGATTGAAGCAAAGGAGACTATATTTAATGGTTTCATGCTGAAAAGAGTGTAGGATTAAATACCATAGGGTTATTTTCATAAGTTCCAATATATTCCCAATCTACTTAACCTCTTTTCAAAATAATGCTTAGGTATGGTGGACTTTCTTGACAAAGGTGAATTTCTAAGGTGAAATGGAGGTACAAATTTAGCAGCCATATTTACAATTTTTTATGCACCGACGTCCAAACTTGCTGAATTCGCAGGAATTTTTCCTTGAAATTTGGATTGTTGCTACAGAAAGAATATTTTCAAGGGTTTTTGAGGATGAAATTTCTCTTGCTAGTTCCTAATCTAGGTATATTTTGTCTTTATGTGTATTAAATTAAAGAGGCAAAAAACTCTATAAATACTAGACATTTTCATGTAAGAAAGAAAGGGGTAGACATATTGGATATTTTGAGCCCCTAAGCTAAAAATTTGTCATTGATGTCAAAATGACCTATTCAAGTAAGCACTATGATTTTCTCCACAAAGAGCTTCATGAGAAGCAAAGGTCTTGATCAAAAGGATGTATGGCATTTGGTTCAAAAAAGGAGCTTCAAGTGAAGCTTAGCACATGGTTTTTATTTAAAACCATGGATGGTAGATTTGAAATGGGTTTTTCTTAAAACCCAAGTTGGCTTTTCGTTTCATCAAAAAAGGTGCTCTGGTGATGGAGATATTTAATTTTAAATATTTGGTTTAAATTTTAAAATTAAATATAAAAGTTTATTCGCAAACATCATGAGGAGGAGCCGACATTTCCAAGTGGAGGGAAGGCATATATATGTGCCATTAAATTCTTCAAATTAAATTATCCTTGCTCGTGCTATTTTTGTTGGCTAGTGTATGCGAATCGAGCTTGTGCAAAAAATGTTTAAAGGCAGAGGCAGTGAATAAATCGGGGTGTGGTTGAATCCCAAGACAACATGGGAAGTGTGGCCTATTGGTAACTCGAGTAACACAAAGGCATTAGGAGTCATGAGGTCGTACATTTAAGTTTTGGTAGAGTCATTTTGGCAATTGCAAAGTGGAGTGCCCAAGGCGCATGGTGATTTGGCACATGTGGGAAGTGAGGAAAAGAAAAGGCACATTGTGCCTTTCCCTTTATGAACGAGCGGCTAGCTCATGTGGTAACCTTATCCATGGCTAACGTACTCGTGATGATGGCATATCGAGGGGTCGAAACCCATTAAGGAGGTATGCAATTTTTGATTAAAATTTAATTAATGCTCTAAAGTTTGGAGTGATAAGGGTTAGAAAATATTTTATTTTGTAAAACCTTTGTTGTGTTTAAAAGGTTAAATAATTATTTTATTGGTGAAAACCATAGATGATTATTTGAGATTTATGGTATTGATTTGAATTTTTGAGAGCATAATTTTACGAGAAATAAGGGTTTTGAATTTGAGGATTATAATAGTGACTTATTGATTATTATTTTAGAGGGTTTTTCTATAGATGGACTTTGGTGGATGTGATTATTGAGTTGGAGTAAAAAGGTGTAAATTGAGTTATACTTTAGTTTGTGATTATTATTTGAAGTCCACTAATCCTTGTTGAGATTGGAAAAAGAAAGTGTGTTTAGTATGGTAGATTTTGTGGACAATGTCTTGGCATCAAAAAGGTATGGGAAATATTCTCCATTAATTTCATTGGGTGGTTGATTTCAGAAAATATCATTGGAGTGAAAAGAAATGATTGTGGTTTCCTTTTGAGAGTTGTTGATTGAATGCTTCAAGGATTTCTAGTTTGAGAGTTATGGTTAAAACCTTGTTTTATAAGCATTGTTGTTGAAGCCATTAGTTGTGTGAAAAACCTGAATTAGGGTTTGAGAATAACATTAGTATCATTGTTATGTGAGATTTATTGGAAACATTTTGAGTTGGTTGATTCATGTTTGGAAAAGGGTTTGTGAGAAAGAGTTGCTCCTTGTAGTGATTGGTTGAGTAGAGTTGTTTGAGCCTAGTCAAGTGATTGTGTGAAGTGGTTGTTCAAGTTCCATAAAAAAAATATTCTATATTCTGATTTGAGTTGATTTGAGATTGGGATTTGAGTATAGAACATATTGTCTCTAATAATTCTCTTTATGCTTCTATGATATTGTTGAGTTGAGATTTATTTGAGTTGATATTGGGATTTGAGTATAGAAAATATTGAGTCTCTAATAATTCTCTTTATGCTTCTATAAGATTGAGTTGAGATTTTATTGAGCTGATTTGAGGCAAGTCTTTGAGAAGGCTTGTGGACTAATTTTGAGTAAGCATTTGTGAAAGCTTGCTATGCAGATTTGAGAAAGTCCTAGAGAGGACTTATTGACCATATTTGGACAAGTTCTTAGTGAAAATTTTGAGCATATTTGGACAAGTTTTGAGTGATCTTGTTAAGCATATTTGAGCAGGTTTTGAGTGAGCTTATTGAGTAGATTTTAGCAGGTTTCGATTGAGCCTATTGAGCATCTTTGAGAAGGTTTTGAGTGAGCCTATTGAACAGATTTTAGCAGGTTATGAGTGATCCTATTGAAAAAATTTGAAAAGGTTCTAATTGGACCTATTGATAGAGCTTTGGAGGTGATAGAGTATAGAGGATAGATTCTCAATGGATAGAGATCCAGTATCTAGGATAATTGAAGACAGATATGAGTGAGGAGTCTTCAAGTGGAGAGATATCCACAATTCAGTGCAGTAGAGAGACAAAGTCTTCTAGAAGATCACTAGCCAGAGTAGAAGGGGAAATATTTCTCCTATGGAAGAGATCCATGAACTTGATATTTAAGGGGTCAGCATCTCCTTTGGACATAGGTCCATAAACATTGTAATTAGGAAGGATTCCTAAGAGATTATTTGAGAAATATTTAGAAGAATTTTTTTCTATGGAGGTAGCCCACATTGGGTTAACCATGTTAAAAATAATGTCTCTCATGTGTGTGATGCTTTGTGTGATGTTTACTACTTGAGTTGATATTTTATTGAGTTGATTTGAGGTAAGTCTTTAAGAAGGCTTGTGGACTGATTTTGAGTAAGAATTTATGAAAGCTTGCTATGCAGCTTTGAGCAAGTCCTAGAGAGGACTTATTGAGAAAATTTGGACAAGTTCTGAGTGAGCTTGTTGAACATATTTGGAAAAGTTCTGAATGATCTTTTTGAGAAAATTTGAGTAGGTTTTGAGTGAGCTTATTGAGTATATTTGAGCAGGTTTTGATTGATCCTATTGAGCATATTTGAGCAGGTTCTGAGTGAGCCTACTGAACATATTTGAGTAGGTTATGAGTGATCCTATTGAACAGATTTGAGTAGGTTCTGAATGGACCTATTGATAGATTTTTGGAGGTGATAGAGTATAGAGGATAGAGTCTCAGTGGATAGAGATCCAGTAGCCAGGATAATTGAAGACATATATGAGTGAGGAGTCTTCAAGTGGAGAGATACCCACAATTCAGTGCAGTAGAGAGATAGAGTCTTCTACAAGATCACTAGCCAGAGCAGAAGGGGAAATATTTCTCCTATGGCAGAGATCCACAAACTTGATATTTAAGGGATCAGCATCTCCTTTGGACATAGTTCCATAAACATTGTAATTAGGAAGGATTCCCAAGATATTATTTGAGAAATATTTAGAAGAAATATTTTCTATGGAGGTATCCCACATTGGGTTAACCATGTTAAAAATAATGTCTCTCATGTGTGTAATTATTTGTGTGATGTTTACTACTTGAGTTGAAATTTTATTGAGCTGATTTGAGGCAAGTCTTTGAGAAGGCTTGTGGACTGATTTTGAGTAAGCATTTGTGAAATTTTGCTATGCAGATTTGAGCAAGTCCTATAGAGGACTTATTGAGCAGATTTGGACAAGTTCTAAGTGAGCTTGTTGAGCATATTTGTACAATTTCTAAGTGATCTTGTTGAGCATATTTGAGCAGGTTTTGAGTGAGCCTATTGAGTAGATTTTAGCAGGTTCTAATTGACCCTATTGAGCATATTTGAGTAGGTTCTAAGTGATACTATTTAACAGATTTGAGCATATTTGAGAAGGTTCTAAGTGAGCCTATTTACAGATCTTTGGAGGTGATAGAGTACATAGGATAGAATCTTAGTGGATAGATATCCAAAAGCTAGGACAATTGAAGACAGATATGAGTGAGGAGTCTTCAAGTGGACAGGGATCCATAAGTCAGTGCAGTAGAGAAATAGAGTCTTCTAGAAGATCACTAGATAGAGCAGAAGGGGAAATATTTCTCATGTGGAAGAGATCCACGAACTTGATATTTAAGGGGTCAAAATCTCCATTGGACAGAGGTTCATAAACATTGTAATTAGGAAGGATTCCCAAGAAATTATTTGAGAAATATTTAGAAGAAATATTTTCTATGGAGGTAGCCCACATTGGGTGAACCACGTTAAAAATAATGTCTCTCATGTGTGTGATTCTTTGTGTGATGTTTATTACTTTATTAATGTAGATTCTACTATTTGGAAAAAAGTTGTATATTATACTATTCACCCCCCCTTTCAATATAAGCACATATTCTTCAATTGGTATCAGAGTGGATCTCTCCGTGAAGAGTCTAACATCTCGAAAGAATATCCTTCAGTAGCACGCATGACCTTAGATAGTGAAGAATAAAATGGGTTTGATATAAAATAATAATTATTTTCTGCTCTCAAAAAACTAGAAATACTTAGAGAGAAAAATTCAAAATTGAAGGAACAAATTTAGGAAGATGAAGAAGCAAGAGTGGAAATTATATAGAAAATTATAGAATTCAAGATTAATATAGAATAAGGAAAGAATATTGAGCAAGATATGATAGATCTATTGAGAGCCAAGGAAATAAAATGTGGAAGATTAGAAGCAAAAATTGTTCTCCTAAGAAATAAACTGGAAGGGATCAAGATACTACAAAATACATAATATGTGAAAGAGGAATCAAGCTTCCAAAAGGTAGAAACTTCAAACAAAGAAAAGTAATAAAAGGACATTATAAAGGAAGAGAGCAAAGAGGAACCCTAGATAAGAGTTAATTACAAGAAGAGGACGACTTCTCCACAATATCCAACATCTCCAAAAAGGTTACATAATCTCTTTCATGGTCATTGGTTTTCTTGCAATAAATATGGTCATATAGCTACAGATTGTACTCATCATGCAAGATACAATAGAGATTTAAATTTCTTTGCACCTCTCATGGATAATGATGTTATATGTTACAAATGCAATAATTTTGGGCACAAGGCTAGATGGTGTAAAATGATATTTCTTGAGTTTAGAAAAATAATTCCAACAACTAGGAAGGATGAAAAAAAGAATGATAGGGCCAAATATATGTTAGTTCAAACGGCCCTGCATGCTAAAAATAAATAAGAACAATGGTATCAATATAGTGGTTGCTCTAGTCACATGATAAGAGACAAAGATAAATTCATTGCTATAAATGAAATAAATAGAGGATCTGTAAGTTTTAGTGATAATGGATCAGCTAGGATTATTGGGAGAGGTACTCTAAGTCTAGACAATGGAAAAACAAAAATAGAGAATCATTTGTATGTCAAAGGGTTAAAGAACAATCTTCTAAGTATAAGTAAACTTTGTGATCAAGGATATATGGTTACCTTCCATCCAGATAGATGTGAGATAATGAAAACTAAAATAGGAAGAATTATTGCAAATGCAAGGACTCCAAACAACTTATATATGCTCAATGAGATCAAAGGATAAAAGTATTTTCTATCACAAGAAGATGAGAGCTGGTTATGACATAGAAGATTAGGTCATTTGAATTTTGATAATATAGTTAGCATAAGCAACAAGCAGGCAGTCAAATATTTACCCAAAAAAAGGAGACCTCAAAACACAATTTGTGCACCTTGTCAACATGGAAAGCAAACTAGGACAACCTACAAACCAAAAGGCTATATATCTTATGAGACTTTAATTTTAATACATACTGATTTGTGTGCTCCTACCAGAACACAAAGTATTCAGGGTGAGAGTTACTTCATGTTGTTTGTAGATGATTATTCCATAATGGTTTGGGTAACTTTCCTAAAAGAGAAGTCAGAAGCCTTCAAAAAATTCAAAGCATTCAAGAAATTGGTTGAAAATGAAACAAGCAAAAGGATTAAATGTCTATGTTCTAATAGAGGAGGATATTTTACTTTAGATGAGTTTGTAGAATTTTGTGAACAACATGGAATCAATAGAGAGTACTCAACAACGAGAACTCCCCAAAAAAATGTAGTTGAAAGGAATAATAGGACTATTGAAAATATGGCTAGAGCTATGTTAAATGAATCTAAAGTGTCAGATGGTTTTTGGAAAGAAGCAGTATCTATGGTTGTGTACATAATTACTAGGTATCAATTAAGGGTAAATCATCATGAGACTCCTTATGAGCTTTGGAAAGGAAGACCTACTACTATAAAATATTTTAAGATCTTTGGAAGCAAATGTTACATAAGACGGGAAGATCAAAATTTGGGCAAATTTGATCCAAGATGTGATGAAGGAATTTTTCTTGGCTATTCCATAAAGAGCAAGGCTTATAGATGTTACGGCAAAATAATATGCACTATGGTGGAAATTATGAATGTAACAGTTGATGAAAATATAGATTCTAGAGAACCAATTCAGCAAGCAATATATCAAAAAGATGGATGTTGTCAAGAAGAATTTTGTGAGGAATCAGATAATGATGAAGAAGAAACACAAAGGCTTCATCCTAAGACTCATGCTAGGTATGTACAGAAACATCATCCAAAATATCAGATCATTGGAAATCCAGATGAAATGCAGACAAGGAGAAGAATAATAAAACCATCTCAACAAGCAAATTTTTCTTTGCTATCTAAGATTGAGCCAAAATATTTCTCTCAGGCTAGTGAAGATGAATTTTGGTTTAAAGCAATGAATGAATAATTAGATCAGTTTTAGAAGATCAAGACTTGGAAATTTTTTCCAAGACCAAAAGACAAAAATGTGACTGGCACAAAATGGGTCTTCAGAAATAAGTTGAATGAAGATGGACAAGTTGTTAGAAATAAAGCAAGGTTAGTTTGCAAAGATTATGCACAAGTAGAAGGAATTGATTTTGATGAAACCTTTGCTCTAGTTGCAAGAATTGAAGCTATAAGGGTATTTTTAGCTTTTTCAAGTTTCAACAATTTCAAAGTATATCAAATGGATGTTAAGTCAGCTTTTTTAAATGGGATTCTATAAGAAGAGGTCTACATTGAAAAACTAGAGAGATTTATACTATCAGATACTCCATATCAGGTATGCATATTGAAAAAAGTATTATATGGCTTAAATAAGGCTCCTAGAGCATGGTATTCAATATTGGATAGGTATCTACAGGAATAGGAATTCAAGAAAGGAATAGCAGACAGTAATTTGTATATCAAAAATTAAGGAAATGATCTTCTGATAGTGGTTGTTTATGTTGATGACATAATTTTTGGTATAAATAATGACAAGATGTGCAAAGATTTTGCTAATAATATGCAGAGTGAATTTGATATGTCTATGCTTGGTGAATTATCCTTCTTTCTTGGTCTTCATATTTCATAATCATAAAATGGAGTGTTTCTTTCTCAAGCCAAATACATTAAGGAGATGTTAAAGAAATTTAGATTAGAAGATTGCAAACCAGTAAGTACTCCTATGGTCACAGGGTGCAAGTTAAGTAAGGATGATGAATATCCAGAGGTAGATCAGAGACTATATAGATCCATGATTGGTGGCTTATTGTATGTCACAGCTACAAGACCAGACATAGTATAGTCAGTAGGATTAGTGGTAAGATTTCAAGTAGCACCTAAGGAAACACATGTGGCAGCAGTAAAAAGAATTTTTAGGTATCTAAGAGGGACTATGGATTTTGGACTTTGGTATCCTAAAAGTGACAGTTTCACACTCACAGCATATACAGATGCATATTGGGCCAACAGTATTGATGATAGAAAAAAGCATAAGTGGGGGAGCTTTCTTTATTTGGAGAAAGACTAGGATCCTAGTTAAGTAAGAAGCAGGTTTTAGTATCACTATCCATAGCAGAGGTAGAATATATTGTAGCAGTAGCCAGTTGTACACAGGTGTTATGGATGAAGAGGAATTTAGAATACTTCAAGATAAAACATGATCAACCTATTCCTATAATATGTGATAATATCAGTGCCATATGTATCTCAAAAAATCTAGTAATACATTCTAGGATGAAGCACATTTCGATTAAGTATCATTTTCTGAGAGAACAGGTGTCAGATAAACATGTCATATTGGAGTATGTCACTACAAAGGAATAGATAGCAGATATTTTCACTAAGCCACTCTCAAAAGACACTTTTGAGTATCTTCAAGGAAAATTGGGAGTGAGACTCCCACCCCATAATTAACCACCTCATGTGGAGGTGGGGGAGGGGCTAAGCTAAGAGGCTCATTCTTAGCCCCGAGCCCCAAAGGTGACCCTTTGCCATTGACAACAAAGGGGGGAGATTTTTATATTGGGGAGATTTTTTGATATGGGGATAGATTTGATATTTGAGAGAGCATTGAGCTAGGGGGAGCAAAGTCCCAAGGGAGCAAAGGTCTTGATCAAAAGTATGCATGGCATTTGGTTCCAAAAAGGAGATTCAATGGAAGCTTAGCAAAGGGTTTTCATTTAAAACCATGGATGGTAGACTTGAAATGGATTTTTCTTAAAACCCAAGTTGGATTTTTGTTTCATCGAAAAAGGTGCCCCGATGATGGAGATATTTAATTTTAAATATTTGGTTTAAATTTTAAATTATTTAAAATTTAAATTTTAATTTTAAAATTAAATGTAAAAGTTTATCCGCCGACGTCATGAGGAAGCACCGACGTTACAAGCGGAGGGAAGGCATATATATGCCATTATAAATTTTAAAATTAAATGTAAAAGTTTATCCACCGACGTCATGAGGAAGCACCGACGTTACAACTGAAGGGAAGGCATATATATGCC
Organism: Wollemia nobilis; assembly: GCA_028583015.1. Lineage (NCBI taxonomy): Eukaryota > Viridiplantae > Streptophyta > Pinopsida > Araucariales > Araucariaceae > Wollemia > Wollemia nobilis. Next base: position 1,047,719 of record JAQPPZ010002041.1, on the reverse strand, counting down.
ATTAAATTCTTCAAATTAAATTATCCTTGCTCGTGCTATTTTTGTTGGCTAGTGTATGTGAATTGAACTTGTGCGAAAAATTTTTAAAGGCAGAGGTAGCGAATAAATCAGGGTGTGGTTGAATCCCAAGACAATGTGAACAGTGTGGACTGTTTGCAACTTGAGCAACGCAAAGACATTGGAAGGCACGAGATCGTACGTTTAAGTTTTGGTAGAGTCATTTTGGCAATTACAAAGTGGAGCATCCAAGGTGCATGGTGATTTTTCACACATGGGCAGTGAGGTAAAGAAAAGGTATGTTGTGCATTTCCCTTTGCGAATGAGCGGTTAGCTCATGTGGTAACCTTAGCCATGGCTAATGCACTCATGATGAGGTCACGTCGAGGGATCAAAAACCATTAAGGAGGTATGTGATTTTTGATTAAAATTTAATTAATGCTCTAAAGTTTGGAGTGATAAGGGTTAGAAAATATTTTATTTTGTAAAACCTTTATTGTTTTTAAAACTTTAAGTAATTATTTTGTTGGTGAAAACCATAGATTATTATTTGAGCTTTATGGTATTGATTTAAATTTTTGAGAGCATAATTTTAGGAGAATAAGGGTTTTGAATTTGAGGATTATAATAGTGACTTATTGATTATTATTTTAGAGGATTTTTCTATAGATGGACTTTGGTGGATGTGATTATTGAGTTGGATTTAAAAGGTGTAAATTGCGTTATATTTTAGCTTGTAGTCCACTAACCCTTGTTGAGACTGTAAAAATAAAGTGTGTTGAGTGTGGCAGCTTTTGTGGATAACTTATTGGCATCAAAAAGGTATGGGCAATATTCTCCATTAATTTCATTGGGTGGTTGATTTCTAAAAATATCATTGGAGTGAAAAGGATTGATTGTGGTTTCCTAATGATATTTTTTGGTTGAATTCTTTAAGGATTTCTGGTTCGAGAGTTATGGTTAAAACCTTGTTTTATAAGCATTGTTGTTGAAGCCATTAGTTGTGTGAAAAACCTAAGTTAGGGTTTGAGAATAACATGAGTATCATTGTTATGTGAGATTTGTTGGAAATATTTTGAGTTGGTTGATTCGTGTTTGGACTAGGGTTTGTGATAAAGAGTTACTCCTTCTGGTGATTGGTTGAGTAGAGTTGTTTGAGCCTAGTCAAGTGATTGTGTGAAGTGGTTGTTCAAGTTCCATAAAACAAACTATTCAGTATTCTGATTTGAGTTGAGTTGAGATTTATTTGAGTTGAGATTGGGATTTGAGTATAGAAGATATTGAGTCTCTAAAAATTCTCTATATGCTTCTATGATATTTTTGAGTTGAGATTGGGATTTGAGTATAGAATATATTGAGTCTCTAACAATTTTCTTTATGCTTCTATGAGATTGAGTTGAGATTTTATTGAGTTGATTTGAGGTGAGTCTTTGAGAAAGCTTGTAGACTGATTTTGAGTAAGCTTTTGTGAAATAATGCTATGCATATTTGAGCAAGTCCTAGAGAGGACTTATTGAGAATATTTTGACAAGTTCTGAGTGAGCTTGTTGAGCATATTTGGACAAGTTTTGAGTGATCTTGTTGAGCATATTTGAGCAGGTTCTGAGTGATCCTATTGAGCATATTTGAGTAGGTTCTGAGTGAGCCTATTGAGCATATTTGAGCAGGTTCTTAGTGATCCTATTGAGCATACTTGAGCAAGTTCTGAGTGGACATATTGAGTAGATTTGAGAAGGTTCTGAGTGAGCCTATTGATAGATCTTTGGAGGTGATAGAGTACAGAGGACAGAGTCTCAGTGTATATATCCAACAACCAAGACAATTGAAGACATATCTAAGTGAGGAGTCTTCAAGTGGAGAGAGATACACAAGTTAATGTAGTAGAAATATAAATTCTTATAGAAGATCACTATCCAGAGAAGAAAGGGAGAGAGTTCTCCTATGGAAGAGATCCACGAACTTGAGATTTAAGGTATCAACATCTCCTTTGGACAAAGGTCCATAAACATTGTAATTGGGAAGGATTACCAAGATATTATTTGAGAAATATTTAGAAGAAATATTTTTTGTGGAGGTAGCCCACATTGGGTGAACCACATTAAAAATGATGTCTCTCATGTGTGTGATTCTTTGTGTGATGTTTACTGCTTTATTAATATTGATGCTACTATTTGGGAAAAAAAATTATATTATACTGTTCACCCCCCCTCTGAGTATAATCACATGTTCTTCAAGACACTCTACATGTTTTTTATATAAATAAAATGAGCTCGACTTCTAGTTATACAAAATTTTTGTGTGTGATTTTCTTTCTACTCGGTCATTTATATTTATGTTTATGTTTATTATCTGCTAAGTTTAATTTCTTCATCTATATTTGAATACTGGTGGTGAGGGATTAAATACTGAATATATGTTTTTGAAAGTTATATCTACAAAATTATAAGTAGTTTATTTGCCTTCTTTCTATTCTATGTTGCTCAACCGGTTGATTTGAATCTCTGCTACTAGTCTGTCTGCAATCCTACATCTTTCAGCTCATAGCCATATTTCCCATTTCTTTCTATTATTTATCATTTTTTTCCTATAAATCTAAACTTGAAATCAATGTAGGGTTTAGTAAGGGAGCAAACCCTCTCTGTATATTGGTCCAAAGGACATTCCTCTCCTTTAGCATTTTAATGTTGGACATATCTAGGGTCCATAAATGTATGTTTGTATATTAGGCAGATATTTGACCAACAATTTTTGGCACACCTGGTGGGACTCTCAAAAGATTCTATTTTTAATAGTATTAATGTTTTATGTTTACCTTATACTGTATTATTAGAACATTTGGTGACTCAGATCTACCTAGAAGCCTCTAAACATGAAGTGAGAAAAAATTTTCTTCATGATCATCAGATCGAAAGCCAAAAATTCTGAAGAGCCTATTTATTTCTACAAAATTGACATACAAGAGCTAGGAGAGCATCCTAGGTTAGTTCCTCTAGCTATCCCATCAAATACAACATCCTCTTAGTTAGCTAGTGTGTTTTACGTTCCTTCAAGTCTTGCTAGTACAACTACTAGTTTTCCACCACCTCAACCACACACACCAGTCCATATGGCTCAAAATATACCACCATAATAGCCACCACCAAGGCCATTTCCAACATGCAATAGCTCAAGAGATTTGAATATACAATCTCAAAACCTAGTATCTAAAGCAAAATTGAAGGCTTTGCCTACCTATGATAGTACGAGTAAGACTACTTACAAGCATTTCTAGGATGTAGCTTCTTTGGTGATAATACATGGCATTACAAATGAAGACATTATGGTATGATTGCTCCTGTTATCCCTCAGAGGGAAGTTGTTGTACTGGTATCGATATTTGCCACCCGCTACTATCACCACATGGGATTAGCTAGCAAAATTTTTGATTAAGAATTTTCATCAGTAAGTTGATCCTTTTTCCTTACTACATCAGTTTACAAATATTAAAGACATCCATAGAAATAAATATTATATTTCAACATCAGGTTCACTCGAATTTGGTAGAGAGTCCTTGATGATCTCCAGTCGACCCATGAACAAGTTACATTTTACTATATTTGAGCTTTCAACTCTAATATTGGTATGGCCATCCGACAAGCCAATGTCAACATATTTCCATATTTGAGACAAAATGGATATGATATCTATCTCTAAAGGTAACAATTCCTATTCTTCTTGATCTTCCACAACATCCGTATTCCAATATATTTTACAACTCATACCTTTTATGTATCATGTTCCTTCATGGAGTTTAATTCCACCTCAAATTGCATCAGTTCTAGTCCTGCAATTATCCGCTCTAACTATTACACAATTACCTACTCCTCCTTCTATCCTAGTATTACCTTCTTTGCCATTACCCTTACTTTTTCCAATACCTCTAGTACCCTCGAATATCGATCTTCACATGAAATTATTACAAGATATGCAGTCTCTTAAGTCAATGGTGAGGATGATGTCAAATTAAATCACATCCATCAAGAAGAAACAAGATGAAGCTGAGTTCTGATCAAGAAGATTTCAAACACTTCCAATTAATAGAGAGAAAGTATCTTCTACAAACAAAGGTGTTGAGAGGAACACCACTGTGCTGGTTAATGAAGAAGCTGATATATTAGAGCGAATGTATTGGTGCTCCACCTATAATGACCCTCATGGTGAAGATACCTGCATGGTTCATTTGAACTATGTGCAGACACTATGTGCATGAAAATATTTCCACTAAAATTTTCTCAACAAATCTCTTGGGAATCACTTCCCTATTATAATTTTTATGAACCTCTATTCAAAGGAGACATCAATCCCATAATGATCTGATTTGTGGATCTATCTCCATAGGTTAACTCTTTCCCATTTTCTTTGGTTCATGGAACTTGATCCAAGAGAACCCTTTCTCCTCAATTTTGTTCATGGATCTCTCTCCATAGAATAACTCTATTTTCTTAGCTGGTTCATGGATCACACTCCATAGGAGAACTCTTTCCCCTTTAACTAGTTCATGGATCTCTATCCATAGGAGAACTATTTCCCATTTTCTCTAGTTCTTAGATCTCTATCCATAAGATAACTCTTTCCTCTCTACTCTAGCTGATGATCTTCTAGAAAAATTCTACCCCCACTACTCTAGCTTATGGATCTCTCTCCAAAGAAGACCTTTGTCCTCACTACCCTAACTAATTAATTTCTATCTACAAGAGACTCCTATCCTCTACTCTATCACCTCTAAAGCTTGCTCTCAACTCTGTATCAAATCTGCACCAAAATCTATCCCAAGTGTAGTACAAATCTACTCTAACTCTTCTCACAAATCTGCTCACATATCTACTCACAAATCTACTCACACATCTACTCACAAATATACACTAACCTCTATCTCAAATATATCCTCAAGCCTTAACACAAAGCATTATCAAATCACCAATCAACTCTGCTTAGATTTGCCCTAAGCCTTAACACAAAGCTTGAATAAATCACCAATAAACTCTGCTCAAATTTATCCAAAGCCTTTACACAAATCTTGAACAAATAAATCAATCAACTCTATTTACAAGTATTCACAAATACTTGCTTCAATTCTACCTTCAAGTCCTCTCAATAACTCGCTCAATATGCTCTCAAGTCTTCACTGAGACTTGCTTCAAATTTGCCTTCAAGTCCTCTCAAGAACTTGCTCAATCTATGCTCAAGTCTTCACCAATACTTTCTCAATCTGTTATCAAGTCTTCACCAAGACTTTCTCAAATGTGCCTTCAAATATTCACCAAGAATTTCTCAAATTTTCTCTAGAATATGCTCAAACCTACTCTAATACATGCTCTAAAAAGATAAAAAAATATGTACAATCAATCTCAAATCTTCCTCACAATGTTATCAAATGCTTTGTCTAATATTCAAAGTAATTCCTTTAACTTGAAGCAGTTTAGACATATTCTATTCAAAATTTGTTTAATCTCTAGAACATATAGAAAATGATGTACTCATTTAAAAACTCAATATGTTCTACTCAATCATTAAGTTTGTCACTTCCACAAGTCTTGTTTTTATTGCTCTTTTTAAGATAGATTCAATCTAGCACATGACACCTATCTTTTTTTTCTATACTTCTACTTTCACAAATCTTGTTTTCTAATATTTGTACATTCACTTTTAATCACTCAAAACCAATGCTCAAGAAGTTTCACTCAATCATTCGACCAATAAAACATAACTTGCTCACAAACCATAAAAATGTGTTTTCATACTTATTCAAACAAGGAGCACAATGTGGGTCTCAAACCCTAACTTAAATAATCCTCAATATCTATCTCAAGTGTTCTCTAAACATTCAACCATGAAGCATATAAACATTCACTCAAATATTTCCAACAATGCTTATCAAACAATCCTTTTCACTCCATCTTAAGTTTCACACTTTCATTCCAACTACTTCTAAACAAAATATAATGTGCCCATTCCCTTTTGCTTTGATGGAGATATATCTTCAAAACCTATTTTACTCAACCAATTTCTTTTCTTCCAATTCCATGGTTAGATAACAATAGTCTATCTCAAAATGTCAAAATGAATATTTCACACCATCCACAAAATATTCCTTCCAACATGTGCTTAGTGGAATCTGAAAGACATACTCTAAAACCCTTCTTTTGATCTCAAGGAGAATCCATTAAAAATTCATCATAATGACACAAACTTCTTCATAATGCAAAATATACAATAAAATTCAAATCAATTTTACACCTTATAACTCCTAAACTTATAAATTAAATCAACCTAACAAGATCACACATTACAAATATTTTTTTACTATTACACCTTTTACCTCTCTCTTTAAAATGATTTTCAATCAAACTATTTTAATCCAAAACCATTTTTCAAAATAACACCAAAAAATTGAATGCCCTCTCAACTACAAAAATGCCCAACACATATCATATTTCTAATCAATCAAATGCCAATAAATATGTGTATGTAAAGCTATAGTAGCTTAGGAACCAAAAAGAAGATATAGTATTTTTCCAAGTATTAATATCTTGAGTTCATCCAATATGTATTATATCACACTCATAAATTTTATTTAACATGACATTATTTGCTTCACATTAAAACTTTATCTCAGCCAATTAGATGTCTTTGTATTGACTATCACACATAATTTGCTTTTCCATATAATTTATCCTAGTCATAAAATTTTAGCATGTTTGCTTTTGATTGTATCATTCTTAAACTTTTAGGAAATATTCTATTAAAAAATATGTCTCATGGCTTCAAATATATAGAAGATATTTTACAAATTAGTTACTCCTTTTTTTTGAACAAGACTCTTGACGTTACATATGAAATTATTTTTGGGGGTAATAATCCAAGAGACCATAGGCAATATAGAACGTAGGACTCTAGAATATGGAAGAAACACACTAGATATGATATTATTTCATTAACAAAAAAAAATGGATGTTATTTTAATAGAGGATAATCTAGACTAAGTTTAGTGGGCATAGAATATTTATATCAGAGGATACCTAGAATCAATAGAGACCATCAAATGGAAGACAATATTCTTTTCAATGTTGTACTATGTATTTATTTGGACCAATAAAATTAAAGACTACTCAATATAGATTCACAAAGCATCAATATTTCAATAATACCTTAGGTACTTCAAGCACTTCAAACATTCAAGGGCATGTTATTAGATGGAAATGGTTACCTATTTCCTAAAATAATATTTTCCTCAAGAATGCACACCAAGCTCTAATACCACCAAAGACAATGAGTGGTAACAAATAGAAACTTTAAGCACAATATCATACAAATATAACACATAGACAATATATAAAGTATATGATTATTCAATATTACAATATTATATTTTCATCAACTCAAATATTACACCAGCATTGTATATGTGCAAATACATGATGGAGTCTCTTCACATTCAAGAGAATCTTCAATGTTCTACAACTCTTGGAATTTAACCTTTAGTTTTCTTTTCATCCTCCCATAATCTCATAGGGGATGCCTCTAAAATTTTCTCTTATGGGATAAAAATTAATTTGTCTCCCAATAATTACAAATATCGAATGATTATAAACTATCAGATAATTGAAAGATACCAAATAATATAATATTTTCTAATAAGAACTTCACTCGAAGGGAGTGAATCTCTCCAAAATTTAGAGTGAATTGATTCCTCAAACAAGACTTAGCAATTATTCTTTAATTTTATGTCAAATATCTTTATTAGTGATTAATGAAATTTTAGTATAAAATTGAGGCACTAAGTTTAATTTTGAGGAAAAGTATGTATTGGTCCCCTTGGATATACTGGAAACTATTTTAAACTAGGGAGTTGTCTTGACTTCTAATTAAGATTTTCACCTCAATTTGAGGCTCAAAAAAGTTAGAAGAGATTGATAATGGTTTCTTCAAACCCCTAGATTTAGGTTGGCTTTTCATTGTTTCTCATAAAATACTCCTACGTTAACCTATACTAACTTGCATTGAAAGTAGAATGTTGAAAAGTAAATGGCATAAATACAAATGCATGTAATAAGGGTATGAGTGATTCAAGTAAATATGGGTTGAAACTCTAGGGAATAAAATGTTTGATCAATCAACACACGAGAAGTAAAATAATATTAAATTTCCACCTATTCATTAGATTATAAAAATGATAAGCAAATGATAATATGGGGTAGAAATGGTATGCCATGACCGTCATCCACTTAGTAATACTAATTTCTTATAATTTGATGAGGTCAAAGCATAATGCAGGTTTTTTTAGTATAGATTTAAATTCTCATGACCAATACATGAATACAATGAGGTCATTAAGCCCTTATTTATAATAAAAGTTTATCCTTGAGTTACCTATGGTAAGAAAAAACTTCTACTAGTGATAGTAATGATTCGAGATATGTTTATCGAAATGACGCACCACCAAATGTTACATACCCCTAATTATACCTCTATCGGGATTAGAAGATTTCCAAAATGACTTGATCTGGCACCATGACAAAATTTTACATTCCTAAAAATTTACCTTGTCATCCATACCTTCAATTTATCTTTATGATCTAAGTATTTTTATCCAATCCAACAAGGGAATCACTCGCATTACCAAGCATAATGCCATCTTTTGTTAAAAAATTGCTCCTTGAAACCAATCAACCATCTTTTGCAATAAAATTAGTACTTGAAGCCAATCAACCATTTTTTGCAACTGAATTGACACATATTCCATACATGAAAAAAATTTATGAATTGTTATAGAATGTTTATATAAATTCTTATGTCACATGTTTTACCAAAAATTATAAAATATTAAAATAAAATCAACATATTGTAATTATATAATTAATAATTAATTTAATAATATTACATTTAAAATATAACCATATTTTATAATTTAATAATAAAAATATTTATTGAATATTTTTTGAGGGATAGTGCAATAATTCAAGGATTTGGCTCTTCTTTGGGAGTTCCAAGGATCAAACTAAAGCATGTGTGTATGGCTACGTGTTAATCCTCTAGTGATAAGTTTATCTCTCGGTCTTATGAGGGGTCTGATAGCTTTTGTAGCCTAAAACTTAATGTAAATCTTACAAAAAAGTAAATACAATATCTAAATAAAGTTGCAATATAAAGAACTTAATAATAAAACAAGTATAACTTAGAAAGACTCATAGAATAATCAAATAGAAATACTCACAAAAATACTAAAAATGATATAGAATAAAGGTCTACTAATGCATATTATGTGCTATGTATTTTCAATACCAATTGCAATACTTTATCACAAATATGTAATAGTATGTGTCTCTTCATATGAAACAATCTTGACCTTCAATATGCTTTGTAACTCTTCACTTTACAATTCTAAGGACACATGTTCACTCTTACATAATGGATACTTGTGCACATCCACACTCACAATATTTGCACACTAAATTACATGACACTTGTGCATTTCCTACACATTATTATATTACATGAAATAAAAACTCACACTCTAATCTAAGATACACACCTAATATAATTTTGTTCCAAGGTGGTACATTAGCATGTACTAAATAAAGTAATATTCTCCAACATCCCTTGTATTACATTATTTGGTTATTAAATATTTTAGTCTTCAATATGGGTCTTCATGTTAATCTTGAATCCTGCGCTGCTCTTTCTTGCTTTCTTCAATTTGCTTCCTTTATGTAATCTGATTAGTATATATTAAAAATTATTCTTCATGTATTACTAATATTGTTGAAAGATCCTTGACTTAATTATCTTCTACAGTCTCTTATAGTTCCTGAATTTCTCAAGCTAAATGATCATTTTGATTCTCTTCTCTATATTGAGTTGTGGCTCATTATATTGATACTAATAAGGATGTTGCTATTAAAATTATTGCTTATGTGGATGATATTGAGTTTGGTACTGTCTAATTGTATTGGTCTATTTGCTTGACCATTTTTATTAATATGATTCCTTGAGTTATATCTATAAAGACTTGTATTATGATTTCTTATTTTGTAAATCTGACAATATATGTTACTCTTATTAAATCTATCTTTTGAAATTGAAGCAACATGACCTTGAGTATTCTCTTTAGCTACCAATGCATTGTTAGTCATTTTATCTTTGATAGAATTCTCAACTTCATATTCATGAAGAATATTTACTAACTCATCAAATGAAATTTTCTTACTAAGAGTTTGTAGAGAAGTAACTAGGTATTTGTAATTTTCTAAAAAAACCCTTAGGATCACTTGAACAAGCAATTTGTCTTCTACATTTTAACCTAAAGTTATTAGTTTTTCTTTTAATTCTGCCACTCTTATTAAAAATTAATTCAATGCTTTCACCACTACTAACCTTTAAAGAATGCAATTGAGTTTGAAGATTTAAAATTATAGCTTTGTTATTTCCTTCAAATATTTTGGTTAAAGTATTCCATGCTTCTACAGAGGTTGCTATTAAGCTTATGTAAGGTTGTATCTCATTTGTAATAGAAAATATAATTATCATAAGAGCTTTAGCTTATTCTTCTTCATAATTTTTAATTTCTCTATCACCTTTAGCAAGTTTTATTTTGGTTCCTCTAACAATATCCTACAACTTTTCTACTATCAAGATTGATTTTACTTTGTTTTTCCATGAAGCATAATTAGGACCTTTGAGAATTTGGGATTCTAAGAGAAAAAACTTGTTGGATGTCATGACGATATTTATGTCTCCCTAATTGAATAGAAACTAGAATGTTTGCAAACTTATAGATTCCTAAATTTTAAGTAGAATTTTTTGTCTCTCAATAGTTAAATTATTGCAAATATTCTATGGTTTTTGAATTTCAAGAAGTAATAAACTATTAAATATTTCATGTATTATTTAACCCTTTGAAAAACAAGACTTCAAAAATAATAAAGCCTACTTATCACTCCAAAAAGCAATTAAGTCAATGATTTCTCTATTAAACTACTTATTTCTTCATTAGACTTATTTAACCTTAGCAAAACAATAATATCTAAAAATATGCACTCCTTATTTCTTCTTTTAACTTAATAATATTTAGAAATACTAATTTACCTCCTTAAATGTGTGTAGCTTGGTAAATGATCGTTGGCGCTACATTACTATGCTCCCCTTGTCTTTGAACAAATAACTAAGAGACTTTAGTGTGTTAGGATTATTTGCATGAAACACTATTAAATACTTCTCCAAGAATATTTCAACCTCTACCTATCCACTTCCTTTATGTCATATGGTAGAACGCATGCAAAGAGAATTGGTTATTTAGTTAACTTCTAACGCTTCAAAGCTTGGATAAAAATAATGCTTCATTGTCCTTCTACTACCTAGCGAATGCAATTAAAAATTCTTCTATTGCCCTTTATTCAATTCTTGATGTTATACTTTCATTACTCTTCTTCTTCACTATGAATAATGTAAAAGCTTCACCTTCTCTTGGTCTGCCTCTTGATCTTCCTACATCATGTTTAATACTCTATAATGGTGATGCTTCTCTATAGTACTATGTTGCTTAGATGGAATTTTGTTACTTTTTTCACTCTATTCATAACAACAATATCTTGTTTAAATATTTCTATTGGTTGGCTAGATGGAACTATACTCTATGAAAAACACTATCTAGTTGATACTGTGTTTGGCTATGTTATTTATCGTCTAGTGTGCAATATATTTGTCACTATGTTTGGCTATGGTGCTAGTTTCCTAGTGAGTGTTGGTTGTCTAAATAATGCTTAATATTTTAACAGATATTATCTCCTTTCATGTTGAATATCGTGAGCGCTATTGCACTCCCTTCCAAATTTTTACATGGATTTCTATCTTCTATGTTGTTATGGTTTATATTGTAGGTTTAGGTAATATTCAATATACAAAAACATACATCATTAACTTATCCTATCTTATGCTATCATGGCTATGTATTTCTAGTAGCTTAGCTTAGTTATGTCCCTTCTAATAGTTATGTCATTGCTAATGTCTACCTTCTTGGTAATGCCAATGTTCTTGCTTTTTCTTACTGTAACTTATTAAGCAAGACATTCCACCTCTCTTTACATATTCTCTAATATCTCTACAATGCTTAGACGTCTATCAAATATGATCTTTGATCTTCATTATCAGATTACATAACCTATTTTTTTATATAATTGATTGCTACCTTGCTCTTTTGTTGTCTTAAAATGTTTGGTTTCTTTGTTGTCCAATGTGGACAACTAGTGTACTTCCTTTGATGTGCTATGTACTATAATTTAGCCAGTTAAAATATCTTTGGACTGTTTACAACTTTTAAGAAATATGTTCAAGTAAACATGTTGTGGCTTTGATACCATTGATAGCTTTTGTAGCCTAACACTTAATGTAAATCTTATAAGAAATTAAATACATGATCTAAATAAAGTTGCAATATAAAGAACTGAATAATAAAAGAAGTATAACTCAAAAATACTCTAAGAATAATTACATGAAAATTCTCATTAAAATACTAAAAATGATATAGAATAAAGTTCTACTAATGCATGTTATGTGCTATGCATTTTTTATACTAATTACGATACTTTGACATAAATATATAATAGTATGTGATTCTTCATGTGAAACACTCTTGAGCTTCACATTTCTTTGTAACTCTTCACTTTCCTATTCTAAGGACACATGTGCACTCTTACATAATGGACACTTGTGCACATCCACACTCACAACACTTGCACACTAAATTAAATGACATTTGTACATTTCCTACACATTATTACATTACATAGAATATAAAATCATCTAACATACACACCTAATCTAATTTTGTACCAAGGTAGTACATTAGCATGTACCAAATAATATAATATTTTAGAACTGGATCATGGTTTGGATAAGATTAGGATAAGATTACTCAACTCTAATCATAGTTGTAAAAATTTCTTACACTATCCAAATTAAAAAACAAAAAATAAAAAAAATACTAAATTTCATTTTTACTATCAATTAAATAAACAATACCAAAATCATCGCATTGCATCAATATTAAATACATTAATATATTATAATATCACTTTCAATTCATTAGGCAAGACTAGTAATTTGTTGAATGTGGAGTTGATTAGACTACATTATTAGATATTATATGTGAAAAATTATATAATTATTTTTATGATATATATATATATATATACACCAAACAATTTCATTTTAAAATTTCAAATATAATTATTCAAACAGTAGACTCACAAGGTTTACAGTGATATCAGTTGTAACCGGATGCCCAAGAAAAAAAATAAAAACAATATTATAATACTTTCATAACTATCTTAAAAAACTTAATACTTTATTTTAATATAACATTTCATTGTTCGTATTAGAGTATCACCAAATATTACCTCTTTTAAAAATTTCTCCATTGCAGTCGATGTATTTGAACATATCAGAAGGGGTTAAATTCGCTTATTCTGCACATTGTCGACGTCAATACCTGTCTCTGTGTTGGTAGAAAACTATGTCTTATATAAATCAGGCTAACGTGAATGGAACCTTCTGTGGCAAAATACTTCAGCCTTTCCTATTTTATTTTTTAACTGTTTATTGATTATAAAAAAGGTCAGGCACTTAAAAAAATTTAAGATTTTTTAATAAAATAAAATAATTTTTAATTTTTATAAATAATTTTTATATCTTAAGAGATAACCAAGAACACTCTAGACTATAAAAAGACTTCACCCTTATCCAAACCTCGTCGTTGCAAACCAGTGTCTTATTGTGTATGATTATTTATGTTTTTTTTCCCATGCAGCCTCCAACCATAAAAGCATTACCGTCCATATGACAAACATTTCTCCGGGCATGTCAACCAGAAAATCCAAAAGCCTTCGTCAAAAGTTACATCAAGGAAAATATCAAGGCAGATGGAATGTTTGCATATTATCTTTTAAATAGTTTTATTGTCATTCCTATCCAACCTTTACACAAGTGGGCGCATATTCAGTCCGGCCTGGATAACGTCAAGAATTAGAAATGAAATAGATTCTACAGCTATACAGATAAATATTTAAATTTCGCTGTCATTCATTCTTTAAATACTCCAAATCAAAGAACGGGTACTACACGGATATGGAGCTTGCTTTCACTTTTATGGGCTTGAAAATGGTGAGGAACTGCGTTATGTGTAGAAATTTGGAAGGCAAGTTCATTGTGGAAGGAATGGGAGGACTAGGAAAGATTGTAGAAGTGTTTCTGTACTTAATAGCACCGAGAAGCGTGCAAATGTTTGCAGAAAGCCACCGTAGCGATTCATACTCTCTTTTGTATTCATATTTCTTGCTAAATATGATAGCTGCAGAGTGGGCCGATTTAGATATAGATTTCCGGATCGTTGCACTCCTGCAGAAAGACTGCAATTTTTTAAAAGCGAATCGTACGCCCCTCCCGGTGGTATTATCGGCTTGGAGAGATTGATTGTTTAGATCTTCGGCCGATTAAATTGGTGGAGAAGTCTCTTAAAGGTGGAGATCAACAATTGGAGTCTAATGTTTCTCTTAATTTCAGGTTGTCGTGTATTATAATTAAACCAAAAAAAATTATATTGATAAATTGAAGATAAACTATGATAAGGTAAGAAAATATATTAGATTCTGAACTGTATAAGATATAGGCACTTGCTTGGCTGTGTGTATGCCGCCTTTCTTTCTTGCACAACGTATGCCTGAATTCTTGTGTAATGAGCAAGTCCATCCTGTAGGCCGTTGACTGTAACACAAAAAAATTATAGAATTTTAACATCAGGCATATAGTTGTTCTTTATATAAGTACAATGAGAAGATGTTAATGATTTATATTACAGTGTTGATCAGGATGGATTTACGAGTCACTTTTATTGATATTATATACATGTTTTTAGTTTAAGGGGATTCAGTTGTTCAAGCGATTTAAATCTTTAATGTTTGCTAATATCTCTTATTTATTATTTTATAAAATTTTATTATCCAAAAATAATTATTTAAATGGTTAATAAATTAGTTGGATTATTAATTTGTGCGGGTTCTTAAATAACTACATTATGTAATTTGTATTTGTAATAGTTAGTGCATAATTTTCAAATTTTCGATATTCTTTGTTATGGTTTATAAATTATTTTGTAATTCGTTATATAGGATTGAAATAATTTTTTATTCATATTATATCATGATAAATTTTTCACCGAACATATTAGATCCATTGGGTTAACTATTAAGGTTTATCTTTGAGATCAAAACCTTCACTAACTTAAAACCTGCCACTGATCTAAAGCTCAGAATTTTAATTTAAGGAATATAAAGAAAGAGTGCAATTCAAAAATTATAGAGTATAACAAACCAGAATACAAAATATATAGATAAAATAACATAATGATTATTGTTAAGAAACATAGTATAATGAAAATAATTTTTAGAAAGAGATGTAATGCTATAGCATAGCATCCATTACTTATATCTTTTACATTTATAGGTGAACTCTTTTGATATAATATTTTAGTACGTTAGAAATGATCATATTGAATATCGAATGTCACCCATATGGTAGTTCACCTTCCATGATTCAAGCGGTCATCTATATAAAAATGCAATGATGCAACTTCCATGAGTTACAAAGTGCATTTAATTAGTATATCCTTTTGTGTTTTATCTTTGGCTAGTATGTCAACATGGATAGAAATGCACTTTTCACTAACACAATCTAAGAATAGAAAAGTATTATTTTAAGTAAATATTTTATTCTATATTTTTAAAATCTTTTATAGCATTCTTTGGATAAATTTGTTAGCAACTTGTATGTGACAATTTTGCTTATAAAATTTTTAATTCCCTCTCTCTAATATTTCCAATGCTTTTAGAATGGATCAAAATGGATTCCTTAGCATAATTTTTTATCGTGTTAACCACATACATATAAATGCACTACCTTAGTGTTATGCGTAAAGGGTTGGACCTGAAATATATTTATAAAAATTGGGTTAATCAAATTTTGAAATCAAGGTGAATCATGTCCAAAGTCATGTAGGAGATATGGAGAATCGCATTTTTTTCCACCAAAAATTATAAAAATGTAGTGAGTTTATCATAATATTTCAAAAAATTTATAAAAATTTAAAATGTACTCAATTTATTAGAATTAAAGGTCATGATAGCATTGAAAGCTTATACTTTAATTAAAATAGACAATCGATCCAAAACTATGGATGAGAGACTCTTGACTATTGATAGTAACACAATGGATAAAAGACTCTTGACTACTGAGAGTAATAGTATTTATGATATACTTTTGACTATCAATAAAATACTATGGATGATAGACTCTTGACTACCGATAATAACACTATATATGATAAACTCTTAACTATCGACACAACACTATGGATGATAGACTCTTGACTATTAACAATAACAATATGGATGATAGACTCTTAATATTGATAATAATATTATGGATGATAGACTCTTGACTATGATAAAAGACTATTGACAACAACACTATGGATGATAGGCTCTTGATTGCTGACTAGGAGCAACATAACAAATGATAGAGGATTGATAACAACATAACCAACAACTAATGATTAGTAGAAATATAATCAAAAACTGGTGACCAATAGCATCATCTACAATAGTTCCAATTAAATGCAACCATATGTCAAACCCACATTTATTTCAACCATGTAGATAAGTATAAAAAGGCATGCACAATTATTTTTGATATTTTTCCATTGTAAAGTATATTAGAGCAAAGTAGATAATACCTGTTGAGTGGTATTTTCACCCAATTGTGAAAATACACTCTCTCTTAGGATTTGGGTTACAAATCCCCTCTTGCAAAGAAGTTAAACAAACAACTTCTTCAAGGTCTCCGCTATATTAGCATTTTGCATATGTGTATTAGTAATCTCAAATAAAGATATTCAATTTAAATGGTTGGAACACCTTAGTGATTGCAAGTAACTATAAACAAGGGGCAATGTTGGTTTATTTTACCATGAAACTTTAGTGATTTTTCATTGAACCAAAATAAAGCAAATGTGAGTTGGCCCTTATATGACCACGATGTAGTGCCTTAATTCTTTTTATCTTGAGGATTTTAAGGTAGATTTTACCTTTATTAAATCCAAATATGGCTTCTTATCATGAAGATGAAGATAGCTTTCAATGTGATAGATAAACTATCCCTCTTTAGTGAAATAGGTTTTCACAAAGAGGCAATAATTTATGGCCTTAAATTAAGGGCTTTAAATATCACTTTAATTTATCCTTCTTAAATGGAATCAAAATTTCATTAAGATGAACAATTAAGTGCTTTTGAAAAAATGACCTTCAATGTAATACTCAAATTACCCCTCTTTCGTAAAATTAGAATTTTTATGAAGAGGGCAATTTTAGGCCCAAAAATGGAAATTTGTGAAGTGCCATAAAACATAACTCCTTCAATGAAATTGGAATTTTCATGAAGGGAATGTCATCATAGGCTCATGAGCGTAACACAAAACTGAAAAAATGAAAATTGACCTTAAAATGGAAATTTTCTATTTTCGGATTTTTAAAATCTGTAATAAAACAGCAACTTCGATGAATTTTTAAAAATACTAAACAACTCCGAAAATGAAATTTCAAAGTGCGTATTAGAAGTCTGAAGTATAACCTACGCAATGGTGAAATTGTTTTTGGATTTTGAAATTTTTTTACTGTTTATTTTAATGCCTAAAAATAAGAAAAAAAATTTAAATTAAAATTTTGGACAACAGAAAATTAAAGATTTACATTAAATTAATTGCTGAAAATGTAGCAATGCAAAAGCTCCTTCAGTTTGATAGCACCCCATCCTGCAAAACCGAATATGTGAGAATTTCGTACATGCAACCTAGCCTATTTGACCTGCAAAACAAACAGAATCAAGGTGATGAAACCGCCCCTACAAACCATACTTCTCTGGAACGTGTCCTCATGCCACTATGAACCGCAGTTGTTCCTTTCACCTACACGTCGTCATATGGACGTGACCATACTTCATTGCTGGTGCCGCTGCAAAGACCCATCAAACCTGCACAGTAATGTAAAAACATATTAGTTCAATATTTATTTAAATAAAACCTCAATTTCTGAAGAATGCCGCTGCGTTCGAATCTCATCGCTGACGCTTGCTCTTTGAAACCCATTACTGCCGCTCATCGGATGAATTATCGGGGTTCTATCTCCGGTTGGGCCCAACACGGGCTATCCACTGTTTTACCAAAACCGCCATCATTTCATCGGTACCAAACCCTTCTCCTTTCGTGACATTTCCAGACCATTTCTAGCTATGTCTACGGTGCTGCATTCAGAGAAAGTACACCTCGCAGTGTTGACACCAAGAATTCTGGAATCCACGTCATTTCTCCATGGTTATCCTGCTACCGGAGTCTTCTTTCATTTCTTTCTGCGGCAAAATCTTTCGACTATAGATTAAAAGCTTCCTTGATCATCGATGTTTTGGACTACGTTACCTCTGGCCTCTTCTCTTTGTTAATGTTTCTGACCATTATATCAATTTTTTTTTAAGTTTCTTGAAGTTTCAGTCTTCGAAACACTGCAGTATGTTCCACTTTTCCGCCTGCATACATTCTGTAGTTCATCACAGCCTATTAAAATTTACTCCTCTATTGTATTGCCTTTATAATCCAACTCCGTCGCTGTGTTCTTTACTCCTGTCATGCATAGGTATGTTAAAAGTTTTTTTATTGAGTAAATACTTCTTATACATATACATATTCATCGTGGAGATTGAACCCAGGTCAATCATCGATAATATTAATGGCATCCCTGCCGGTAGACCACATCACCGATAATGTCAATGGCATCCCTACTGGTAAACCACATCACCGATAATGCAAATGGTGTCCTTGCGAGTAGACCTCATCACACCGAATTATTGGCACCGCATACCGGACTGAAACTCTATCTCGAAACCCTTGTCTCCATTATCATTATCGTGTCAAAAATTTATACCAGTATCCATTTGTCACCGGAGGCCCTAAACTCGCTGTATTACCTCTATAACTTTTCATGGTGCCCTTGTTATTTGAAAACCGCCGCATGACCTACACATTAACAAGTTTTGACATATTAGAAACCCTAAATGTTTATAATTAAAGGCAACAACTTTTATAATGAAAATTAAAACTTTTTAACATGAGAATGTGAAAGCCTATTGCTTGATTTATTCTTTCTTTTTTTATTTAGTCACATGCACTAAGATATATAATACTATATTATATAAAATAATATAGTATTATCCTTTCATTTATTTATATATATATATATATATATATATATATATATATATTTATATATATATATTTTTTTTTTTAAATACATATATAAAGATATATATTTAAATTTTTATTTTTATTATTTGAAACATACAAATGAAAGAGAACACAAAAAAAATAACGATAAAAAAGCTAACATAAAATTTGACGATAAATATCATCAACAACAAAATTTTGATGATAAAAATGTCAACAAACAATTTGCGAAAAGTGTGCACCCCAAACAAAGCCAAACATTAGATACTTAAAACAAACTGCAAACATCCCAAAAAAAAAAAAAAGGTGGGTCCCCAATTCTTGGGGTCGTTGTGGATCAGCCACAACAATACCCTAATAATTTTAACCTATTAGCTTACCCTAATACGTTACTATTGTGGTTATTATTCTTTTCACTTATGTGTAATGTGATCTGGTGAACCAAAAAAACCTTAGAACATATTTACAAAATTCTATGCCTTGATCCCTAGAATATTATAGAATTTTCTACCACTTGCAACAATGGAGAGCTCTTCCTCCCCTGTTCTTTAAAATATTTCTTTAAAAAATATTGTTTGCCCACTTATTTTCTAAATTTTGATAAGATCGAGAAATGACACTATATGGGTCAAGGACTTTGATCTTTGAGTATTAGTCTCAATGCCCTAGTACAACATAGATAATATTTTTTTACAAATTATTGTTACCTCATACAATAATGATGGGTTAATTATCAATATCACAATTAATAATAAGACTCTTTCACTATAAAAACCTCAAACATCTAGATATTGATAGGCCTACCACACAAGGATGTTGATCCCATCACTCCAATGTATATTTCAATTAATGATGATAAAGTATACCCAAAAAGCACCTTTGATGTACCATCAATTTTTTTTATAGGTATAATTATCCATGTTTAATTCTTTTCTAAAGTTAAAATTCCTAGCATTGAGTAAATTTCTCAAGTATTAGTTTTATCTTATAATCCTTTTGCAATTTATGCTACTAAGTGGAGAAGGGGTTTGAATATTGGAATTGTTACAAATAAGTTCATTAGAGCTTGCATCAAATTCTTCTAAGCATGACTTGTTTTGCAAGTAAGAACAATAGACATTTCATTATAGGTGTTGGCCTATTTGGTTTGATGTCTTACCCACACCAAATTTTACTGGAGTACCTATATTTTGAACCACATCAGAGGGGATCTCTATAATGTCCAAACAAATAATTCTACCTTTATTTTCACAACCAATTTTATAATATGTTTTTCTCAAAATCTTATTATAATGTACATAATACCTTAGTACCAACCTCACTACACCTAAACCTGAGGATAATTAGCTTGACAATCAAACAGGTGTAGATAAATTTGAATTTTTCAATCAAGTAATTATTCTTATATTAAAATACTTTTTTTATTTTTTTTTATTTGTACTTGAATGTAGAGAAGAACATCATCTTCTTCCAATAGAAGGGAGGCTACAATAAGAGATCACCTATAAGAAGCCACTAGAGATTTTGACATAGTCAAAATCAACACCATTATTTACAAGATCTACAAAATATTTGAGGTCTTCTACTTCTATTTCTTGTGCACCTCCAATAGCTACACGTCATGTGTAAATTAATATTGAATAAGTGAACCAACCTATATATATGATAGGTAATATTATTGTTTCAAACTTTGGTTTAATATCATGTAATTCATTTAGTAAAAAAAATAGTTACTTTTATTGAGTTGTTTTTATATATTTTCATAGCAACACTCCACTGATCCATAAATATATGCAATCAAATTTACAGACCAAAGAAGTCCAACAAGTCACATCTTTATTTTGTAAGTGTAATTAAACTAAATTAATACCCATTTAGTTAATTAAATTTTATTGCATCATTTTTTTTAAATATTTTTTAATTAAATTTTATTGCAACTCTTTTTTAAAATATTTTTTAATAAAATTTTATTGTAATATTTTATAGAGGTACCAAGGCAATTATCTCATAGAAGACAATATATGATGCCACCACTAACTCCACAATAACCATAATTGATGAGAGGTCAATGTATGCATGGTAAAAATATATTTTCTACAAGGGATCGAGGAGGAGCACCAAGCAAGTCTTTGTTAAATTTTTGAAATATTTCTTGGAAATATTTAAATTTTACATGGAATTTTAGAATTCGATAATGCTCCACTTGATAAGGATTATTTATTTCAAGGAGACATTCCTAGTTTTTCAAAGCAACTGATGTGCTTCAAGGTACATAATAATGTAATGATACACAACGAACTAAAGGGTTAGCTGCCACTATCAAGAACTCATTTTCTTCCCATAAACCATCAACCCTCTTCCTCTAATTGATTGAATGATAACCACATAAAACCTTAATCTCATATTTTTATCATTATAAAACTTTTATCCATCCTTACCAACTACGATACATGTAACCATGGGTTATAATCTAATCGAGTCCTAAAATACCATCGAAACCTTCGACGACCCAAAATATCATTGAAACCTTGGATGACGTGGTGAAAATTCTATGACTATGGAATCCCGTGATGTTCCACGGGAGAGCCCACATAGATCTAATAGAAAACATTTTTTGAATTTCTGAAGCGATTGAATTTTTTAGAAGATATTTTATCGTCAAATAATTGTGAAGAAACCATTAAAGAAATGGTTCTTTAATATATTGTTGAAATAAGAGGGTGGGAGTATCAGTCCAAAGTTATTATCAAGGAAATTAAAGTCCAATATAATTTTTTAAAAAGAGGATATTTTTCTTTAGTGGAGCACAAACCAGAAAAGCTTGATGCTTTGTTACATCAAGCTAAATTTGGCAAGGTGAAGGCCACCTCTATGTATAGTGATGAAATTTTAGATATTATTTTGAATAGGTTAGATAACCTTAACACTGAATCCCATGCATATTTTAATCAATGGGCTATTGACAAGAAAAAAGTTGAAGTTGCAAAGGTTACAAAAGATGTAGTTGAGGTAAGTCATCGTAATTTTGTTTACTTTTATTTTTTTCATACATTTATCAATTGATATATTTTTTCTTATCTCTTGTGCAATATAATTTTGATAACTTACAGAAATGGGTGAATAGCTTGTATGTTTATCTAAACAATGCAAATAAAAATTTGCAAGAAAGAATGATTACATATCATAATAAAAGACAATAATATGTTTAAGATGATCATAAAGGAACACCATTTAGATGCTATTATTTTTCTTAAGTAGAAATAGAAATAAATACATTCAAAATTAAAATAAGATCTTGCTAAAGAAGAAAGAGTGTTGGTTACGAGTTTGGACACAACACAAGAAGGCTTGATGAGAGTTGGTGGACTAAAATGGCAAATTGTTGCAGGAATTCATGAGAAAAGTTAACCTAAACCTCTAGGATATCTAGCATCTACTTTATGTCCCCTAATTGAAGAGTAAAAACATAAACATACAATTCACTAGTTGATTTTAAATTTTGTTGTATAGCAATCAATAATTTTGTAAAATGTAATGATATGCTTTTCAAATTAATAAAAAAGATATTTCCAAAATTTGTGTATTATATTTTTTAATTATTGTTTCAATTTATATTTGTGTATTGGTTTATATTTGTTTACTATTGGAACTATGAAAATTTAAAAATAAATATATAAAATTAATGATAATGATGCAATTATGTTTACTATTAGAACTTTATATTGGCCCCAAGTAACTATCTATGGACTCCATCACTCTAATGTGCCATATAGGACTTTCTATAATATAGTTATTTGTAAAATAGATGTACACACTAATGTGCCATATAGGAATTTCTATTGTATAGTTATTTGCAAAATAGATGTACCTAGGGGACTTTAAATTACATTATATAAATATATAAGAACTCAGTTAAGCCATAGAGAGCATTCTACAATACATATATTTACAAAATATACATACCCAAGGGTACTTTTAATTTAACCCAAATTAATATCTCATGACTTTGATGTTCCATATAGGAATTTCTATAATACAAATATTTACAAAGGATACGTCCAAGGGTGGGTTTAGATTTATTAAAAGGAAACAATTGTTTACAATGCTCAATCAAGCAAACCAAGGCTATAATATAAAACATAAAACTTTATGATCATAGACATATAATATAATAACAAGGCTTTAACATAAAACATAAAATTTTATGAATATATAGGGCATGAATCCCAAGGATTCTAGGTGAGAGAAATTAATATGCTTTTATTTAAGAAGGAAAGACAACCTACCAATGCCATATTATTGAAATATATTAGGAGAATAGTAAATATATGCATGGTGGCTATAGTCTTGTGTCTGAAAATAGTAACAAGAAAGACTACATTATTCAATTTTTAGATCCCGAGAAGAGGTAGATGAAACTATTATAAACTCCTACAAATTTTGGAGAGAAATCTCTTGCTTATGTAACCTATATATATTAGTTTTTTTAGCGTTATAAAGGATCGACAATTTTTTGAAACTTCATTTCATTTCTATGTATGTAGTAGTACACATATTTCTCGCTTATCTTGCGAGCAAGTGAGCCCCTACTTCTAGAATAATCTAGTACGGAGACAACATAAAGAATGGAATAATACAACTAAATTCACTTTATTTTCCCAAGTATTTAATTACTTTAGAAAGCCTATTTAATCTTGATGAAAATTAGGAAAGATAAATCAAAAAGTAAAATCCTCTTTGTATCATCTTGTTAAGGTATTTAAAGGGAAGAATCTATTGCTTTGATAAGATTACACTCAGGAAGAAAGGGACATTTTCAAAGATCTCCATCATAAGTACAGATAATATCTACAACATATTATAGAAAATAATATTATATTGAAACCTAATGCTAAACCTCCTAGGAAAATATTTACTAGCATGTCAAAAAAATTGAGGTAATAATAAAGAAATATTTGTTGATGCTCCGATAAGCTTATATTATTTTTTTGATCAAGCACACCACCTAGGATGTTAATCTAGTTTTTGAATGCAATAAAAATGGTTATATAGGGCTATGTGTCAACTTGAGGAACTTGAACTAAGCCTCTTTAAAACATCACTATTTTTTTTCCACCATTGAACAGATTTTGTAGAAGGTAGTTAGGTCACAAATGTTGACTCTTCTTGATGGGTTCTCTAAATATAACTAGAGATAGGTTAAACATGAAGATAAATATAAAATAGCTTTAATAACCAAGTGGGGGACCTTCACATATCAACAAATATCTTTTGGTCTATCAGCAAATGTGTAACCTTCCAAAGGGCTATGGACATAGTTTTTGTAGGATTGGTATATGAGACTATTCTCGTATATTTTGATGACTTAATAATATTTTTCAAAGATATATGTACATTGATCATATTTAGTCAATATTTTAAAAGTTTATGAAATTTTGCATCTCTTGTAAACCTAAGTCTATCTTTATGACCTAATAAGATAAATTATTAGGTCATGTTGTACCAAAATAAAGTTTAGCCATAGACCTTGATCAAATCAAATCCATCCAAGACATCTTATTACCCAAATGGTTATATCCATAGTCATCGTTCAAAGGGATCATGTCATTCCTAGGCCAAATCTAGTTTATTGTTAATTTCATTTTTTTTTAAAATCCCAAATGGTTTGGCCTTTAATCAAGATGTTAAAAAATATGCCTTCCTAGAATTGATCAATGAAGTAAATAAAGACTTCCAATATGTTAAATAGGTCATCACCAAATATTTTTCCTAAATGAACATGGATTTCCCTAAATATTTTAGGTTTTATGTATTTGGTACCAATGAAAGCATTGTATCTATTTTAACCTAGAAGAACGATGAAGATAAGGAATATCCCATCTTGTTTATAATCAAGTCCATACATAACTAAAAAAATATATACACCTATATCAAAAAGGATGTGTTCACCACCATGAAGGATCTCAAAAAGTTTAGGAACTACCTATCAAATAGCAAGACTATCATCTTTATTGTACACCTTCACATCTAATATACTATGCTACATAGTGAATTAGATAAAACGATGGTTGGGTGGATCAACTAAATTCAATAATTTTATATTAATATCACAAACAAAATTAATTAGGGGAAGAGCCTTATGAAAGAGTCTAGTAATGATGATCTCTATGGATTAAATTTCTCTAGTAGAGGAGATAGACGTGGATGATAATACTAGATTTATGGGAGATATGTGCATATATATGGCTATAAAATAAGCACCAAAATGGTTAATGGTCAAATAAAAAGTTTAATTCAAATAGAAGGAAACACATTATGACTAGTTTGATGGCATCTTATTTAGAAAATAATATGATGGCAACTTATTGCACTGCGTAGAAGAAGAAAAAATGTGTGACCTACAGTGAAATCTCACTATGACTTATCTAAAGAGGGTCAACTATAGGTAGAGCCAATTTGAATCTACAAGTAATATTAAAATCCCTAGGACCATTGTTTACCACTAGGAAGCCCATGCTAAATAATCATAAAAAGTTATCATTGAAAGTGGAAAATCACATAAAGTGGATTAGTTGATTTTGTACTCAAAATCCCATAGTAATATTTTCATATCCCTTTTAATGATAATTGAATTAAACCTCATCAATAGTAGTCCATAAGAATTTTTAGTGATAATTGAAAGGACTATACAAGTGATGGATATTGAACCTAGATACTGACTTCAGGTAAGCTAGGAGACCTAGCTAGCATTCACATCTATTTGGATTCATGGTCCTGACTACTTATCCATTATCTCTCTACCACATGTAGTGAATACATTCATTGTGGAGATTCATATAAGGTAGAATTAATAGTAGTAGGAAGTGGATGAAGATATTATAGGATCTTATCATCAAAAAACCCCATCATATATCTACTTCCCCTATATTTAGTCAAAGAGACCATCTAATTTGACATCCTCCCATAAATGACTCCTTCAAGGAGGCTAGCAAGATAGAAAATTTGCACAAGGCATATGGGAACTTTAAAGTCAAATATTATATAGACTAATCAATATCATCATGTATAGTTTACATCATCCTAAGAGGATCTCTAGTATCATAAGAGGACTTAGGAATGGTATCTTATGCTTCAACTAGGTTTTATAGCTAACTATGACCAACTTGCCACTCTATTTATTGAAAGATCCAAAGAGAAGGCAGATGGAATATCTCTCCTAGAATAATTATCATCTATAAATAGAGCTTCGACAAAGACAATAAAAAACATCAACCTCAATTTTCACAAGATATTGTATGGAATACTTGAAGAGTGTTGTCCTCCCATAGGTATGATATTTATATACTATTTAAAGACCTTAGATTATAAAATCCCATTAATGGTTAAGGCTAGAGGTAGAAACTCCCTACCCAATGCCTATGGGATAGCCATACAAGATGAACATGATCTAATTTAGATTGGAAGATGACAATATAGGCCTCTTGTACCTTTATACAATAATATGCAACTCTTTTTCCAACCTTCCCCAATTATTTAGTCAATAATATTCTAGGTGACCTTGATCTCACCTACAGTAACTCATGTATCACTTACTCCAATTCTCTCTAATTTAGAAGATCTAGAGAATAAAACAATGTAAAAGTTGCTCACATTGGTTACTAACAAGATTCTAACCATGAGGAGGGATTGTAATACCCAAAGATACCCATATAAAAATAATCTAAAGATTTATTACATGCATGGATCTAGAGTAATAGGCCTCCACCCCATGGCTACCCAAGTTCTCATTACCAATCCAGTCAATATTAGGGTCACAATCAATAAATAGTGTTTATTTTGACCCCTCTATAGCAAGAATTTCCTAAGCACCCTAGGAAAATAGTACCTCTTTAAATGTAGAGAATTTCACTTATTGGAATTTCCCAACCTTAGATACTTACTCCACCCAAGTAAACTTAAGATATATATACCAACTCTTGGTAGTCATGATAGCTAATATAATACCTTTGCAAGCATCCAAAATAAAAGTAGATGCCAAGTCAATTTGACCCACCCTATTTCATCCAAAATAAAAGTGTGCTGGCAAAGAATGGATTTTGATATCTTAGGACGAGGAGGATATTTACATAATATTTGATAGAGTGGGAAGTATAGCAGTTAACTAGCCATAGTTTTAGTTAGACTATATCATGATGGACATGAAGTGAGCAATGGAGGAGAAGGACAAGAGTAGTCTAACACCCCTTAGCAGTCAACACAAGACACTAAACCAAGCTAGTGTCCCCTCATTATAGTACCTATTGTCCTCTCTAATTATCATAGAAAAGATAATTGGAACAATCATACCTTTCACATAGCAAAATAATAGGGTCAGTCCTAAGATCATAATGTTTGGCTTAGATGAGGACCTCTAGGTATTTTTTACAAGTTTGGATCCTTTTTAATATGTGATCTTTAGGAACACATTTAAAATTTTACAAGTTGGGGGGAAAAGGGTTAGGTAAAAACAAGAAAAGTAAATATTACAAAAAGGAAAAAGTGTTCTAAGGTAGAAAATCAATGATGGACCAAAGATCAAATAATATATCCCTACACAATAGCTCTGGTTATAATACATCAATATGAACACATCCTCTCCTCAACATATATGATCCTAGATAAGATATACATGTATACACATGCATAAAAGAGATGGGTCAAGGCATGGAATCCATAGATGGCTACTCAAAATAGACGTAGACCTCCAATATACACACACATGCAACTAAAACTCATGAATCAATTAAAAATGCATACATACATACATACACAAAAAAGAAATGGGTCATAGGATGAGGAACATAGATGGATACCCAAAATAGATGTGTAGACCTCTAGTATTATATATATATATATATATATATATATATATATATATATATATATATATATATATATATATATATATATATATATATATATATGTATGTATGTATGTATATATGCAAGCAATATTACAAAGATTATGCTAGAAGTAGGGGTTCACTTTTTCGCAAGATAAGCCAGAAATATGTGTACTACTACATACATAGAAATAAAATGAAATTTTTACAAACTTGTCAATCCTTTCTAATGCTAAAACTACTACTATATAGGTTACATAAGGTAGAGTTTTATCTCCAAAAATTTTAGGAGTTTCTAATAGTTTCAGCTACCTCTTCTTGGGATCTAAAAATTGAATAATGCATTCTTTTTTGTTACTATTATCAGACACAAGACTATAGACACATTGCATGTCTTTAATATTCTCCTAAGATATTTCTATAAGATGGCATTAGTAGGTTATATTTCCTTCTTAAATAAAATCATATTAATTTCTCTCACCTAGCATCCTTGGGATTCATATCCTATCTATTCATAAAATTTTATGTTTTATATTAAAGCCTTGTTATTGGATTATATGTCTATGATCATAAAGTTTTATGTTTTATATCATAGTCTTGTTTTGCTTGATTGAGCATTGTAAACAATGGTTGACTTTTTAATAAATTTAAACCCACCCATGCATGTATCCTTTGTAAATATTTGTATTATAGAAATTCCTATATGGAACATCAAAGTCATGAGATATTTGTTTGGGGTAAATTAAAAGTACCCTTGGTTATGTATATTTTGTAAATATATGTATTGTAGAAATCCCTCCATGGCTTAACTGAGTTCTTAGATATTTACATAGTGTAAGTTAAAGTCTCCCTAGATAATGTTGGCAATTTTGACATCTTGCCACATTTTATTTTTTGTTGAAAGTTTTATTGACAGTTTTTGTTGTAAAAAGCGATAAAGTAAAATGAATGAAGAATGCAGCATTTTTAATTGATATATTTTGTTGCAATTGACTTCTACTTTAATCTGATTATTTTATTTTTCATGAACTTGGTGCTATAAAATGATGGGGTTTAAGGTGAAATTAATCTTATAGGTAAAATGGAACCCGTAAAAAATTATATTGAAATTTTATAGTATTGGCAAAGTTGCTTCAGATGAAAGCACAAGTGATTAAAGGGGAAATATGATTTCACATTTTTTAGAGGTGAAAAATAAATAAAGTCGCAAATTAACCACCAAAAAAGGGCCTAAGTAAAATAAAATTTGGATTGAAAATGTCAATTATGTTTAAAGAAAAAAGGAAGTAAGTGCAAGTGCTTTTGTCCCTAATGAGGGGTGAAAATATCTATTACCCCTCCCTAGGGAGAAACACCTTTGTGTTACAGAATGTAAATAAGTCAGGTCAAAGTGTTGAATGGAGAAGTCAAGAGCATCATCACCTGGAGGAGGGGTGAAAGCCCCGTTCACCCCAATATGAGGTGAACCTCGTTTAGAAGTTGGAACATAAAAAAAATGAAAATAGTTGAATATTCAAAGGAACTTTCACTCGAACACTTCGTCCAGGCACTTTCACTCCAAGGAAGGGGTGAAACTCTTTGTTGCCCCCCTATGGGGAAAAATCTTAATTGCAGATTAAAGTGGCACATGGTGGGAACCAATTAAAAATAGAAAAGGTAAAAGGTGATTTCACCCCAAAGGAAGGGTAAAAGCTTCATTCACCCCTCTTTGGGGTGAACGTATGTTTTCAAAGTAGTGGATATTCATGTCAGTAAACATGTTGAAAATTTAAACATTGTTCTGCCCTTGGTGAGAGGTGAAACTCCCATTCAACTCCTTATGAGGAAAAGTTACGGTGCAAGGTATAAATGTGTGTGGGCCTGATTTTAAAATCATGGAATGCAAGAAAAGTGTGAACAAAAGAAGTTAATCCCAATATTGAAAATTCAAACACTCTTTCACCTTGATATGGGTGAAGCTCTCCTTCACCTCTCCTCGGGGTGAACACAAGTTTTAGAGGCTAAAAGTATCAACAATATGAAAGAACTTTGGAAACACAAGTCATAAGTTGTTGGTAGTAATGTCGACAAGATGGAGAAAGGAGCTTTCACCCTAGGTGAGAGGAGAAATTCCTATTTACCTCCCATTGGGGTGAAACAATGAAAAGATACTTTTGGATCACAAAAGAAGGCTTGCCCTTCACACTAAGGCAATAATAAAAAAGTAATAAGAGAGTTTTGGATAATACATTTTCACCTAGCCTTTCTCCAAAGGTTTAGTCGCCCCGTTTTTGGGCGAGATCAATTTCAAGTATCAAAGTACTTTTCAAAGTTGCTTGGTCTAGATAGATGATGAGAATTTAATGATTGAAATGAAGGAGACTATATTTATTGGTTTCATGCTGATAAGAGTGCAGGATTAAATACCATAGGGTAATTTTCATAATTTCCCCAATCTACTTCACCTCTTTTCAAAATAATGCTCAGGTATGATGGAATTTCTTGATAAAGGTGAATTTCCAAGGCATAATGGAGGTACTAATTCAATGGCCATATTTGCAATTTTTATGCATCGACGTCCAAACTTGCTGATTTCCCAAGAATTTTTCCTCAAAAGTTGGATTGCTGCTACAGAAGGAATATTTTTGAGGGTTTTCAAGGAGGAAATTCCTCTTGCTAGTTACTAATCTAGGGATATATTGTCTTTTTGTTTATTAAATTAAAGAGGCAAAAATATTTATAAATACTAGATATTTTCATGTAAGAAAGAAAGGTATAGACACTCTACAGAAAAACACTTCATGTTTTCTACATAAATAAAAGGATCTTGGCTTCTGGTTCTACGAATGATTTTTGTGTGTGATTTTCTTTCTGCTCAGTCATTTCTATTTATGTTCATGTTTATTATCTGCTAAGTTTAATTTCTACATATGGATTTGAATATTGTTGGTGAGGGAGTGAATACTGGAATGCATTTTTTGAAAGTTATCTCTGCAAAATTGTAAGTAGTTTCTTTGCCTTATTTTTGTTCTATGTTGCTCAACCACTTGATTTGAATCTCTAATGTTAGTCTGTCCATAATCCTATATCTTTCAGCTCATAGCCATATTTCCCATTTCTTTCTATTATTTCTCATTTCTTTCTTATAACTCTAAAATTGAAACTGATGTAGAATTTAGTAAGGGAGACAGCCCTCTCTAGAGATTGGTCTGAAGGACATTTCTCTCCTTCAACATTTTAATTTTGGTCATACCTAGGGTGCACAAATGTATGTTTGTATATTAGGTAGATATTTGACCAACATTTTTTGGCACACCTGGTGGGACTCTCAAAAGGTTCCAATTTTAATAGTATTAAGTTTTTATGTTCGACTTGTACTATATTATTAGAACATCTTACGACTTAGATCTACCTAGAAGCCTTTGAACATGAAGTGAGAAAAAGTTTTCTTCATGATCACAAGATTGAAAGCGAAACATTTCGAATATCCTATTGATTTCTATGAACTTGACATCCAAGAGCTATGAGAGCACCCTAGGTTAGTTCCTCCAACTATCCCATAAACTACAACATACTCTCAGTTAGCTAGTGTGTTTTACATTCCTTCAAGTCTTGCTAGTAAAACTACTAGTTTTCCACCACCCCAACCACACACACCAGTCCATATGGCTCAAAACCTACCACTACAATAGCCACCACCAAGGAAATTTCCAGCATGGAATAGCTCAAGAGTTTTGAATCTACAATCTCAAAACCTAATCTCTCAAGCAGCATTGAAGGATTTTCCCACCTATGATAGTACATGTAATATTGCTTACAAGCATTTCAAGGATGTAGCTTCTTTGGTGATAATACACGACATTATAAATAAAAATATTATGGTCCAATTGCTCATGTTATCCCTCAGAGAAAATTTGTATTGGTATCGATATTTACCACCTGCTACTATCACCACATGGGATCAGTTAGCAGACTTGTTGATTAAGAATTTTCATGAGCAAGCTTATCCTTTTTCCTTACTGCATCAGTTTACAAATATTGAAATACATCCACAGGAGTAAATAGTAGATTTCAACGTCAGGTTCACTCAAAGTTGGTAGAGTCCCTGATGGTCTCTGGTCGACCCATGAACAAGTTACATTTTACTATATTTGAGATTTTTACTTTGATATTGGTATGGCCATTCGACAAGCCAAAACCAACACATTTCTATATTTGATCCAAAGCAGATCTGATAGCTACCTCTAAAGGTAACAATACCCATTCTTCTTTGTCTTCCACAACATCTGTATTCCAATGCATTTCACAACCCATGCATTCTATGTATCCTATTCCTTCATGGAGTTCAATTCCACATCAAATTGCATTAGTTTTAGTCCCATAATTATCCTTTATAACTATTCCACAATTACCTACTCCTCATTCTATCCCAGCATTACCTTCTTTGCCAGTACCCTTACCTTTTCCAACACCTCTAGTGCCTTCAAATCTTGATCTCCACATGGAATTATTACAAGAGATGCAGTATCTTAATTAAATGATGATGATGATGTCAAATGAAATCACATCCATCAAGAAGAAATAAGATGAAGTTGAGTTCTGATAAAGAAGATGTCAAATATTGCCAATTAGTAGAGAGCAAGCAGCTTCAACTAGTAAAGGTGCTGAGAGGAACACCACTATGCTGGTTAATAAATAAGTTGATATATTAGAGTGAATGTATTGGTGCTCCACCTATAATGATCCTCATGGTGAAGATACCTACATGGTTAATTTGAACTATGTGTAGACACTGGTAGAAAGTGCTACTGGTGGTCAAGTCAATATGATATTAGAAATCGAACACAAGTTCATGGTCCCATCTATTGAGCAAGTTTTGATTCTCACAAATTCTGGGAAGAAACCTCTCATTGTAGATCCAGCTAAAATGGAGCCATTGAAGGTCCCTATCTAACAAAAGATGTAGAATGAAAAAATATAGCCTCAATTAAAAGCGCATGTGCTAGAACCTAAAGCAAATGAACCTATTTTATTGAAATATCTTTTGCCTACACCAAAAAAGGACAAAATGCAAGTGAAAGCATCAACTTTGCAACTTGCCACTACATAAGTACAAACCAAAATAAAAGAATAGGTGAAGGAGAAACTTAAATACCCATATTTGACCAAGAGTCAGAGGGTAGAGGCTACACAGTAGTACTAAAGCAAATATGAAGTTACTGATGAGCCAAAAGATCCCAACATGTAGTCATATAATATTGTTGAAGAACTGAAGAATATTCCCACCAAGGTGAGTCTCTCTGATGAGCTACAGCTACCTAGATAAGTAGATCTACTAAAGGAATCATTGAAATTCATGAATGATAAAAATAAAATCCTATGTAGACAGTACTGGCTCAGACACTACCCACTTTGGCTATAAAAAAATAGACCTTTCCCATTATATCTCTCTTAGGATGGAGGGTTGGATTGTACATAATTGCATGATTAACTCTAGTGTAGCAACATCTATCATGCCAAAGGTAGTATGTAAATTCATGGTAATGAAGTATACAAGAAGTATCCCAGGTGTTTTGTAGTTGGATGGTACTCATGTCAATATAGTAGGAGTAATCAAGGTCATCCTAATTATTCTGCACAACATACCGTAGATTACTGTCATACAAGAGATCATTGTAGTAGACTTGGAACCATACTTCAATATGTTTTTATCTAGAGAAGTTACATCTAAGTTGGGAGGTTACCTGTCATTGGACTATTCTCACCTAGATATTATTTTCAAAGGGAATATAATACAGATTTATAATGAGAAGCCCTCTACATATCATATAAAAAAAAATTAATATGAATAAAAAGTTGTAGACTAAGTGAACATGGTGATTGAAGAGTTAGAGGATATGGACCTGATGAGGGAAGCTTTAGATAAGCTTCGGTTGGAGGATGAGTTTTCTATACTTGATTTTAATGTGATGATGGAAACAGAGATCGAATATTATACCATCACTAAGCCTTATGAGATTGAAGATAAGGTGGCTAATGATTAAATTTCTACCCCTGATCAATTATGAAAAATGTACTTTGATGGTGCTCGATGCAACAATAGTGTTGGATCTGGAGTAGTATTCATCTCTCCTTAAGGAATACAAAAAAATTATTTGTACCAGTTGACCTGGAGCTGCATAAACAATGTCATTGAGTATGAAGCACTATTATTGGACCTAAAAAAAGCAGAGAAGCTCAAGATTAAATAGTTGTAGATTTTTTGTGATTCCAAGTTGATTGTCAATCAAGTGACCAACAAGTGCATTTCAAAGAAACATTAACTAAAGGTATATCATAATAAGGTATGGGAAATTTTTTAATAATTTGATGCATTAAATGTTTAAGAAATTTTGCAAGAACAAAATAAGAATACAGATCTCCTGGCATCTCTTGGTGCAAATTTCTCTCTAGTTGATAGTATGGTGCAAAAGCCCAAGACTGTAAGGTTAATTTAAAGACCTTCAGTTCTTAACAAGAACATATACTGGTAATTTTTTGATAATGATGAACATATTGTAAAAAAATTTTAAGAAGCTAATAGTATGTAGGGAAGAACACTAGATGGATATGAAGCTAAAGGTTTGATCCAGCTCAAGAATAATCATATCCCAAAAGGAATGATTACATTATAAAGTCTCTTTGATAAAAATGATAGAGCAAAAAAGCATCAAATCAAGGTGGACAAAAAGGAATATACTAAGCTAAATTTGGATCTAGATAAAGTCATCAAAGTTAGGATATATTGCTCTCTGGGGGAGCTTGAAGAAATCAAGGAGCTATTTTAGGAAATTCTTGACATTATCGCATGGAGCTATCATGATATAAAAGGATATGACAAAAATGTAATCCAGCACACCATCAAGTTGCAAGAAGGGGTGAAACATTTTTGTTAGAAGTAGAGGCTTGTTAATCCAAATATTGATATGCTTATGAAAGCAGAGCTACTAAAAATGTTTGAAGTAAAAATAATTTATCCTATAAAGCACTCAATGTGGGTGGCAAATTTGGTTATAGTTCAAAAGAAGAATGGATATATTCATCTGTGCATAGAATTTTGTAATCTAAACCAAGCATCTTTGAAATATCACTATCCCCTATTGCAAATTGATCAGATTCTTCATGTAGTCACTAGAGCATAAATATTTTCATTGCTTTATGGTTTCTCCGGCTATAACCAGATTTGGGTGAAGGAAGAATACCAATACAAAATGGTATTTACTATAAATTGGGGCACCTTCACCTATCAAAGAATGCCTTTCGGTATTTCTAATGTCAGTGCCACATTTTAGAGAGCTATGGATATTGCCTTCGGTGAGTTTTTGAAATGAATTATTGTAATTTACCTTGACGACATGACAATTTTATCACATTACAAGAAAGAGCATTTCTCTCATCTTAGACAAGTGCTTGAA
The DNA here is from genome assembly GCA_028583015.1 of Wollemia nobilis. Classification (NCBI taxonomy): domain Eukaryota; kingdom Viridiplantae; phylum Streptophyta; class Pinopsida; order Araucariales; family Araucariaceae; genus Wollemia; species Wollemia nobilis. Next base: position 1,012,050 of record JAQPPZ010002041.1, on the reverse strand, counting down.
AAGTGTCAAGATTTTGGTATTTCTATCAACCCAAAGAAATCCATTTTTGCTATCAAATAGGGAAATCTCTTGGAACATGTGATCTCAAAGGAACTTTATTCATAAATTCATCACCAAATTTGCTCAGGTGGTGAAACCAATGATGGAACTCATAAAGAAAAATGTGGATTTTAAATGGATATAAAATAGGAGGTAGGTGTTCCAAGAAATTAAAGAGAGGATACTCCAAGCACCTGTATTGATCAATCCAGACTATTCCAAGGATTTTATCCTTTACGCAATGGGTGAGCAGGAAAGTTAGGATGTTGTTTTCACACAAAATAAAGGATATGGGGAGGAACAACCTATCATTTTTTTAATCCAAGTTATTCAAACGCACTAGGAAAAGTACAACTTTGTTGAAAAAAATGTGTATGCGATCATGAAGTCTTTGAAAAAAATTCATATTTCGTCTCTCAAAGCAAAATGATTTTTTATGTCATTCATCCAAACGTCAAGAATTTTATTATTCAAGGAGATCTTGGCGATAAAAGAGAAGGCTAGGTATTGAATATCCAAGAGTATGATGTGGAGATTCATACCATTAAATTGGTTTATGATTGGGCACTCTGTCAAGAGATGGCTAAGAGTGTAACTTCTTAGTCACTAGTACCATTACATGATGAGGTTATCATCGAGAGTAATCTTGTCAACCAAGTATCGAGTGATCACAACTAGACAGAAGAACTTGTTGAATTTTTCACAATTAGAATATGTCCCTCTCATATCAACTCCTCTCAATGATGAAGATTTATATTACAAGTGCTTAGGTACGTCCTATTGCCAAGTGGGCTATTCCACAAAAACATAGATGAAGTACTCCTCAGATTTGTGAAAGAGTTAAAAAGTAGAAGATCTTGGAGGAGTTTCACTCTGGCTTATCCGATGGACATTATACAGGGAGGCCTATGGCCTTGAATATCATCTAGGCTAGATATTTTTGGCCCACCCTCTTTGTAAATACACATAAAGTAAGTCAAAACTATGATAATTGTTAGAGGTATTTTGGCAAGAGTAAGAAGGCATCCTTACCTCTACACCCGATCTAGGTAGAATCTTCGTTTTAATAATGGGATTATAGATTCTAACTCTTCTACTAAGCATAAGTACATTTTAATGATGATAGACTACTTTACTCAGTGGGTGGATACCATCCCAACAAAAAAAGTAAAACAAGCAATAGTTATTTCTTTCCTTGAGGGGTTGATTACCCGTTTTAGTGTGCCAGACTCCATTGTAACTAATAATGGGACTCCCTTCACTGGAGAAAATATTATTGAGTTTATGAGAAGATATGGAATTCATTTGAAAGTATCTTCCAATTATTACCCATAGGAAAATGGGTTAGCTGAGTCTACAAATAAGAATCTACTTTGAATGTTGAAAAAAACACTTGGGAGCAATAATAGAAGTTGGTACTTTTTTCTAGACCAAGCTCTTTGGATGGATTGCATATCAATGAAGAATTCAATTAAAATTCTTCTTATTCCCTGGTGTATGGCAAGGAGGTAGTATTGTCTACCATATTGAACTTCTGGTTCTCCAGACTATGTAGTTGCTTGGTGATGAAGGCGATAAAATTGATCCTATGAGTGTGAGACTAGTGCAGCCCTTGCAGCTCGAAGAAGAAAGAGAAAAAACATATAACGCTTTCATGGAGTACACCAGAACAACATAGAAGTGTTTTGGAAAAAATATTTTTTAAAGGACATTTAAAGTCGATGACTTGGTGTTGAAGTGGAATTCAGATAGAGCAAAACCTAGCAAGCACCACAAGTTTGAGGTGATATAGGAGGGCTCGTTCCAGATCTCAAGGTATAATTATGTTAATGCTTATTATCTTTGGGACATGGATGGCCGAGAGCTACCAATTCTAGTTAATGGTATTCACTTGAAGGCCTATTTTCAATGACTAGATCAGGGGTACAAGTATATAAATATGTATAGATTTTATTTTTTGTAAGATTTTTTATTACTTTATAATATATATATAAAGGGGATGAAGTTGACTCATTTGGAAATATGTCAGGCTTCCCTCAAGAAAAAAATTAATTTCAATCCAAAAATACTTCTCTCTCTAAAAATCAATTTCACCTCAAAATAGTTTTTCGAGGACACATCATGGGTTTCATGCGGAATTAAGTATTTTAAGATTCTTGAGCAGGTGTTTGAGAGCTCCAAAGTTAAAAATTGATTTATTATCAAAATCAAAGGATTATGGGAGAGAAGGAGATATAAAATTTTCATGAAGTCTTAGGGCAAATGTAATTAATAAAGGGCAACAAAATCACCAAGCCACCATGGTGTTAAAAATTAAAGAGGGATTTCACCACACATGAGGGGCGAAACTCCCATTCACCTCTCAATTGGATGAAATTATATGAAGATGCTTTAAAGCATAGGGATGCATTTCAGCATTTCAGGCAACTGCATAGAAAGGATTTTGGCCAAGTTAAGATAGAAGAAAATGTTTTTAGTTAAAACTCCAAGATTAAAATTTTTTTGGGCAAAAGCAAAGATTAATTGATTTTTTTTTAAATTGGCTTTTTCTAAATTTGGAGCAAAAGGAAAGCAAAATATTATTTTAAAAGGAGGGTTTTAGCCATGAAATTTAATCAAATGGGTGGAAGATATTTTTAGGAGCATAGGATAAAAGGAGAAGTGTCCTATCAAGGCAATTCCACCCATCAATATGTGATGAATTTTAAGAATGACCGTCGATATTGAAATGCATTTTCAAAGCACTCGATTGAAAAATGATTACACCCAGATTTACTTTGGGTAATATTTTGATGTTACCCAAATTAAATCATGATTTTAAAGCAAGAGTATGTATTGGCCCTCATGGGGTGAATTAGTTTTTTGGAGTGGCCATTGGGGACCTAGGGTGCACTTTTCGAGGCATAACGCGATGGAAGCATAGTTTTCAAAAAAGATATTACAGTGAATGAAGATTAATAATCATTAAAATCATGGAGAATAGTGCCAGTTGAGTGGAACGAGGCACACGATCTTCCAAATTCATTAGATAATGATATCGCATTTAATTTGGTAGTTGCAAATGCTCTCTATAAATTAAGCACAAGTAACATCATTCAAATATTAAATTTTTTTAATTCTGCCAGTGTGTTTTCATGTTGTTTATAGAAGTTGTAGGGCACCGTAAAGAATTATTGGAATATACACAATGGGTAAGAAAACTACAGAAGCAAAATATGGCATTGAGCCAAAGCAGACTAAAAATAAAGCAAAGGGTTGGAAAAAGTCCAAAAAAGAACGATGAAATGAAAATGTGGATTTGGATCTATACTCTGACACCATGGTAGAAGTTGGAGACTGCATCATCACCAACAAGGGAGTAGTTAAACTTTTCCAAGATGTGGAATTCACCATATAGCAAATGTTGACGTTGGAGAGCCCATTAACTATGGCATATTATGCATAGTTTTTCTAGTACCTATGTACGCCCATACATTCTTACCTAGATCTGGTGAAGAAAATTACCATATGTCATGGCATAAAATTTAAATGAAATAATCTGATGTAAACAAATTGGTTGTGTTGTGGTGTGTTTTGATGAAAAATAAAAAGGGACTTCTAACAATAATTTCAAAGGACATTGTCATTGTTATAGACCATTTCATGGAGTCACCGCTCGCTAGGTCGTCAAGCTAATCCCAGTATAGAAATATTGCTAAAAGTAAAAGAGTGCTTAAGAGACTGTCTTAAGACTTTTGTGTTGTGATGAGGAGAAAATGATGATGGTGATGATTTGTTTTTAGATTTTCATAAAAATATTATGCATGAGATATTAAAAGAAATATGATTTTTGCTAGGCATAAATTCCTAAGTGTGATAAATTTTTTGAATAATTCGCTAGGGATTATACCATCATTGCAAAATTGAATGTTGACATAATGAAATGAAATAGAAAAATTTGCGTTCTTTTGAAAGCACAATTGTGTAACATAATGATGTAAGCCATAAGTTTTTATGAATTAAAAATGGATGGGAAAATAAAATTAGAACAATGGTTTGCGCTAGGCATAGAATTATAGGTATAGACTTATACCATCATCACGAAATCCAAAGAAGAATTTGATATTTTAGTGTTATTGCATGATTGATTTTTGATTTTTGAGATAAATAGAAAATAATAATATATAAACATGACTTTATTTACTAGGTTTTTGAATATGTTATTTGAAAGAATTTTAGGATTTTTGAAAACAATGTATGTAATCGTTTTCATACTAAACAGATGTTCTTAAATAAGAAGATGAAATTATTCCAACAAGCGTTGCAAAAAATATTTTAAATCATCTTAAATACAAAATGTAGATTTATAAGGAACCCTTATGTGCAAAGGTGAGTTCATTACCGATCTTGATTTATCATAATGATACAAAATCTCTCAAATACAAATGTGTGTGCAATTGTATTGTTCATTCACCAATTTTGAGCAAGATAATTTGATACAAGTAATTTGAATTAACCAAATGAGTGTTCGTTGCCCATGATTTATATGCAAGTAACCGTACCAGACTACTATGTAAGTTAGGTCATCAAGAGCTAGCTAATCCATAAGCCGACATAGGTCCATACAAAAGAAGGTCGCTAATGTGACAGACATATCACCACGCTAGGGATTACCCAAGGCCAAGCGGGTTGGGCACAAACCACCTGTTATGGGGCTTACCTCATAGTTTTCAAATAATTAAGAATTCCAGGGATTCAAGCTCATTCACCCTTCTTTTCTTTTCAATGGGTAGGGAAGGGATTTTATTGCTTTTTGCTTCTTCTTTTTTTCTTTTTTTTTTTCTTTTGCTTTCTTTCTTTTTTTCTTTTTTTTGTATTTTTGCTTGGAACTGAGATAATGTTGAAATATTGTTGCGATGGTACAAAATGATATTTTTCTTTTTCTCATTTTCTTTGACTTTTATTTTTCTTCCTATGCTAGGGATACTTGCTCGGATTGGTTGTAGAGCAAGGGATTTTTATTCTAGGCAGGGGTGAGCTTGTCCTTTTGTCAATTCTCAAATATTCTAGACCATGTGCATGATAGAATGGCAAGGGAAATTTTTTGCTCAAGAAACCATGTCTACTATGTAGCATCATATCAAATTTGCAATGAAATCATTTTAATGTGAAAAGATATGCTTGGTTCAAGTAAATAACAATATCAGTTCTCTATGCTCAAAAAATTTATTTAATTCGATTGTGGACTTTGATATAAGAGAGATTAATAATCATACCAAATAAAATCAAGATATTTATTCATGTGAGTGTGAAAGTGCGGGATTCCAAATAAATGCTAATTTATCCAAAATAATTGAAAATATAACTGCCATACTTCAATAATTGACAGGTACAAAAATAAAAGATGTTTTTGAAGATTTTGATGATTTTGAAGTTTTTATATTTTGATTTTAATTTATAAATGGAAAAAAAAATACCATTACTATTTTTTTTTTTTTTTTATATGGATGATGACAATGAAACAATATGCAAAAGAAGAATATATACAATGATGAAATGACTAGATTTTATGCATAATAGCGCTTAAGATGCATAATGTTCATAGGTTCTTTAAGATCTTTACCATCTAAGGTATCTAATCGGTATGCTCCTGAGCCAAATTTAGCAGTGATGACATATGGCCCAATCCAGTTAGGTTCAAATTTACCTTTAAGATCTTTAGTTGCATTAGTATTTTTTTTATTTTCTTTTAAGACAAGGTCACCGATCTCAAAGGATCGATGATGAAATTTCTTGAGGTATGCTCGTTTAAGCTTGTTTTGGTAGGCACGAAGATGTTCCAAAGCATTGATGCACTTCTCATCTAGGATTTCTAGTTGACTAAGTCTAGCAGCAAGATATTCATCTCCTACTTAAGTATCTTGAAGTAGCAAAGCCAAAGAAGGAACTTCTAATTCAAAGGGAAAAATTGCTTCAGCGCCATAGACCAAAACAAAAGGTGAAGTGCCCGTGGGAGTGCGAACACTAGTTCGATAAGCCCACAAAGTAGGATATAATTGGATGTGCCAATCTCGGCTAGATTTATTGACCAGTATTTTGATAATTTTGATTAATGTTTTATTAGATGCTTCTGCTTGGCCATTACCCTGAGGATAATAGGTAGTGGACCAACGATGTTGAATTTTATATTTTTGACATAATTTCTTGACATATTTATTTTTGAAACAAGTTCCATTATCTGAGATGAGATTTGCAGGAATTTCGAACCTACAAATAATTTGATTAAAAATAAATTTGGAAACTTGGGTTCCAGTGCAAGAATCTAATGGCATAGTTTCAACCCACTTCGTGAAATACTCGATGGTGGTTATGATAAATTTGTGTCCATCAGATGACATAGGGTTGATTTTTCCAATGATGTCTAAGCCCCATTTTGAAAAGGGCCAAGGATATGAAATAGCCTACAGTTCTTGTGCAGGTGCATGGACAAGGTCAACATGTTTCTAGCACTTGTCACAATGGTGCACATAATCATGTGCATCATTTTCCATGGTAGGCCAAAAATATCCTATCCTAAGGAGATTCTTAGTAATGGCACTACCACTAAAATGTCCCCCACAAGATCCATCATGGGCTTCACTCAAAGCTAATCTAGATTATTCTAGATTCAAACATCTCAATAGGATGCCTTCAAAAGATCTCCTATACAATGTATTGCCAATAATTATGAAGTGACTTGCTCGTCTACGTAATAACAGGTGCTGGTTGCTATTACAACCTTCAAGGAAGGTCCCATTTTGAAGAAAATTAAATATATCAGTGTACCAAGGTTTAGGAGTAGTTTCATTGATTAGAAACACATCCAAAGGTTCTAAGCATGATTTATTTGAAGTGGGTTCCTAGAGTCAATGAATAATGATGGTAGAATATTCATAATCTAACTCCAAGGGCAAAAGAGATGCACCTGCAACCATAGCATCAACCGCACGGTTGCTAGTTCGAGGAATAGCTTCCAAGGTAACTTGATCAAATAAAGATAATAATTGTAAGACATATGCTTTATATGGATGCAATTTATCATATCTGGTTTGATAAACATCATTGATTTGGTTTATGACAAGTTGAGAGTCACCAAAAACAAATAAATTTTTAATTTTCAGTGCCAAGGCAGCCCGTAATCCAAGGATTAGAGCCTCATATTCAGCAGTGTTATTAGTGCAAGCAAACATTAATTTGAAGGACAGAGGTATAAGATGTTTCTGTGGAGATATTAAAATAATACCTGTGCTAGTCCCACTCATGCATCGAGCTCTGTCAAAGTATAGGGACCATTGCTTAGGATGGTCTGCCTCTAATTTAAGGCATTCATCGAGAAACTCAATGATGAGGGGATGGGTAGACTCTAAGGGTGCAGAAGCTAACTGATCTACTATAATTTGACCTTTAATAGACTTTTGTCCTATAAACATGAGTTCAAACTCACTTAGCATAAGAACCCACTTTACAGTGCGACCAGATAAGTACGGGTGACTCGTGAGATACCGCAAAGGATCAAATTTAGCAATAACATACATTTTTTGACTGAGCATATAATGACGTAATTTTTGTGTAGAAAATACAACTGTGAGATATAAATTTTCTAATGTTGTATAGCGAGTTTCATAACTAATTAAGGCTCTACTGATATAATAATTAGCACGTTCTTTCTTCTCATCATCAAGTTGAGCTAACATAGCTCCTAAGGCAAAATCTGAAGTAGAAATATACAAGATAAATGGGTGATCAGATCTAGGTGGTGAAAGCACAGGAGGGTTAAGGAGATATTATTTGAGGAGGTCAAATGCTTCCTGACATTCGTCGTCCCAATGAAAAGAAACATCTTTCTTAAGAAGCTTAAGAAAGGGTCTTGTTTTGTCCGCCAACTTATCGACAAAGTAATGAATAGCTTGAAGTTTACCTTGTAGACTTCGTAATTTAGATATATTTATGGGTGCGGGTATATCAGTGATAGCCACAATCTTAAGAGGCTCAATTTTGATGCCACGTAAATAAACTATAACCCCTAATAATTTACCAGACTTAACTCTGAATATACATTTAGCTAGATTCAGTCAGATAAGATATTCCCTTAACCGATCCAAGACTTTTCTCAAGTCATCTAAATGATCATCTTCTTTTATAGAACGAGCTATAATATTGTCTACATAATCATATAGAATATCATGCATCATATCATGAAAGATATAAGTCATGGCTCGTTGATAAGTTGCACCTGCATTCTTCAAACCGAATGGCATCACTTTCCAACAAAAGGTTCCCCAAGGGGTAATAAAGGTTTTTTTAGCCTAATATTCAAGAGCTATCCTAATCTGATTATAACCAGATAATCCATCCATTATGGATATCATTCCACTCCCAGTAGTAAAATCAATGATCTGATCCATGTTAGGAAGATGAAAATCATCTTTAGGGCATGCAGCATTAATATCTCTAAAGTCTGTGCAAACCCTAACTTTGGTAGCTTCTTTCTTAGTTAATGGAACTACATTTGAGATCCATTCAGCATAATCAATGGCTTGTATAAAAATAACCTTCAAGATCTTTTCTAATTCCCCTTTGACTAGTAAGGCCACTTTAGGATGCATTTTTCTAAGTTTTTGTTTAACAGGTTTAGCATTTGGATGGACTACTAGGTAATGCATAACTACAGAAGGGTCTAAACCTGGCATATCTTCATATGTCCAAGAAAATACATCCTCATAGTCTTTAAGAAATGCAATGTATTTATCTTGTTTTTCTTGACTTAATTATGATCCAATGTTGATTATGCAAGGGTTATCGTTGGTTCCAATGTTAATTTTTATGACATTCTCTACTTCCATGTCTAGATCTCTCTCAAAATTAGGTGGGGTGGGTGAAATGCCCAATTCTTATAATTCTTCAAAGGTTAGCTTAGATAATTCATCTTGAGGAGTCACGGCCTCAAGCTAGGCTATACTAGGTATAGAGCCATCGAAATAAAATCCATTATGTAATAATTCCTCAACGGAGACATCATGGAAAATATCTCCCTCCAACTCATCATCGGATTCAGCGATCATCTGAGGGTAAGCTATGGAGAGCATATTACATGTAAATGACTTATTTATTAAATGTAAAGGATCGCGTTCATCCAAATAATCTTGGTAAGATATGAGATGGTCATCATCCTCAAATGGGAAGGGCTGACCTTTACTAGGAAATAGGCCCACACCACATCGGGCAGGCCATGGTTCTACCTCAAAAGGTTATTTCATACCATTTTGGGAAGGTCCCAAACCTTTCCCTTTATATCCAAATTTAAGCATTATAGGCTTAGCTTTAATATACTCTTTAGAAAAATAACATCGAGCATATCCATCATAATGTGTCTTGATGTTTCTAGGTATTCTTCCCCAGTCATATCCCTTATAAATAAAAGCACAACTCCCAAAATGGTAAATACTTCCCATAGGCTTTGGGAGGCCCAAAGTACGAGGAGAGGATGGCAATTTATTTAAAATAAGGGAATCTTGCATAGCAACATTTGTTTTTTTTTATATAAGAATTTTAGATAAATCGGGTAAGAGCTCGTCAGTAAGAGCATAAGAGGTAGAAGGGACATTTCCTACATCGTCGGATGTGAAAAGTATGCCTTTAGTGGATGTAGATGTTATAGAGATGTCGATGGATGGGTCTATAGGTATGGAAGTTATAGGAGTAAAACAAGAAGCATTGGTTGTGGGTTTAGGATCTTTTGAAAGTCCTAATGTGGTTTGTTCGGAATATGGTTGAACTATATGTAGAGGTAGAGTTGATGGAGAAAAAGTAGATGATGTTATGGGTGTGTGTTTCACACGTTTAGATGGTTGATGAGAATTAGGATGTGTGGATGATAAAGCAGGGCAAAATTGAACTCCAACAGGTTCTGCCAAAGCACACATATCAAAGGGTCTAGGATCACCATGAATGGTAACCAAGTAATTTTTAAATTCGAATTTAACACACTGATGTAAAGTTGAGGGAACATCTCGCATCGCGTTGATCCAAGGGCGACCCAAGAGTATATTGTACGATGCAGGGCAATGTACAATAAACACGATCGTGTCTAAGGTTCTTGGACCAATTTGCAATGGTATAGTAATAACTCCAAACATTTCTTGTGTTTCGTCATTGAAGGCTTTTATGATCATATCAGTTCTTTTCATCTCATCACTTCTAAACCCAAATATTTGGTAGAAGTCAAAAGTGTAAATGTTTAAATATGAACCATTGTCAATCAAGACTCGTTTAACTGCTACATCTCCAATTAGGGCAGTAATATATAATGGGTTATCCTTATGTAAACTATGTTGTGGTATATCTCTATCCCGTAAGTCAATACAATTGACTTCACGAGTTATTATAGTATTGGCCATGGCTTCAAGTTGAATATTTTGTGGTACCATAATTTGGCTTAATGTGAGCATTAATTCATCCCTATGTGTAGGAGAGGATCTTAAAAGGTCCAAAAGGAAAATTCTAGCTGTAGTATTTGATAATTGTTCACTAATATTATAAGGAGGTTTAGGTTGAACATTAGGTGCATGATTACCTTTATTAGGAAATTTCAAAACAAATGGAGCTGATCCATCGTTCTGAATTTGATCTTGTTAAGAATTTTGAGCCTATTGTCTAGTAACAGCTCCGATGGTACCAACAATATTATTTTATAGATGATGAATAGGTCTTGGTCTAGCATTTACGGCTTGTTCATTAGAAATTAATTGGTGAGAAGATGGTCTAGTAGTGACTCTTCTTGGAAATGGTTCTTCTAGAACCATAGAACTTGTGATAGGTTGAATAGGATCTGATTCATCTTCAGAGCTATTCGATTGATTTGAGGTAATTTCCATGTCACTTTCAGTATCGTATTCTACATCACTAAGATCAGGTATTTGAGTGTTATATAGAGGTTTGGTCATAACCATGGATAAATTTGTGTGAAATACTTCCACATCATGAGTAGGTGAATGCCCGCTAATAGTTCCTACATATCGGGTAGGAGGGGGAACATTATGGTGCTCAATTTGATTAGCCACTTCTTTACCATGCTTTGGTAAAGGATGTTGTAATATGTCCAATAATTGATTGGCATTATGATTCTAATTTTGGGGGATGTTCTTTTGAGCATTATTGGGAGGATTTTTTTTAGGTTGGAAGGCTTGTACCTCCATCTCATTGTTATCAATCAGGTCTTGTATTTTATGTTTTAATCTTTTACAAGAGTTGGTAGCATGTCTAGGTCCTCTGGAAATCATAGTGTAAATTAGATCTGTATCCAGGTATAGTTGGATCAGGTTCCCAAATATTTGGTAATTGGATCAAACCTCGTGCTAGTAATTGCGGGAGAATGGTTGATAGAGGTTAATTTAACCTAGTAAATTCTCGAGGTGGTTTATCAGGAGGTTTCAATATGAACTTAGGTTTTCACAGTATTAACATTGGCAATGTTTTTGCTATCGGTGACTCCATCACCCACAACTTGTTTATTTTTATATTGATTTTTGGATGTTTTCTCATCATCTTTCTTTTTAAGCTGACCTCTCCTAATGAGAGCATCTTCCACTCTTTGGGCTAAGTCTATAGCCTGATCGAAGGTGGTCAAGGTAGCAGTTGATAATTCATAGGATAGTTGTTCTTACAAATTATTGATAAAGATATCCAACATTTCCCGATAAGGTAACACAAAGTGTAATTTTCCTATCAACTGCCTCCACCGAGCTAGGAAATCAGCAAAACATTCATCTTTGTCTTGTTTTAAGTTGTACAAATATTTAATGGTTACATGCCTTTCAATGTAGGCACTAAATTGATGAACAAAAGACTCAGTGGTTTCTTTGAAATTCCTCAAATAATGAGTGGGTAGTTGATAATACCACTCCAATGCCATTCCTCCTAAAATTTTTGGGAACATTTTTAGTAATAACAAGTCATCATGTGATATATCATGATAGGCTATCCTAAACATACAAAGATGCTCTATGGGATCTTCGGTTCCTTTGTATATAGGTAGTACAGGCATAGGAAAGTGTTTAGGATATGGTTGTGCTACAACTATAGGATCTAAAGGCTGACTACACATCTCTCGATAATTGTACGAGGGATGGTAGGGATCTATCTGGTCCATGCGGGAGACTAACTATTTCACCATGGCTTCCAGATTACTAGTTTGTCCACCATATTGGTTTGGTGGTATTTGAGCGTGTGATGGCATGACGTAAGGATTGGATGCTATATTGCTATTATGCAAATGGTTGGTAGGAAGAGTATTATGAAGAAGATTTGTAGTAGCATTATGTTGTATCCTAGATTGTTGGAAATTGGTGTTTGGTTTTTTTTGGGCTTTTGTTGATTTGAGGTATGTTGATCAATAACTTGGCAAAATAGAGCAGTGAATGAAGGTTTCTTTTGTGTGGGAATAACTCTAGGCTTGGTAATAGGCACTCTAGGTGGTTGGGTAACCTATTGTTGTTGCATGTTCTGGATTATAGCGGCCATATCCAAATTGGATGGTCCAGCTTGATCACTTTCTTGATCAATGAAGGACAAGGGATTAGTGTGTGTGTGATATATTTCTTCTAGGGTTGCTTGAGTGTCACTAATTTGATCCTTGTCCATATGGATTACTCGATTAAGAGTGCCAATATTAGTATTGACGAACTTCCAAAATTTTTCCATGTTCTCAAAAGTAACAGCTCCTTTCGGAGTCATTTTAGGGGATGAGGATCCTTCCTCTCTAACAATTTCTCTTTGTTCATTTGCTTCAACAAACTCTTCTTCTTGTTGGTCTAGTGTTCCTCCTAAATTGGGTCTTTAGGAAGTACATCTAGTTTATTTACTGGTTTTCCTAACCAATCTTCTTCTACTTCAGTCTGTTTTCCATTCCTAAGTCTAGTCATTATGCTTAAACTTAGATTTTAGCAAATATATATTTATATATATTTGTTTGCAACAAGTTTGGGAGGTATATATTTTAATTATATACCTACTATAATACTTAAAAGAAAATGTTTTGATTTTTGTTATGTTTTTGTTTTTTTTTTTTTTAATGTTTTTATGATTATAAAGATAACAAACAACACACTAAATGCAAGAAATAATAAAATAATGGCTTAGTTTTCTATAAATAGTTTATAGATTTCATTGATGGGATCAAGTTCATCAGGAGTCATGAAATGCTCCTCTTCAAATTGGAAATGGTTTTTCAAGAATTTGACAAAGTGTGCTATGGTGATGTTATCTACTTCTGACTCTGACTTGTAAAAATAAAGCTCATGGCAATACTCTCGATATAACACAGCTCTAGGAACTCTATTCCATTTTTTTTATCTGTAAGGACGACCTCTTGATCCTCTATATGAGATAATAATTTATGTACTACAACTACATTATCGAGGTATTCCTCAAAGGTGTACAACTCGAAAGACACAAGGGCTTTTTTATCTACTAACCACCTATGGCAAGCTCTCTGAAGCTCATGATATAAGGTCACTTGATCAGGATCCAGGATTCTATCTAGGACAAACCTCTTGATTTGCCTAAGTTCTATTGATCTAGATGAAATAAGATTCAATCTCCTATTAATTTTGTCCCATAAAGGTGGGACTCTATATGTTTGAGATACTCTAAGCAAAGAAGTAATATTTATGGTTGCTAATTGATTTTCAACATTAATGGTGTCATCTCGTATTTTATTATAATCTACCATCTAACTATGATATGTAATCATTAATTGTTTTTATGATGATTCTAAATGCATTTATGTTTTTTTTTTTTTGGATTGTATTCATGATGCAGAACTGAGATAACACACAGAAAATTCACCCAATTTCATTAACAGAGATCAAAAATCAAAAAATACAGCAGTCATATTCTAATGGCCAAGAACCCCCTTTACAATGCGTATGCGGCCCTCTTATCCCCCCAGTCGACCTTCGTCGGACATCATTACATAGAATGCGGGATTCCCTGTAACCACCCGCACGAGTGTTCTGCCACTGTCTGCAAGATGCTGCCAGGCACCCCGAACCATCATGGCTTGTAATGGTGGAGTGCGCTGCAGCCGCCTGTCCATTCCCCTTCGAGTCATCATTCATAGGAATGCGCCACAGTCCTCAGTAATCTGTACCACGTGTCCTCCTGCAAGGGTCCCTGTAACCGCTTAGTGCTCTATGGCCGCCTGTAATTCGATGCCACGTGCCCTGCTATAACGGCCTCTGCAACCGCCGGCTGGTCTGGAGTCGTGAGCGTTCTGTCGCGATATCGCGACGTCTTTGCTCTCTGACTTTCTCTCTCCTCTTTGGTCGCGATATCGTGACGTTCCGACGTTTGGCTTCTCTTTTCTCCTTGGGGCCGCGATTTCGTGACACGTCGTGAAATCGCGACGCCTAAGCCTTCCGTGCTCGCTTTTCGCCTCCGGGCCGCGAAACCGCGACATGTCACGATTTCGCGACGTCTTTGCCCTTCGCACTCGGCTTCTTCATTCGGGCCGCGAAACCGCGACATGTCACGATTTCGCGACGTCTTTGCGCCTTCAAGTCTTGCCCCCTGGAAGTGTCATGATTTTACGACGTCTTTGAGCCTTAGAGCTTTGCCTCCGAAGGTGTCACGATTTCGTGACGTCTTTGCGCCTTCAAGTCTTGCCCCCGGAAGTGTCACGATTTCGTGACGTCTTTGAGCCTTAGAGCTTTGCCTCCGAAGGTGTCACGATTTCGTGACCATTTTGCGCCCTCCAGTCTTGCCCTCGAAAGTGTCACGATTTCATGACCATTTTGTGCCTTAACTCCATCGCTTCAAAAATGTCACGATTTCACGACCATTTTGTGCCTTGGCCTCCTTGCTGTGAAAATGTCATGATTTCGTGACCATTTGGCGTCTTGGCTTCTTTGCTCCGAAAATGTCATGATTTCGTGACCATTTGGCGCCCAAGCTGCTTTGCTTCAGAAATGTCATGATTTCGTGACCATTTGGTGCCCAAGCTGCTTTGCTTGAAATGTCATGATTTCATGACCATTTGCAAGTATGCTTTGCTTCGAAAATGTCATGATTTCGTGACCATTTGGTGCCCAAGCTGCTTTGCTTCGAAAATGTCACGATTTCATGACCGTTTTGCGCCTTGGCCCCGTTTGTCAAAAAGTGTCACGATATCGCGACAGTTTGGCCCTTTAGTGCCCTTCGTCAAAAAGCGTCGCGATATCACGACAGTTTGGCCCTTTGGCGCTCTTCCTCAAAAAGCGTCGCGATATCACGACAGTTTTGGCACATAGAGAAAAAAACATTTTTGGCTGATGCAAGATTGCTGCTTCGCCTCCGGATGCTCCTGCATCAGACACCCGGGGTGAGTTTGAGAAGTGACCCTCACTTCTGAT
This sequence comes from Wollemia nobilis, assembly GCA_028583015.1. Taxonomy (NCBI): domain Eukaryota; kingdom Viridiplantae; phylum Streptophyta; class Pinopsida; order Araucariales; family Araucariaceae; genus Wollemia; species Wollemia nobilis. Next base: position 996,604 of record JAQPPZ010002041.1, on the reverse strand, counting down.
CTGTCTGAGGTAGACCCAGGCGATCAACCTCTGCCTTTGATAACCAAGTCGCATCTTCCATGGGCCTGCCTTTCCATTTGACTAAATACTCAGAATAGCTCCTGTTTCGAGTACTGCGGCCCTCACGCGTATCCAGGACTTCTTCGATCTCGTCTGCGACTGGGATGGCTGCTGGAATGCTCCACAAATCTGGGCTGGGTATCTCACTGCTTTCTCCTTCATGATACTCGACCAAATCTGAAATGTTAAACACGGGGGAGATGTTAAGTTCACTTGGTAACTCCACCTCGTATGCATTACCCGAATCCCGTTTGCCAATGATCCTGCATGGCCCAAATTTCTTCATTTTTAGTTTGTTATAGGTCTTGGCAGGAAACCGCTCCTTCCTCAGATGGACCATGACAGAATCTCCTACTTTAAACTCCTTAGCTCGGCATTTTTGGTCCGCCCTTGTCTTGTATTGAGCATTCATCTTGGCAATGTGTCTTGTCACTTCCTCATGCACTCCCTTCAGGTGTTCGACAAAGTCTTCTACCTCAGCACTGCATTTCTCTCTCGTATCTATTCTTCTCAACTCTGAAGCGTTTCTTGGGCTGCTCCCATAGATGATCTGGAATGGCGATTTATTGGTACTTCTATTGATAGAGCTGTTGTAAGTGAATTCTGCCTGTGATAGAACTAAATCCCATCCCTTGGGCTTGTCCCCTACCAAGCATCGCAGTAGATTGCCCAAGCTCCTGTTGACCACCTCTGTTTGGCCATCTGTTTGGGGGTGGTATGCAGAACTAAATTTTAAATCCGTTTTCAGTTTCTTCCACAGGGTTCTCCAGAAATACCCTACAAACTTGGTATCCCTATCCGACACAATGCTCCTTGGCAGCCCATGAAGGCGTACCACTTCCTTAAAGAATAAACCAGCCACATGGACCGCATCGCTAGTCTTCTGGCATGGGATAAAGTGCACCATTTTTGAGAACCTGTCCACTACCACAAATATGGAGTCGTGTCCCCTTTGCGTCCTGGGCAAACCAAGCACAAAATCCATACTAATATCCTCCCATGGCCTCTCAGGTATAGGTAGCGGTTGATATAAACCAGTAGGCTGCCTCACACCTTTTGCCATCTGGCATATCCTACAACTCTGCACAAATTTTGCCACATCTTGTTGCAATTGTGGCCAGTAGTAGTTCTCACTGACAAGGGAGATGGTCTTGTCACGACCAAAGTGTCCAGCTAAACCTCCACTGTGTTTTTCCTTGATGAGATTCTCTCTCATTGAGCTCCTCGAAATGCATAATTGGTTCCCCCTAAACAGCATTCCATCTTGAATTAGATAATTCAACCACTTAGTCCTGTCCAACATAACAGGCGCAGTGCAGGCTTTCCAAGCTTCTACGAAATCGGGGTCTGCAGGGTATAAACCCTTGAGCTCAGCAAACCCTACAACCTCCACTTTCATTTCCATCATCAGACATTGCCTCCTACTCAAGGCATCTGCCACCCTATTGGACCTTCCGCTCCGATGCTTCAGCACAAAGGTATAGCTCTGCAGGAACTCTACCCATTTTAGGTGCCTCTGATTCAATTTTCCCTGACTGTTTATATACTGCAGCGCCTGATGGTCGGTATAAAGAACAAACTCCTTTGGCAACAAATAGTGCCTCCATTTCTTAAGTGCTTGAACTATGGCATAGAACTCCTGATCATATACCGAATACTTCCTTCTGGCATCATTGAGCTTCTCGCTAAAATAAGCTACAGGCCTACCCTCTTGGCTCAATACGGCCCCTATGGCACTGCCACTCGCATCGTAGTCTACCTGAAACACCTTATTGAAATCTAGAAGTGCTAAGACAGGTTGCTCAGTGACCTTCTTCTTCAGCATAGCAAAGCTTTTGTCTGCTCCAGCTGTCCACTTGAATTCCTTCTTGCTCCCCTTCATTGTCTCTGTAAGAGATGCGCAAATACTGCTAAAGTTTCTAATGAACTTTCTGTAAAAACTGGCCAGACCATGAAATGATCTAACCTCGGTCACACTTCTTGGAGCAGGCCATTCGAGGATAGCCTTCACCTTTTTGGGGTCCATTTTGAGACCATCTACTGAGATAACAAATCCCAGGTACACTAGTTCCTTCTTCACAAAGTTACACTTCTTCAGATTGATCAGTAACTGCTCCTCCCGCAGTTTTTCAAAAACCCTCCTGATGTGCATCAGGTGCTCCTCTAGGGTTCTGCTAAAAATCAGGATATCATCTAAGTAGACAATAACAAATTTGCCTAGAAATTCCTTGAGGACTTCATTCATTAACCGCATGAAGGTACTCGGTGCATTGGTTAGCCCAAATGGCATAACCAACCACTCATACAACCCCTCTCTGGTTTTAAAGGTTGTCTTCCACTCATCCCCTTCTCTAATACGGATCTGATGGTAACCGCTTTTCAAGTCAATCTTTGTGAAGTACTCAGCTCCACTTAAGCAGTCCATGATATCATCCATCCTTGGCAGTGGGAATCTGTATTTGATGGTGATCTTGTTAATTGCTCGAGAGTCTATGCACATCCTCCATTCTCCATCCTTCTTGGGTGCTAGTACTGTTGGTACTGCACATGGACTAAGACTCTCCCTAATCAACCCTTTCTTCAACAGATCTTGAACTTGCCGATTTAACTCCTCAGTTTCCACAGGCGTCATTCGGTGTGCAGCCTTGTTTGGCAAGCTCGATCCAGGCACCAAATCTATGTGGTGACTGATCTTCCTAACAGGTGGTAAACCTTCAGGAACATTATCAAAAATGATATCTGGGAACTCCTCTAACAGTCCCATGACTTCCACTGGAGTTTCCTTGCATTCTTCTTCCCTAACCCTAGGGATTATTGCATAGCACATATGATCTGGCTTCAGGCCTTCCAAAAATCTTCTGCCATCAACTAGACAGACTCGGGCACTGCTGCATACCTTCTCATCCGCCTCCTTCAAGGGTTTCAACTTGTGGCGAACTCCATTCTTCGACAAAGAATATGTGTTGGCTCGACCATCATGCACAACACTTCGATCAAACTGCCATGGTCTCCCAAGCAACAGGTGACATGCATCCATAGGCAAGATGTCACATAAGACCTCATCTCGGTAAGTTCCTATATTGAACTTCACCAGGCATTGCTCACTCACTAGCGCCCGATGGTCCTTTTGCAACCATGCAATTCGATAAGGGTGCGGGTGTTTTCTCCTCTCCAACTGTAGCTTGGCAACCATTTCCTCAGAAACCAAATTGTCAGTGCTTCCATTATCGATGATGATGTTGCAGACCTTGCCTGCGCACTTGCATCTTGTTCGAAACAGGTTGTTCCTTTGGTCTCCCTTTTTCTCTTCATTCAACAGGACTCTTCTGATGGTCATTGCTTCCCCTCTTTCTGCCTCCTTCGAGTGCTCAGATTCTACACCTTCGTCTGCTATAGCAGCTCGGGCCTGACCCTCAGGTCTCCGATTTGGCCTTTCTTGATGCTGCGGGCAGTTGTATGCCCTATGCCCTTCTTCTCCGTAGTTGAAGCAGGTTCCTCGAAAGACACCTCTTCCAAACCCTCGCCCAGACCTACCTCTTCCCCTCGGGTAGTTGTTGTTCTGATTGCGTGGGCATTGAGTATTATCCTCTTTCTCTTCTTTCTGGTTCTGACTACTGCTTGATTCACCAGTCTTCTTCAAATCTCTGTATCTTCCCCCATTGGTCCTTCCACCAGCTCTTCCACCCCTGTCCTTTCCTCTCTGCTTACCATCAAATCTCCTATTCAGTTTCTCCTCCACTTTTAATGCAAACTGGTATGCATCCTCCACCGTGCTCATCCTAACCAGCCCCAACTCTTCTTGAATGCTGGTTCGCAATCCATTGATGTACCGTGCGACTTTCTCCTTATTCGCCTCCGAACGGCCGGTTCTAATCGAGATTTGATAGAACTCCTCCGTATACTCCTTGACAGATTTACTTGCCTGTCGAAGACTCTGCATCTTTCTCAACAAATCCAACTCATAATCTGTAGGGATGAACTGTCTCTTCAATTTCTCCACCATCCTATCCCACCTGGTGATCTTTTCCTTCCCCCTCCTATTTCTTTCCAGCTGCACCCCTTTCCACCAGATGCTAGCATGTCCCTTCAGCTTGGTTTTTGTGAACCAGATCCGATTTGGATCTGAGATTTCTTCGTACTCGAAATACTCCTCCATGTCGTTGATCCAGTCTATCAACTCCTCAGGGTTGAGGTTCCCAGAGTAAGTAGAGACGTCAAATTTTGGCTTCTTCCCGATCTGGGATATGGCTCTATACAGCCTAGCCTCTGCTGGATCCAATGCTTCTTCCTCATCAGATGGACCCTCTTCTTCCCAAACTTCATCCTCACTGGGTTCCTCCCTTCTTGGCTCAACTCCTCTTCTGATTTCCTCCTGCAGGGCTTCAACTTGCCTCTGCAAGGCTCTAAGATCGACCTCTGCTTGTCTGTTCCTCACACCACCACGGTTCCTGTGCGGAGGCATCCTGCTTCTTCTTCACAACCCACAACCTCAATCCTGGCGCAAACTGCCTCACTACCGGTGATCGGTTTGCACACTCAGAACCTTCGGGCTCTGATACCACTTGACGCAAGACTCAGATAACACACAAAAAATTCACCCAATTTCATTAACAGAGATCAAAAATCAAAAAATACAGCAGTCATATTCTAATGGCCAAGAACCCCCCCTTTACAATGCGTATGCGGCCCTCTTATCCCCCCAGCCGACCTTCGTCGGACATCATTACATAGAATGCGGGATTCCCTGTAACCACCCGCACGAGTGTTCTGCCACTGTCTGCAAGATGCTGCCAGGCACCCCGAACCATCATGGCTTGTAATGGTGGAGTGCGCTGCAGCCGCCTGTCCATTCCCCTTCGAGTCATCATTCATAGGAATGCGCCATAGTCCTCAGTAATCTGTACCACGTGTCCTCTTGCAAGGGTCCCTGTAACCGCTTAGTGCTCTATGGCCACCTGTAATTCGATGCCACGTGCCCTGCTGTAACGGCCTCTGCAACCGTCGGCTGGTCTGGAGTCGTGAGCGTTCTGTCGCGATATCGCGACGTCTTTGCTCTCTGACTTTCTCTCTCCTCTTTGGTCGCGATATCGCGACGTTCCGGCGTTTGGCTTCTCTTTTCTCCTTGGGGCCGTGATTTCGTGACACGTCACGAAATCACGACGCCTAAGCCTTCCGTGCTCGCTTTCCGCCTCCGGGCCGCGAAACCGCGACATGTCACGATTTCGCGACATCTTTGCCTTTCGTACTCGGCTTCTTCATTCGGGCCGCGAAACCATGACATGTCACGATTTCGCGACGTCTTTGCGCCTTCAAGTCTTGCCCCTCGGAAGTGTCACGATTTCACGACGTCTTTGAGCCTTAGAGCTTTGCCTCCGAAGGTGTCACGATTTCGCGACGTCTTTGCGCCTTCAAGTCTTGCCCCCCGGAAGTGTCGCGATTTCGCGACGTCTTTGAGCCTTAGAGCTTTGCCTCCGAAGGTGTCGCGATTTCGCGACCATTTTGCGCCCTCCAGTCTTGCCCTCGAAAGTGTCACGATTTTGCGACCATTTTGTGCCTTAACTCCATCGCTTCAAAAATGTCACGATTTCGTGACCATTTTGTGCCTTGGCCTCCTTGCTGTGAAAATGTCACGATTTCGCGACCATTTGGCGTCTTGGCTTCTTTGCTCCGAAAATGTCACGATTTCGCGACCATTTGGCGCCCAAGCTGCTTTGCTTCGGAAATGTCATGATTTCGTGACCATTTGGTGCCCAAGCTGCTTTGCTTCGAAAATGTCATGATTTCGCGACCATTTGGCGCCCCAAGCTGCTTTGCTTCGGAAATGTCATGATTTCGCGACCATTTGGCGCCCAAGCTGCTTTGCTTCGAAAATGTCACGATTTCGCGACCGTTTTGCGCCTTGGCCCCGTTTGTCAAAAAGTGTCGCGATATCGCGACAGTTTGGCCCTTTGGCGCTCTTCCTCAAAAAGCGTCGCGATATCGCGACAGTTTTGGCACATAGAGAAAAAAAACATTTTTGGCTGATGCAAGATTGCTGCTTCACCTCCGGATGCTCCTGCATCAATTCAAAAGGTTTTTAGTTTTTACGTCGGGTTCACCAAAATGTATCGCTCCAAATTTTTCACATCCTTACCTTTAGGCTATAGGATCCATGCCCGAAAGGGGAATGCGAGAAGGATGGGACAATACCTCTGACTGAGAGGCCCTTTGAAGGTTACGCCTCTCGAGGGAGGGGTATAAGGGTGAATTTTTTATGGATGGTGGGTTCACCAGGAAAATTTTGAGTGGCATTTTCCACACCTAGGTTGAAAGTAGGTTTGATGTGTTCATTTTGTACTTTAATCATTCATATCCTAGGTTTGGCCAAGATGAATCTAAGCTATTCCATATGCTAATGCTAATTTATATGAATATAAAGAACATAAATAAGTGCTAAACACAAAAAATATGCTAAATGGGATAGAATATACCTGATTCCGGATGTCTGATGCAGATTCTAAGTTTTGTAGAAGTCCAAATCATCTCAAATCGTACGTAACCATCTGAAATGTTATAGAATCATCTCAGATCTCAGTCGATCATCTGAGATTAGATGAGATCATCATCGATCTGATGAATTTGTCAGACGAATTCATCAGAAACCTGTAGTCATAGAGACAGATACCAAAAACCAAAAATACAACTACAAAAGCAAGGGGAAATGATAGTAAATTTACCTAAATGATAGATCTAGATAACTATTAAAGGAAAATGTGTTACTTTAATAATTTATTTTAACTTTAGCATGCATCTATACTAAATGAGGTGAACTTCAGGATGCAGGAATAAAATAAACCAAGCTAATGCATAAGAAAATGAAGAGAAAAGATAAGAAAATGCAAACTTTAGGCTCTGATTGCCCCAAATCTAGACTACAATCAGGATCGCCTCCAATCATACGAGATCATCGCCGATCCTCGACAGGATCATCCAAAATCATCTAGAATCGCCTTTGACGATCCGAGCTTGCTTCGGCTGAAAAACAATAGAATTCTTGCAAGAAAACTTGAAATACATAATACAAACGATGGTGTGAGGATGTTCTAATGCATAAGTAACTAAATTTATAGGGAAACCAGTCAACCAGGGGGTTCAGGGGGGATAAACTAAGAAAATCCCAATTTATATAGGATTAGGGAGAGGTTAGGAGGTTGGAGATCATCCCAATTTGGGAGATCTCCAATGGGGGAGACTCTAACTACATAGACACGCTTTCTACCCAAGTTAGAGAAGCTGTTGAAACAAAAGCTAATTATGAAAATTCAATTTTGGGACGAAATTGTTTGGACGTTCTATTCTAGATGAATTTGTCATATCTGGGATGATTTTGTCTGATCGACGATGATATCGTCCAACGATCAAAACAAATCCTAAAAATGGCATGAAAAATAATGGGAACAGGTAACGGGTGTTTTTGGGTTAAAATTCAAATTTTTATCTTTTTACTAAGGTTTAACTATGCCAATTTTAGGGTGCTATAAGACGCTCCAGAATTTTCGCTAGCCTGATTTATACGAGACATATTTTTCTACCGACATAGACAAGTATTGATGCCAACAATGTGCATAAAACCAATTTAAGCCCTTTTGATAATTTTGAATACATAGAGTGGAAAAAATAAATTTTTAAAAGAAGTAATATTTGGTGATACTCTAATACTAAAATGGAATAATAAAACGTTATATTTAAATAAAGTATTAAAAAATTTTATGCCATTACCCTCAAACATAGAATTTTTAACAAAATTAGAGAAATTATCAAAGAGGATGGCTCTAGTCTAGTGGACCCAAAAGATATCAAGGATGAAGAGGTCAAATTCTTTGAATCTCTATTGGGTGCCAAAATTCAATGTGATTATGCTACAAAAATAAGACTGCTAGCCAACATCTCCAACCTCATTTCTAAAGAAATAAATTTCACACTGATATCCTCATTTGAGCTTGATGAAATCAAAGGAGCTATTTTCACTATGGTTAGTGACAAAGCGCCAAGATCGGATGGTTTTCCTGCATTCTTTTTCAAAATTACTAGTACATTACAGTTGAAGCAATATTTGATATGCAAAGATCCTATTTCATGCCAATATAAGTTAATTCCACATTCCTGGTCATCCTCCACAAGAGTGCCCAAGCTAAGGAGTTGAAATAATTGAGACCTATAATCCTATGCAATACCATTTACAAAATTTTGGCCAAACCTATGGTTAACAGGCTCAAATAAATCCTTCCCATAACCATTGATTCCAATCAAAAGGCTTTGTTCTAGGAAGATAATTTTTATATGAAATCATAAAAGTCCATATGATGATTCATTCAATTGATAAGAGTGGCAAAGATGGTATGTTTCCCAAACTTGACATGTGTAAAGCATATGATAGAGTCTCCTAGGGATTTCTAGAAAATATGTTGTTCAAATTAAGTTATTATAATAGATGGATCTCTTTAATTAAACAATGTTTCTTTACCTCTATGTTCTTGATAATTGTTAATGGTGAGTTTTTAGGGTACTTTAGTAGCTCTAAAGGTCTCACCTAAGGTGACCCTCTTTCCCCTTGCTTGTTCATTATTCTTGTTTAAGCCCTTGGGAGATATTTGAAAGATCTAGCTATATCCAAATCCATTGAAGGCATTAAACTTGCTTCTACGATTGAGCCAATTACCCATCAATAATTTTTTGATGATACTCTTCTTTCTACCTTCTCCTCCATTCCTCAAGCCAAGGAATTCAAAGTAATTTTAACGGACTATGAGCTAGTTTTTGAGCAATATATTAACTTTCTGAAAAGCAAGTTATTTTTCCTTAAAACCTCTTCTAATAGAAAAAGAGCTACTTCCTAGCATGTATTATTGCTAAATTCCCCTCTATTTACTTAGTATTACCTCTATTCAAAGGAAGTATCAAAGAAGACCTATAGAATCAGCTTTTGAAAAATATGTAGAAAAATTTGGTAGGACGCAAGGGAGTACTTCCAAGTCAAGTAGAAAAGGTCCAACTGGTTAAATCTACTCTTCAAACCCTATCAATGTATTTTATTTCTATTTTTAAAATCCCTAGGAAAAATGCTCAAAAATTAGAACAATTTCAAAAAATATTTCTTTGGTTAGGGGTAGAGGATAAAAATATATTTCATCTCATTTCCTCGGACCAAGTGTATTCCAATAAAAGTGTAGGAGGTTTTGGGTTGAGAAATATTAAACATATGAACAAATCTTTATTGGAAAAATAGAGTTTGAGACTTGTTTCTCAAAACAAATAATGGTGGGTATAGATTATCTTTGCTAAATACCTAAACAAGGGATTAAGCTTCATGGAATATCAAAACCCCCTACATGGCTTGGCTTTTTGGAATAGCATTGTTAAAACAATAAATCTTCTTCAAAAAGGTCTTAAATGGAGATTAGGCAATAGATATTGTATTAAATTATAGGAAGACCCATGACTTGAGTACGTGACTCTTATGGACATTCCTTTTGCTATCTTAAGGCCCAAATAATCTTAGTACTTTGGTCACAAAGTAGCATATTATATTGAAGAAGTCAGTGGTATTAAGAAATGGAAATATATTTTTAGGTTTATCCTAGCTCAAGGAGTGGAGACTCCCTTGAAATCCCTTGATATTACATTGTGTGGGCTCGTTAATCTAGAAAAAAGAGGAGAGTGGCACTTATTCAATGAAGTCTACCTACTACCTAGCTACTGATGAGAATATTTGTTGGTGTAATAGCCCAAGTCTACTCACATGGTTGTACTGCAAATCTACAAGCATTAAAAGAGGGATTATTTTTTTATTTGCTAAGTGTTAACTTTGTTTTAATATGTTATCATGTTCATAGCAATTGTGCTTCACCCAAAATAATAATTTTATATCCCTTAGATATTATAGATATATGAGGCCATTTTTGGGTTCAATACTGTTGCAAGCAATCATCCAAATGGATGAGATTGGCCAAATCTCGTGATGTGTGTCATTCTATGGAATAAAATTATCTCATTTACATCGTCCATTTCTGGCATGAGGGTCAATCCATGACAAGGGTTATTCTCTAGTGCTCATAACACCTAGAGAGTGGATGCTTTCTTCCCATTCCTTCCATACCAAACCTCTGATCAACTGACTAATCTGTTCCAAATCATGTATGAAAGTATTAATGTGAATATGCCTTAGTGACTAATTGATTGTTTCCTCTACCTGAAGTCAATTAATTCCATGTCAATTCCTTAACCTTGAACTTCATAAAACAAGCTCCCTTAACTCATATATGTTTATCCCATACCAAAATTTATGGGTTATCTAGTTAAGTTAAAAGAAATAATGGATATCTCATATTGCTAGATAAGAAGCAACATGGACGGTGTGTCCCACACCACCCCTCATTATAGATCTGATCGAGTCATCAGTTACTCTCATAATATTATTGTGAGTATACCCGTTATTACATTATCATCCCTTCTTAATGTCATTTACCATGTTGATCATCCCTTCTCAATGTCATTTACCATATTTTTTATTTCTAAGTCTTGGTTCAAGTTTAAGGTTTTCTTTTTAATAAAATATATCTCAATCTAGCTATAGTTGTTCACTAGGTTTAAACCAAATAATTTAGAGAAAAAATATGAAACAAATATTATTCTCTATTGCTACAATCACCCTACACATTATATGTGACTAATATATCTCTCCTACAATGATAGGAGTAGTAACAAATCAACAGTCGCATGCATGGCCAGACTTAATAAAGTTAAAATGGTCAAATTACAACTTTAAAGAGGAAACTAATTAAGGTTTAATTTTTTTGTAAATAAAAACATGCCATTATATTAAACCTAATTTCTAGAATATTCCAAAGAAATTTTCAAACAAACATTACTCTTGCTAAAAGCTTTAATAACATTAAATATCAATGATATAATAAATATACACAATATGATGCTTATATTAGAGTTATGTTCTTTTTTGGCAGTGCTTAAAATAGGTTTCCAAACCCATTTACATATCATTTCTCTTTCACATGTTTAGTTTCTATTTAAACCTTTTAGCATTTGGTTTCAAGGTATGAAGGATGTACAATATCATTTATGATTTAACATCATTAACAATTTTCCAAATGAAGCTTGACTTGAGCACCAAGTTTAGGGTTTACCAAACCATTGTTCAATTCTAAATATCTTTGCTCTAGATTAATATGATTATTCCTCCTTTCAGGTGGATTTATCTCAAATATTACACAACAGTAATGGTCATCTTTACTCAAACCTAATTATCTACAATATTTTACATAGAGATATTCAGTTAAGAGAACCCCTCATAGTTGCTCCTATGAGTTCAACTCATCCCCAATAGTTGGGTTTAAAACTTAGAGGGATAGCCATATTCTAATACATATTTGAATAAATAAATAGAATTCTTTCAAATCCCTAGATTATATTAACAACATCACTTATTAAAAACTCAAACGTTTAGGCATTTACAAATATCAATCATTACAAGCTTAACTTCAATATTGGTTTCACATTCTTACACCAAATAGTCTCTAAATAAATTTTAAACTGGCATGGCATAAATTTGTTCTACACAGCACAGTCAGGTAATCCCTATAATAGGTAACATTCATTATACTGGTTTTAACAGTAGTGTTTACTTTTCTCACATTCTTTTCAAATCACATAGAAAGGTATAAGGGTCAAAAAATATCAACCCAGATTTACATTAAATAATTAAGAACTCATTAATATATATTAAGTTGCTTAAGGAATCATTAATATTAAATCATATTGTTCTCTCTTACAAAGCTTCAGCAGTGTTTCTAGAAACAGATTTTTATGATCAAAACATCTACACTAAGGAACGTTCTCTTTCATTGAGTATCATTGTTTAGACTTTTACACAGCAAGCTTTAACTAAGTGAGCATAGCATTACTTCTGATTCCTTCAACTGAGTTTAACTTTCATGCTATCTCTACCAACCTCATAAAGGCTATCTCATTGTATCCTTCATTACAATTATATAAGTTACACTATCCTAAACACATACTCAAGCTATGCATCCTCGCCATCATATCCAGTGAACATAGCTTGGTTTTTTATTTCTCAGGGATCAAATATGGCTTACTTATGCATGCCTAATTTGCTTTAAATTTCAAACACTCAATCAACCAATGCATTTAAACTATTCCCGCAAATGCAAGGCTAATAATAATTACCCTTTACGTTATCCATTGCCATATAACAACCATATAACAAGGAGCTAAATTCAACATGGATTTGTTCACATTATCCATAGCCACACAACAATCATATAACAGGGAGCTAAATTCAACATGAAATGGCCATTCAAACATTCTTTTCTAAAAGAAAATTATCTTTAAAATAATTGAAGTAAGATTAAAATAGAATAAATACATGCACTGCATAAATTTTGCATCATCAAAAATATATCATGCACAATTAAATTGTTCCATTCAATTCACCTTGATAAACATCTAGTTTCACAAACTCAAGTAGTCAAAAATAGCTCTTAAATAACATGGAGAAGTCACTACAATTCCATCACAGTTTCATTTATAATTATTCCTTTCATTTACCAAAATACCCATTCAAAGTCATTCAACAACCAATTTTTCTAAAAGAAAATAAGCAAACATAGATTCCAATAAAGCATAATCAAAAAATTCAAGATGACCTATTGGAATGACATCAGTCAATTATCTTCTCTAGCTCCAACCTCTCTGCTATGTCTTTTTTCCCTAATATGCTTCCTCCTCCCAAAACTACATGCTTCTTTTGTTTAACATGCAAAGTCCTTTATCCCCCATCAATGATTTCCCTTGTTTGTGCTCACACCATCATGGAGAATATGGGGAGAAGCGATCATAATACCAATATACAAACAATAATGTACACAATCCACGTAAGCTATTCAATCCACCTTACAAGGAAGTCTCTTTTAATTAAATATGCATATTACCATTTATGGATATAGTATCCAATGCATTGTTTCACTATTATTTTATTTAATTATTTATTTTTAAAGCAAAACACTTTCTATATCCTTTCTATGGTACAACTAGGTAAGCATTAAATAATTTCAAGTAATCAAAATGATAAGTGGCTCCCATGCCCCTAGGCATATTTATTACCAGGAAATAACATATATGCACTCGTTCCTTTGCAATAATCATCAATCATTCATAAAATAAAATTTATACAAGCAATGCAAATTCATTCATGTAATCCTATATGAAATACATATATGGGGCTTCCATGCATCCCTAAGCTGAATCATCACTTCCCCGCTTACCCTTTTTGTCCGTCGACTTATCTAGCCTATCAAAGGATTATACCTTGCCCTGTGTACATAGAACCATTAGCAGTACCACATTATGAAGAAAATGGCAAGTCCAATCATCTGTTACTTTACTATCAAAATTTGTGTGAGGAGGGTTATTACATTCTCCTCCACTAGCAATAAATACGGTCCCTGTATTTTCATGTATAGTTATATAAATAAGCTGATTTTTCATTCATTGCTATTAGATCCAATAACAATTAATTTACATTTCACACATCATGTAATTTTATATATGTATAAACTATCAGTAAATAAAATTTATACATTCAATCTATGCACATGATGCTTCATTTTCATTCAACCATATTTCTATGCACAAACCATAGTATACATCAAACATAGATGTAATCACTCTGACTGGCAAACACACATGTTCAAAATTATTCTATTCAGTATCTAGTCTCACATCAAAATATATACATATATGTAAATCATAAAACCATATAAATAATTTTAAAAAGTCTATGCCTACTCAAAAATATAAGGAAACCATTGTTTCATATCAACCATGTCTTCCCACATGGCATTTTTATCAGATTAGTGGTCCAATTGGACCTGATATTACTCAATGCTTCTCTTTCTCATATTCTTGGTTCTAAATCCAAGTAATTGAATGCATCAAACTTAAATTTTAAGTGGGTTGGTCATCTAAAATTTGGAAATATCCAAAATATGAGTTGGATCAAAAATATATTTTCTAAAGAGGGACACATGGAAGACATTATGAATTTTATATAGGCTTAGCAGTATAGCAAGTCTATATGCAATAGGGCTTATTTTGGCCTTAAAATGGACCCACATATTTGGAGTCATGTTTGGAGGATTTTATGGAACTTTTAGTTTAAGAATACCCTATCTCCCACATAATATTACCTCGGTGTTCTTTTGAGGTCCGCATAGCTCTTTTGGCAATCTATGACCTCTTTCAGCTTTTATTAATTTTTTTTTTTTTGGTATTCCATCTCTTTTACAGTTTTGAGTCTGATCACAATCCGATCCTTTGGATTATTCCAAGATAAGGGAGTCCTGCATCTTATCCCATATAAGGCTTCAAAAGGATCCAATCCTAGTGATGCGTAATAATTATTATTGTATGTAAATTACACTAGGTACAAATAGTGTTCCCAATTTGTATGTTGATCCATGCAATACATTCTTAGCATATCCTCTATTATCTAATTCATCCTCTTAGTTTTACCATAAGTATTATGGTAATAAGCAATACTAATATTCAATTTTGTCCCCAATATCTCATGCAATGCTTTCCAAAATTCACAAGTAAAGCAAGAATCTCTATTAGAGATTATAACTTCTAGAAATCCATGTAGTCTTACCACTTGGTAAATTTACTAGCTACTACATGTGTGTCATCATCCACATTACCGGGTATAAAGTATGCAATCTTGGTTAACTTATCCACAACAACCAAAATTATGTCATGCCTAAATCTTGTTTTAGGTAACCCCACAAAAAAATCCACTGATACCACTTACCATTTTTGCATGGGTATCTCGTGTGGGTATAGCTTTCCAGCTGGATGTAGATATTTCAATTCCACTCTTTGGAATTCCAAACACTTGGCCACATAGTTGGTGATATTATTTTTCATTCCTTGCCAATAGTAAGCTTTTCTCAAATTTTTATACATTTTTACCCCTCTCGGGTGTGCAAAATAAGGAGCATTGTGAGATTCCTTAAGGATTATTTCTCTTAACTCACCTATTTTTGGAACTACCAATATGTACTTATAAAATAATAAATCATTTTTATATACAAAGTCTATATTCTTTTCAGGTTCCTGCTCAACCTGATCACTACAAGCCTCACATAATTTATCTTGTTCTTGCAATTGTTTGATTTAATCTAACAGATCATACTTACATTTGGTCATTGTAGTAATATACTCTTTCCTTCTTAGAGCATTTATGACCTTATTCTCTTTGACCTTAATATACTCAATGCCAAAATCATACTCAACTATAAATTCCATCTAGCATATTTATCTAGCATTTAATATTCTCTGGTGATCTATCTTCAATTCAAACATTTTTTCCAATAAATAATATCTTCAAATTTCTAGAGCATGAACAACCATTGCCAACTCCAAGTCATGAGTGGCATAATTTACCTTGTACCTCTTAAGTTTCCTAGACTTACAGGCAACAAACAAATCATCCTGGGTCAAAACCCCTCCTAGTACTTCTATGGAGGCATTAGTACATACTATAAATCATTTATTCAGATTAGATAATTACAAAATTAGTGTGGTTTTCAAATTTTCCTTCAAAACTCAAAATGTCTCATCACATTATTCTGATCATATAAAGGCTTTTATTTTTCTTTAAAGGTTTGTAATGGGTTGGGAAATATTTGAAAATCCTTTAACAAAATATCTATAATATCCTACCATCCCCATACAACTTTGCACCTCAGACACATTAGTAGGTGTTGGCCATTCAATGATGGCTTCTATTTTCTTGGGATATATTGCAATCCCTTTAGCAGAGATGATATGTCCTAGATATTGTACTTGTAGAGTATAAATCTCACACTTTGATCATTTTCCATATAGTTGATTCATTCTTAAAATCTCAAGCATAGTTTGCATATGTTGATCATGTTCCACTATACTCTTGGAATAGATCAATATGTCATCCAAAAATATGAGCACAAATCAATCCAAATGCTCTCTAAAAATGCTATTCATGAGATTCATGAATTTGGCTAGGGTATTAGTTAGCCCAAAATGTAGGAAGGTAAATTCAAAATACCCATACCTTGTCCTAAATGTTGTTTTAGAAGTATTTCTTCTTACATCCTTATCTGGTGATAACTAGATCACAAGTCAATCTTTGAGAAGATAGTTGTTCCTTTCAATTGATCAAATAGATCATCAATTCTAGGTAATGACTACCTATTTTTGAAAGTTACCTTATTCAATATTAGGTAATCTATGTACATCCTCAAGGTACCATATTTATTTTTAATAAACAAGATAGGAGCTCCCCATGGCGACACACTAGGCTTGATTAGTCCTTTCTCTAGTAAATCTTGAAGTTGTATTTTGAGCTCTTGTAGCTCAATGGAAGTCATTCTATATGGTGCACTTGTAATAGGTGCAGTTATTGGTAACAATTCAATAGAAAAGTCATTTTTTCTTTATGGAGGTAATCCTAGAAGGTTATCTGAAAACACATCTTGGAATTATTTCAATATAGAAAACTTTTGGAAGAGATCAAATTCCATTCTAGTTTCCTATTTCTTATTCATCTTAACTATGAAGATCATTTCCCTCTTTATAATAACTTTATTTATCTACATTGTAGACAATAAATATGGTTTAACTTCTCTTCAACCACAACAAATCCTAACCTTTTGATTATACTCATTCATAAATTCCACCCATCTCTATTTTAAATTTAGGAGGGCCTTATGCACTTTTAACTAGTCAACTCCTAGAATGATATCGAACACATGCAAATGTGCCACATATAGATACCAATTAGTTTTTCCTTATGGTATTGTGATGTGAGATTCAAACATGTATTAGTTAAAATGGTAGGTCTTCCCTAACCCATACTCTATCTTCCAACCATTGGTCAAAGTCCTAGGTCTAACAAGTCCCTCACAAATCTAGTAGAGATAAAACTATCAGTTGAACCACTATCTATCAAAATTTTCACATTTTTATCAAGATACCCTTTACCATTAAACTTGGATATTAAAACCTTTTTTAGATTCATATCCAACTCTTTACTTACCTTGGCCCTTCCAGTACTAGATTCCTCATGTTACCTAGCTACCTCATCGGCCTTGCCTAATCCAGTTTCTATTTCCCTAGCTATGTCCTCTATGATCCATTATTGTTGGACAATAAATTCTTGTTGTTGGGTGATGTGCATTTTTTTTGGGGCCATATCTTCCCTTTGTTGCTCCATGTGATTTTGCATTAATTGCATAACTTTTGCAATATTTTCCTCCTCTTTAACAGGTTCTTATAAAGGAGGTTCATTCAATATTTTCTTTCTTTTTTCCTATTGAGAACCTTCTCGTCTCATTCCTAACCTTGGCCTCCTAGTAGATCATTCAGTGGTTTCTTCCTTCCTACATACTACAGGATTTCCTAAAGAACCACCTCTTAGCATGCATGCAATTGACCTATTGGCAAAAGAAGTAAATCATTAGTTTTATTTTATTCTAAAAAGTTATCACAATCAGAGTCTATAACTTAGAATATTTTTTTTGTTATCCTACTCTTTACTCACCCTATATGTAACAACCCAACTATGCTCACCTGGTTATACTATAAATCAACAAGAATTAAAAGAGGGATAATTTTTCGTTTTGTTTTTAAGTGTTAACTTTGTTTTAATATGTTGTCATGTTCATAGCAATTGTGCTTCACCCAAAATAATAATTTTATATCCTTTAGATAGTACAGGTATATGAGGCTACTTTTGGGTCCAAGACTACTGCAGGTAATCATCCAAGTGGACAAGATTTGAAAAATCCCATAATATGTATGCCATTTTATAAAATTAAATTACCTCATTTATGTCCTTTATTTCTGGCATGAGGGTCAATCCATGATAAGGGTTATCCTCTAGGGCCCATAACACCTAGAGGGTGGATGCTTTCTTCCCATTCCTTCCATACCAAATCTCTAATCAACTGATAGGTCTATTTAAAATCATGTATCAAAGGATTATTGTGCATATACAAGCTCTCTTAACTCACAGAGGTTTGTGCCATACCAAACCCTGTGGCTTATCCAACTAAGTTAAAAGGAACAAGGGCTTTCTCATAGTACTATATGAGAAGAAACCAGGAGGATATGTCCCATATAGCCCCTCATTCTAGATCTGACCGAGTCAAATATTTTGACTAATTCTATCAGTCATCAGTTACTCTCATAATTTTATTATATGCATATCCACACCTCAATAGTTTTGGGTGTGTTACATGATCATCCCTTCTTGATGTCATTTACCATGTTGATCATCCCTTCCTGATGTCATTTACCATGTTTTTCATTTCTAAGTCTTGGTTCATGTTTAAGGTTTTAATCTTTCTAATAAAAGATATCTCGATCTAGATATAGTTGTTCACTAGGTTTAAACCAAATCATTTAAAAAAAAATAAGAAATAAATCTTATTCTCTATTGCTACGATCACCTCACACATTATATGTGACTAATAAATCTCTCCTACAATGATAGGAATAGTAAAAAATAAGCATTCAGATGCATGGATAGACTTGATAAATTTGAAGTGATCAACTTACAACTCTAAAAAGGAATCTAATTAAGCTTTATTTATTTTTAAATAAATACATACAATTATATTAAACCTACTTTCTAGCATATTCAAAATCAAGTTTCAAATCAACATGATGCTTACTAAAAGCTTTAAGAACATCATATATCAATGATATAATAAAACATACATAATATGATGCTCATATCAGAATTATGTTCATTTTTGGTAGCACCTAAAATAGATTTTCAAACCCATTTACAAATTATTTCTCTTTCATAGGTTTGGTTTCTATTTAAACCTTTTAGCATTTGGTTTTGAAGTATGAGGGATGCACAATACCATTTATGATTTAACATCATAAACTATTTCCCAAATGAAGCTTGACTTGAGCACCAAGTTCAGGGTTTACCAAACCATTATTCAATTCTAAATATCTTTGCTCCGGATTAATATGATTATTCCCCTTTTCGGGTGGGTTTTTCTCAAGCATTACATGATAGTAATGGTCATATTTACTTAAACCCAATTATCTACAATATTTTGCATAAATACATTCATTTAAGAGAACCCTTCATAACTACTTCTATGAGTTCAACTGATCCCAACAATTGGGTTTAAAACTTATAAGGATAGCCACCTTCTAATCCAAATTTTAATAAATAAATAGAAATATTTAAAATCCTTAGCTTATATTAACATCATCACTTATTGAAAACTTAAACATTTAAGCATTTATAGATATCAATCATTACAGACTTAACTTCAATATTGGTTTCACGTTTTCACATCAAATAGTCTCTAAGTAAATATTAAACTAGTGTGGCATAAATTTGTTCTACCCTAATGGCTGAAAATATTTATACTTGTAGTGTTGACTTTGATCATATTCTTTCCAAATAATATAGAAAGGTACAAGGGTCAAAAAATTTCAATCCAAATTTACATTAAAAAATTAAGAACTCATTAATATATATACATTAATCCGCATAAAGAATCATTAGTATTAAATCACATTGTTCTCTCTTAAAAAGCTTTAGCAGTGTTTCTAGAGTACATAATTTTTTTGGCGTTCACAATATCTATACTAAGGAATGTTCTCCTTTATCGAGTACTATTGTTTAAACATTTACACAAAAAGCTTTAACTAAGCAAGTATAGCATTACTTATGGTTTATTTTGCTAAGTTTAACTTCCACACCAGCTCCACCAACCTCATAGAAGCTATCTCACTAGAACCTTCATCACTCACAAAAGTTCCAATATTCTGAATGTATACTCAAGTTACACATTCTTGTCATCATATCCAACGAACATAGCTTGGTTTTATGTTTCCCATGGATCAGATACGACTTACTTATGCATACCTAATTTATATTAATTAATAAACACTCAATTAACCAATACATCCAAACTATTCCCTCAAATACAAGGCTAATAATAATCACCCTTTACATTATCCATTATTACACAATAACCATATAACAGGGAGCTAAACTCAATATAAAATAGTCATTCAGGCATTATTTTTCTTACTTTTATATACCAAAGTAATTTATCTTAATAATAATTAAAGATAAAAATAGAATGTATACATTCACTGCATAGATTTCGCATCATCAAAAATACACCATGCACGATTAAACTATTCCATTCTATTCATCTTTGACAAGCATCTAGTTTCACAAACTCAAGTAGTCAAAATAACTTTTAAATAATATAGAGAAGTCACTATAATTCTATCACAATTTTATTTACAACTTTCCCTTTCCTTTACCAAAAGATCCATTCACATCATTCAACAATAAGTTTTTCGAAAAGGAAACACAAAAACAGATTCCAATAAAACATAATAAAAAAAATGTAGAGATGATTGTTGGAATGGCGTCAGTTAATTTTCTTCTTCTCCAACTCCATATTCTCTTCTATTTTTTCCCGAATATGCTTTTCCCCTCTCAAAAACTACATGATTCTTTTGATTAACATGCAAAGTCCCTTATCCCCCATCAACGGTTTCTACCATTTGTGCTCACACCATAATGGAGAATATGGGGAGAAGCAATCATAATAACAATATGCAAATAACAATGTACTTAATCCATTTAAGCCATTATATACACCTTACAAGGAAGTCTCATTTAATTAAATATTCATATTACCATTTATAGATATAGTATCCAATGCATCGTTTCACTATTATTTAATTTAATATTTATTTTCAAAGCAAAACACTTTCTATATCATTTCTATGGTACAACTAGGTAAACATTAAACAATTTCAAGTAATAAAAATGATAAGTGGCTCCCATGCCCCTAGGTATCTTTATTACTATAAAATAACATATATGCACCCATTCCTTTGCAATAATCATCAATTACTCATAAAAATAAAATTATACAAGCAATACAAATTTATTCATGCAATTCTATATGAAATGCATATATGGGACTTCCATGCACACCTAAGGTGAATCATCACTTCTCCACTTACCATTTTCATCTGTTGACTTCTCAAACCTATCAAAGGATTATCCCTAGCCTTGCATACATAGAACCATTAGCAGTACCACATTCCAAAAAAAAAGGTAAGTCCAATCATCTGTTACTTTGCTATCAAAAGTTGTGCGAGGAGGGACATTACATTTGGTTCCCTTGTAATTCAATTTGGTTCAAGGAACTTACCCCAAAGTTATTTTTTCTTTGGCTTACCCACTAAAGTAAAATTCTTTCTTTAGAAAATCTTAAGAAAAAATAATGGTCATTCCTAATCGATGTTATCTTTGTGGGTCTCATGAGGAAAATACTCAGCATCTCATTTTAGATTGCTCCTTCTCCTTATATATCCCTGCTTTCCTTCTTTCAAATTTTAGTGTTAGTTGGTTGGTCCCAAATTCTATGAAATAATTTTTCTATCATTGGTCCTTTTCTCCTTTCCTTAGATCCAAATAATGTAACCTGTGGAACCTCAGCCTCCCTCATTTATTTTATGAAGTTTGAAAATAAAGGAACCACAAGGCCTTTAAATACCATTCTTCAAACACCTCCATGGGTTTCAAAATTCTTAGTGCTCTAGTTGAAAATATCTCAGTTATCTCTCCCTTCCTCTCTAATATTCCCTCTTTTAAGGCTTCTCTCTCTACTTACCTAGGGTTACCTATTAGATTCCCTAGTCTCCCTCATGCTAGATCAAGTAGGTTGTAAACCAAATGGAGATCTTCCTCTTTGGACTGGCTTAAATTGAATTTTTATGGAGCATCCAAAGGAAATTTGGATATGGTAGGAGCTAGACGAGTGATCAAAAAATCTAGTGGATAAATTGTTCTAGCCTTTTCTTAGAATCTTGGTTGCCAAACTAGCAATTTTATAGAGGCCAAGGCCCTCTTCCAAGGTTTATCCCTGCTTGATTCAATGGGGGTTGATAAGGTTATTATAGAAGGGGATTCTTTATACATTATCAATATCCTCACTGAATAGGTGTCATCCAGTTGGAATATTGGTAATATCATGGATAAATAAAAAAAAATCCTAATAAAATTTGTGAACTCCTACAATAAGCATATTTATAGGGAAAGTAACAAGGTTTTAGATTTCCTTGCCAATATTGGGTTCAAAATGAAGGTATGTCTATCTAGAAAGAGAATTTCCCATAAGACCTTATTTCTTTGGTGAGAAATGATATTTTCCTCATCAATGACAACAACTAATTTTATTCTCTTATTTGGCATTCTAGTTCTCAGTTTCTCTATTTACTCTATTTTTGTTGGATCTAGAATTGGTGGGTTCTATCTTTGGTTCTTTGTTGTCTTGTTTTATTTGTGTGTTTGTTATGGGTCATTTATCTCATGTTTCTATTGTGGGCTAGGTCTTTCCCTATGCTCTGTTATTTTTCTTGGATGTTGTTAGGGCTACTTTTTTGGTCTAGTTTATAAATATGTAAAAGTTTTGGGGACCTTTTCAAAGCCCTTCATCCTGGTTTGTGCGATAAAATTTCTCCCTTCCTCATCCCTTGCCCATCCTGGTTCATGTGGTATCTTTTCTTCCTCCCTCCACTCTCAAGGCAAGGGTCATTTTTGAGCAGGTGAGGCCCACCCAAATACTCTTTGGATATGTGTGGACCCTTAACTACAAGATGTTGATATCCAATACATAATAGGTAGCAGTTGCCTACAATATTTGGGCTACATACAAGCTCTCAAGCTATGGGATATGATTCTATTGGGGGACACTGAGAGATCCAAAGTAGCTTGCCTATTGTACTTTATCTTGCTATAGATTTTTATGTTTTTGACTGGGGTTTGTCCTAAAATTTCCTGTTATCCTTGGTTCTTCACTTTGTTGAATAAAATGGTGAAAGATGAGGGCCAAAGTAGAAGTCGAAGGAATAGAACGGGGTATGAAGATGAATTAAATACTGTAAGAGATGAGTAAGTGAATTTTGCATAATTTCTAGTATTTACTGTAACTTATATGAACCCATGTCCTATTAGGGTTTGAAATTTTTTATTTTGTAAAGTGTAAACCCTAAATTACCATAATATTGCCAAGAAACTATTAACTTTTAATATAGTATGCAATAGGAGATAGTAATCACACGATGCAAAATAATATGAAAGAAAGTAAATTTGTGAGATGACTAAAATATGCTATAAATATAAATGAATACAATGTAGCTATGGATGAAATGGATACTCCATGAACAAAGCTACTAGACTACATTGTACCCATCACCAATAAATGGTGATCTACACAACACTATGCTACTACCTACGAATATGCTCTAATATTCTCTATATCTTGCTTGTTATAATGAGGCCCTTTTATATAATAAGATAGGTTCCTTGGCCTACACACTATCTAGTTTTTCAAGGGACACATTGCACATATACAACTTGCACATTAACACTTGTGTATTTATTATATTGCATGAAGTAACTAGATAACTTCCCCCTAAAGTAATCTAATATCCTAAATATGTACCTAGGAAGGTACATTTACATGACCCAAATGATGTAATATAATCTATTTCTAACACCCCCCTATATTACATTGTTTGGGTATTGAAGACCTTAGTCTTTAATGTGAATCTCCTTGATATTGAGATTCAGATTCTTCTTCTCTATTTTCTGTAACCTGTTCAAGCAAGTAGTTAGTGTCTTCATAACCTAACATTCTTATTGAAAGAGCTTTGACTTCATAATCATTTGTAGATTTTTCCAGTTCTTCAGTTTCTTCTATCCTCTGAGCTAGATGTCCTTTTTTATTTCTATTTTGATACTTCAATTTGGGACAATTGGTTGGACACTAAAATGTTGCT
The DNA here is from genome assembly GCA_028583015.1 of Wollemia nobilis. NCBI lineage: Eukaryota > Viridiplantae > Streptophyta > Pinopsida > Araucariales > Araucariaceae > Wollemia > Wollemia nobilis. The sequence goes on along the minus strand of JAQPPZ010002041.1, from coordinate 972,586 downwards.
GATGAGGATTTTGATATTGTCGTGGCTGAAATTTTTTCCCATTGTTCATAATATTTCCTTGATTCTAATTTTTGGGATTGAACCTGCAATAGCTGGTACTATGGCCTTTTCTCTTGCATATCTAACAATACCTATTATACCTTGGTTTTTTTCCTTTTTATGAAGAAGCAATATTTCCCTATAGATTATCTTTAAATGCCAATGCAGTGTTAGTCATTTCATATTTAACTGTATTTTCCACCTCATATTCCTATAGAATATTGACTAGGTCATCAAAAGAGGTATATTTACTTAGTACTTGTAAATATGTTACCAAATTATTATAACTTTTTGGAAGTGCTCTCATGGTTACTTGAGTAAGAATTTCATCCTTAACTATTTCTCCTAAGGTCAATACTTTCCCTTTAATATCTGCTACCTTCCTTAGGAAAAATTCTATAATTTCTCCACTATTCATCTTTAATGAGTGAAGTTGAGTTTGAAGATAAAGAATAGTTACCTTATTCTTTCCTTAAAATATTTTCTCTAGGATTTTCCATGCATCTGAAGATGTTTTTGCTGAATTGATATAGGGTTGTATCTCATCAGTGATAGCAAAGGTTATTATCATTAGAGCCTTTGAATCATTTTCCTCAAACTTTAGGATTTTAGTATCACCTGTGGTAGATCTCTGTGTTTTCCCTTTGATAATATCCCAAATTTTTTCATATACCAAGATTTCTTTCACTTTATTCTTATAGGAGAAATAATTAGGACCCTTGAGTAGTTGAGATTCTGCTAGGAAGAATTTATTTGATGTCATTTAAATTCCCTAATATCAATCCTTAGATTTTATGGACTTCCTTATGTCTCCCTAGTAATTTTGGATATGATATAAGATGAATATAGTACTTTTGTAAATTCTAGTTCAATTTTGGGTTGATTTTGTAAAGTTTTGTAAATTTTAAAAATCAAATTTTCTAACACCTTTTTAATCCTATTGAACTAGTCATTTTTCCAATTTTGAAGAGGTTTTAATGTTGGATTTCTTTTATCCCTTTTGAGAAATTTTGAGACAAGAATATTATAAATTTCCAACCTTAGCAAAAACTTTAATAACCTCTTTTTAATATCCCTTAGGATTTGATTTTAGTGCTTCTAATTTTCAATAACCTAATTTGGCATTGTAATCCTTATAGTTCCTAAATATAGAAAATTAGAACACAATAATATTTGCAAATATTTTAAAAATTAATTTCCAGTAGAAATCCTTATTTATCCTATGGTTAATATTGCAAATATTATATTAATTTGATAAATTATTCCCTTTGATGCTTTGCTTTTAATATGGTTAATTTATTTTAATTTTAACCTCGATTTATCAACCTTACAACTCCCTGAAATGAAAACACATTAAAGTAGAGAATAAATTTCACCTTGCAATATTCGAATACCGTAATAATCAATGTTATTTTTGGATGTGATATGGCTACAATGTGAGTGTCTTTGCTTTGACCGTTCCCTCCAATAGAAATATTGGAATCCTCCTTGGATTTAATGCTTCAACTATGGTGTCTTTAATCTCTACCTTTTACCTCCTTTGACCAGATCATTTAAGGCTCTTCCACCTTGCTTCCATGCTACAAATTGGCCCTGTGTGCAAAAATTGTGGAGTGTTGAATGCGGATGCATGAATGCTTCTGAATGCTACATTCTCCCTGGTCCAATGCACCTTTAATAGATAGTCAATCCTTTAATGAGTAAAAATTGTCACAACGATTACATTCAACACTTCAAATATGCTCTTGGACACTTGGAATAGAGTGGGGATGTTACAAACTTTGTTCAAACACCTGTTACAAGTGTCACCCTTGCTTAAGTAACATCTAAAGCATTTTTATTCCTTCATAGTGTGTTGTCCAAGTGGCTCTTGTATTCCAATGTATGTAAGGCTTCCTTCTATAATGCCTATGGCTAAATGTAACTCCTCTTCCACATGGACTATGGGCACCAAAGAGATGTTGTAACACTTTTCCTCACATGTGTGAAATTCCAACGTACCTTTGATGGTGTTTAGGATTTATTTTGAAGAATGACAAGTGGCACTTGCATGCCCTAGTCTTATCAATGATTTATTACAAGATTTTCAATGTACTTTTCCACTTTCTTGTATTTTTATGGTGTTGATATGGTTCTAGCCAAGCAATGCTTATGGTGGAGCTTTGATGGAGATTTGGATACTCTTGAATGGAGTTCAAATGGCAATGCTTTGGTGGAGACTTCTTGATGCTCCAATGATTGTATTGAATGCTCCTTGATTGGGCACCTAGAGTTGCTTGGTAGTGGAGGGGAAGCACCCGAAGGCATTTAGCGATGATAGAGAGCACCCATGGGTATTCGACGATTGAAGGGAAAGTCTGTATAAGTATATCTGGTTGAGCACGAGGGGAAGTGATGGATGTGGTGAATATGGCAAGAGAGGTTGGAAGGCAAGAGTACTCAGATACTCCAGGTAACTTGGGGGTAAATGGCTTAACAAACAGACTTTGGCATTGAGCCATCAAAATAGCTCCTATTAATAGTCCAACCTAGGGCATGCTAGGGTTTCAATGACACTAATTGTGTGGTTGAGATTGAAGCATATCGGAGGATGTATATTAAATCTAGGTTGTGGCATGGATTGATATGGCTAGATGGATGGGATTAAGTGAAATAAAATGGTTGGTATTAGTTCACTTATATAAACATATATTTATTAAATATATATAAAATATTAATATTGAAATATATATAAAAAATAAATATTTGAATAATGGGTGGAAATGGTGGAAAAACCAGGATGGATGACAAGTGGCTAGGTTTTTGTGTCTACAAAAAAATACATTTCTAATGGATACCATGTGATTCTAAATTTATATGGAGGAAAAGACCTTTTAGAAATTTCAAAAAATGTAGCAAATTCTATATCTTAAACCCCTAGTCATGGCAAGCTGAGGAAAAACTTAATTCTAAATGTTGTAAATGGAGGTTCATTCATGGATTGTGAGAGGCTTTCTATGATCCCCTAAAGACCCAAAACAATGCATTGAAGACTATTATAGATCTTCTTATATCTCTTCAAAGATCTATCACAATTTTTGTGATGTAATATGAGGAGGTTATTTGGATGTCGAGGTACTTCGAGATCAATCAGATCATCTCTAAGGTAGAGGTGGATCTATTGGATGAGGAAATGGAGTATCAAGAGTCATTTTGATTATCTTAATCCTTTTGATCTCTTTGTTCCTTTTGATTTGATATTTTAGTTGGATTTTGCCCTTCTTCTCATTTTAGTCTTATTTTTTTTGTTCTATGATAGGACACATTTTTTATGTCATTTTTATAAATGTGTAAAATGTTTAGGGAATATTATATATCTTATTAGATCTCTTTGAAGATCTATAACAATGTCTATGATGTACTATGAGGAGATTATTTGGATGTCGAGGTACTTCCAGATCAATCAGATCATATTTAAGGTAAAGGTGGACCTATCAGATGAGGAAATGGAGTATCAAAATTCATGTTGATCCTTTGAATCATTTTGATCTCTTTGTTCCTTTTGAGTTGATAGTTTAGTTGGACTTTGTCCTTCTTCTCCTTCTAGTCTTATTTTTTGTTTGTTCTATGATATTACTCATTTTTTGTCCTTTTTGTAAATTTGTAAAAGTTTTAGGAACCCTTTTTTCCCTCTAATAAAAAAATATCTACTAGAAATAGAGAACAAGAACCACTTGGTTATTGGACAGTGATAGAAACACCAAATTTTTCCATTAGGTTGCTTGTTATAGGAGACAAATGAATAAGATGGAAGCTCTTTGGGTTGACAATAGGCACTCCTTTGATATGATCCCAGGTATGCATTTTCATTCAATGGATTATTTTCCTAAATTTTTTACGAAATATATGGTGCAATATGAAGAAGATTAAATATAAGTTCTTGTTGCTATACTCTCTATTATATTGAAAAAAAATAGGCCTTTCTTAAACCCATTGATAGAGAGGATCTAAAGAAGGTAGTATTTGGAATGAGTACAAGAAAAATGCCAACTCCATATGGATTCCCAATAAAAAAATTAGACCTTCTAGTACAACTTGGAGGAGGATGTAATGGTTGTTAATGAGGAGTCTAGAGACAATAAAATAATTCTTAAAGCATTAATTCATACATTCACTTCCTTAATTTCAAAAGTAGAGGAGGGGTGCATATTTTATACTATAGACCTATTACCTTATGCAATGTCATAAACAAAATAATCAGGAAGGTAATGGTTGAGTGACTAAAACCTCTTCTATACAATATTATCTCCTTGGAGGAAGGGGATTTTGTATAGGGTAGTAAAATATTGAATTTCATGGTTCTATCTTAGGAGAAAATCCACTCAATGCAAAAATATAGCAATAAAGGAATGTTCATATAATTGGATATGTCAAACTCTTATGATAAGGTGGAGTGGAACTTGTTGTCAAGGATGATAATAACCTTTATTTTCTCTTAGGATTGAATAGAATGGGTCATGAGATACATATCTACTTTGAAATACTTAGTTTTAATTAATGGTATTACCTTGCAACCATTTGGATCCACTCAAGGTATTCATTAGGGAGATCCTTATTCCCCTTATATTTTTCTCATATTGGCTGAAGGCTTGGGTAGGTTTATCTTGAGGATAAGATAATAGGGTTTGTTAATAGGTATCAAGATGGATGATGAGGTTTTGAATCACCTATAGTTTGTGGATGAAACATGATTGGTGGCAGTGGCCAACCTTAGAAAAGTAAGAATGAGCACAAATGATCTTAATGTTTACCTTAGGGTCACAAACCATGTCATCAATGATAAGAAATCCAAAGTGGTCTTCTTCAATCTTGATAGAAGGCTTTAGGACAACATTTTAGAGATATTGGAATTCACAGGGACTTCTCTCCTAGTGATCTATTTAGGGGTCCATTTTCATTTTTAAACATTGAAGATAGATATCTAGGGGAATATTTTGGATTTTATCAAATATAGAAATAACCATTGGTCTCACAAATGGTTAACATTTGGAGGTAGTTTAATTTTTTTGTAGTCAGGCATTCAAGCCAACCAATTTATAATTTTTCTAGCCTTGCTACCCCACATACCATATGGAAAGAGTTGGACAAGACGGCTAGCAAAATTTTATAGGGAGGAGTAAATGGAGAGAGAACATAGGTATTAGTAGGTTGAGAGAAAGTTATCCACCCCAAGGCAAAGTTAAGTTTGTTATTGAGGAGACAATTACGAGGGAGAGAGTATATGCATAGTATTCATAGATACAATTTGTCAACATATTCTAAGAATAGTAAAACTATACTTTAGTCACACTAGTAATATAGCTAAATTTGACTTGTATTACAAACATTGAAATAAGAAATAAAATTGAAGTTATTATGCCCATAGGTATTTTGATACTCAAATCTTATTATAAATCAAGTGAGACAAAGATCATGATAAATATATATTTTTGAGTGAATAAAAATCTAATGTTGGATCTTGTCGAACATAAATATTGAAGCTTTTAAATAGATTATGTTAGTTTTAAGGGTAATCGATGAATGACCTTATTCTCTAGCAACAAAACCTTCACAATTTAAATGTTGGATAATTTTAGAATAAACACATAAAAATTACCAATAGACCATTTATACTTGGTAGTATTAGGTGTTTGAATATGTTTAATAAGAGAAGATAAATTAAACAATTTTTGTACTGCATCAATGAGTTTGCTTCTCAATTTATTAATATGGATTGAATTATGAGAGTTATTTTTTATCAAACCAAGGAGATATACTTAATTATGTTGTGAGTCATAAATTGGTTAATATAAAGACTAATTTAAATATAAAGAGGTTATTAATATTTGAGAATTTATTTGATTACTATGATATTTTATGGAAGTCATCCATGGATCCATTGATAGAAAATAATGAAGAAAATATGGTAACCAATGAATATCATTGAATGTAAGAGATGTATAAATTATTAGCACTTGTAGAATATGAGTAATACACTATACTAATGGAATAGTATAAATATGTATTTTCCTAAGAGTATCATGTGATACATACACAATCACTCATAAAAATTAATTTAAAAGTAGGATTATTAGTAATAAGTATTGTTAGTACAACCCCTATTTTAGTACCATTCAATAACACCAAGATACAATATGGATCCATATTATTAGTTAGTTATATTAATTAGTTAATTATAATGTTGGAGTCATTAGGATTTTTACATAGGTGCATCTATTCCTAATATCTTCCTAAGTATACCTATAAATTTATATATAGAATATGACATCATAATCTAACTTGGAAATATACAAGTAATGGTATATATATATATATATATATATATATACCATTACTTGTATATTTTCAAGTTAGATTATGATGTCATATTCTATATATAAATTTATAGGTATACTTAGGAAGATATTAGGAATAAATGGACCTATGTAAAAATCCTAATGACTCCAACATTATAATATATATATATATATATATATATATATATATATATATATATGGTTTAATATTAATATCAAATATATTTGGAACACATCCATTACTTTTCTATTTGTATGTTTATGTATGTGTGTATAGATCAACATAAATAAATAATGCATAGTACTATTAAGTTTATTCTTATTCTTCCTTAAAAAATGATAATATTTGGTGCACCATTTGGAAAATATTAAACCTAAATAAACACAAGAGAATAATATGATAAGGTATTTTAATGTTTAGTTTGAGTGGTAGCAACTATTGATGGTAGGTCCCATAGAAAGGAAAAATAAATATATAAAAGAAGAAAAAATCTAGAGTAAATAAATAAGGGGAAGGGAAAGAAGATGGACAATATAGGAGTAGGAATTATGGTGAGTGCATGAAACATAATGGAATGGATAAGAATAATTGTGATCGATTCAAATGGATGACGAAAAACTAAGAGTGAAGGAAAGAAAAATAAATCTCTTGGTCCTATATATGACATAACATATTCAACCACCTTAGTGTTTAAGTGATGAAAACTAAAATTTCTATGATGTATTTTAATTTACACTTTATAAATATCTAATATGTTATGGCCAACTCTAAATCCTTGGAAAATTGAGAGACCTATATAATTTGAAGATGGGAAATGCTTGATGAAGTAGATCAATATTAAAGAATAAATTGATAAAGGAGAATTAATGTGCATAAGAATAGTGTCAATATTGTATATGTAGAGTAGTACTTATATTTTATTATTTATTTTTCAGTCATCCCATAATAGGTATTAGCATATAAGTTGATAAGCATGGAATACAATTAGTGCTTAGAAATTTTGTATACACTAGTAGTCTTGTCGAATGGTTTATTTTTCTTGGATAAAGGTAATAACCCATAATGTACATTCCATAATGGAAGTACTATGATCATTATGATATTAATAAAATATTAATTTAAATATTTCCATGGAGGATTCTAGTTGCTTTTTTTAAAGTTTACTTTAGTTATATTTGTGGCTTCTAAATTTTCCTTTTAGTTCTTAAGTTCACTATGGCTATGAATATTGCATAGTTTTAATAGTTATTTTATATTACATTTTAATGAAAAAAATTATAAAAATACATCAATAGCAATAACAATTCAATAATATACAAAGGAAACATACAGTAGAATAATAAATCAGATTTAATACCAAAATGCCAATAATGGAAGTAAGAAATTTTTAAGTTCTAATTAAATACAAATCCTATCCACTTAGAGAAGGAAAATATGTAACATAGGTAACTTATTATTCAACAATGAAATATGATCTTAACTACAACACAACTCCTTGATTTATAAACTAAATCAATAATAACCTTAACCCTAATTCTCAATAGTTAACTAGCATAATCCTATGACCTAAGAAAATAATAATAAAAATAAATAATATGGATATATTGAAGTCATTACATGGACCCCTATAATTATTCATCCTCAAAGATAAAAATGATTAGAAAATTCTCTTAGCCTTCCATGTTGCATCTTTTTCTAGAATATCCTACCAGTTGATGAGGAACTCTTAAATATTGCAATACTATAGATTATGGGCATGGGGTTGTAATGTATCTTTGGATTGGAGACATATTCACCCTTATTTATCAAGTACAGGAAGATTAAATTAGGAAAACATCTTTTGATCAAATTTGATAAAAACTCCAACTAATATACAAATTTCCCAATGCAAAAAACCACATTATAGGGGTTATAAATTTGAGAAAGCAAACTAGAAATGGTCTTCAATAATAATTTATTATAAGGATGGAGTCATCAAAAGAACATATCACCCACTACAAAAAAAAATCTACTCCTACTTTTTGTAGTCTTGGACTTAGGATAAGTTAGCTTTGGGGATATGGATCACAAACTATCATAGTAACAATTCATCTACCTAGGCCACCATGGAGTATATAGGCACATATTATTTCACAAATGAAGATTTTTTAACCATAGAATAATTCAAATAGGAACATATTTAGGGGGAAATTATAAGAAGTGTTATACCATCATTTGGTTAAGGAAACCTAGTAAACCCATTGATGTTATTTATCTTAGAAAAATAACAAAGGTAAGAACATGAATATTTATTTTAGTATTTATTTGGCCATTTGACTAAAAGTTAAGATGAGGATATATTTAACTAAAATTCATTAAGTGTGAATAATTCCTTCCAAATGATAATGTAAAAATAGGGTTATGATTGTCGAAACATAATCTAGTAATACCTTGGAAATCATACTAGCTATGGAGGTATGCTATAGGGCATAGAAATGAGAATATATTAAAAGTAAATCCATGATCACAAAGATCACTATTTTAGCCTCATATTTGAAAAGGCCTTCAATGAATTCCATGGATATGTGCTCCCATTGGCAATTAGAAATAGGTAAAGGTTGCAACAAAACATGAGATTTAACATTTTAATTTAAAAATTTCTCCTTGTTAATGATAACATACCTCACATTTGACCATATATTCACAAGTAATTTTAATCCTTGTTAAAGGGTTTATTAATTATATATGCTTGTAAATTATGATACCTTACATTTGACCATATATTCTCCTTGTTAAAGGGTTTATTAATTATATATGCTTGTAAATTATGAAATCTTTAAATTTTTAATTATTTAAAAACCATATTAACAAATTTTAAAAAAATAAAAACCTATTACATGGACTGAGTGCACATGTAAAAATATTTATAATTTTAAAATCTTCAAACATATAAGTTTTTTTAAAGAAACTTTATAAAATAAATTGACCACCTTTATTAATTTAAGGGTGTATTATTTTTTATTGGATGGATGAAGGAGTTTTGAAAGGATGTCGAAACCTTGTACAAAAGAAATTAAGCCCCATTCAAAAAAATAGAGCCAAAATTACTTACATGGTAATAATCGAGGAATGATAAATGAGAAGAGTTATCCCTTCCAAGGTCAAATTAATACATGGATAAAACCAAATCAGGATGTCTAAAATAGATAGGATCTGAACCACAAACCGAGCCATGCGTCAGTCCTATTCTCTCCCATATGGTTGTTGCACATCACAGTAAGAATTTCTTCCACATCAGAGATTGTGGCTTATGAGAAAAGAGTAGTTTGAAGATATAAAATTTGGTTGAGAAACCCAAAATCAACAAGCACCCTCAAATTTAAATAGCATGACAATATCCTTTATTAATATAAGAGTATATTGTTTTGAATAACATGATAATGTGTAGTAAATAAACAAAATATCACTTAAAATACTTTAAATTAACTAATTATTACAAGTAATATATAATTGAAAAATAAAACAAACAATAAATTCTAATGTAAGAAAATTTAAATAACATGACAATATCGTTTATTAATATAAGAGTATATTGTTTTCAATTACATGATAATGTGTAGTGGTGGTGGCTGCTTTTATTGGAAGTTGTGATGTGGGCGGATGTTTTTGTTCTCGGGGAGCTCAGTTGGCTTCTGATTTTGATTCTAGCTTGGCGGTAAATGTAACTCAAGGTGTTCTTATGCTTGTGTAGAACTTTCTCAGTTCTCCCTTCTTTGAGGCCTTGGGGTTGGGTTTCCGTCTTCTGTCTTGTTTGCCTCTGACTTTTTTTAAGGTTGGTTCAATTTTTACTACCCTCGTGGATTTCTTTGTTGTGGTTGTGGGATCCTTTAAAATCCTCTTCTTTTAATAATACCAAAATTAAATAAATAAAACATGACAATGTGTAATTGATAAACAATATCTCACTTAAAAATACTTTGTAATATATATTTGAAAAATAAAATAAACCATGAATACTAATCTAAGTTGCAAAATATCATTCATTGTCCACTTTATTTGGAAAAGAAATTGATGCTCAATACACAATAGCCTATGTTCAAGCATGCCTATATTATTCATGTTAAAAATAATTATTTAAATATTTTCAATTTTTAAGTACTTAACAGATTTACCTAATAATAATGATGAATACATTAAATAGCATTTACATATTTATGCCAAACTATCTAGATTATAACAAAACCCCTATTACATATTCGTTATATATATATATAGTCATGCATTTCCAGGTATAATATAATATAATATAATATAATATAATATAACATAACATAACGTTTTATATTATATTAAATAATTATATATATAATAAAATTATAATTTAATATTTTTTAATTATATATAATATTTGTTTATTTTAATTTATTAATAAATTAAAATAAAATTATAAGTAATTATAAGTTTTTTTTTTAAAGAATAATACTGTAAACTAATAGTCAACCAAAAGAGCTTTATTCTTAAACCGGAATTATCTTATCAAGTTTGATATATAAAACTTGGACATTATTAGACTATTAACCCTGAAACTTTTATAAAATGATTCATCAAAACATTATCAACATTGCTCTTATATAAAATAATAAAAAATATTTTCGTTTGGAGCGGCCTTGTGTTTCCAACAGTAAACGTTTCTCTATATTATTTTTTATGTTCTTATGTTTGAAGGCTTGACGGTTTGGCCGATCCGGAGTTTTTCTTCGAGATTCTAATTTTGTTAGTTTTTATTTGTTAAAGGTGGATTAGGATCGTAGGGATCCTATCCGGTTCTTCTTGTTATTTCTGATCTGATTCTTGGTTGTTGGTATTACTTTTAAAATTTTTTTTAACTTTGTAAGGTTTGAATCTTTTTAAACCTTTTTTACTTTAAAAATAATAATAATAAAATATTTAATAAATAAAAATAATAATTTATAATATAAAAACAATTGTGTAAGATGGAAAAATATAATATTAAAATATTTAAATTATATAAACACAATACTAACACTAATAAAATAAATATTAATTCTATAAACTTTATTTTATAGAATTAAAACATTAAACCTTTATTTAAAAATTTAAAACCTCAAATGTTAGATCATTATAACCGTACAATATATAGTGTTTGGTAAACCTCCCTAATTAAATCATTCCAGTTACACTTAGAAGCGTTCAATATTTATTGTTTGGTAAAGTAACGAAAGTTTTAGAAGGAAAGTTGTACAATGGTGGACATTTACTCTTACAGGGCTAAAGCGGTTAACTACCGTATCATAGTTATACAGCCTTAACCAGTTTCTAAAGCTCCTCACCTCATCTACCGTGCCGTGTTAGTATAACTGGAGCCACTATAGTGTGAAACCTAATGAATGATCATTAAACTAAAACGAGTTATTTGCCATTTTATATTTGTGCATTTAATCCATCTTGTCCTGAAACTGGTCTTGTCAGATTCACATCATATCGGAATTGATGTCTTTTCCATGGTAGAACATAATTTCACATTGATGGGGAATAGACATGCAGAGCACATGGGCTTAAAGAAGGTACAAGAAAAATTATTAAAGATAATGGAAGCTGAAAGAGAACCATAAAACCGGGTGGAAAATATTGTACGGGTACATTAATCTCATGCTGTGGAGTGTCGATTTGAGGTACGAATTGCAAAATTGACGATTGCAAGGTAGCGAATTGCAATATGTTGTGGGATGTCATAAATGTTAATTTACCGCCAAAGAAAATAAGGCTACTTTTGTGTGGTTGGCATTTAGATGAGACGATTTATTCTCTAGTACTGTAGGGATTTCATATGTTGGTCTAAAACCATCGTATTTGGAAGGCGGCTATGCATGACCGAGTCAAGATTCGATATCGTCCAGCAGTGCAAAAGTTTCATCGGATTATCCCACGTTCCATATTAGTACATCGGATGTCTTATTTGTCTACCTATGGTAACCGGCTGAGAAGCATGATGCCCGTGGAGTTGATAAATTGCAGCAGCTCCAACGGCTCATTTTAAAGAGGAATAATCTTATGAGTGGAAGCAAGGTTTTGTCTATAGATGTATGTATTTTAAAAGAATTGCTCCTAGCATTCTGCAATCAAGAATTTAGTTTCTGTTTATTCAGCATGGAGTCCGTCCACTGCTATTCGATATATGATTTTACTTGTCTGTTTTAATCTTTTTACATAGCACGAGAGCCTTGGTTCTGGTTGTGGGTGTGTTGAGTATGTACCAAAGCCGCTGTCAAGTTCTCTAATGTTAATCTGCCTGCACATATTTTAGATGCTATAGCACATATTTTAGATGTTACAGCTAGCTCATTATTTGAGAAGAACTCTAATATATCATTAAGCTTGATCAAGATATCTATTAGAGTTCCATGTAGAAAAAAAATAAGGATACCACTACATCCAAAGAAACTTGTAATGCACTTATGAGACTATTTGATAGGCTTAGTCAAGATAAAATTTTGTATTTAAAATATAGGTTGCATAATATTTGTATGAAAGGTTCACTTACCAATTATCTCATGGAAGTAAAGTCTATTAGAAATGATTTTTTAGTTGTTGGTTCAACTCTCCTAATAATGAGTTGGTTCCTATCATGTTATGTGGCCTTTCCAAATTTTATGTATATGCTACCATGTTAAATTTAACTTGTAAAACATTGAGTGTTCCATTTGAGGATATTGAAGTTCTTAAACAACATGAGAAAGCACTCATCAAAGATGAAGAGGTTGATTATACAACATCATCCTCTGCCACCATGAAAACCTTACAATAGAGACCCAACATGGGTCCAAATCAGTAGAATTAGACAGGCAAGCAAAGGTGTTAGCCACAACAATACCATCGGTAGTCACAATAACAACCACATCAATAACCAATATGGCAATCAAGACCTCCCCAAGAGGGTCATCAAAATAGAAGACATCAAAATTATATGCCTCAAAAACAATAAAATCAATTCAAAAACCAACAAGGGTGTAACTATTGTGGAAAATAAGGTCATTCAGCAAATGATTGCTATCAAATAATTAGACATACAAATCAAAGGGATCAACAAGATCATAATCTTAATACATTGTATGCAACAAATCAAGTCAATATTGAAGATAAATATTGTTGGTATATAGACTCGGGGGTAGCTAAACACATGACAGAAAGGTAATATTGGTTGACCAAGATTCAACCTACCCATAACCAGTTTATTATTTTTGGATATTGTCAAGCTCTTCCCATAGAAGGTGTAGGAGATGCACCACTTGCTTTACACAATGAGAATAATATGCCTACAAAGGACGTGTTGTATGTTCTTGGTCTCAAAAGGATTATCCTTTACATTGGGAAACTTACAGATAAGGGTTATACTATCTTTTTTTATAAATACAAGTGCTACATTTAGGGACCATATGGCTCTCAATGGAAGGTGTCTATTATCCACTTACCCAAAATATAACTCAATGATCTTTGCATACGACTACTATTTTATCTTTGGATTATATGTGACATGAAGGAATGGTTTTGGTATAGGACTTCCTCACTTAAAGGAGTCTAAATGATTTTGTGAGCCATGTACTATTACAAAACACCATAGATAACCTTTTGAGTCATAAAAATCTTGGAGAGCCAACAAGACACTACAATTAGTGCATTTAGATATTTATGGGCCAATGTTTATTTCTTCTCATGCATGGGCTAGATATTGCATCACTTTCATTGATAGTTATAGTAGGAGAATTTGCATCTATCTCATTCGGTATAAATGAAAAATCTTTGATACATTCAAAGAATTCATTGCACTTGTTGAAAGAGAAAGTGACTATCAAATCTCCATATTGAGGGTAGATAATGAAGGAGAACACATCTCCAAATATTTTTTTAGTCTTTGTAAGATTCATGGGATAAGGAGACAATTCATATCTCGTTATACACCTAAAAAAATGGAGTAGCTGATCATATAAATCAAACCATCACAAACATGGCCAAATCTATGCTAGTTGTTACTACATTATCAAACAATTTTTGGGAAGAAGTTGTTCTTACTATTGCAAACTTGACCAATAGGTCCTATACTAAGGCTTTATATGATATAACACCAAATGAATTATGGAATGGACAAACACTCTATGTGGATCATTTCAAAGTCTTTGGATGTGAGTCTTATCAAGAAAGAAGGAAATTTAATGGGAAGAGCCAAAAATACATCTTTTTTGGCTACAATAAAAATGCCAAAGATTATAAGTTATATGAGCCTATTTCAAAGAAGAATTTTATCTTTAGAGATGTCACCTTCAATGAGTATTCCCCACAAAATATTTTTCCTATGACTCCTTCATTTCAACCAAATAAAGAAATAGTTGCTCCCTTGGCATCGACTCCCTCACCCGATCCTTCCTCTTCCATCACAAGTCAAATCCTTCCTCAACATGAGGATCTTCCCACTCATGATACTTTTCCTCCTTCTCCTCATACTCCTCCATCTAATGATAATTCCTCATCATCAAATCCTTTATCTATGTGTAGACACCAAAATAGCACCAATCCGATTATGTGACTGCAAACACTGATCGAGTTGACACACACAGCCCCAGGGCAGCCCCCAGAGGTTAAACAATGGTCCTAACCACTCTCACAATAGTTTTTGAAGGTCAAAGGTCAATTTGGCACCTTTCAGGCACTCTACTCCTTACTCGTTCCACCCTGGGATGATTACAAACTAGTATTCATCCCACCCTGGGACGATTAGCAGTATTCGCTCCTAGGTGGGGCGAATAGCAGGTTTGACGGGAAAAAGGTCAAACCTTGACAAATGGCAGCTCATATCCACCACTTAACTCCTCCTTCAATGCATGGGAGTGCGAGTGAGCATTTTTGAGCTCAAAGAGGCAGTCATGGAGTCCTTAATCAGGGAGGAATCTTCTCTCCCCTGAGAAGGCATGATCACCAAGTGGCGCCTCTGCATGCTCATTCACAGAGACCCTCAAGTCTATAAAATGGTGAGTCTTCTCACCCCAAAAGGAGAATAGGTCAGGAGCATTTGGAGCAATGGAGTGCTGCCAATTTACATCCTCACCTTTTTTCTTGTGCCTTTCACATCCTTAATCTCTCTTTTGGAAGGGAGGTTATTGGGTGATTATTGGAAGCACAATCCGGACCCAAAACCCAACATTTGGCCACAATATCCCACCCAAATTTGTTGACAATACCCCACAAGAGGTTTTGGACCCATCCCAAGTGGATTGGTGCCAAAATAGGGCCCCAAACGGTGGGCGTCCTACCCTCGGGTGCCCCCCGCACTGTTGTAGTCCTAATCGCCCCACCCTGGAGTGATTAGAAATCTGTAGTAGGTTTCATTTTTATTTTTCTTGCATTATATTCTAGGTTGTTTACATAGGTTGTCATTCAAATTTCATGCTATTCTGAGCAGTTTTGATCATGTTTTTGTTATTTCTCGCTTTCACTAACATGCAGGGAGCATCATCAGATTCCGGGTGATAGAGGCCGAATTGGCAAAATCTGACCTTCTAGGTCTTTCCAAAATACCCCATTTTACCTAACCCCCAACTTTGCAGGAGATTTGGAGCCTCTCGGATGGGACATTTAGGACAGTACTTTCTGACATTTTGTTGCAGGTCTAATCGTCCCACCCCGGAGCGATTAGAAATCCGTGGCGAATTTCTTGACTGTTCCTTTTGCAGTGCCTTCCTGGTGATGTTCTCATGCCTCTGTCAAGTTTTTAGCTCATTTTGATATGTTTTAGTTATCATTTTATTTGTTTTACGCATGCACTAATCGTAGGCTTTGGGGATCGCATGTTTCATTTTATCCGTAGGTGCTACTAATCCTTTTCTATTTCTCTGAACGTAGGATCTCGACACCGGAGGAGCAGCAAGGAATCAAAGACTCATCCATGCAAGCGGTGGCGACGTTTTGGCCCACCCATTTTACATGTGGGCACGCGAAAGAAAGCGGACCATCCATGGTGTGATAAAGTTATATTTAACGCTCCTAGCCCCTGAAAAGGGAGGAGACGTATTGTAACCGAGTTCCAAAGCAAATTAATAAAAAGGGTTGTATTCAACATTTGCTTTCTATCTTGTTTCAATTCGTTTGTGTTTCCCTCTTTTCATGCATTTCAGTTCGTAGGACTTAGCGTTATCTTTCGCTTTTGGCATACATCGCACTTGGGGTTTCCTTTTTGTTTTCGTATCCTCGTGCTTTCAGTGGCGATCACGGTGGGACCTTGTCCCCAGATTTTAAGATCAAATTTTTGATCAAAAGTGTTTGTTTTTTCTTGCAGGTACCAATTTTTCAAACGTTGGACTATTGTTCGTTCCAGTCTATGACGAGTACAGGGCTGGAATTCATCTTACCCAGGGACGAATGGGCATTCATCCCACCCTGTGATGAATACAGTTTTGTTATTCATCCCACCCAGGGACGAATAGCTCTCTATGCACTTTCAGGGCAGAAACTCAGAGGTATCCGATTTGGGCAGAGAAGAGGTAGGGGTTCCTTGCATCCTCTATCATTTTTTGTTTTTTGTTTTCTGCTTTCTGTTTCTTTGCTTGCGTAGGAAAGTGTTGTTGCATGTTTAATTTCTTTGCATAAATAAAAATAACCCCACACACCACGTGGTAATTTAAACAACAAGGAGTTGGTCGTAAAACCCCAACCCTTGGTCAAGACCAACGGTGGATTTCATCACCACCTTGGCTTGAATTTTTGCATCCATAACCCCGATCGCTACTATTGCTAGACGTAAATCCTGATGAAAGCTGACCAAGTGTAGTTGGGGTGATTCCCAATGCATGAGGATAAGTCTTCTATGGTAGGTGTCAAAAATAGGGTGATCCCCCTTCCATACCGCCTATGTTCCACGTACCATTCTGCTCTCGCGTACCAATAGTTTCCCTCACGTAAGGGCGGGTATATTGAGAGGTTTGGTATAATGGCCTGGTAGTGGTATATTGAAGGGGCGACCATTTTGGGAGACATAAGAGCCATCATATTGCATATACAACAACACGTTCTTTACAAAGCTTTCAAAACAAAAATCAAAACACACTAAACCAGATTTAGGGCACACCTTTAATCTATAAATGAGATAATCACTTCTTTGATTGTGTGGTTCCCTTTGTTTAGTGTAACATAAGAAATCATAAAGAAGATAAAAACCTACGTAGCTTGTAGAGAGACACCACCATGGTGTACACCCGTAGCCAAGCCCAATCATGGGCAGGAGCTACGGAGAGTGTACAAGGGGGCACAAGTCACCTCCGCTATAGCCCCAAGGACTTGGTCATACCACCTTGGTGGCCCGACCCACAAGATAGTCCACATCATGCCATTTTAGAATGGGACTATAGAGGCACCCCTTCGAGGGGCACTCCCATTCAGCATAGACCCTTTCAGGAGGAGTCCCTACATGTGGCACTCAATATAAATGGGAAGGCTCCCTTAGATGCTCGGTATGAGTGGCCACCACGCAATGAAGTGCTAGAACAGCATAGGGTCCATAAGGAGAGGCCACATGATTATGTCATCCCTCCTCTACCCCTCATCACTGTTAGGAATAACAAGCCAAATCCAGAGCACAAGGCTCTTCAGACAGGGCAAGCCAACTCTGCCTGCCCCTTTCACATATACAAAAGGGAGCATGAGGAAGACCATTACATTCCTCAAGAGCAATACACAACATGGGAGCAATGCGCCTCCGCACCTGCTATCTATCAGAATCACCTACTGAGGCCAGAACCTCGGGTGAATGCCACCAACCTCGATAGAGGAAAGTGACCTATAGAGATCTCGGATCATCACGACCGAGATAAATACATAGGAGAGGCATCTAGGCCCCCTAGACCTAAGACGATGGAACAAATTGACTTGGCATTTGCCAAACATGTCGCCTGCCAAGCGCAAATCACGCAGCTTGAGCAAGACCAACAATAGTTAGAGCACTTGTATCGCCTTAGCAAAGAGCACATTTGGCGTCAAACAGATGAGTTGCTCCATAACACTGTGCCTGAGAGGGTTCCAACCCCTCGCACCCAAAAGGTAGAACTATATGAGAGGCACAACCCCTTGGTGCAAGACAGGCCCCCGTGACCTTACCAAGTGTTGCCTCCGAGACCTCCTAGACCTGAGCGGGAGGCCACTCCCAGGAACAACGATGGGCACCCTCTGGACCTTTTTTTTCACCTTTTAGCAAACTCCTCAAGAAGCCTATGAGGAGTATGAGCAAGAAGAAGAGCGGGCCGAAACGCCCTACCAAGGCAGAGGGGGTGCTATCCGGCCACCCCTCCATAGGCCTCAAGTTTCCCACAACCCACAGCGGGAACTAACCAAGGAGGAAGAGATCAAATCTTTCGATGCATATAAAGCACTGCTAGAGCACTTAGAGTCTATGGAGACCAAGACTTTTGGGCCCCAAAAGCCCACTTTACGCCAACTCCGTAGTCACCCAGTGCATCCGTCAGTGCCAGCACCCCCATACCCTGAACACTTTAAGCTACCCCAGTTGGCAATATTTAGAGGGGAGGAGGATGCCCAAGAGCACGTGACTAGATTCTTGAGCCAATGCTT
The DNA here is from genome assembly GCA_028583015.1 of Wollemia nobilis. Taxonomy (NCBI): domain Eukaryota; kingdom Viridiplantae; phylum Streptophyta; class Pinopsida; order Araucariales; family Araucariaceae; genus Wollemia; species Wollemia nobilis. The sequence continues at coordinate 953,602 of JAQPPZ010002041.1, read as the reverse complement.
TGGCATTCAGGACAATGATGCTTTGTTGCTAAGAACATTTATAACCACATTCATAGGCCCTGCCTCGGATTGGTTCACTCAATTGCCAAAGCACAACATCAGTAACTTAGATCAGCTAGTGGACGCGTTCCTCGAGCGCTTCACCTTCAACACCAAGAAGAAGGCATCGCTAAGCGACCTAGCCAGCCTCAGGCAGTATGAGGAAGAAACCATGGCGGCCTATGGAAATCGATGGAGGACGTTGCTTTCAAAGCTGCCCTACCTCCCTCCTATGGCCGACCTTACCCAAATGTTCTCAAAGAGCTATTTGAGATCGATCTCCGTGCTATTGTAGCTACAACAATATGCCACTTTAGAGGAAGCTCTGGCGCAAGCCAGAATCATTGAGGAGATCAAGATTCAGGATGGCGAGATTGCCAAGCCAAAGAAGAAAGAATGGTCTAAGAACACCAAGACAGGGACCACGCAACCAAAACCCGTTGCGGTCAATCAGGTTGCTATAAACATACCTAAGCCTGCACAAGCAACACAACCCCAAAAGGCTAACTATCAGGCGGTCCCTCTTGATAGTTATGAAAGAGAAAATCATCGACAAGATCAAAATCAGTAGCGTCACCCTAGGCGATAATTCACACCCTTCACAGAGTCTAAAGACTCTTTGTTTGACCATTTGACCATGGTAAACTTGATGAACTTCTCGGAGAGTCGACCTGTAGACCCCAACGCACCGAAACCCAAAGGTTATAGGGAAGACTTGTACTGTAAGTTTCATCGATAGAAGGGACATGACCTCTATGCATGTTGGAAGTTTAAAAGCTTCGTGCAAGACCTAATCGACAACAAGATGCTAGTGGTAGATAATCCAGTAGCGCCAAACAACCAATAGATGGAGGTCTTCAAAGACCCCCTGCCTGCCCATGATGCACAGGCAAAGACCCTACAAGTCAATGAGGTGACACAGAACTACCCCATGCAGGGGTATGTAGGGATGATCAGTATAGTGACTCGAAACAAAAGGTACCCAAGCATAGCTACCCCCGTGGTGGCTACAGGAGAGGTGCCAACAATGTCACAACCGCAACAACACCCTACGCAACCTCCTCCGCCTAGACCAGTGGCCACAATTCGGACCAAACTCACCCAGAGTTTGAGGACCACGTCGGCTAGGCTCTCCATCTATGAGCTCATACAACAATCATCGCCCCATCGGGAAGCCCTAATGGAGATACTTAAAGCCATCGAGTTGCAGCCCCATGAAGCAAATTCTTTCAACAACTTTGTGGGGCATGTCAAGCGATGCACCGAGCCAGTCATCACCTTTAGAGAAGACGAATTGAAGTCAGTGACTGGTGACATGGCGGATCCACCCCTGCACGTCATTGCGTGGGTCAACGGGATTCCGTATAAGAGGGTGTTGGTGGACACTGGCTCATCCAGTAATATCATTACAACAATGGCATTGAAACATTTGAAGTTGCCAGCATCTCACATCGTGGCCTCCACCTACACTCTGCGAGCATTCAATGATGCGATATGCTCGACAGTTGGCACGATTGTCCTACCCATCCAAGTGGGACAAAAGACTATTCCTACATTGTGCCACATCTTGGAGGGTGAGATGGCTTATAACATTTTGTTGGGCCGACCATGGATCGGGGACATGAAGTGTGTCCCTTCAATAGCCCACCAATGCTTAAAGTATACATTCGAAGGGCAAGTGCATGTAGTCCCGGTGGACTTAGAACCCTTCAAGTATTGCAATGCGGTGCAGCTGATGCCGCAATCGACCCTTCCATCAACACATTTGGATTTTTAGTTGAATCCATCTAAACAGGGTCCGATTCCGCATGCATCCCCATTGTTAAGTCCATCAAATCCCCAGTCGGGTCCATCTTCATCATCTGGTCCTTCACCAATGATGCCACCTACGGTGGCCACACCGAAGGACAATGGGAAGAAACCCCTGGAAGAGGCACCGCCATCAGTCTCAACCATCTCTATCGAAGAGATGCCTAGCCGAGTGGAAGTCGAGGCGCCTAGTTCACCTAACATGGAGTGGACTCAGGAAGAACTCCCATTCCCTCCTCCTCAACCGCCAACAATCACTGTTGAGATGGCCAACACGGGCCTGGGGGAGTATCTGGTGCGCAACATTGTAGCAACACCCACACTGGAGTCCATGCAGGACATGGGGAGACCTCGCCTCCCCATAGGCACTATTGTTCCTCTAGGCTACCCGCCAAACCAGACAAACTTTGTATATGGGGGCCTTGATAATGGCATTGAACCTTACATGCAAGAAGATGAAGATGAAGAGCCTTTCGCTGAGGACGTCAACTATTTGTCCAACCCAAACTTCGCTTTAAGATATCTTGGCCAATGCAATTGGCATGGATATGGGTTGGGCAGATATGAGCAAGGAGTGCATGTTCTTTGCCAACCAAGATATCAGATGCCATACGACAAATCAGGAGTAGGGTTCAACCACCCCCTACCCCTGGACATCTTGGTAGAGAACATGCAAGGCCTAGGGATGGGCAACAAGGATGGGTTGGCATTAGATCCATATGCCAATCCCAACACAACATATACATTGGGGGATTACCTCCCATTGTTGATGACCAACCTTGTTGACCTCAACAACCCCTTCCCTCTAACCGAGAAAGGAGAAAGTTTGAGAACTCACCTACAAAGGGGAAATAGACAAGGTCAGGAAGGATCTTCGGAAGATGAGTCAGAGTATGAGGTAGCACCATGGGACCCTTTCGAATCGGATAGCAATCACTCACAAGTGACCCCCATGGATGACTACCAAGAAAGCCTCTTGGCAATGTTCCCTTTGGATGCTCCAATCGAGCAAGCACCACCTCAAGAAAATTAGGTCCCCCCGTAGAGAGCGAAACAACCTCGATGGGACCATATCAATTTGCTCGAGCAGGACGAGCCTCACATGTCGCAAATAGTTGTTGGAACCAACGAAGGCCTTTGGATCTCCGACAGTGATTATGAAGATGAAACTGAGATGGCCTATCTCAATCATATGCGACAACAACAATACCCCGTGGACATTGATGACATGTTTGAACAGCTACACATAGGGCCAAGGCATAGGTGGCACCTAAACCCAACATAATTGGACCAAGTGTTGCATCCGCCACTGTGGGCATACAGAGAGCACCTTCCGCCCAGAGACCCTATAGCGATATCAGTGCCAAGGGTAGACCCTGTCCTCCTCTCTGCACATAGGGCCGATCCATTCATGCCAATACCTCCAGAGCCAGATCCGGAGCACAAAAATCATCCAGGATGTCCGAGTCACCACACCCACGGTAATGGAGACCAAAATCATTTCATCAACATGATCTCCATTGACTTAACCGCCCCCATCCACAATCCAGCCGATCCAACAAAGTCATTGTATCTAGACATAGATGCCATAGACTAGGATCGCGTCAATTCACCACCATCCCCATTAGAGTACTGGCCTTGCGGTGAGATGCTTCATTTCACCCCAGGACCAACTCAGGATATCTTTCATGCTGAAGAGGAACCCGACGTTCCCAACGTAGATTTAAATTCAGCAAATGATATCCACCTGATCCCAACTCCACACCAGTTGGAGGATGGATCCCACATGTCAGTCGAGGAGACGACTGACGTAGACATCGGCTCTGATCCAATGAATCCATAGATCATCAAGCTAGGGGTAAGCCTATCCCCCGAAGAGCAAGCCGACTACATTGCCCTTCTCAAAGAAAAGAAGGAGGTTTTTGCATGGTCCTACAAAGACATGTCGGGGCTAGATCCGCAGCTAGTCATGCATAATCTAACGCTTGATCCGACAGTCAAGCCAGTTAAGCAAAAACTATGCAAGATGCACCCAATAGTGGCCTTGATGGTCAAAGATGAATTGCAAAAGTTGTTGGATGCACAGTTTGTCATCTACGTGGATTACCCACCATGGCTGTCCAACATGGTGCCCATCAAAAAGCCTGACGGGAGGATTCGCATATGCACTAATTTTTGAGATCTAAACAAAGCGAGTCCTAAGGATGATTTCCCCTTGCCTAGCATCGACGCATTGGTAGACGCTACAACAGGCCACGAAATGCTTTCCCTCATGGATGGTTTCTTGGGATACAATCAGATTCGTATCAATCCCGAGGACCAACTAAAAATGGCGTTCACAATGCCTTGGGGGACATTTTGTTATAAGGTCATGCCCTTTGGCCTTAAAAATGTTGGCACCACCTACCAACGTGCCATGACATACATCTTCCATGATCACATGCATAAAACTTTGGAAGATTACATGGATGATTTGTTGGCCAAATCTCTTTTGCGCCCAGATCATCTCGATGACTTAAGCAAGATCCTCGATCGCCTCATCGAACACAAAGTCAGACTAAACCCCAAGAAGTGCGTATTTGGCATCACATCTAGAAAACTCTTGGGTTTCATAGTCTCAAAGCGTGGCATCGAGGTGGACCCAAACAAAGTCAAGGCAATCCTTGAAATGCTTCCCCCAACTACCATCAAGCAGCTCGAAAGCCTGCAGGGAAAGGTCGCGTCAATCAAGCGCTTCATAGCGCAGCTATCTGACAAGTGCCGACCCATGAATAAATTACTGCACAAGGGGGTAGCATTTCATTGGGATGACGAGTGCCAATCAGCCTTCGATGATATTAAACAATACTTGGCTTCACCGCCAGTATTGGCACCACCTAGACCAGGAGTGTCATTCTACTTATACATCTCAGCTATTGAGGTGGCACTGGGCGCCATGCTAGCCCAAAAAATGAACTACACAAAGAACAGGCTACTTACTATCTTAGCCGCACCCTGGTCAGTTATGAACTTAACTATGCATACGTTGAGAAGCTCTACTTGGCAGTGGTGTTTGCTACCAAAAAGCTATGCCATTACATGCTAGGCAACATGACGTATGTTGTGTCTAAGGAGAATCCATTGTGATACATGATGAGTCATACTTATCATAGTAGCCGCACGACGAAATGGATCATGTTGTTGATGGAGTTTGACATCGAGTTTATTGGACAAAAATCCATCAAAGGTCAAGTCATCACCGATCAACTAGCAGAGGCTCCTCTTGAAGACGATCAGCCTCTGACCATAGAGCTACCCAATGATGGGGTCTTCCATGTCTCAGAATCGCCAGATTCTGATGAGCCTGAGTCACAGGCCGACATAACCCTATTTTTTGATGGTTCTAAATGTGAGCAAGGGGGTGGCATGGGAATTGTATTCTTCACACCGCAAGGGGCTCCAATGCCTCTATCATTTAAACTAGATTTCCCATGCACCAACAACAATGTCAAATACGAAGCCTTGCTCATAGGTCTTCAGACAACAATCACCATGAACATCAAACGCTTGAACATCTTTGGTGATTCGTTATTAATTGTCAACCAAGTCAAAGGGGTATTCCAATGTAAATGCCCAGTTCTGCAGGCCTACAAAGCCCTTGTGGACAAATTCCTGGCAAATCTTGAATGGTACGACATCGAGGCACTCCCTCGATCATCGAATCATTTTGTGGACACTATGGCCTCCTTGGGGTCACTAATCCCGCAAGACATTTCTGGTGATATGACAACCATTCAAGTCAAAACACTATCGCAATCCGTGATGGAGCGTGCAAGCTCTGACTTAACGCCAGGAATCCACCTGATCCAGATTGAACCGTCCCCGGACAAGTTCTCTCGAATCCATGATTGTCTGAATCATGCCAACTAGGGGTCCTTATTCTCCCCTACTCCCCTTAATAGCAACACAATGCTATTCTTACAAGTTCTTTCCCGCTCAACTTTTGCTAGGGATGAACTTCAAGAGGGATTGGCTGTTCATACTATCGAGGTTTCTGATCAGTAGGATTGGTACACACCCATAAGAGACTACCTCAAGCTAGGTACCCTCCCACTTGGATTGACACATGTCACAAAATGATCATTCAAACAGAAAGCGGCTAAACATGTCTTGCTAGGAGACATTTTGTACCATCGTAGCTACGAAGGAATCCTCCTTCGTTGCTTGGACCAGCAGGAGTCCACTTGGGCGATCACCCAAGCGCACGATGGTACATGCGATGGCCACTTCAGCGGTATGGCCATCGCAAAGCGCATTCTTCGCATGGGCTATTATTGGCCATCTTTAGAGCAAGATTGTTGCGCATATGTAAGGAAGTGCGTGAAGTGTCAACACCATGCTAATTTGACACACGTACCTTCTCAGGCCTTGCAGCCGATCCAATCAGCTTGGCCATTTTCGTAGTGGGGCTTAGATCTAATCGAAAATATCTCCCCTGCATCGTCGGGTCATCACACGTTCATCATAACGGCCACAGAGTACTTCACCAAGTGGGTGGAAGCAATTTCGCTAACCTCTACGACTGGACCCCGCATTGCGGAGTTTATTTTACATAACATCATATGTCATTTTGGTATTCCATCCAAGATAATCTCGGATAATGGGACGTCATTCAAGAACAAAGACGTGCGTGCTTTGACCACAAAGTACAAAATTCAGCATAGTTTTTTGACACCCTATTATCCACAGGAAAATGGGCAAGCAGAGGCGTCAAACAAAATGCTAGTTGCCATCCTCAAAAAGATAGTCATAGATAGTCATAAGGATTGGCACATTCAAATCCCACTTGCTCTATGGGCTTATCGCACTAGCATCCGGATGCCCACTGGGGCAACTCCATTTTCATTGGTGTATGGCTCCGAGGCAGTCATGCCTCTCGAGTTGGAAATTCCTTCCCTGCGCATATCAATGCAAGAGTTCATCGATGATGACACTGCACGGTAGGCCCGGTTAGACCAGCTTACGTTACTCGATGAACGACGCGTTAATGCTCTCGAGCATTTACGTATCTATCAAGAGTGACTTAAGAAAGCATACAACATGAAAGTTCACCTGAGGGATTTTTAGGTCGGTGACCTGGTCTTAAAAGAGAACCAACAAAACTCTAACTTGCCGCCCCATCTAAGGGACAAGTTCATGGCAAACTAGTTAGGTCCTTATGTGATTGATAGTAAAATAGGACCTGGAACATACCGGCTAGCCTCTCTTGATGGAATCAAGGAACTAGAACCCTTGAACATCAGTCATTTGAGGCCATTCCATATTTAAAAGAGCCATAGCCCAAACCAAAAGCTCCAAGGATCCCCATTATCGCTTGGTCAATCCCAAAATGCCCCAAAGGTGCCCATTACCCCTTTGGTCAAACCAAAAAGCTCCAAGGATCCCCATTATCGCTTGGTCAATCCCAAAATGCCCCAAAGGTGCCCATTACCCCTTTGGTCAAACCAAAAAGCTCCAAGGATCCCCATTATCGCTTGGTCAATCCCAAAATGCCCCAAAGGTGCCCATTACCCCTTTGGTCAAACCAAAAAGCTCCAAGGATCCCCATAATCGCTTGGTCAATCCCAAAATGCCCCAAAGGTTCCCATTACCCCTTTGGTCAAACCAAAAAGCTCCAAGGATTCCCATTATCGCTTGGTCAATCCCAAAATGCCCCAAAGGTGCCCATTACCCCTTTGGTCAAACCAAAAAGCTCCAAGGATTCCCATTATCGCTTGGTCAATCCCAAAATGCCCCAAAGGTGCCCATTACCCCTTTGGTCAAACCAAAAAGCTCCAAGGATTCCATATCGCTTGGTCAATCCCAAAATGCCCCAAAGGTGCCCATTACCCCTTTGGTCAAACCAAAAAGCTCCAAGGATTCCCGCAATCGCTTGGTCAACCCTAAAATGCCCCAAAGGTGCCCATAATCCCTTTGGTAAAAACCTCCAAGGATCCGAAAGAATCACTTGGTCCGCCCTCACGTGGAATGAACCAACCATAAAGAACATTAAAAAACAAACAAAAACAAAAGATAATCAAAAATAACAAAAAAAACTGCATCTCACTTCCATGCATACTCTTACAAATCAAAACACAAAAAATATAGCTGCATCAGACATCGCATACATACATTGCACATTTGTTGATCATACAAGTCAAAGGCACCATAGACTGTAATTACGGGCAATTCCATCATTCTCCATATTTTTCCACTTTGAAAATAATGCAGCAAACATAAACGCCATACATATTTTTGGCAACATCATAGTCAGTTGTCTTCTAATGTATCTAGAGTTTTTCATCATTCAAGCTGTCATTAGCTTTCTAGCCAAATACTGTACAAATTCAGACAGATTTTACAAAGGTAGAGTTCTACTTGGATCACACCTTGTTACGTAGCATCCCAACACAAGTTAAAACACATAAAAATTCCCAAGTTGTGTGAACGAAAGATGAAACCTGCAAAGCAATCCAGGATACCATCTAGTGAAAAGGTTATCTTGCTCATCCCCCTGTGCGAATGACCCCAAGAATGCTGAGAGTTGGCAAAAGGACAAGCATCTTCCCTACCCAATTCCCCAAGAATCCCAAGTTCTCAAAAAGTTGCAAACATCAAAAAATTTTTTTGCAAAAGTCAAAACTCCAAAATTTGACATCAAAACCAAAGTGCATACATCAAAAGGCACAAGCAATAGTGATTCTCATCACTCAATATTCAAATCCCTTGCTCAAAAGAAAAAACAAAAATAAACAGTGATTTTTATCACTATAGACGAGCAAGTATCCCAATACAATTGAAGAAAAGAAGGGAGTCGAACTTGAATCCCTGTAACTCTCAGCATTCAGAAGGTCATGAGGTGAACCTCAATACCGGTTTGGTGGATAGCCTATCGGTCATTGGTGGCAAAACCTCCCGCATGACGATATATCTGTCACATTAAATTGTGTGTAGATCAATGTTTGCATGTGGATGAGCTAGCTCATGGTATCCTAGATAGCACCATAGATTAATCGACTAAATACAACAAAGGAGTTAGTGGAGCTAATTAGGTGATCCTCGATACGGGTTTGGTTGACAACCTATCTGGCACTGGCGGTATCCTGACAAATACCACATAAACGAATTCAATTGCACACACAGGGATGTGAAATAACTTGGTCAAACTCAAGTCTGATTCGTACCTTGTTCAAAAAATCTTGTGAGATAAATGTACAGTCTTGGCTAGTTAGTTAACACATCTGAATCTCAGAAAACCTTAACTACATTTTAAAACAACTGGTACATTTCATTACTTACATCAACATCAAAAAATATGAAAAATACCAAAACAAAATCCATACATGCAAAGTCATTCCATAAAGCCAGTAAATCTTGTACAGTCTATGGTGCCATCAACGAGTTATCAACAACTCATTTCATTCATTCCATATGCATACATCATATAATTAGAAACATCGCATTCATAATACCACATGCATACATCATCATAAATAAATGTGCATAAACAAAAAAAATAAATCATGACAAGTGTATAACCAAAAAGAAAAGTCATGTATATATCTATCATCAAAATGCCCGCAGGCTACAATAAACCGGTCCTCTGACCTCACAAAAAAGCAAAAGTTCAAAAACCCCCAAGCCTAGGGCATCGGCCACCATGATCACGCAGGATCGGTGCGACGGGAACTACCCCCCATGGTGTGGGTCCTATGCGACCTCTCAGGGCGGCTACTGCTAGCCCCCGCATCACGCCCACTAGCGCCCCCCTCATCCAACCACCTGCGATGAGATGATGTCGATTGCTCAGTATCATTGTCTCTCATCCGACGTGAAGACCCACCTCTAGGGAGCTCAGGTAACCGCCCATCGAGGTGGATAATCTCTCCCTCCAAATCCATCCGGTGTCAAAACCAATCCGCCTCCCATCGATGGTACACAACCACTACATCCTCGTGCTGCACCAACTGAGTTCGTAGGAGATCCCTCTCCCACACAGCATCTGTGTCCCCATCCCATCGATGGTACATAGCAAATGCGTTCTCCCACTCAGCCAACTGAGTCCGTAGGAGATCCCTCTCCTGCAAAGCCTCCCCAAGCTCCTCATCCCATCTCTGAAGTAGCTCCTCCAATCATGCTATCTCAGCATGATCCCTCACCTCCACACCCTCCGGGACAGCCTGGTGCATAGGCATATCCGGGACTATGGGCTGCTCCGGCTCCCACTGCTCTGGGACGTCCTGTATATCTGGCTGCTCTAAAATCCCAAAATCATCCCCCCCAAAGCTGTCAACCTCTACCATGTCTGCATCCTCCAACGGAACCCCCCAACCCTCTCCTGGTGCCTCTCCACCCTCCCCCGCTTCCTGTTGCCACCTCCCCCTCCTAGAGGCCCCTCTCCCCACCACCGCCGCAACGTCCACCACTGCTCATACTCAGTAGTAGCCCCGACGTCGTCCATGTCTGGGACGTCAATCATGGTATCCACCTCCTCCCCTAGCGACGCGATGATCGGCCAGGCCAGAGTCCTCTCGTCGCCCCGACATCGATAGATCAAGGGCTCACCAGGAAACCCCTGGTGCACCCCAAACTATCGCATCACTCGGACGTATGAGAAATACTCCTGCTCGGTCCCATGCCACCCGATCAGCCATCTCCCCCTACGCACCCCCGGAGCCACTCTCTAGCCTCAGGCCAGGCTAGACAGTCCTGGTATGGGCTCCAGAACACCTCCCCTGGAGCAAGCCAAAGCGAAGGCATCGACATAGTGCCCTACGACACCTGCCCACCGTTGACTCTGCCCCTGCTCCTCAGACCATCGCCATAGTGTCGCATACCCTATCTCTCTATCAACCATCTCTGCCCGAGTCATCCATGGCAACCCCATCGACCTCTCCATAGCTATGTGCTGCCATCCCTAGCACTGCAACAAATAGCTGCAACCAATACCCTTCCACCTCCAATAGTGGACCTCGTACAACTCATCATAGAGCTGTGCTAGAAGTGTCTGACCCCATCTCATAATCAGGGGCTCTGTAGTCGGACACTCCACCAACCTGAAGACCACCTCCAACAGGTTCCAAGGGAACCTCGCACCTGATGAGTCGGGCAACAACATGTTGGAAATGAGGGTCATCAGTAATGCATGCCTCACTCCCAACACGCCCCTCTCTAGCCACCACCGCACCAAGATGCCACCAATCTGGAAGTCGCCCTCTACCCTCTCCATCGGGCTATCCACACCCACCTCCGTCCCATGCCCGAAGCATCATGTCAGCACTGCCATCCGCTGATCACGTGGCGTAGTCCTAATCGGAAGCCCATCTATCAAAATCTGTAGAATCTGATAGACGTCCTCGAGAGTCACTGTCATCTCCCCTGTTGGGAGATGGAAGGTATTGGTGCGGGGATCCCATAAGTTGATCAAGGCCATCAGATAGGCTCGATCCCCCACCACAGGCTCTAATCGCGTCACCTGCTTGAGCCCAAGGGCATCAAGCCACTCCCAGTCTACCATAGTCAATGCCTCTCGTGCTTTAGAGAACACCGTCGGCACACGGTACCGGCTCTTCACAACCTACCAAAACAAAAACATTAAAACATTAAAAAAAAAATGATAACAAAAAAAGTACAACACTAAAACAAACTATACACAATGTCTAAATACAACAAACATAGTTCAATAAATTGTACAATCACACCTAATAAATGTACAGCTTAAAATTGTTCATAACAAACAAAAAAATTCAAATAAAACATTTGTCAGTTCCTAGGGTTTTTAACTCTAAGTTCCAACTGATAAATAAAAACAAAAACAAAAAAATTCAAATAAAACATTTGTCAGTTCCTAGGGTTTTTAACTCTAAAGTTAAAAAAAAAAAAAAAAAATCAAATAAAAATTGTGTAGTCCTAGGGTTTTTAACTCTACGTTTAAACTGATAAATAAAAAAAAAAAAATCAAAATCAAAATAACATTTTTTCGTTACCCTAGGGTTTCTAACGAAGTTCACAAATGAAAAATAATAATAAAAAAAATTTTTTAAAGCTAGGTTTTTGATCTTTGTTAAACCTAGGGTTTTTTAATTTTAAAAAATAAAAACATGGCACTAGTGTTAAATCTAGGGTTTCTTATGACCCTTAACAAAACAACAAATTCATACAAATACAACAAAATTTTTTTTTAACTAGGGTTTCATTTTTTAAATCAAAAACAAAATACAAAAGAAAAACATTGCGGTTTTAAACTGTCAAATAAAACAACAATATAAAGAGGAAGAGCACTCACCGGTATCACTTGGCTCCGACTTGATTGATCCAGTTCGTGAACTCATTATGTTGGGAAAATTTTGACAGTGCTTCACTTTGCAGACTCGACCTCCTCCTCATAGCTCCAAATCGCCAAAAAAATCGAATGCAAATGAGCCCAAACCCTAGTTTTGGCCCTTAAATAGGCTCTTAGGCCTGTAATCATTCCACCCACCCTGGGAAAATTACTAAACTAGTATTCGTCCCACCCAGGGACGATTATAGAGCAAAAATTTCAAAAACAACAAAAAAATGCACCAAAATGCACAAAAACAAGCAATAAAATTGTCCAATAAGAGTGCTTTTGCACTGAAATTCTTGGCATGCAAAACAGATGTCGGGGTCACAAATCCTCACTATCCTACTCCCTAAGAAGGCTACCATAGCTGGACCGCTCCACGGGAGGATGGATTTTTGAGAATTTCATCCCCAAATGACGTCCCAAAAAGGGTTAACACCCACCCAAAAATAGGTCAAAATGTTGGGAAACTGCATAAGCATTCAAGGCAAAACAACTGAAGGCACCCTTACCATAAGTCATCTTGGGTCAAGCGACTCGTCGCTTTTCTCATGTCGGTCATTCCCTCATCGATTCGTCGCTTGAGGGGGTAGTCACACTTAGTCACCAATCAACAAATACACACCCAATCAAGGAAATGGCATGCATTCAAAGAATCATTGACAAAGATAATCATGCCCCTACTTGGGGCAGCAAACAAGCAATAATCACAAGCTGATCAAACACTTGGCATTTGTGAATCATGAGCTCAAGGTTCCCATAGACAAAAGGTTGCACCCTTTGCCTATTCATGACTGAACAATGTCCAAGATCAAGTAACACCTCACCGAAAAAGGTTAACACTTGAATTAAGTTCCTTAGCTCGTCAAAAGCAAGGATTCAAGAATGCATGCCCTTTCCATACTTGGGGCATCAAAATTTGGTTAGGTCACTGAGAAACCCTAATCATTAGTGCTTTGGTTATCTATTTTTTCTCAGCACTACGCCACGCACAGCGCATCCCAAAAAGGGGCATCTATAGACACCAAAACAACACCAATCCGATTATGTGGCTACAAACACTGATCGAGTTGACACACATAGCCCCTAGGGCAGCCCCTAGAGGTTAAAAAGTGGTCCTAACCACTCTCACAATAGTTTTGGAAGGTCAGAGGTCAATTTGGCACCTTTCAGGCACTCTGCTCCTTACTCGTTCCACCCAGGGATGATTACAAACTGGTATTCGTCCCACCCTAGGACGATTAGCAGTATTCGCTCCTGGGTGGGGCGAATAGCAGGTTTGACGGGAAAAAAGTCAAACCTTGACAAATGGCAGCTCAGATCCGCCACTTAACTCCTCCTTCAATGCATGGAGTGCGAGTGAGCATTTTTGAGCTCAAAGAGGCAGTTCTAGAGGCAGTCATGGAGTCCTTAATCAGGGAGGAATCTTCTCCCCCCTGGAAAGGCATGATCGCCAAGTGGCACCTCTGCATGCTCATTCACAGAGACCCTCAAGTCTATAAAATGGTGAGTCTTCTCACCCCAAAGAGATGAAGGAGGAGCATTTGGAGCAACGAAGTGCTATCGATTTACATCCTCACCTTTTTGCTTGTGCCTTTCACATCCTTAATCTCTCTTTTGGAAGGGAGGTTATTGGGTGATTATTGGAAGCACAATCCGGACCCCAAACCCAACATTTGGCCACAATATCCCACCCAAATTTTCCGACAATACCCCACAAGAGGTTTTGGACCCATCCCAAGTGGATTGGTGCCGAAATCGGGCCCCAAACGGTGGGCGTCCTGCCCCCGAACGCCCCTCGCACTGCTGCAGTCCTAATCGCCCCACCTCGAAGCGATTAGAAATCTATAGCAGGTTTCATTTCTGTTTTTCTTGCATTATATTCTAGGTTGTTTACATAGGTTGTCATTCAAATTTCATGCTATTTTGAGTAGTTTTGATCATGTTTTTGTTATTTCTCGCTTTCACTAACATGCAGGTAGCATCATCAAATTCTTGGCGATAGAGGCCGAATTGGCAAAATATGACCTTCTGGGTCTTTCCAAAATACCCCATTTTACCTAACCCCCAACTTTGCAGGTGATTTGGAGCCTCCCGGATGGGACATTTAGGACAGTACTTTCTGACGTTTTGTTGTAGGTCTAATCGTCCCACCCCGGAGCGATTAGAAATCCATGGTGAATTTCTTGACTATTCCTTTTGCAGTGCCTTCCTGGTGATGTTCTCATGCCTCTGTCAAGTTTTTAGCTTATTTAAATCTTTTTTTTTCGTTCTTCTTTTTTTTTTTTTGCCGCCTAGGCCTGGGGCTTCTTTTTCTTTTCATCCCGGTGCTACTTTTTTTTTTTTTCCTTGGGATCACCGGAGGACGCAAAGACAATCAAAGACCCTTTCAGAAAAGAGCGATGACTTTGGTCCCCCATTTTACATGTGGGCATGGCGGAAGAAGGCATACCACCCATGGTGTAATGAAACCTTATTTAACGCTCCTAGCCCCTGAAAAGGGAGGAGACGTGTTGTAACCGAGCTTTAAAGCAAATTAATAAAAAGGGTTGTATTCCATATTTGCTTTCCATCTGGTTTCGATTCGTTTATGTTTCTCTCCTTTCATGCATTTTCAATTCATAGGATTTAGCGTTATCTTTGGCTTCGCTTGCATCGCACTTGGTGTTTCCTTTTTGCTTTCGTATCCTCGTGCTTTCACTATGTGGGTCCAATATACCATAGATGTAGCACAAATCCACTTGCCCCCTTATACGGGTAAAATACATTTTGCTCTAATACATCAAGTGAAAAATACTCCAATGGTAAAATTCCTCATCCAACTAGAACCTTATAATGTTAAAGAAGCACTTTGTGATCCTAAATGGACTCTTTCCATGGAACAAGAGTTAGATTTCATCGAATGGAATCACATATGGGAGTTAGTTTATTTATCCCTAGGAAAATCCACCATTGGCATAAAATGGATGTACAAGACAAGGTATAAATCAAATGGATCATTATATTACTACAAGGCTCACCTAGCAGCTAAAGGCCATGAGCAACATGAAGGGATTGATTATAAGGGGACCTTTTCTCTTGTGGTAGAAATGACTATAATCCACACTGCTATTGCTTTAGCCGCTTAGAAACATTGGCCTATATATCAAATGGATGTAAAAAATGTCTTTCTCAATGGTGAGTTTAAAAAGAAAGTATATGTTGATCAACCACTATGGTACACAATCAAAGGCTATGAAAACAAAGTCCTTAGATTGAATAAATATCTATATGGGTTGAAGCAAGCACCAAGAACTTGGTATGCCAAAATTTATTTTTATATCATCAACCTTGGCTTCACTAGATCTATAGCAATCTATAGTAAAATCTACTCTCTATGTGAAACATTGGAGGAACTGCATCATTTTGGTGATATTGTATGTGGATGATCTTCTCATTATAGGTGATGACACAAATGGAATAAGGTTTCTCAAAAGGAACTTATGCAAGTTTGAAATGACTAATTTGGGACTTCTTCACTATTATTTAGGCATAGAAGTATGGCAATAGCCTAGCAAGATCTTCATATCCTAGGATAAGTATATTTATTCTCTCTAAGATAGGTTTTTCATGCAATAGTGTAAAACAATCCCACTCCCATGAAAAATAGATTGAAATTGCTTAATAATAATGATGAATAAAGGGTTGATGGCACCTTTACAAACAACTAGTTAGAAATTTGATCTACTTCACTTCAACTAGACCAAATATCACCTATTCAATGGACCTTATTTCTAGATTCATGTAGGATCCCAAGAAGAGTCATTGGATAATAATTAGGAGGATTTTGAGATTCCTCAAGGGGACCCCCATCATGATCTTATGTATAGAGCATGTGATAAATTTTCATTGATTGGGTACATAGATTCAGATTGTGTTAGTTTTACTACAACTAGAATATCAACTATTGGTTACAACGTTTAGTTGGGTCAGGGTACCATCTCATGGAGCACCAAGAAATATGATACAATATCCTTATCTTTAGCAAAAGCAAAGTATAATGTAATGGTTGAGGCAACTAAAGAAGCAATTTGGTTAAGATAATTACTTTAGGATATTGGGCTACTCATAGATTATCTAACACACATATATTATGACAATCAAAGTACCATTAAGATGATGAAGGATCCAATATTCCATGACTAAATAAAACACATTGTGATACACCATTACATCATCAGATAAACGATCCAAGAGATTGTACCTTTCTCTTCTTTTACCTTAATATGTACTATTTGGTTATTTTATATGGTAACATGTATCACCAGTTTACCTCTTCCTCCTTGCTATATAGACCTTGTAATTTACAACATTTCTTGATAATTTTAGTTTATATTTTCAAGATATTACCTATTGCTTCTATGTATGTGTTATGTATATTGTTTTATCTCCATGTGATATTTTTTTCATAATAGGATATAGTTGAAATCCAAAGAGGGACTGAGGATAGCCATAGGCTCCATCTTGTTTCTTGGGATAAAGTGTGTAGACCTAAGAGATAAGAAGGGATGGATATAAAGTAAATTTAGTATTTTAATTAAGCTCTATTATCTAAGCTTTGATTGAGAATAATCAAAGAAGGTGATACTCCTTGGGTTAAATTCATCAGGGTCAAGTACATTTATTCTTTCATACCATTTTTCAAATGTGAGAACCCTCCTAAGGGTTCTACTTCCTATAATGGGCTTGTTAACTCTAGATATTTGCTAATGAAAGGTTTAAAATTGAAGTTTGTGGATGGTAACTTCATTATCTTTTGGGATGACACTTGGATTTTAGATAAGTCCCTCCATGCTTTCAGTGTATACAATCATATTTTGGTTTAATATATTTGACAACATGGTTTGTGATTATATTGAAGGTGAAGGACCCCTAAGATTATGGAAGGATATTTCTTGTTTTGCTTCGAATCAGGAGAACTAGCATCCGGTTTTATTTGTGAAAAGTTTACTCCTCTCTTATTACATTTACATAAGCCTCTCTCAAGACTTCATCATTTTGGGCCCTTCTTCTTTAGGATTTTACTCAAATATATTGGGCTATATGATATCTAAATAAGAGTCTATTCCCAAGTTTCTTGTTAATAGAATGTGGCTAAAAGAAATTTCTCCATAAATTGCTATATTCCTTTGGCTTACCCTTTAAGATAGAATCTTAATGATAGATGACTTTAAAAAGAAAAGGTTATGCATTCCAAATATGTATATATTGTGTAAGGTGGATGAGTAATCAATCTTGCACCTCTTTATTCTTTTCCCTTTCTTAAGAAGGATTCTCTACTAGCTGATTAAAGCCTTTTTTTGTTCGTTGGTGGTGCCCCATTCAATCCTTGGCTTTGTGGAATAATGGTACTCCCCCTTTAGAAATTATAGACTCACATGTTTATAGAAATTTTCCCTTGCTCAAATATCCTAGGGTATATAGATGATATGCAACTAGAGGATATATTGAGGCTTCAGTAAAGATGAATAGGGGTTTTTTCTATTAATAAATATTGTTGCGCATGAGAATGTCTCAATTGAAAAATACTAGAACGAGATTGAGAAGGAAGAAAAGGAGAGAGCTAAATGTTGTAACTTGGAATCATAGGTTGGTTTTGATTCCATTGTGAAGGAGGATAATATAAAGAACACAAAATGGAAGGATCCTAATGAAGGTTGGGTGAAACTTAACTTTAATGGGTCCTCGAAATGCAACCTAAGAAATTTTGGGGGTGGAGGTGCAATTAGAACTTCAAAAGAGGTTTTGATTGGTACCTACTTGGAGCATTATGGTATACAAAAAAACTATGTGGGAAAAGTGAAGGAAATTCATTTTGTAATAAAGATCCTATCCCTACTTAATTATTAAAATATTATATGGAAGGGGACTCCCAAAACCTTAAGAGATAGCAAGTCCTTGCCACAATGCTTCTAAGAGGTGAAAATCATGCACGCATTAATATAAGTAAACAAAGTTGTTAACTTCATGTTCAATCAAGGAGTTAGTAACATCTCAAACAATATTTGGATGTACTTGTTTCCTCCTCATATGATCTCCTCTTTAGGTCATGATGGTCATTATAGTTTTAATAATATAGAAATTTTATAGGTTGTGCATATGTTTTAGCATATCTTCTACCATAAGAATATTTCTCTTTAGGATACTTAGGTATTGAAGGACTTCTAGGAGGTTTTTACGATCTAGGTGCATATTAAGAGAAAGAAGGAAGACATAAAGGTCAATGCCAACCTCTCCAAATCATAGTTAGCCTTTCTACTCTCTTGTTCTATTTCTAATATTTTATTGTTGGCCTCTTGTGTTAGTGTTGGTTTTCATGTTGTTCTTTAATTTGATATTTTTCTAGTTGTACCTTTTTAGCCTTGGGATTTTGTCCCTACTAGATGTTTCTTTGTCATTCCAAAAACCCTCATTTTCACCATTAATAAAAAAATGTAATATGTAGTGTATATATATGTATATGCATGTTGCATATTAAAAATATTTTGATGGAATTTGTGTAAAATTCAACTAATAGTGATCCTACTAAAATAGTTGTAGAATCATACATTGCTCCTAATAATATTATTTCCATTATAATATTGTTGATAATTTTACTTAGTCATCATCAAGGTGAATTAACAAACAGTGTAAGTTTTCTTCAATGTAAATAGACACTTATGTTTACAATATTGAGTTTTAATTTTTGTATCCCATATTTCCACATACTTGTAACAAAATTCATGCATTTATATTTTATTGTTTTCTAATGTATGACATCACTAGAGGAACCTAGGGATATCAAGTCCACTAGTCACAATAATAATCGATTTAAAATAATTTTTTACTTTTTGATATTTTAAAATTATTATTACAAAAACATAATCAAAACTTAATGAAATGAAGGTAGGTTATATGCATTAACTTATATTATTAAAAATAAATTACTATTTGACAAGATGCATATCATTAAAGATATTTAAAACAAGTTCCTTCCATGCAAAGGGTCCTATATTCTACATGATGATTGAATAATATAATATCCATTAGCATAAATGAATTTTAAGATAAGATAAGCCCTATCATTTATGGTTTTATCCAGTCATTTTGAGGGTTACCTTGAGTTATACAAGAGAGAAACTTACCAAAATCCTCCATATTATTTGTAAAGTTAATTTCTCCTCCTTGCCTCACTTGGTAGGAGAGTAGTGTTGAAGTCTCCTACTATCATCCAAGGAAGATAACTATAACAAATAGAAGTCTCAAAAAAGATTCAATCATATTTTATATATAATATTAATATTCCTAAAAATATGATCTAAAATATGTTAAATGAAAAACTAATAAATATGAAATTCACAAATTTAATTTACATACTTTTTAATCTAGTACTAAAAGAATTTTCAATTGCATATCATCACTCTCAATTTTTCTTCTATTTATTTATAAATATATCATGTCATTATGCTTTATAACTTAAATAAAGGGTTTATTAATTGTATATGTTTGTAAATTATGAAATAAATAAAATTTTAACTTTTCAAAAATCATATTAATAAATTTTAAAAGTTATAAACCTATTACTTGAACTAAGCGCACATAAAAATATTTATAATCTTTCAATATTGAAACCTACAAGTTTTTAATAAAAAACTTTATAAAATAAATCAACCACCTTTACTAATATAAGAGTGTATTATTTTGAATAATATTATATTATCCTTTATTTATCTAAGAGTGTATTGTTTTGAATAACATGATAATGTGTACTTGATAAAAAAATCACACTTAAAATACATTAAATTAACTAGTTAATGCAAGTAAAATTTATTTGAAAAATAAATTAAACCATGAATACTAACCCAAGTAGCAAAAGATCATTCATTGTGCACTATATTTATGAAGGGCATTGATTGTTAGGTACCCAAGATAGGTAATTAATAATTTAATATTGTGTTGTATAATGGTATGAGCCATAAATTAATTATTAAGGAAGGGCACATGTCAAATTAGAAATAGGTAAGTCATAGAATCATATATATAACCATTGGGGAATACTATCATATGTAAACACAAGGAATATTATCATATTATTATGAACTTTGTAACTCATAGAAGGTGAACCACCACATGAGTGATCTAGTAACATATGGAAGGTGAACCATCACACTCTTGTATAAGAGAGATGTACCCCCATTGTAAAAGTGATTTATGAAGTACTTTGGTAGAAGTATTGGAATGTAGAGTTGGAGATCTTATGGAGTGCCTTCATTCCAATAAATCATAATGAACCTCTCTTACCATTACCATAAATAATTGACCAATATGCATAAATATCAAACATGCATTTAAAAATAAATATCAAACATGAAGCCACTCCACAAGATCTCTAGCTCCACAAGCTAAGACTTCTATCAAAATACTTTATACATACCTTTTACAATGTGGGTATAGTTTTCTTTATACAAGAGTGTGATGGTTCACCTTCTATGAGTTACAAGATCATCCATGTGATGGTTCACCTTACATGGGTTACAAAGTGCATAATAATATGATAATATTCCTTGCAGTTTCATACAATAATATTCTCCAATGGTTACATATATGATTCTATGACATACCTAGTTCTAATTTGATATATGGTATTCCTTACTCAATAATTAATTTATGGTTTATACAATTATACAATACAATATTAAATTATTAAGTAGCTATCTTGGGTACCTAACATTACATCCCCCCTGAAAAATATTTTGAACTCGAAACATTAGAAAATTATATATCTTATGATCCATGTTGATTATTACTATTAATATTCACCATCCATCCATCCCAATGAAACTATGAGTGGTGGTGATCTTCACTAATGCAAATGCCATGTGTTGAAAGCATAAATTTCAATTTTTTTCATCCATACTTGCTTGCACTTATGAGTTGTAGATTATATAAAGTTTTGGTTTCTTTAGTTCCTTATATGTCCCTCATTGTTCTTATGCTACCTTAAGCCCTATATTCATTATTGTTATCTCTGATGGTGGTGTGGATGGAGATATACACTAACCTTAGTCTGATGTTCAACCTATTTTTTCTCTTCTCTCTTACTCCCTTTCATTGATTCTTCCTTTATTTTTGATTCCTTGATTTTTGCTATTGCTGCCTCCTAAGATTCTATTTTAGGTTCTTTTGTTTGCTCTTCACTTTGTTCCCCTACAAAAGCTACCTATTTGTCCTTACACTAAGAAATATATTGCAATGTTATATTTTTCTTCTTATACCATAACTTTGTGAATTGATTTGGACATTAATGTTAATAGTACCCATAGAAGAAAACCAAGGATAACCAAGGAAAATATCTACATCATTCATCTCAATAGCATGAAAATATAAATGTAAAACATATTTATCCATGGTGATTTTAAAATCTTCAAAAATTTGAACATTGTGACCCTCAAGTTGTATGTCTTTGATTTTCGTTACTTGAAATTGCAATCTCTTAGTCAAAGGCATATTGATAAAAATATATTTGTTTCTAGGGTAAATATTGTAGACACCAAAACAGCACCAATCCGATTATGTGACTACAAACACTGATCGCTTTGACACACATAGCCCCCAGGGCAGCCCTCAGAGGTTAAATAGTGGTCCTAACCACTTTTACAACAATTTTGGAAGGTCAGAAGGCAATTTGGCACCTTCGAACAACCTACTCCAAATCCATCCCACCCTGGGACGAATTCAAATTGGAATCCGTATCACCAAGGGACGAATTCTGAATTCGTCCCTGGGTAGGACGAATTCTAGGTTTAACAGGAAAAAAGAAGAATGGTGCCAAGTGGCAGCCAAGGACAGTCATTTGATGACTCCTGCCTCGCACGCCTGTGTGGGTGGGCAGATGGGCCGTTAGAGGACTGTCACAAGGGCAGTTATGAAAGCCCAAGTCATGGAGGACTCCCCTCCCTCATGGGAAGACATGACCAACACATGGCACCTATGACCAACACATGGCGCTTATGCATTCCTCTCAAAAGAGACCCCATGGGTCTATAAAATGGTGGAATTTTCCCACCCAAGAAAGAACAGAGGGGAGGCGATTTCAAGCAACGAAGTGCTGTCCAATTGATTACCCATTTGCATCTTTTGATTCACCTTCTCACATCCACTAATCTCTTTCGCAAGGGAGGTTATTGGGTGGCTTTTGGAAGCGTGGATCCAACCCAAATCCAACATTTGACCACCTTACACCACAAATTTGCATACACCCCAATCCTAAGAGGTTTTGGACCCATCCCTAGTGGATTGGCACCGAAATCAAGGGCCAACGGTGGGAGGCCCACTTGGGCACCCCGCATTTTCTAAGTTTTATTCTAAAGCATTCTAGATTATTGGTTCATGTTGCATTTTACGTTATTATGTTTAGTGAACTCATAGCTTCAATTCTATAACATTTTGATCAGATTTTATCACGCCTTTTGTCGCTTTGTTGTCCTACTAACTTGCAGGTGGCGATATCAAATTCCTGAGGATAGGGACCAAATTGGGAGAATCCGACCATCTGGGTCGTCCCAAAATGCCCCCAATTACCTAACCACTTTGTTTGAATGTGTTTTGGAGGTCTCAGTAATTGACATTGAAGTAGTATCACTTCGGCTTTTCCAACACAGTCGAATTCATCCCACCCAGGGACGAATAGCAGTCAGAATTCGTCCTACCCAGGGATGAATTCCAGGTGAAGGCAGATTGGCTGACTGTTTCAATGGCAATGGCCCTTTGGAGGAGCAGCAGAGGTTAAGGACTCATCAACATCAGCGATGGCATCGTCTTGGCCCGCCCATCTCAAGTGTTGGCACGCGGAAAAAGGAACATTAAGCCTTGATTGTAATCAAATTCTTTTAACGCTCCTAGCACCTGAAAAGTGAGGAGGCATCTTTGTAACAGAGATCAAGAGAGTTTAATAAAAGGGTTGTGTTTTCTCCATTTGCTTGTATCTCATTTCAATGTGTCTCTTTCATTTCATGCATTCTACATTTTTAGGACTTAAGCGTATTTGATTTTGAATGCATCGCAATTAGTGTTTCCTTCGCTCGAAATCTCATGCTTTCAAATACAAACAATACTTTTTTTATTTTTAATGCAACCATGAACTTGAAAAATAGAATTTTTGCATTTGAAAAAATATTTTTTACCATTGTTTGGCCCTGACTTATAAGGTGTAGTTTTTATTGCTTGCACATTAATTCTTTTATTAGATAACAAAAAAAAATTGAAAGGAACCTCACCATTTATTACAAAGGAAAAATACCATATATCAAGGTCACACCTCGATACTCTAGCAAGATCAACTGGCCAAAAGGTCAAACCAACAATGAGAGAGAAATACAATCATAAAAACTAAAACCTCAAAAAATAGACTAGAGCAACAACCCACAAATAACACCCTATGCAAGAATCCAAACATGAATAAAAGTTATAACTGAGACTATAAACATTGGTAGTCCTAAATTACTGGGCACCCTCCTCATCGTTTTGCCTTAGAACCATTCCTCAAATATATTGAACAAAGAAAATTACAACCTAAATTGCACCCAATAGAGATTAATGCTTCCCATCCATATCACTAAGGAACGGTGGATGGGCCAGGGGCTTCAAATTCATTTTTGGGGGAGCCACATAGGCATTATATAGAGCTTCTATGAATTTTATTTTTTCTTTATTGGGCCACTATCATCTAAGTCCATCACCTAGATTGAGATCGAGATCTTCTCAAAATTTCTATTTTTAGAATAAATCCACTTACAGCGATGAGTGTCTCCTCCCTTACTATCACTAGTAGTCACAATCACATCACATCTAGAGCTATCCTTATCCTTTGATGAAGAATCTAGTGATTCTTAAGAACCTGACTCAGAATAGTCACTAGGGGCCTCCAATGTTGTAACATTTAGGTCTAGAGTTGGAATTATTTTTTGGAAATTAAATCTAGCTAGTGCCTCTTCCACCACCACCCATTTTGACTTCACCACATGCTCCAATGTAAGTATGATCAATCCTTGGTAAATTGGATCTAGTCCATTCCTACCCCTTACACTTGTAAGAGATTTTTCTAGAGAGTGATATAAAAATAGAAGGATGTGCATGAGTCATTTCCTTCATAGTTGATTTAAAACATCAGGTGAAAGCTTCAAAACACATCTATCTTTACATATAGGGTAAAATAATCCATGATAACTAATATGACTTAGTCCTACGACACCATGAGTGCTTTGGCATCAAATTCATTTTTACACTTTGGGATATACTCTTGTTTACCCTTAAATAAGTTCATTTCCCTCTTGATCAAGTGCTTATTATTAATATGGATGGCTCCATCAATCGATAGGCCTAAAAATTGACCTATTAAATCCACCTACCTAAATTTAACCTCTCCTCCATTAGTGAGCTAGGGTTCTTGATAGGGGCCTATGATGTCCATGGAAGGATAAAATTCAATTAAATAGTCCCCCTTCGCATAAAATTATTCTCACTTCATCATTGTCACCAAAATACTATGCTAATTTATAACATTATAGGCATTCTAGGTTGAGCACTAACCCATTTTTAATTACCAATATCTACTGTAGATTAAACAAAATAGATTCACTCAATACTACTATAGATTATACAGAATAGATTCACTCAATACTATTGTAGATTACACAGAATAGATTCATATCATAGAAGAAAACATTTAATAACCTAGGACATCCCTAAAAATTTGCTTCAATGAGAATTTGAAGAGTTTTCTTAGGGACTCAAATCCATAAAAAAAGAGACACCCTTCCAAGAAAACTAAGCAACCCTTGTTCAATCTAGAACATTCCATTGAATTAGAAGCTTACAATATTGACATCATAAACCCATAATGGAGTGATAAAGAAGCCAAATTTACCCCATGAGTGCTACATGTGAGAGTGGTAGTTTCCAATATCGTCCACTAGTTTCAAGCAATCACAAATATGTCTAGAAAAAATCATGCTTAAATTTTTTTGAGAGAAAAGTCAAGAAATACAAGGCCCAAAGGAAAAACAAAAAACAAGCCATGAGAACTGAGGTGAAACCCTATGGGCCAAGTAAGAACTAAATAAAATTCCCATGAGTGCCTAGGGATCGAAACCAAGTGACTAACAACCACCATGACAACCCAAGGATCCACAAGGTAAAGGTAAAATATGTAAAACTTGGAAAATTACCATGTGATCCAAGAACCCCTTGAGAAGCACATAAAAAGAAATTTCAATACAAGCCAAAGAACAAAAGTACCACATCTAAACATAAAATAAGATGATGCACCCCCCTTAATATGATTAAACAAAGTAGCAACATAAAACCCAAAGGGGGTATTAAAAACAAGATCGTTGAGGAAAGGGGTTCAAATTAAAATTTATCCAAAGACAATCTACACTCTTCCAGGAATCTAAAAAAAATGCACAATAAACCCAACAGAAAAATAAGGCTGAATTTTGCCACTACACTATAGAAAAAATAGGTCAACCAATATCATCACTTAACATTCTTTGGAGACATAGAGAGAAATCCGAAATCTAAATCTTGAGTCCCTATTGGTAGATGGCTAAATATACCATCAAGTCCACCACAAAGTTCCCTTCGAAGATATGTTGAACTCGTACTTACTCTCTAGAGAGTAAAATTATTCTAGCATCAAATCTTATATTATCTATCATCCAACTCAAATGAGATAAGGAACATAACAGGTTCATTGTGTTCAATGAAAGACCTTCAACTATGAGTTTTTAAAACCTAAATTTTCTACAAGAATGATTTCATGTAAGACAACTTTAGCTTCCATGAAATAAGAAGTTTGAGTTAATATATTTTTTGCATAAACACCAATAAGAACCCCCTATCGTTCCTAAGGACTCCACTAGCTCCAATAGGGCCCATATTCCCCTTTGAGGACCCATAAAAATTACATTTAACCCACCCCAAGCAGGTGGGACCCATCTCACAAAGCTCCTCTAACTCATCTATGGGAATTCAATAGATATATTCTTTATAGGAAATCCAATCCCAAGTTCCAAATTTTCTTCATCAGCCCTACCTACCTCCAAATCAAGTATATAGGACACAACATTCTCAATTGTGCTTTCAACACTTATTGAGTAAACTAATTCTAGATCCCTTTTTTAATTTTAAAAGGCTATTTGATTATGTTCCCACCAAATACCCCAAAATGCATGTTAGAACAAGAATTTCCAAAGCCAAACTAGAATAGTAGACCTAAAGGGAGAAACCCACTATGAATAGACATCTTGAATAGACCTTGGAAAGACACAATGAACCCCCAAGCATTGTGTAATAAATCTCATCACTGACATAGAAAACTGACACTAAGCAAATAGATGGAAAATATTTTCCTTTGCAATCCCACAAAGATAGCACCTGTTGATAAGGATCAACCCTGTCTTATGCATATTTTCGATTGTGAGGTTTTTGTACTAGATAGCTACCCAAAAGAAGATGTTTCCCTTCGATGTCAAGTGTTTAAACTAAAACTTCAACTGTGGGATCCAAAGAGAAGTATGATCATCTAGAAGAGCATAAATTAATTTGACAAAAAATGATCCATTGGTTTCCTTCTTCCAAATAATGTGATCCTCCACCTCTTTAAAATTTAACACCTAAAACTTAAGGATATTTTGGATATCACTCCACGTAGATAATTTGTATCTACCAAAGCTAGAAGAATGAACCAGTGTTATGCATAAGGGGTCGTCCCCAAAGTGTATATATAAAATCGGGATGAATCTAGTCCTAAGGTGTATATACATTGGGTGAATTTTTCAAAATTTTATAGACCATTTATCAAAATATAGCAAATTTTCAAAAAGTTTGAACTTAAATTATAAAAAACTTTAGGGTTATTTTTGACCTATTAAATCATCCTAAAACTTCATAAAAATACCACCAATAGACCACGAACAAAAATATCTTTCCAACAAGTATAAATATGCCTATGTTTGGATATATTGATGCTTAAAACTATGAAATTATTATCAGTCATCTTGTGACAGTCACTTGTGTCAGTCGCCTTGTGATAGTCACCACATGGCGACTATCACAAGGCGACTGTCACATGGCGACTATCACATGGCGACTATCACATGGCGACTGTCACAAGGTGACTATCACATGGTGACTGACAATAATTTCATAGTTTTAGGCATCAATATATATCTAAACATAGGCATATTTGTACTCATTGAAAAGCTCTTTTCAATCTTGATCTAATGGAAGTGTTTTTATGAAGTTTCAAGATGATTTAATAGGTCAAAATCTATTGCAAAATGATATTACTTCCTTACCACCATATTTGGGGCCACTTTTGACCTATTAAATCATCTGAAACCTTCATAAAAGGACCACCATTAGATCGGGATTCAAAAGAGATTTCTAACGAGTATAAATATACCTATGTTTGGATATATATATTGATACCTAAAACTATGAAATTATTAGTCACCATGTGACAGTGCAAATTGCCATGTGACAGTCGCCTTGAGACAATTGCCATGTGACAGTCACCTTGTGACAGTCACCATGTGATAGTCACCTTGTGACAGTCACCACATGACGACTATCACATGGCGATTATCACATGATAACTGTCACAAGGTGACTATCACATGGTAACTATCACAAGGTGAGTGTTACATGGTTACTATCACAAGGCGACTATCACATGGTGAATAACAATAATTTCATAGTTTTAGGCATCAATATATCCAAACATAGGCATATTTGTACTCATTGGAAAGCTCTTTTCAAGCTTGATCTAATGGCAATATTTTTATGAAGTTTCAAGATGATTTAATAGGTCAAAATATATCCCAAAATGATATTACTTCCTTACCACCATATTTGGGGCCACTTTTGACCTATTAAATCATCTTAAACCTTCATAAAAACACCACCATTAGATCAGGCTTGAAAAGAGCTTTCCAATGAGTACAAATATACCTATTTTTAGATATATATTGATGCCCAAAACTATGAAATTATTATCAATCACCATGTGACAGTCACCTTGTGATAATCACCATGTGATAGTCGCCTTGTGACAGTCGTCACGTGATGACTGTCACAAGGCGACTATCACATGGCTACTATCAATAATTTCATAGTTTTAGGCATCAATATATATCCAAACATAGGTATATTTGTACTCATTGGAAATATATTTTCAAGCCTAATCTAATGGTGGTATTTTTATGAAGTTTCAAGATGATTAAATAGGTCAAAAGTGTCCCAAAAAATAGCAGTAAGCAATTAATGTCATTTTGGGATACCAGGGTCAACAGTGGAAGTGGATTCATACTAGGGTCAACAAAGTTTTATATAGATATAATACTAGGGTCAATACTAGGGTCATTATAATTATTCTTTTTAAAAGCATCACTTCTTTTAAAAAATATAGATAAACAATGGATAAATTCATACATCAAAAATCACCCTTCTTAATGAATGGAGATATTATATATAAAATTAACAATGCATAAAAATTAACTGGTTAGTAAGTAAAGATGTTCATACCTTTAATTTTTGTAGATGTTGATGGCTGACTGGATTTCAAAATATTATAAAAGTATTTGAGGATACTATTTTTATCAAAATTGGATGACTGACCTCCCTTCTTTCCACTACTAATAGGTGACATTTTACCTATATAAATAGAAGAGTAACAAGAAAATCATTTTGAAAAATGGAAATAACTAGATAAAGAGAGAACTACTATTCAAGACAATAAAATATATGACCCAAGAAAGCTTGAGATTGGTGCCCAAATAATAGGAAAACCTCCTTACCAGTGAATGGTTAGCCCTGTATGTCAATCGTCATTTGACAGTCACCTTGTGATAGTTGTAGTGTGTCAGTTGTCTTGTGATAGTCATGGCATGTCAGTCACCCAATGTCAGTTGTAGTGTGTTAGTCATCCAATTTTAGTCACCCTATGATAGTCATGGTGTGTCAGTCACCTTGTTCCAGTCACTACATATTAGTCACCTAATAATAGTTGCAGTATGTCAGTCACCTTATGACAATCATGGCATGTAAGTTGCCTTGTGATAATCATTATTTGTTAGGCACCTTGTGACAGTCATGACGTGTCAATCACTTTATGATATTCGTGGCGTGTCAATCACCTTATGATAGTCACGGCATTTCAGTTACCCAATGTCAGTCACTTCAACTGGTCATATTTTGTCACTTGCTTCTACCAGTCACTTTTTGTGGTCGCCTTGTGACAGTCATCTTAAGACTATAAGTGTCACTGTCAGGGTTACCTATATATAGTGGGGGTACAAGAGGTGAATTGGGCAGGATATGTTTTTTTTTAAATAATTTAGGTCGAATATTAGGCAGGAATACATTTTGTATCGGGGTGAATTTACCCTAAAAATTAACAAAATAAGAAATGTTAAATCATAAAATTTGCTATAAATCATGAAATTCGCCCTTGTGCATAACCTTGAAATGAACCTATTTCTAAGACCTTTTACCCTCCATACTGTCAATGAAATCAACCATCGACGACCACCCCAATCTGCTTGTAAGACATTCCATCGATGAAATACTAGAATCCTACAAAAGGGGATAATTTAAAATCCAACAGTCCTCCTAGAAGTTTATAGATCTCCCATTACCTAGAATCCATATAGAACCTTTCACAAGAGAATTTCTAGAATTATGAAGACTACACTAGAATATAGAGCCTTCCTTAGGAATATGACTCACTCGAAAACACGTTTTTTGAGATAAGTATTTGGTTGAAACAATATTGATCCACTTTGAGTCATTTTTCAAGAGTTTACATTCTTTTTTCATGACTAACACTTCATTCATCAATTGAAGGTTCTTGAGGCCCAATCCCCCACATTCCTTTCTAGATTAGGCCTTATTCCAAGATACTAAGTGAAATTTCCTATGTTCACAAACCCTAACCCAAAGGAATGCCTATTGGATTTGTTCTAATTTGGTTAAGACTTTTATCAAAAGCTTGAAGATAGACATAAAGTATATGTGTATACTTTGAAGAACAAACTTGACCATTAGGAGTTTTTTTGTTTAGCTCAATAAGGTTCCTTTCCAATTAGTGAGTCTCCTTTTCATCCTTTCCACTAACTAATCCCAAATGCTATCTTGCATCCTACCCAAAAAAAAATGAGGTAAACCCAAATAAGTTGTTGGAAACTATGCTACTCCATAACCAATAATCTTTGTAATATTTCTCTTTCTAGGAAGAGGGGCATTGAGAAAATATATCATGGATCTACTAAGCACTTCAACCATAAGAATAAATAAAAAATAAGATAGATGATCTCCTTGGTGAAGATCTCTAGAGCTCTAAAAGTACCTTGTTGAAGAGCCATTGATAAGCATCGAGTACTTGATAGAGAAGTAGTTCCTTATGAGGTTGCACATTATTATCCTTTTTCTTTTATCCCTATTTTCTTAAGAATTCAACTTCAAAATTTTCCCATGTATATATATTTATGAGAATACAATAATTATGAAAAGCAAGAAGAAGCTTCCTTTTACAATGAAGCAAAGAGGTTTATTTTCCATAGTGACTCAAGAACATCTAAAAAATATTTTTAACTTCCTCAACCATTCTTGCAAGTCACTATCATCCCCTCCATTGAATATTTACAAATTCATGTTTTTCAAAGCAACTAGAATTTTAAATAATCAAATAATATCAAAATTATTTTTTTGAAGTATACTCTATTATTTTCTTCAACAATTAAATCTACCAATTGCTTATAAAAATAAAATGTTAATAAATTTTCTTACCCAAATTGAAAGTTATGTTTTTTTTTCCTTTTCCATATAGCCCAAAAATAGCACCAAAATCCCAATATGCAATAGTTGTAACTCACTCAATACTTAACAAAATTTAACAAGTGACCATTTATTTTGAGTCTTCAAAATAGCGTACATGTTGGGGCAATAATATTTTGAAAATAACTACTTAAAATTTATAATGATTTTTTTTTTTCAAAAAAAATTGTGTAACCAAAAAATAGCTTCAGCAACCTAACTTCAAACAATTGTAACTCACACAATACTTATCAGAAATTCACAAATAAGTAGTCATTTTTATATTACCCAAAATTATGTACATACTAGTACTAAAATCTTCTAAAAATAATTGCTAGAATATTTAATATGATTTTTTTTTGAAAAAAAATCATGTGGTAAAAAAAATACAAGTCGTAACTTTCTCAGTATTTATCAAAATTTAATAATTGAGTTATCACTCTTGTAATACTAAAAAATATCTATACAATGGTGCAAAAACCTTCCAAAAATGACTACTAAAATAAAGAAATATAGTCTCCACAAAATGTAATTTTTTTTTGAAAAAATGTGACCTAGCTCTATAAAAACAACTCTACTTTACACAAGATTATTTTATTGATACCAAATGTTATGAATATCTCTTATCATTAATTCACTAATATGCATAAATATCAAATACGCATAAAAACAAATTGCCCATTAATTATCCACATAATAAAGTAGATATTGATAATACGCTTGACGTAGGGCAACACTGTACAAAGCTCCTTATTGGAAGAAAGTCAACCCCCAAAATCTCTAGCTCCACAAGCCAAGACTTCTACTAGAATACTTCACACATTACATTTTTTTATTAGATATAGAAGAGGTTTTGAAAAGGTTCCCAAACCTTTTACAATAGAAGAAATCCTATAAAACTTGCATTAGGCCAATAAAATAGGGACAAGAACTACTATAAAGCACTACAACTAGCCACCTATCACCAAGTGAACCATCTACAACTTGATAGAAGAAATAAAATTAAAACAATGTTGGTGAGCCCCCTAGCCAACCAACACTCCCACATGGTTGTGCAAAAAATCTTTCTTCATAAACAGTAAAATCTTATAGAGCATTAAGAAGCATGCATCACTAAATCTAATTAAATAAGGTCTTTGGGAAAATTATGTATCCAAATAGATAAACCATTCAAACTTATACCTAGGTTTTTTATAAAGTCATAATGGCAGTTTCTTCTTTATTCTTTATCTTCCTATCCTCTCTAGCTTGATTAATTCACCTAGATTTCATAATCATAGCCTCAATATTCAACCAAGGATTAAATCACCTTTGACCAAGTTTATAATATTAAGGAAGTCTCCTTCAATGTAAAATTTTTGGTACCCCATCTTCTCCACAAGTAGGAGACCTTGGTAAAGGGTTCTAGCCTCTACAACATGGTAAGTTTGGATATCTAAGAATTTGGAATATGCCAATAAAATCCCATATTTTTCATCTCTAAGCACACCACCAACACGAGCATTATTAGGATTAACCTTTGAAGCTCCATCAAAGTTTAGTTTAACCCATGAATTTTACAATGGGGCTACATATCTCTTTATACAAGAGTGTGATGGTTCACCTTCTATGAGTTACAAGATCACCCATGTGGTGATTCACCTTCCATGAGTTACAAAGTGCGTAATAATATGATAATGTTTCTTGTAGTTACATATGACAATAGTCCTCAAATGTTACATATAGATTCTATAACTCTTATTTTTAATTTGACATGTGACCTTCCTTACCCAATAATTAATTTATATCTCATACCATTATACAGTATTAAATTATTAAGTACCTATTTTAAATATCTAACATTAATGCTTAATACATAATAACTTATATTCAAAAATATCTATATTATTCATGTAGAAACTAATTATTTGAAATATTTTCAAATTTTTAATACTTAATAAATTTGCCTAATAATAATGATGAATAATTTAAATGACATTTAAATATTTATGAAAAACTATCTAGATTATAACAAAATCTCTATTATATTTTCTTATAAAGCATTTAAAGGTATAATAGAAGATATATAAAATTTGTTATATTATATTAAATAGTTATAAATAAATTTTATAAAATTAGAATCTAATATTTTTAAATTATGTAATATATATTTAATTTAATTTATAAAAAAAATTAATTTTCATCTGGGGTGCAGCACAAGGCTTTGGCTCTTCTTCGGAAGGTCCAAGGTTCAAACAGTGGGGTGGGCGAGAGTGTGAGAGGGTTGGTGTGTGGTGGATTTGTGTTAAATTGCCTATTGATAAGTATAGCTCTCAACTTTAGGAGGGGAGGGGTCATGGTTAGGAGGAGACTGCTCAGCTCTCTACATCCGTAATAGGACAAAATCCAAAATAAAAATAAAAAATTAAAGTTAAAAACATTTTTAAGTTTTTCTAAATAGCAATAATATTGTATAATAACACAAAAAATTAATTTGTACTATTTAAAAATAAAAATAAAAAATTGAACATCACTAAATTATTAACCCTGAAACTTTGATAAAACTGATTTATGAAAAATATTATTAGCATTGTTTTTATATACAGTAATAAAAACTATTTAATAAATAAAATAAATAATTTGTAATATAAAAGCAGTTGTCCAAGATGTAAAAATACAATGTAAAAGTGGTTCAAATTATATAATACAAATGTTAAAGTGGTCCAAATTGTATAAACACAACACTAACACTCAAAAATAAAAATAAATTTTACATAACTTTAAAACCAAAACCTTATTTAAATTTTCAAAACTTCAATTATTAAATCATATAAGTTATACCTATAAGCGTTCAATATTTATAGTTTGGTAAACCTCCATATATAATATTTTTATTTTTTTTTAAAGTAACGAAGTTGTAGAAGGAGAACTATAGTAACTAAAGTTGTACAATGGTGAACATTTACTCTTACAGGGTTAAAGCGGTTATTTACCGTATCATAGTTATACAACCTTAACCAGTTTCAAAAGGGGCTCACCTGATCTACCCGTATCGAGTTTGTACAACTGGAGCTACTGTAATGTGAAACCTAATGAATGATCAACAAATTAAAACAAGGTATGCCGTATTATCTTTGTGCATTTAATCCATTCTCTGCTGGAATTAGTCTTGTCAGATTCAGATCAGATCGGGATTGATGACTTTTCCATGGTTGAACATAATTTCACACTGATGGGGAATAGACATGCAGAGCACATGGGCCTAAAGAAGGTACAAGTAAAATTATTAAAGATAATGGAAGCTGAAAGAGACAACCATAAAACCGGGTGGAAAATATTGTACGGGTACATTAATCTCATGCTGTGGAGTGTCGATTTGAGGTACGAATTGCAATATTGACAATGACAAGGTAGCAAATTGCCATATATTGTGGGATGTCATAAATGTTAATTTACCGCCAAAGAAAATAAGGCTACTTTTGTGTGGTTGGCATTTAGATGAGACGATTTATTCTCTAGTACTGTAAGGATTTCATATGTTGGTCTAAAACCATCGTATTTGGAAGGCGGCTATGCATGACGGAGTCAAGATTCGATATCGTCTCATCTAAATCCAAAATCACCCATTCTTAAATCTTACATTCGTCTATCAAGTAAACATACTCAATATATTACAAGTCAAATGCTATCCATCATAAAAAAAAAAAAAAAAAATTGATATCCATCATATCCATCTTTCAATTAATTAGCTATATTCTTACGGTGTTTTGTAAGGTACATACCTATCACTATATTGTACAACAATCTATTGATGTAAGTGCACTAAGCACATCATAAATGAACTATCAATCTCATCGACCACATGAACTAGTTCTTTTCTTGTATATACTTGTTCCACAAAAGAGTCTAAGGTCACCAAACCTTCACTCA
Organism: Wollemia nobilis; assembly: GCA_028583015.1. Taxonomy (NCBI): domain Eukaryota; kingdom Viridiplantae; phylum Streptophyta; class Pinopsida; order Araucariales; family Araucariaceae; genus Wollemia; species Wollemia nobilis. Next base: position 918,609 of record JAQPPZ010002041.1, on the reverse strand, counting down.
CTTCTCACTCACTATGGTCTACCAAATGAGTTTAACACTTAAAGTTTTATACTTTAATCAACTTATTTTTTACTATGTTTTTATTAGTTGGATGAAATAGTTTTTAAAGGATCTCCAAACCTCGTACAAAAGAGACTAAGTCCTACCCAAAACAAGAGAGCCAAAATTACTTATATCTGATAATAATCAAGGAATGACCAATTAGAAGAATTACCCCTTCCAAAGTTAAACCATTACATAGGTAATACCATACATAATTTAAAACTTAAAACAAATTGAAACCAAATCAAGATGTCAGAGATAACCAACCGAACACAGATCAAAAGCAGGACCTGAACCACGAACCGAGTCATGCACCAGTCCCATTCTACCCTATGAGGTCATTAGTTTCTCAGGCCTACTAGCCCATCAAGGCAAGAATTTCTTCTATATTGGAGATGGTGGCTTTCAAGGACAAAATAGTAGCTTGGAGATATGAAATTTGGTGTAGAAACCCAAAATCAACAAGCGTCCCCAAGTTTTGCAACCAAGTCATCAAAACAACTTGACTAGAGCAAAGCAAAGGCTAATTATGTGTGAGGTAATTATGGATAGAAAAAATATCCACCAGGAAATTATACCACCACACCACTAAACCATTATGAATAAATCATTTTTTAGCCAAAAGATCGACCGCTTGATTACCTTCCTTATATGTATTGCTTAAATTGAACCTCTTCTATATTTTGGATGTATCTCTGAAATATCAAAAGAAGGTTTGAAATAGTCTAGGTAGGAGATTGATTCCCTCTTTCCATATTTATAATATTAAGGGAGTCCTTTCAATGATTAGTTTCCTACAACTTACATAATCCAATAGAAAAACTCCTTGGAACAGGGCTTTGGATTCAATGAAGTGACTAGTTTGATGGCCCAAATTATCAGAAAAGGGTAAAATTATCAAGTCGACATGGTTCCTTATAATCCTTCTAATACTTGTAGTACCCAGATTCCCTTTAGACACACCATTGAAATTCAACTTCAGCCAACCAATTGGAGGTGGATCCCACTTAACCCTAGCTCTATTCGGAGGCATAGTAGATTTGACTAGTTGAGTATTGGCATTGAATCCAAGATATCCCTCCATTGATAGTTCCTACTTTGTAGTCACAAAATTTAGATTTAGGGTTCTAATGTTCTCCATAGAAAATAAATCACCTACAAAGCCATAACATTATTTGAATGGGCAACATCCTTAAATGCCCTTGAGTTTCTTTCCTTCAAAATCCACCACCAGATATGAGGAAGACTGAATTTTCAAAACCAATGAAGGTGAAGAGATAGGAAGGGAGAAACCCATTAGGTTAGCACATCCTCTAGGTTGTTTGAAAACACCCATTAGATGTTCAAATATTTTAAAAAGTAGCTAAAAACATCTTGTAAGAAAGGATAGTTGAAAAGAATATGGATCAAGGATTCCTCTGCATTTCTACACAAGAAACAAGCTTTAGGTAACATCATACCTATTTTTTAATATTATCTAAAGTTAGAAATTTTCCTTGTACATCCAACCAAAAGAAAATGTTGATTTTTGGAGTCAGTCCTTTCAACTAAATTTTATCTACTGGAAACCAAGGATTATAAGGATCATCTATTGCTAAATAAGTTGATTTAATAGAGAATTTCCCACCCTTATTTAATCCCTAGATGAATCTATTCTAAATTTCTATTCCAGGAATTATAATCCATTTAATTATATTGAAAATTTCATCAAATGCCCTCCTTTACTCCACCAAAAATCTTGGGAAGTCAAATGGTTTCCATAGAGGGTGGTCTTCAATCCTTTCAATGAAATCACAAACCTTATTCCCCATAAATGATCTGTAATTTGTTTGACTAAAGATAATTTTTATCTTGACTCTAGTGGAACCTCAATCACCCACACGTCACTCCAAAAGTCAATAAACCTACCATGTCCAAAACACCACGTACCCCCTCTACGTATATTTGATATGCACTATATCAAGGTAGACCATAAAGCTTAAACCCCTCTACGGGTCTCTAATAAATTAGGTATTTGGATTTGAAAATATCAACCTATACCACTTTATCCTCTTGAACCAATCTCCAACCCTTCTTGGAAGAGCTTTGTTCATGGATTTCAATATTCTGAGGCCTAAACCACCCTCCTCCTTCTTGTTGCATACTTGGTCCCATGACACTAGATGAAATTTCTTTTTCTCACTTGCTTCTAACCAAATAAATGAGTGTTGGATATGTTCTATTCTTTCAATAATCTTACCCAGGATTCATATTATAGAAATAAAATATATCGGGATGCTTTGAAGGGTGGCCTTAACTAACATCACTTTTCTTTCTTGTCTTAGGAGAGCCCCTTTCAAAATTGTAAGATTTCTTAGGACACGCTCTATAACCGATTCCCACAGGGATGATCTTGAAGCCCCAAAAATATTGGCATCCCCAGGTTGGCTGAAGGGAGTGACTCAATAGTACATCCTAGAATATTTGTAATCCTCTACTGCCTTGCTGGAGGAGTATTGAAGAAAAAATAATACTTTTCCTTAAATTATCCTTCTGACCCATCACCTGGTCATAATATTCTAGAATACTTCTATCTAATTTTCCTTACAGAATTGATGTTTGAAAGGACATAAGAGTATGATTAGCAAACTGATGATGGGATATAGCATTGATGGGCATAGCCAGCTTAAGTCCTAGAATAGAACAATCAGCTTTGATGGCCCACCCTAGAGATCATGCTAGTAAAATAAAAAGGTATGGGTAAAAGAGATCTCCTTGATGAATTCTCCTATAGCTCCTAAAATATCTCATTGGAGATACATTCACCAGAACTGATAAATTGGTTTAAGAGATAATAATTTGATCAAACTTATCCACTCCTAACTAAAGCCAAATTTATGTAAGACTTTGAAGAAAAACTCCCAATCAACCCTATCATCAACTTTGTTTATATCCAGATTGAGAAAGATCCTATAAAACTGCTTTTGGTCATCAAATAGATGATTTTATGGACTACAATAATTCCATCTAGAATTTACCTCCTAGCCACAAAACTACTCTGCAATATATCAATGATGCCTGGTAATAAAAGTATCAATTTGTTCACCAAGATCTTTGTCAAAATTTTAAAAATAGTATTGCAAAGAATGATAGGCCTATAAGCTACAAAATCCTTAACATTAATTGTTTAAGAGATAAACACCAAAAATATAGAGTTGACATCTTAAGGGATCCATTTCAAATAGTAAACATCTTTAATGGCATCATAGATCTCTGGCCCCAAAATATACCAAAATATCTAAAACTATATTGGAGAAACTCATCAGGTCTTGATGCTTTGAGCTCGCCCATTACAAAAACTACTTTACTAATTTTATCATTTGAAAATAAAGTATCCAAAATATTCATATCTGCAGAGACCAGAGGTGATATGTTATTCAGTAAGCGAGCTTCAGCCTATTGATTTTTTGTTGATGTGGAACACAGGAGGTCCTTAAAAAAATTTACTACCTGAGATCTAATCTCTTCAATATATTCATAGAGTTATCCATTTGCTTTCATAATCACCTTGATCCTATTGTTAATCCTATGCCTTAGCGCAATGGAGTGAAAAAAATTTATGTTTCGATCACCATCCTTAAGCTCCAGGGCCCTAACATTCTGCCTCCACATAATTTCTTCCCCTACAAAAATATTATAGATCTCTGTGAGAATAGATAGTTCTTGCCTCTTGTACTTGGGAAAATTCTACAGTGATACAAACATGCTTTTCCTGGGCGAACCCTGAGTATGCAAATTGTATGTAATATTCTCTTAAAATTTTGAAACTGAACCAACACAATTGAAATGATAGGTCCTTACTTCAATTAGCGGGTTGAAGAAAACATACCGTAATTTATAGGTTGGGAGACTATATTGATGGGTTGAGAGTTGTTAGGCTCCAACAAAAGTTTCTTTTGGGAACTTCGTGTGCAAAGTTTTATGATGGAACTCTTAAGTAAATTGTTTTAATGCTTAAGGATGTGAAGGGGAGGGGGAAGGGGAGGGATTAGTTAGGTGCTCACTTAAGGAATGTGATTATAACTCCTTTCATTCTTGTTATTATATAAACATTTGGCAATGTATGAGGTAGCTTTTCCCCCTAATGCAATTCTATTTAATATTCTTTTTCTTCTTCATTTTTGAGTGTAATTGAAGTATATTTTATTTCTGTAAATTGTTCTGCAGAAATTTGGTGCTTTGTTTAAAGGTACTGTGTTTTTTGCTCTTGTTTTGTGGCAGCATGTTTTGCAGGTCAGTTTTCAATAATTGGTATTAGAGTTAGTGTGAAAACTCTTAGTTGGTATTGATGCTAGGAGTCCCAAGCACTTGCAAAGTGGTTTAGGGGAATGTTGGAGCAAGATCATAGGTTGGTCCAATGAGGAACCAAAAGCTCCTAGTTAAAAAAAAAAAACAAAAAAAAAACAAAATATGGAAGAAAAAGAGCAACAACTCGAATATACCTGAAGGTAAAAGGGGGAGTGATGAAAACAAAGAGTAGCAGTAAGAGTATACCCAAAGGAAAAAGGGGAAGTTTTGAATTTTGTTTTGAAGAATGCTTCCATATTCACATAGTTAAAACTGGTTGTAGCTTTGTTAATGTCCTTTTTTTTGTAATGAGACTATGTTCAAAGTCTCAAGTTTGGCATATTCATTCTACGCCTTTGTTAAGTGAGTGAATTTTTTAGAAATTGCATGTTAATATTGTCTTTAGTGAATGAATTTGTTGAAATTCATTTTGGGGTGTCAACCAGCAGAGACACCATTTCCTTACTTGTTGTAGAATGAATTTGTTAAAAATAATTTTTTTATTCCCTACTTGCTGCAGAATGAATTTGTTAAAAAATGAATTTGTTAAAATTCATTTTGGGGTGTCAGACAAGGACACCATTTCCTTGTGTGATGAACTTGAAATGTTAGAGGACACATCATTACTAGAAAAATAGAATGGATATTGCAATTTGAAAGCATGAAGAAAATGTTGTTTGAAAAATTTCGAAAACATTAGAACCTTAAGCATGAAAGGGGAGATTGTTGGAAATTATAAATTAATTGTTTTATTTGTAATGCTTAAGGATTTGATAAGATAAAAGAAGCAGCAGGTAGGTGCTAGTTAGGTTTTTATTATAGAAACCAACTCTTATTAAATTTATCAATGTTCTTGATTATATTATGTTCTTGATTATATTATGTTGATCATAATCAAAATGATCCTTCCTCTTCTGTTTTGTTACCAACATTGAGTTTGAATATCTTGTTTATACAAATGGTTCATGTTAATTTGATGTTCTATTTTTATGTATGAGGTAGCTTTTTCTTCTAATGCAATTCTATCAAATACTGTTGTTGTGCATAAGTTTGGTGCTCTCTTGTACTGTGTTTTTGGCTCCTGGCATTGTGTTTTGCAGGCCAATTTTTCATTTTTCAACATGAACAAGAAGTGAAATTACAACAAAAGTAAAATATCTAATTTTTACTGGAGATTATTCAGTGCCTGTTTCAGCAATAGTTCCCCAATTTAAAGATAATTCTTCAAAGAAAAGGGATACGTATTTGACAAGGTATCTGGAAAACCAAACCAGGCAATAGAAATATTACATTTCATGCAGCACACAAATGAATAGAATATTCTATCACTATTTATATTGACATCAAAAGTTACTAGACTTGAAACCGCCTGTGACAATGAATATTTTTTCTTATTGATTATCCACCTCAATACAACCTCTCCAAGCGTACTCTTTACCACTGGGCCTCGTCTCCCCCTCTCCGTTGAAGAAGTGCTACATTCTTCTACAATTTTAGCGAAGCGTCCTCCATCGGAAATTCGAGAATTGTGACATGACAGACTTTTCCTCGTCTGGAATCTCCGTCATGCCACTAGTGCAAAAATTCAGAAATTTAGGCCTGCTTCGCTCGGCTTGCAGCAGTAATGCAAGGCAAGGTATTGCCATCTAAGGTGGAACTCTAAAATAAACAATTGTACACATACTTTTGAACTCTTTCCAAGACCTCCCGTTCCTCCTGCTACTGCAGTTAACTTGATCTCCAACTCTGTGTATGTAACCCTATTCATAACAATTTTGAGCTTCAGAAATACACATTTGAGACGAAGGGGCAGACATAGGAAAATAGATGATACGCTACTTCCAATAACATCTTATTCCTAGCAGGAACTTAGCTCATAGTTGGTTGGACATTTCTTTTCAAGGAGCACATTCGTCTCTAGAGGGCAGCAAATCACATCATTGACGATGCCATCTAAGTAATGTCGCCTTTTGGGTGCGGTATAACTTTATAGGTATCTAAGTAATGTCGCCTTTTGGGAACCCACTTTCCACAGAAGTCTAGCGTTTGAAGGCATTCTTGTGGTAGACATTTGGAACAGATGATCCATTCCCTCTCCATAGCCATGTTAAATGTTTGTGCGAAAGCGACCGTATCGAGCGGGCGGGTTGTATAGGATCGAGTCAACACACCTGTCCCCCTTAGATATTTAGATATAGGATATGGTCGGGGCATCTTCTTTCCCCTGTTGCTTGATGACATGTTGTGATAATGGTTATTCAATCTGCTCAATGGCAAAATATTCTATTTTATTTATTTATCATTTTTGAGTTTTCATTATTCAATGAAATATCTAAGCATTCTATTTATTTATTTATCCGTTTTTTAGGTTTTCATCATTGAAAATGAAATATGCAGGTGGGTAGTTAAAACTCTCCGGTTCTCGAGAGACCCAGGTTCAAATCTCTCCCCTCACATGTTGAGGATATGTTGTATATAAAATGTTCCTCATAAAAAAAAAAAAAATTAGAACTAGATTGAATAATAACATTTTGATTTAATTATAATTTTTTCAACAAAAAAATACTTTAATTAAATATTTAAATATTATAAAATTATGTATTTTTAAAAGTTGTTTTTTACCCTTTGTAAAATTTTGAAAATTTAATAAAAGTGATTAATATACTTACAATCAATACATTATACTTAATATATTTTAAATAAATTTCTAATTGATATAAGAAAAAATAATAAAAAATATTCAGTTAATCAATAACATAATTTATGGCTATATTAAAAATATCAATTACTTAATAAGTTGATTTTCATATTTATAATAAATGTTGCATGGAAATTTTTTTAAAAAGTTTATAAAAAAATTATTTGATTCAATGATTTAATAATATATTTTTATTATTTTCTATTTGTAAGATGCATTTTTGTTTTAATTATTTCATAGATATTATTATTAAATTAATTTTGGTTCATTAATGTATTCAAATATATTACTACCTCTTTAATTAAATTTTAATTTTTTTCATAATTTATTCAAAATTATTTGTACTTGGGTCATTTATCTTTGACAAATCACAACTTGCTCCTATAGATCTAGAGAGTTTACATACAAATTAAATTCTCATATCAATTGAGTCGCTATAGCTAGATACCTACAAAATTTCATAAAAGGTTTGAATTCTTTATTTTCATATTCTGGATCTTCTTCATTTTTCTTTGTAAATACAAATATTTAGAATTTAACATCTTTCTTGATATTTTTCTATGATAGCCTTCACAATACCAAAACTCCACTACTACTACACACTACATCTTAGTAGAGTAATATTTTTAAAACTCTACATTATCATAGTCCCTTTTACCAATTTTAAACTATTATTTTTCTTCCTCAAGCATAAGTGTAACCACAAGAACTATAATAAATAGTTTAGAAGACTTAAAAAGTTAAAATTTTATGTTCAAATCTTATCAAAAGATATATTCATAATAAGTGAACTATGGGTCATCATATACTACAAGTGGAATTCATTTTAGTTTCTCATAACCTTTTAAAAATACATTTTATCATTTTAATGGGTTATGAAAGAAATCTCATTTATATTATAATGATATTTTAACAAATAATAAGGGTATTATTTTAATAAATAGTTTAGCAGTCTTAAAAAAATTGAATGTTTCCATCCACACTTTATCCCACAATCCAACCATCATATAAAATAATCCATTCAACCATGAAGTCCATCTAATATCACCATTCAACCATTAAGACCATCTAATATTGTATTTTTCTACTCAACATACAAAACATCTACTCACTTTATAAAACCATAGTTTTGAAGCGGAGTCTGAAGAGCTTTATAACATTTTAACTCAGCAAATTATTCCCTCTGGAGAGGATGAATATCACATTGTTTTGGTTGATACTGAAAGTGGTGACTTCACAGTTAAGTCTTCCTATAATTTGCTTCTCAATGTGGAAGGTCAACAATTTCAACCGAGTTTGGTTTGGATCGAAAGCTTAATTCCTAAAATATCCTTTTTTTTCATGGTTGGTGATTCAAGGAAAAATACTCACTATGGACAATATGTTATCCAAAGGTATGGTTATTGCTATCTGTTGCTACATGTGCAGGGCAGGATGAGAGACAACACAACACTTGTTTCTAGAGTGTTCGATAGCGGAGTCCATCTTGGATGAACTTTTCCAAGCCTTTAGGATCTTGTGGGTTAAGCCTGCTCTTATATCTGAAGTTTTCCATCAATGGCCTCAACCCTTTTTTAGCCTAAAACTTAAGTACCTATGGAAAATTTGTTGGCATCATTTTCTCTAGTAGATTTGGATAGAAAGGAACCATAAATCCTTTAAGGATACCAATCACAACCCAAAAACCATCCTCAACAGGATTACTGTCTTTGCGAAAGAAAATATTAGCACCTTAGTGGATGAGAACCACTCAATTCTTCCCTAAGAAAAACAATTAGCTCGGGCCTTAGGTATTGACGACAAACCTTCCATTCCTTTGACCAATTCCAAAAATGGGATTTCTTGGGAGCCATCCCCCAGGGTTGGTTTAAACTAAATTTTTATGGTGCAGCCAAGGAGAACCCGGGAAGAGCTGGACCTGGAGGAATAATTAGGGATTATCAAGGAAATATGGTCAAGGCCTTCGTTGAACCATTGAGAATCGGAACTAATAACGAAGCAGAAACTAGAGCCCTTTGGAGAGGGTTGCAAGTAGCCCAAGCAACTCAAGGTAACTTGATGATTGAAGGTGATTCTATGAACATCATCAACCTGTTAACCAATGGAAAAAAACCTCCATGGAGAATTGAGGGAGTCATCCATGAATTTAGGATCCTTTTTGCGGCAAGACATAACACGAGGGCTCGTCACATGTACCGTGAGGCCAACATGTCAGCTGAAAAATTAGCCAACATAGGTGTTGATGTTAGTAGTTTTGTGACATGGACACAAGGTGTGCCACGTGAAGTGGAAAACATTATCATGAAAATAAACCTACCCGTTAAGGAGAAATATGAATGGGTGTTATTTCCCCATGGAGCTGGTAATAACTATGGGGTTTCCCTCTAAATCATACCAAATTGGAAATGAAGGTAACAGGGTGTAAGCCTTGGAAGATTTCGATAGAGAATAGGAAATGGGCAAGCAATAGGTTTCACAAGTGCAAAGTTCCAAACTTCAATTCCTGTCAATGTAAGTAATGTTTACAGTTATGTTTAGATATGGGTGTGCTTTTTCAGTAAGGTGTTGTAGGGGATTCAACACAATTTTTGGTAAGAAAGTTTCAAGGATGAATACGATCTACAATCTCAGCAGAAGTCTGGATATTGTAATAGGTTTTGGGTTAATCTGCAAAACCCGATAATTAATGAAGACTTTTATTTACCAAAAAAAATAGTTTACTTTACCAAATCTAGATTTTTATTTTCCTCTAATGCGTTGATCTATAAATGGATCCCCTAGTATATTTTGTAGTCCTCTAGAAAATTACTTTAAATTTACTCCATTCAAAATTTTCTTGTCAACTTCAACTAAACTTATTACTTCCTCTAACTATAGAAAAGAGAATTTAATTTCATACCTCTACTAAAACCCCTCTATTGTCTAACCTATTTGCAACTTTGTTTACTTATATTAATGTTTGTGCAAACCTAATTTTTAAACTTTGTAGCAAGGTATTGTATTTCCATAATAATTTATAATATTTTCCATGGAGCCTTTTGTTGGGAATTCTCCCAGATTATCTTACAAATCCTTTATCAAGGATCAAATATTAATTACAATATAATGCTATCAACTCACTAGCCAATATCAATGGATTGCTTTCATAAAATGATAACAATATTTCTTAATAATAAAACTCACATTATTTTTCATGAATAAACAAGTTTTTAAGTTACATTACACCCAAAAAAAGTTTTTAAGGGCGGTTATTCAATAATCATCTACGAGGACATTGTAAAAGTCTACATATAACAACGGTTAAAGAGCACCCTCTTAAGGTCTAAGAGGGTGGTTTAAAACCATCATCTTAGGTCTAAGAGAACGTATTTAAATAGCCCTCTTAGATATGACCTAAGAGAGAATTTTTAAACCACCCCCTTCTTCTTACTTTATATATATATATATATATATATATATATATATATATATATATATATATACATATACATATATATATATACATATATATATATATATATACATATACATATATATATATACATATATATATATATATAAATACATATATATATATACATATATATATATATATACATATACATATATATATATATACATATATATATATATATATATATATATATATATATATACATATATATATATATATATATATATATATATATATATATAAGTTACAAAATGTGTATTGACTAGTTGGAATAAGTTGACAATTTTAAAAACTTATGGGTAGGTTGTTTTACATTGCTTGATAGGTAATAGATATAATGTAAAACCATTCTTTAACATTTATATAATCTACCATTGTCAATTTTAATGGGGATAGATATGCCAAAAGTTAAAATATAGATTAAACTTATCCACATTTTTAACGGTGAGTTTGAATAATCAATCAACTGATATTGGTTTATGTTTTCCAATTATAATTCCTTAATCGGTGATTTGATTTTGTTAATTATTTTTATAAAATTATAGTGGTAACATAAGAATATAATATTGTCATTGATAGGAACATTATGCCATCATACCAAAAAATACTTTCAAGACTTGTAATATATGTGCCAAATATGAATAATTATTCCAAAAACTAAAATGACCACATCAATCTCCTTTTTTGGAATAATTAAAGAACTTTTAAAAGCTTTAATATGAATCAATATCCACCTAGGTGTTGTAGGTGAGTTGGAGAGGAGAGGGCAATCCTTCAAGGGAGGTCCCAGGTTCAAATCTCCACCCTATAAAAAAGCTGAATTGGGTATTCAAAATCCAATTGATAATGTTGGTGCGGGCAGGGTCGGGTGTGGCTCTCGAGTGACTTTGATGGTGTAGAACCCCTCGTTCATGGTATCTCAGACCAAGGCGGATCCACAAGGGTTTTTTTTTTTTTTTTAAATATGAATCAATATCAGGAAATAAAATACAAGCGATGTAAATACTGTAATCCCAACCAAAGAAACAAAGATGTTGAATCGAAGAATAGATGATGCAAGTACTCAATGCTTAACAACGAAGCCTAGAAGAAGAATTTAAAAACTAGTTGTTTTACATTAATTTAATCTCAAACATTAAATAAACAATATGCATAATGACAAGATACATGAATAAAAGGATCATGCAAAAAGCCATATTCACAAAAATTATAGGTCAATAATTTTGAATATTGAGTGTAACTACATCTTGATTTTTATTGCCATTTGCAAAATATCCTATTTGAACAAAACCAACATAAAACATAGTAATGATGACAAAGGCACAAGCCAATACTTTACCAAAATTTTGCAATTACCTTATTGAAGGTTCAAGTGAATCTGTGATTGGAAATCACAACACCAACAACAAAAGGTCATACTTGCCAACTTATGAAGGCATAAATTTTTTAAATGAATTATAATTAAACTTGATTATTATTGTTATTCCAAAAGATTACAGATATCTACAAAAACAAAGGTGGTGTAAGTGATATCGTAGTATAGACCTACCCTAATGCAATTTCCAATGGAACTAAATAAAATATAGGTGAAAAATTAATTTCGATAGTTATGACACCATCGAGACCATTGAAGAAAAATATTGATTTGTAAAAGTCAATTAGGACATAAACACTCATAGTAAAAATTTATTATCATTGCCTCAACTATATTTTGTACAATATTTTCATGAGTATATGTCTTCCATGGCTTCCATTAAATTCTTTATGTTAATATGCTTAAATTTTGTAACTGCTCACTTTCCTTGCACTTCACCTATACACAACCCAGATAAAATCATTATACACTTAACTTTATTTCTTTTCCTAGTTTCAAGAATTAAGCTTGTAATTGTTAAAATATATTAGTTATAAATCCATTCAAAGGTATTATTAAATTACCTACAATGATTCATTATGCATAACATCTAAAGATATTTTAAAATCTTTAAGGTGAATTAGTGATGGAAAATAAAATACAGGCAATGTATAGACTAAGCTCCCCACCAAAGAAACAAAGATATTGAATCCAAGAACAAATGATGCAAGTACTGCATGCATAACAATAATGCTTGCAAGAAGAATTTTGAAACCATTTATTTTGCATCAATTTCATCTCAAACATTAAATAAACAGTAATGATACTGACATGATATATGAATAAAAGGATCATGTAAAAATCTAATTTCACAAAAAATATAGGTCAATCATTTAGAATATTAAGTGTAACTGTATCTTGAGTTTCATTTTCATTTGCAAGATATACTATTTGAACAAAACCAACATAGAACATAGTAATGATGAGAAAGGCACAAGCTGATTCTCTACTAAAATTTTGTAGTTCCCTTATTGAAACTCCAAGTCAATCTCTTAGAAAAATCACAACACCAATAATAAAAGGTAATATCTATCGGCTAGTGAAGGTATCAGTTTTTGAAATGAATTAAAATTACACTTGATGATTATTGTTATTACAAAATATTGTAGAAATATGCAAAAATAGATTATAGTCTCAATTATGTCAATGTATGGATGTGACCTAATGCAATTTCGAGTGGAACTAAATAAAATATAGGTGAAAAATAATTTTTTGTAGTTAACACTATTGAGGGTAAAAATCGATTGATTGATAGTGGTGCCACAGATAGCTTTGTTTCTACTAGCTTAAATAAATAATTACTAGAGAGACTATGAATCTTAGCACATGGATGTAAGATCGAGTATGGATTAGGATAAACCTACTCTAGAGATCAATGTTACCCTATGATTGATATTATCCTACCTAGTGGTACAATAGTAGGTTACATACGTAGCACTGCTACATGCCTTTGATGTAGTTCTAGTGATGGATTGGCTACAATCATATAAGGTAATGATCAATTTCCAACAAATATGGATGGAATACTTATAGGATGGTAGGGAAGTATAGAGAGTGTACATCCTACAAGGGGTTTTCCAACCTCATATCCTCTCTATAATTTAGCTTAGGAAGGCAATGAAAAGAGGAGGAATAGTTTAAGTAGTAAAATTGAATGAAATAGAAAGTGAGAGGAATAATGAAGTGTTTGAAAGTCATCACGTTCTCTTGGAATTCAAAGATGTATTTCTAGAAGAGTTACCAGGACTACCTCTAAAATGTGAATTTGATTTCACTATCAAGCTTCAACCTAGAACATAGCCTATACATAGGGCTTCTTACAGAATGAACCCCATGAAGATGCAAGAGCTAAAGATATAGTTGCAAGAATTATTGGAAAAGGGGCTAATAAGACCTAGTGTGTCACCTTGAGGTGCACCTATGCTATTTGCTAAAAATAATGATGGGTCCCTTTAGTTGTGCATAGATTATAGAATATTGAATAAGACAACTATAAAAAATAAATATCCTCTCCATAGAATAGAAATCTTTTATAAACTAAAATATGCTACTATTTTATCAAAGATCAATATTAAATCAAGATATCATCAATTGAGGATCCGCGAGGAGGAAGCCCTTAAGATATCCTTAAAAACTTTTTATGTACACTAGGAGTTTATAGTCTTGCCTTTTGGGCTAATGAATGCACCAGTAGAATATATGAACCTAATGAATAGCATTTTAGGAAGCTCTTAGGCTGATTTATCCTTGTGTAGTTAGATAATATTTTGATATATTCTAGAATTAAGTCAGAGCATGACTAACATCTTAGGATTTTGTTAGAATTTCTAAGAAAAAATTAGTTGTACATGAATGTATCAAAGTGTTAGTTCTATGTACTAGAGGTGCAATATTTAGGATAAATCATTTGGGTAGAAGGGATCATGGTGGATTCTAAGAATATAGAAGCCATAGTAAATTGGCCACTACCTACCAATGTGATAGAAGTCTGGAGTTTCATGGGTTTGACTAGATACTATAGGTATTATGTAATAGATTATGCCAAGCTAACTTCTCCAATAAATGACCTTCAGAGGAATCAAAAAGAGTTCAAAGGTATGGATAAAAGTAGGATATCTTTTGATATGCTCAAATTGAAACTCATTACATCATCCATACTAAAGATACCCAATTCTCATGGTAGTATTTTCATATGTACATATGCATCATTGGAAGGTTTGGGAGGAGTGCTCTCTCAAGATGAAGTTGTGGTAACATATGGTTCAAGGAAACTAAAATGACATGAGGTTAATTATCAAACTCATGATTTGGAACTAGAAGCAGTGGTATTTGTAATCAAAATTTGGAAATACTATTTGTTAGGAAAACCCTTTTTCATGACCCTCCCTAGCTGACTTTAAGGCACAAGAAAACAATGTATGGACCGATGATGTGGTGATACTTAGTTTGAACATTTGAACCAGCTATGTGATGTTTAGTTGATTTATAAGGGCATGTTATTGCTAACATATTTCCAAGTGTGCAGGATCAGGTACACTCGTAGGTGGAACAGGTAAAGTTACCCACCAAAAATGAGGGTACCAAAGATCAGGGGAAATGATGATTAAGGTACTCGAAGGTAACATGGATAGATACCTTCATATAGGTATGCATTGATGGAAGGGATAATCATCGATGGCTGATCACCTTGAGCTTTAGTTGATAGCCTAGAAGCTATCGTAAAATATCTGGCTAAGATAGGTGATTGGGTTGATGGAAATATTCCCTCTTTGTTGATTATGTAAATGTGTTTGCTCTTTACTGCATCATGGTTTGAGTAGTTGATGTTGAGTTTCTATATAAGAACCACTGCAAGATGCATATAGATGCATAGGGTAAACTATCATATTCAAAGTAAAGATAAAGCATACTCCTTGTGAAAGAAAGTAAACTAAATTTATATGTTGAATTTAGATTCTTTAAATTAATTAATGAGGTTTAAGAAAATAATGTTTGGCTCATTGGAGCTCATTAGTAAATTCATTTGCAATTAATAAATGGGTTTTCATTTGAATTAATTAAAAGTGTTCTTTTAATGTTAATAGGGTATTCATTGAAAGGCTTTAATTAATTAAATAAAAGAGAATTCATTTAAAAAAAAAGAGATATATGAAGATATATAATAGATATCTTTATTAAAAAAAAATAATAAACAAAGGGGCAATAATGAAATTGGGAAAATAAAAAG
The DNA here is from genome assembly GCA_028583015.1 of Wollemia nobilis. Classification (NCBI taxonomy): domain Eukaryota; kingdom Viridiplantae; phylum Streptophyta; class Pinopsida; order Araucariales; family Araucariaceae; genus Wollemia; species Wollemia nobilis. The sequence continues at coordinate 902,948 of JAQPPZ010002041.1, read as the reverse complement.
TAATGTATTTTAATGTAAATAAATATCTTAAGAATGATATTTTAATTAAAAGGCCATTCTTTAGTTTAAAAAAAAAAAGGTAATGAAATGTAATCATCCCGTTCCTAAACGATGAAACCTAGGAGATATCCTACGATGTTGCTAAGTTTCCAAATGTGGGAAATATGGGAGGAGCGCGTAGAGGATAGGGGATGGTGCATTGAAGAATGGAGGTGGATGATGGAGCTCGGGGTTCGAGAAGATGGTGGATGGGCACGTTAGGGAAGAAGGAAGGAAAAGTGAGAAAAGGGGAAGAACAGAGCATACGGGAGGATACAAAGAGGCAAGGAGGAGAAATAGAGATGCAGAGAAGAGATAGGCATAGCGGGAGGAACATGCCAGAGGCTGAGAGGAGAGCCTACCAGATGATGCCATCTTTCCAATATCCGTAGGAGTTAAGGTTGGGTTGTTCTGAATTTAATCCCGGTTTTAAATTTACGTGGGATTATGCTATGTAAGCATTGTGCGCCATGTTTAAAGAAGAACCTTTATGCTATGTAAGCATTGTGTGCTATGTTGTTCTGTGTTATGGGAAAGAAAACTCCCCATGTTGCTTGTAGAGTGTTTACTATTGTTGCTTTGTTTGGTGGAAATAAAACTCCCCATGTTGCTTGTAGAAGTGTTGTGTGCTACGTTGCTTTGTTTGGTGGAAAGAAAACTCCCCATGTTGCTTGTAGAAGCACTATGTTGCTTTTAGAAGTGTTGTGCGCTATGTTGCTTTGTTTGGTGGAAAGAAAACTCCCCATGTTGCTTGTAGAAGCATTGTGCACTACGTTGCTTTGTTTGGTGGAAAGAAAACTCCCCATGTTGCTTGTAGAAGCATTGTGCTATCTTTGGAAAAAACTCCTTTGTTTGGTGGAAAGAAAACTCCCCATGTTGCTTTGTAGAAGCACTGTGTGCTACGTTGCCTTGATTTATGGGAAAGAAACCCTCTGTGTTGCAAGTGAGCATCGTGCGCTATGTTTAATGAAGAAACCTGTAAATGCCTTATGTGTGTGTGGCTTTAAAAGTAATCTACCTTATGTCGGGTGAGTGTTGTGTGGGTGTGTAATCACCCTAGGCTGCGTTGAGAGCTATGCATGAGGTTTAGGAAGGAAACCATCTCTTGTTTGAAAGCGTTGTGCACTGTGAAAAGCTGTGAGCTCTAGTGAGCGCTTAGGAGAGAACCTTAGCGAGCATTTCAGAGAGAGTAAACACTAAGGAAACTAGTGGGCATCGATAAGGAATGTTGTGCATGTCCGAAGGTCATGCCACACCGAAGGGAACACTATGAGTGTTGTCGGGTCTAGTTTGTATAGAGGCTAGGAATATCGTGGTTGCCTAGTATCCGTTTACCTTTAGTTGTAAACTCCCATTGTAGAAAAGGTGTTGTGTAACATGATCAAAATAAATATAGAAACCTTGTTCTTTGGAAAAAATGAAGGGTTGAATTGGAAGGAAGACCTTAGTCTCCTGAAATATATTGAAGGCTTTTATTTAAAAGGAACCTTAGATTTTATGAAATGCATTTAGGGTTTTTAATTAAAAGGAACCTTTGATATTTATGAGATTTATTTAAGGTTTTTAATTAAAAGGAACCTTAGATTTTATGAAATGTATTTAGGGTTTTTAATTAAAAGGAACCTTTGATATTTATGAGATTTATTTAAGGTTTTTAATTAAAAGGAACCTTAGATTTTATGAAATGTATTTAGGGTTTTTAATTAAAAGGAACCTTTGATATTTATGAGATTTATTTAAGGTTTTTAATTAAAAGGAACCTTAGATTTTATGAAATGTATTTAGGGTTTTTAATTAAAAGGAACCTTTGATATTTATGAGATTTATTTAAGGTTTTTAATTAAAAGGAACCTTAGATTTTATGAAATATATTTAGGGTTTCAATTAAAAGGAACCTTTGATTTATAAGAGTTTTATTTAAGGTTTTAAATAATAGGGAACCTTTAGATTCTTATGAAATGTATTTAAGGGCTTTAATTTAAAGAGAGAACCCCTTTGATTAAGGTTGAATATCTTAGGAGTTTTAAATTAAAGAAATGTGGATTTATTCATGAATTGAAGTTATGGGGCTTCAATTTAGGGAATGAATGAATGTTGTTTTAAAGGTTAAAGGTATATGACTTTAATGCTTTAGAAAGTGATTGATTGATTGGAAATGGTGAATTAAAAAGGATGTAGTTTTATTCTTTGAATTAAAGTTATGGGGCTTTGATTTAGGGAATGAAAAGAAAGGGATTGTTTTAAAGGTTAAGGGTATGGGACTTTAATGCTTTAAAACATGAATGAATTTAATTTAAGTTAGACCTTTATCTAAGTTGTATATGTGGGATGACTCTCTAAGGGAACTTGAGAGGTGAAAATAAAAGTAAAGGTTCTTTTATGATATCCATTGTGCATTAGATGGTTAGAAACTTAAATGAATTTTGTATAGTTGCAATTTGGAAAAGTAAATGAATAGATGCATTTAAAAGGTATGCCTATCCTGAACCATGAGTATCCTGATCCCCTACTACCCTCAAAGTACCAATGGGAAGCAAGGAGAAGCAAGGAGTTCCATGGAAATGAAGAATAGGTAATTGTATCTTGCATTGATTTACTTATGATCAAATAGAACTAGAAATGTGGGGAGATATCCCCAATGCAGATAAGATGAGATTCTTAAGAGTAAGAAGGATTTGTCATGTAAGAATTAATGAGATAATTGCTTAATGGTTTAGTGAAGGTACTTTCCTTTATTTTTGTATTTAGTTATATTATGTAATTGATTCTCTTTAGTGTAAACTTGCTTTATTTTCCCTTTCTGTTTGATTGCTCCTTGATGTTATAGTAACTAGATGTATCATTGTTTGGTTGTTTGATGATAGAAATCTAGAGTAGAGTTCTAGGGTGAACTCAGAGGTGACCTAAGGGAATTAAGAACCCCTTAGGGTGAACATAGGTAACCTAAGGGAATTGAGAACCCCTTAGGGTGAACATAGGAGACCTAAGGGAATTGAGATCCCCTTAGGGAGATAAAGGACTAAGTGGTGAAGAGATTACATCTGAGTTAAGATAGCTCATCATGGAGATGAGATAGATAGCTTAACTCGTAATACTCATAGCATACCTACACATAAGGATTTGTGTATGGTATGGAGATGCGTGTATACCTTCGATGGACTGAGGGTGATAGGTCTAGCTCATCAAGGATGATGGGATAGATGGACTTATCTATAGTAACACACATTATGCCTACACAGATAGACTTGTGATAGGGTACTTCATGAGATGTAACTTCCAGGGAAACTTAGGTGATTGAAACTTTAGGTTACACTAGTTAGGTTAGGGGTTCATGAAGGGTTCATGTACCTCTCTCCTTAGTAAAAAAAAAAATTTTCTATTTTTGTATTTTTTTGTTTGTGTGTTTTTGGGTCATTACATTTGGTATCATAGCTCTAGGTACGAGGGTATAGAGCTTCTATGTGTGCTAAAGGGAAATTAGATGCATCCAATGAAGGCTCACTTATGGCATAGGCTAAAGCTAGGATGATCTAGGATACCCCAATTTCTAGAATCTAACGAGAATTAGCCCAAGGGAGTGTGGAGTGTCAGGATGCCTTAGTATGGGCTTTGGTATCGGTGATGCATCCCAACCTAGGGTATTGCCCTAGTTAGGTTGATGATGCATATAGCAAGAGAACTTTGTATTATGGCTTGATTAGAGATACAACTTAAGATGAAACTATAATCTAATCCCCTTGCTTGGATGGAATCAGGTTAAGATGCCACCTAAAACCAGAAGAGGGAGGCCTACACCTAGAAAAACTCGACAAAGTGAGGTGGAAGAAGAAAACCAAGATGAGGAACCAACCAACCCCAATAGGGAGGTGGAAGACCTCACCGCTATGGTCACTGCTATGCAGGATCAGATAAGACAGTTGCTTGAAATGGCTGCAAATCAGAATTTGCAAGTTTGAGGCTCAGAGGTTGGCCTAGATGGTGGATTAACTACAGAACAAGTACAAGCCAGAGCCTTAGCAGAAAAATAAATAGCTAGGGACATGAAAAACATCAACATCTCAAATTTTTATGGAGAAGGTGATGGGGATGCAGCGGAAGCATGGTTGAGAGAGGTAGAGGTTCATTTTATGGTAAAAGGTTACTCATCTGGAACCCGAACACTATGGGCTATGATTAACCTAGAAGGAGCTACTCTGGAATGGTGGGAAACCCACTATGAGGAAACCAAGATTGAACCCATTGATACTCCATGGGAAGAATTTATAAACATCTTCAAAAAGATATTTCTAACAGAGCATTTCTATGCCCTAAAATTTGAAGAATTTGCTAGTCTTAGACAAGGAACCAACATAGTGGAAGTGTACTATAAGAATCTGGTAAGACTATTCAAATATGTGCATGTTTATAATGAGAAAATGTGAGTTCATAAGTTCATCCTTGGATTGGAATCTAGGTTAAGGCACGATGTGGAGATGCAGGAGCCCAAATCATTGCAAAAGGTATATGACCTAGCAAAGAAAGCAGAGTCACACTTCTGTTATAAGTATGACGCTCTACCCGAGCAAGCACGACAAGAACTTAAGAAGAGGAATAGTAATGGGTTTGTAAAATGGGAGGCTGAGCAAGAGCGAAAAGCCAAGAATCCCCAAAATCTTGAGAAGAAACCCTATGGGAATTGGAGTAAGTTCAAGAAGAACTTTCAAAAGAAGGATAACAAGCCCAACAATATGAAACCTCAGCCGTAGAAGTCACATACTCCAACTCCAGCAGCTAAGAATGGGAATGAGAAGTCTGAGAAATAGCAAGGACCCAAGGAAGGGTGCTACAATTGCCAAGGACCTCATTACTATAATCAGTGTCCATATCGAGTAGGGACTAGCTCGGTGGGTGTGAAAGGGAAGGAACTAGAACATCGGATCTATGCCACAATCGGGAAGCAGAAGCTAGAGGGACAAGCCACCCCATTACTTGTGAAAGGTAAGGTTTTCAATAAGAAAGTAAACATTTTAATAGATAGTGGAGCCACTGATAGTTTTATTTCATCTAGTCTAGCAAGGACTATGTTGGAAAGGCCTAGGTATTTGGCTCAAGGGTGGAAGGTAGAGTACGGATTCTGGGTAAACCTACTCGGTAAACCAATGTTACCCTATGGCAGAAGTTACTCTATCTGAAGGGACTACAAAATGTTGTTTATATGTAGCTCCCCTACACGCCTTTGATGTGATTCTTAGGATGGATTGGCTACAAACTCATAGAGCCTTAGTCAATTTCCAAGACCGTTGGATTGAGTATTCAGAGAAAGGTAGAGAAAGACTAAGAGTTCATAGCGATCAAGAGGCTTTTGAACCTCAAATGTTGTCCGCTATGCAAGTGAAAAAGGCCCTCAAGAGAGGAGGAATAGTGTATGTGGTAAAACTCAATGAGGTGGGAGACCAAGAGAAAGGAAAAATACTAGGACGACATCCAATCCTATAGGATTTTTAGGACGTATTCCCAGAGGACCTACCTAGATTACCTCCTGTACGAGAATTCAATTTTACAATTGAACTTATGATGGGAATTGAACCTATTCATAGATCCTCGTATAGAATGAATCCTACTGAAATGCATGAACTAAAGGTTCAATTGCAAGGATTATTGGAGAAGGGTTTGATAAAACCAAGTGTGTCACCGTGGGGCACACCAGTTCTATTCATGAAAAATAAGGATGGTTCACTAAGATTGTGTATTGATTACAGAATGCTAAATAAGGCTACAATCAAGAATCAATATCCTTTACCTAGGATCGAAGATTTATTCGATCAACTAAAAGATGCCAAGGTGTTTACCAAAATTGATCTGAGGTTAGGGTATCACCAGTTGAGAATTCGTGAGGAAGATACTCACAAAATGACATTTAAGACTAGGTATGGGCATTATGAGTTTACGGTCCTACCCTTTGGACTGACTAATGCCCCAACCACTTTCATGAACCTAATGAACAACATGTTCTAGAGATATTTGGACCAATTTGTTCTAGTATTCCTGGATGATATCCTTATATACTCTTGAGATAAAGTAGAGCATGATAAGCATCTTAGGATCATGTTGGAATTGTTGAGAAAGAATCAGCTTTATGGAAATATGGCTAAGAGTGAATTCTATGTTCCAGAGGTAAGATACCTCGGACACGTTATATCAAAAAAGGGGATTGTTGTGGATCTAGAAAAGATAGAGGCTATTCTGAATTGGCCACCCCCGACTAATGTCACTGAAGTGCGAAGTTTCATGGGGTTAACGGGCTATTATAGACGTTATATAAAGGACTACTCTAAGATTGTTGGACCCATAATGAACCTTCAGAAGAAAGGAAAATAATTCAATTGGTCAGAGAAGTGTGAAGCTGCCTTTGAGCTATTAAAGCATAAGCTTACTACTGCACCGGTACTAAAGGTTCTCGATCCTCAAGGGGACTTTTTAGTGTGCACATATGCATCAATAGATGGGTTGGGTGGGGTACTCTCACAAGAGGATTCAGTAGTGGCATATACTTCAAGGAAACTTAAGAAGCATGAAGTTAATTATGCTACGCATGATTTGGAGCTGGCTGCAGTGGTGCATGCTCTAAAGGTTTGGTGCCACTACTTGGTGGGAAGGCCCTTTGAACTAAAAATAGACCATCAGAGTCTACGGTATATATTCACCCAACTAATACTTAATGCAAGGTAGAGAATATGGGTAGAATTCCTCTTTGAGTATGATTTTGAGATTGAGTACATAAAAGGAAAGGAGAATAAAGTGGTTGATGCTTTAAGTAGAAGGAGATATATAGCAGCCATCACTAGAGCTCACATGGATATGATGGATCAAGTGAGACAGAGGTAATCTCAGGATGAGTATTGTCGAGGAATTCGAGTCAATATGGATAGAGATCCTGAAGGAAATAAGGAGTTTAGTGTGAAATATGACCTTCTGTGCTATAAGGGAAGGGTCATTATACCAAAGATAGGCAATTTGAGGAACTTAATCATGCGAGAAGCTCATAGATCTCCTTATTCTGCTCATCCGAGAGGAGCCAAAATGTGAGAAAACATGAAAAGAGCCTTATTTTGGGTAGGAATGAAGAAGGATATCACAGATTTTGTTGCTCGATGCCTCGAATGTCAGAAGGTTAAGGTAGAACGCCAGCATCCTACAGGAAAACTTCATCTGCATGAGGTACCTACGCAAAAATGGTAGGTCATATCCATGGATTTTATTGTGGGGTTACCCAAGACTCGGTACCAACATGATGCCATATTTGTAGTGGTCGACAAGTTGACTAAGGTTACCCACTTCATACCAGGAAATACCAAGGATGATGCTCAGGTAGTAGCTAGCAGATTCATCAAAGAGGTATTCCGATTGCATGGGTTTCCAGAGGTAATCATCTTAGATAGAGACTCCAAATTCACTTTTGAATTTTGGAAATCCCTTCATAGTGCAGTTGGTACAAAATTGAATATGAGTTCAGCATACCATCCTGAGATCGATGGACAAACAGAGTGGGTAAACCAAGTTCTAGAAGACATGCTCCGCATGTACTACATGGATCATAAATCTCAGTGGGAAGACTATCTACCTTTGGTAGAATTTGCCTACAATAATGGATATCACTCCTCGCTAGGAATGGCACCTTTCGATGCCTTGTATGGGTGAAAGTGCAGAACACCATTGTCATGGGATAACCTAGAGGATCAAGTTGTGATTGGACCAGAGATGGTCAGGGTAATGGAAGAGCAGCTAAAAGAAATTAGGCAAAGGCTTAAGGAAGCTATGGATAGGTAGAAGAGTTATGCAGATCTAAAAAGGACTCCTAGAGTGTAATCTATTGGAGATAAGGTGTTCTTAAGGGTTAAGCCAAAGAAAAGTGCTATCAAATCCATGAAGTTGGATCCACATTTTGTGGGGCCCTTTGAGATCATAGAAAAGATCAATCTAATTGCTTATCGACTTGCATTACCACCTAATCTATCCAAAATCCATGACACCTTCCACATATCCTTGCTTAGGAAATATATTGCTAACCCTAAACATGTGTGGGATGTTTCTAAATTGTAGATGGCAAATCCAGAGGCCATTGAAGTACTGTCAATGAATATTCTTGAGTTTTGATCCAAATATCTACGAAATCAGACTCTTGATCAATGTAAGGTCTAGTGGGACCAGTTCTCTGAGAAGAATGCCACTTGGGAGAAAGTGGAGGTTATGCGAAAATATTTTCCCTTTTTTTTTAATATTATATGATGTAATAATTTTATTTTCTACTGAACCACAAAAGGAAAATGGAAACACCGAGGATGATGTTTAATCCTAGTGGGGGAGGATGTCATGACCCTCCCTAGCTGACTTTAAGGCACAAGAAAACAATGTATGGACCGATGATGTGGTGATACCTAGTTTGAACAATTGAACCAACTATATGATGTTTAAGTTGATTTATAAGGGGCATGTTATCTCTAAAAAATTTCCAAGTGTGCAGGATCAGGTACACTCGTAGGTGGAACAGGTAGAGTCACCCACCAGAAATGAGGGTACCAAAGATCAGGGGAAATGATGATTAAGATACTCAAAGGTAACATGGATAGATACCTTCATATAGGCATGCATTGATGGAAGGGATAATCATCGATGGCTGATCACCTTGAGATTTAGTTGATAGCCTTAAAAATTTTTTTAGAAAAAGGGGGGGGGGGGGGGGGGGAATTTCCTTTTTTTTTTTTTTTTTTTTTTTTTTTTTTTTTTTTTTTTTTTTTTTTTGTGGGGGTTGTTTTTTTTTTTTATATAAAAACACTTGCAAAAGGGATATAAAGGGAGAGGGTAAAATTTCATATTCAAAGTAAAAAAAAAGCATACTCCTTGTGAAAGAAAGCAAACTAAATTTATATGTTGAATTTAGATTCTTTAAATTAATTAATGAGGTTTAAGAAAATAATGTTTGGCTCGTTGGAGCTCATTAGTAAATTCATTTGCAATTAATAAATGGGTTTTCATTTGAATTAATTAAAAGTGTTCTTTTAATGTTAATAGGGTATTCATTGAAAGGCTTTAATTAATTAAATAAAAGAGAATTCATTTTTTTTTTAAATATATATATGAAGATATATAATAGATATCTTTATTAAAATAAATAAATAAATAAACAAAGGGGCAATAATGAAATTGGGCAAATAAAAAGTAATGTATTTTAATGTAAATAAATATCTTAAGAATGATATTTTAATTAATGTTTGAGATAAAATTGATGCAAAACAATTGGTTTCAAAATTATTCTTACAGGATTTGTTGTTATGCATGTAGTACTTGCATCATTTGTTGTTGGATTTAGCATATTTTTTTCTTTTGTGGGGATCTCAGTCTATACATTGCATGCATTTTATTTTCTAGCATTGATTCACCTTAAAGCTTTTAAAATATAATAATATTTTTTACTATGAGATTCTGTGGCCTATTTTATTTTTACAAATCAATATTTACCCTCAGTGGTGTCAACTACCAAAATTAAATTTTACCTATATTTTATTTAGTTCCTCTAGAAATTGCATTAGGTCATGTCAATACATCGACATCACTAACACCTTCTTTATTTTTGTGAATGTTTGCAATCTTTTGCAATAACAATAATCATCAAGTGTAATTTTAATTTATTTTAAAAATAGATGCCTTCATTGGCTAGTAGATATTGCCTTTTTGTTGTTGGTGTTGTGTTTTTCCCTAAGATATTTACTTGGAGCTTCAATAAAGGAACTACAAAATCTTAGTAGAGAATTGGCTTGTGCCTTTCTCATAATTACCATGTTCTATGTTGGTTTTGTTCAAATAGGACATCTTGCAAATGGAAATGAAGCTCAAGAAATACTTACACTCAATATTCTAAATGATTGACCTATAATTTTTGTGAAGGTGTGCCTTTGTTCGATCCTTTACTAACATATCATATCATTATTATTAATGTTTATTTAATCCTTGAGATGAAATTGACATATAACAGATGGTTTCAAAATTCTTGTTGCAAGATTTGTTGTTGTGCATGCAATACTTGCATCATTTGTTGTTGGATTTAACATTTTTGTTTCTTTTGTGGGGATCTTAGTCTATGCATTGCTTAGATGTTATTTCCTAGCAGTGATTCACCTTAAAGATTTTAAAAAATCTCTAGATGTTCTACAAAATGGATCATTGCAGGTAATCTAATAATACCTCTGAATGGATTTGTAAATAAGAAATTTTATACAATGAGAAGCTTAATTATTGAAATTAGGAAAAGGTATAAAATATAGTGTACAATGAATATATATGGGTTGTGTGTAGGTGAAATGCAAGGAAAGTGATTAGTTAAGAAATTTAAGCATTTTAACATAAGGATTTCAATGGAAGCCATGGAATACGTGTACCCATGGAAACATTGGACATAATATAGCAGAGGTAATGATAATATTTTTTTTACTATGAGGGTTTATGGCCTATTTGATTTTTACAAATCAATATTTACCCTCAATGGTGTCAACTGCCAAAATTCATTTTCACCTATATTTTATTTAGTTCCACTAGAAATTGCATTAGGCCATGTCCATACATAGACATCACTAACACCTTCATAAGTTTTGTGAATGTCTAGAATATTTTACAATAACAATAATTATCAAGTGTAATTTTAATTCATTTCAAAAACTAATGCCTTCAATGGCTGGTAGATATTACCTTTTGTTGTTGGTGTTGTGTTTTGCCCTAAGAGATTGACTTGGAGCTTCAATAAGGGAACTATAGAATTTTGGTAGAGAATTGTCTTATGCATTTCTCATCATTACTATGTTCTATGTTGGTTTTTTTCAAATAGGATATCTTGCAAATTGAAATGAAACTCAAGAAATAGTTACACTCAATCCTCTAAATGATTGACCTATAATTTTTGTGAAGGTGGGTCTTTTTTTTATCCTTTATTAAAACACCCTATAATTATCTTTACTTTTTATTTAATGCTCGAGATGAAATTGACACAAAATAGTGGGTTTTAAAATTATTCTTGTAGGTTTTTTTGTTATGCAAGTAGTACTTGCATTATTTGTTGCTAGATTTAGCATTTTTGTTACTTTTATGGGGAGCTTAGTATGTACATTGCATGAATTTTATTTCCCATCATTGATTCACCTTAAAGCTTTTAAAATATATTTAAATGTTCTATAGAATGGATCATTGCATGTAATCTAATAATACCTCTGAATGGCTTTGCAACTAAGCAATTTTACACAATGAGAAACTTAATTCTTGAAATTAGGAGAAGGCACAAAATGTAGTGTATAATTAATATATATGGGTTACATACAGGTGAAATGCAAGGAAAGTGATTAGTTAATAAAATTAAGCATATTAACATAAGGAATACAATGGAAGTCATGGAATACATGTACCCATGGAAACATTCAACATAATATAGGAGAGGTAATGATAATATTTTTTTTTACTATGACTTTCTATGGGCTATTTGATTTATTCTAACATTTCTACCAAATATTTTATCTTTTATCACAAGTAGAGTGGCTTGGCCTTCTAGATTATGGCTCCCATTGCTGCATAGATATTGTGTACAAGTTCTTTTCGGTTAGCATTCTTATAGGCGAGTTCCTTTCCCTTCAAACTCAATCCAGCTTTGTGCGAACATTGGTTGGCAGAGTACGGTCCTCTACAATTGTAGCATCCTCTTTAGATCTAGGGTGAGTTTTCTTATTTTGGCCTTCTTGTATTTTCACCATTTATGGAAGATTGACCTATCTTTATGATGGGTTTCTATTATTACCATTGCCCCAATCCTTTCCTCAAGTAATATTTATAAAATTCCCTTCCTTATTGTTATTTCCTTAGTTCTATCTAAGGGGACTTTTGTTTGCTTGCTCTTTTTCCCATTTTACAAAACCTACACTGTTTCTTTTCATTAGTGCTTCTCTACCCTACTAATATAAAAATTTATAATAAAAATAGGGTTTGAGATATATTTTAGCTTTTATGGCTAATCATAGGATTTCTATAGAGTAGTAGGTTCTTGCATATCTACCTCTTACCGTATTATAGGATCTACTCCTAGTATAAACTTATAGATATAGTACATACACATACTTCAACAACTTGACAAAATTTTGAGAGTACACTTCCATTGTCCTAATTCACTATCGATGTATAGTGAACTCTTAAAAATTTTAGGAATAAATGTGCTCTATGAGGAATATTTCCTTAAATGATATTACAAACTCTTCCTATTTAAGTTGACTACTACTTCAAGTCCTTTTTCCTCTCTATATATTTTCCACCAATTTAATCCAACACCTTGAAGATGTAGTGTAACGTAGGATGTTTGAGTACCAGTGGAATAGTTCTTCACATTACAATAGGTTTCTATCTCTTTCATCCAAGCTTTGGATTTGTTGCCACCTTCATCTCCATTGAACTTGGAAGATCTAAGATATTTCATGTCCCTACCTAGCTCTTACTCTAACTTTATCTAGGATAATTTTGCTTTTGACAAGGGTTCATCACCTCTCCTACCTCTAGATTTTATAGTCTGCACTTATTTATTCAACACAAATTCCAACAATTAATTATGCATTTCCACCTATTCCTAAAGTAAAGTCATTGTGGTAGTGAGATCACCCACTTCATTAATAGAAATTTTCAAACCTATATCTACGGTCTTGACATCTCCATTATTTTTTCATGTTTTCCTTGGTGGTGGGATAGCACCCCATATTATTCTCTTGGGTGGAATTGTCCCTGGCCACACACAAGGAGAGATTGGATGAGTCAGTTTTACAATTTTCATCTTTGAATTGCTTATCCTACTAGAAACTATGTCCTTTGTTATTCAAACTATATAGTCAAGATATACCTCTAATAATTGCATTACTTTTATAGGTATAATCTCTATAATGTGCATGTTCCATAGCACTCTATCTAACATTGTGCAAAGAAACTTGTATCCCTACAAATCAAGCTCTTTGATACCAAATATCGCAACACAAAATTTCTATCGTAAAGGTAAGTAATAAATATATATATATATATATATATATCATTGGTTAGATTGCAACCTAGTGTCATTGGTCTAGTCCTTTAGAGCCTTAAATGTGACACTACCTTCCCTTTAAGATCCATATCCAAAATCACCCATTCTTACGTCTTACATTCGTCTATCAAGTAAACATACTCAATATATTACAAGTCAAATGCTATCCATCATATCCATATTTCAATGAGTTAGCTATATTATTATGATATTTTGTAAGGTACATACCTGTCACTATATTGTACAACAATCCATTGATGTGAGTGCACTAAGCATATCATAAATGAACTATCAATCTCATCGACCACATGAACTAGTTCCTTTCTTGTATATACTTGTTCCACAAAAGAGTCTAATGTCACCAAACCTTCACCCACTTCTCACTCACTATGGTCTACCAAATGAGTTTAAAAATTAAAGTTTTATACTTTAATCAACTTCTATTTTACTATTTTTTTTTATTAGATGGATGAAGGAGTTTTTAAAGGATCTCCAAACCTTGTACAAAAGAGACTAAGTCCTACCCAAAACAAGGGAGCCAAAATTACTTACATCTAATAATAATCAAGGAATGACAAATTAGAGGAATTACCCCTTCCAAAGCTAAACCATTACATAGGTAATACCATACATAACTTAAAACCTAAAACAAATTGAAACCAAATCAATATTTTAGAGATAACCAATCGAACATAGATAAGAAGCAAGACCTGAACCTTGAATCGAGACATGCACTAGTCCCATTATCCCCTATGAGGTCATTAGTTTCTCAGTCCTACCAATCCATCAAGGCAATAATTTCTTCTTGTGGCTTTCAAGGATAAAACAATAGCTTGGAGATATGAAATTTGGTGTAGAAAACCAAAATCAACAAGCATCCCCAAGTTTTACAACCAAGTCATCAAAACAACTTGACTAGAGCAAAGCAAACGTTAATTATGTGTGAGGTAATTATGGATGGAAAAAATATCCACCGGGAAATTATCCCACCACACCACTAAACCATTATGAATAACTCATTTTTTAGCCAATAGATCGGCTGCTCGATTACCTTCCTTGTATATATGCTTAAATTGAAACTCTTCTATATTTTGGATGTATCTCTGAAATTCCAAAAGAAGGTTTGAAATAGTCTAGGTAGGAGATTGATTCCCTCTTTCCATATTTATAATATTAAGGGAGTCCCTTTCAATGATTAGTTTCCTACAACTTACATAATCCAATAGAAAAACTCCTTGGAACAGGGCTTTGGATTCAATGAAATGACTAGTTTGATGGCCCAAATTATCAGCAAAGGCTAAAATTATCAAGTCAACATGGTTCCTTATAATCCTTCCAATACTTGTAGGACCAAAATTCCCTTTAGACACATCATTGAAATTCAACTTCAACCAACCAATTGGAGGTGGATCCCACTTAACCCTAGCTCTGTTCGGAGGCATAGTATATTTGACTAGTTGAGTATTGGCATTGAATGCAAGATATCCCTTCATTGATAGTTCCTACTCTATAGTCATAAAATTTATATTTAGGGTTCTAATGTTCTCCATAGAAAATAAATCACCTACTATTGAGTGGTATTTTCACCCAGTTGTGAAATTACACTCTCCTTTAGGATTTGGGTTCCAAATACCCTCTTGCAAAGAAGTTAAACAAACAACTTCTCCAAGGTCTCCGATGTATTAGCATTTGCATATGTGTATTAATAACCTCAAATAAATATATTCAATTTAAATGCTTGGGACACCTTAGTGATTGCAAGTAACTGTAAACAAGGGGCAATGCTGGTTTATTTCATCATGAAACTTTAGTGATTGTTCATTGTTTTTTTGGGATTTTGAAAATTTTTAAATGTTTATTTTAATGTCTGAAAATTTTAAATAAGTGAAAATTTTTGGAAAAAAAAAATAATGTGCAAAAAATGAAAATGAAATGCAGAGAACTGAAAATAAAACGCATTCAGTATGATGCTATCCTATTTTGACAAAACCGAAGATGTGAGGTCTCCATGCATGCAACCTAACCTATTGGACTTGCAAAACAAGCACAATCCCCATAGACTAAGTGTTGGTTCCTAGGGTACGAAATAAAATTCAGATTTCAAATATTCGCCTAATGTAACCCCAAAAAAATGGCATTAACATTATCTATAAATTCGAAATATGAAAAATGAAAGAATAAACATTAAATCCATAGCATGAAAATAAAATTTCCTTCTTTCTTTCCCACAAGATGTAAATTTCTGAAAACTTCTGCAATAAAAATATATCATTTTACAATAGCAGAATTTCTGGTTTTTCCAAACCAGTTTGTGGAAGAAAAACAACTCAAATAGGTCCAGAATGGCCTTCTCGCCTTCAACTCTGCTTGCAGCTATTTCCACCCCCTTTCTGGCCTCTTTGAATGGCATATTTAAACTTCTAAAAAAATTGCTTCTCCTTCCATGATGGTTCGTTTCATTTTCTGATGGTTGTTCGTTTCACCTTCCCCGACTGTTCGTTTCACCTTCCCTTGTGCATGCCTGCGCTTTGGTTTCCATTTGTGGCCCTTCACCACGAAAATGTAACATGTCACGATATCGCGACACTTTTTCTTTCTTCTCTCTCTTTGCTTTGAATCATGAAAACGTAACATGTCGCGATATCACGACATTTTTCTCTTTTGACCGCGACCATGCAACATGTCGCGATATCGTGACACTTTTTCTCTTTTGACCGCGACCATGCAACATGTCACGATATCGTGACACTTTTTCTCTTTTGACCACGACCATGCAACATGTCGCGATATCGCAACACTTTTTCTCTTTTGACCGCGACCATGCAACATGTCACGATATCGCGACACTTTTTTCTTTTGGCCGTGAAAATGCAACATGTCATGATATCACGACACTTTTTATTTTGGCCGTGAAAATGCAACATGTCGCGATATCGCGACACTTTCTCCTTTTTGGCCGTGAAAACACAACATGTCGCGATATCGTGACACTTTTTCTTTTTTGGTCATGAAAACGCAACATGTCACAATATCACGACACTTTTATTTCTTGTTCTTTCTTTCCTCGTTTGGTCGCGAAAATGCAACATGTCGCGACAATTTTCTATCTTCTTTTTTTTTTTTCTCGTTTGGTCGCAAAAATGCAACATGTCGCGATATCACGACACTTTTTCTCTTTTGGCCGCGATAGTGCAACATGTCGCGATATCGCGACACTTTTTCCTGTTTGGCCATGAAAACGCAACATGTCACGATATCGCGACACTTTTTCTCTTTTGGCCGTAACGATGCAACATGTCGCGATATCGCGACACTTTTTTTCTTTTGGCCGTGACAGTGCAACATGTCACGATATCGTGACACTTTTTCTCCTTGTGGTGTTTTGCTTTTTTCCTTGATCTTTAGCCTATGGGCCACTTCAGTCTTCTTGGAACACATGCAAAAAAAGTGGGTCCCTAATTTTGGGGTACGTTGTGGAGCAACCACAACAAATGGCGACTCTGCTGGGAAATGCTCCTGAGCATTTCGGTGAGAACTCAACCTGAAAACATAGACTCAAATACAAGCGTCAAAAAATATCCCAAGAATGAAACTAGACGAGAAATAAATGAAGCATTAGAATTATTAAGCATCAGCTCGATGTGTGCAACTTTCTTCATTCCCTATCGTTTGAAACTCGTTCAACTTTCCATTGTCAGTTTCACTTATGATTCGTATGCAAGGCTATGAATGATTTATGCAGGATTTGACGTATGACAACTGTGTTAGAGATATAAAAACCTACTTTGCAAAGGCTCAACCCTTCTAGTATCATGAACAAACATATTAAAACTGTCAAACCCTCTTAGGACCAAAAATATGTATACTAAATTAATTTACTAGATCCCAAATTTGGTTATGTGTCACTACCATATTGAACCCATGTGCAAGTGTAAGTGAAATCAGAGCTTTGGGAAATAGGATTCCCAACCTAAGAGAGATGGGAATTTAACCCTATCCTTACTACTCTAATCTGGAGTTCATTACCTCACCTTGAAAAAAATGATTTAACCTGTTATGGATGAAACTGTCAAGCTAGCCTGTCTGTTTGAGCAATCAATGGTCTTGTTTTTAGACAAGACATGTTGCCATGCATGAGCATACTCCACTGCCAGCCAGGCATCTATAGCCCCGATGGATATTAACCCCATAATCCATGATTTGGCTCTACTTTTGATTTCTTGGACCTTGGGTATGACTACCCATCCTTGCAAGGGACATGTAGTACGATCCTTCCAATCCAATATTAATAAAGAAATGAAAAATATTTTCTTTGGAATTTCAAATTCTTGAATGGGTAAAATAGAATCTTTGGGGAATCAGATTATCAACCTAATCGAGATGAGAATTAGATCCTATCCTTACTACTCCATGAAGGTCAAATCAGAGCTTTGGGGAATCAAATTCTCAACCTAAGCGAGATGAGAATTAGACCCTATCCTTACTACTCCATGAAGGTCAAATCAGAGCTTTGGGGAATTAGATTCTAAACCTAAGAGAGATGAGAATTAGACAATACATGTTTCCACGCATGAGCATACTCCACTGCCAACCAGGCGTACATAGCCCCGGTGGAGATTAACCCCATAATCCATGATTTGGTTCTACTTTTGATTTCTTGGACCTTGGGGATGACTACCCATCCTTGCAAGGGACATGTAGTATGATCCTTCCAATCCAATATTAATAGATAAATGAAAAATATTTTCTTTGGAATAAAATAGAAGCTTTGGGGAATCGAATTCTCAACCTAAGCGAGATGAGAATTAGAACCTATCCTTACTACTCTGATTTTAGACTTTAAGTACTATGGGAGTGGTAAAAACCACTATTTTAAATATTATGTTGCATGATAGGACAGACACGAAATACTCCTTTCGCCTCACCTTTTCTTCCAAGTATGGTTTTGACCATTTTTCTCAAGATCATCTTTAAAATATGTAGAACATTCTTGGTTCAAGATAGTTCAGGCATCAGTTCCCAACCTTAGGATCCTTTTAATATATGTTATGTAATGACCCTAAGAGGATTTGACACCTTTTCAATGATTGTATTTGAAATGTAGATGCAACTGAGATGAAATGTATATGCAATGTTGAATGTAACATGAGATATGAATGCATTGCTCCTTTTGAAATGCGGATATAGCATATATCACCTACTTTACCATAATGTGTAAAACTAACAACTTCATGCATCACAATTTCCAAACGATACTCTTTAATGTGTTTGTGATACTCGTGGAGCTTTCTGTAATACAATTCTGATGTCTCATATTCTCCTAGTCTTAGTCAACATTCTTAAGGACCTAAGTTGACATCTCGCTTTTCGTTTTTTTATTTTTTTCTTTTTTTTCAAGACAAACCAAAAGTTTCCAAAGGACCAACACACAAAACTTAAAATCAAAGTGAGATCCAATCCAAAACCAAAACACGAAAACCAAAAGTATATTCAAATGTACAATATAATGCAAGATGGTGCAAAATTTTGGATTATCATTTTCCCAGATCCCAAACCTGATCGAAATTCTTTAAAAGGCGTATGACATGATACACATACCAAGTATTGTAGGAATACAAAAAAAACAAGATCAAACTAAACAAATAAACAAACTTCCACTTGCCCCTCTCACCATACCAATTTGATTTAGTTTCATTAATAATCCTATGGTGGAGTTTCAAGTTTTCAAATTGATTAGACAATGATTGATATTCAATTCCTTTATGTCTATTATTTAAGATGTCCATTCCGCACTTTGATTCATGGTGTAGAAATAAGCTTTCATTTTCATTCAATAAAGCCATAACATTAATAATATTTGAATCAAACCATTCATTAGGCGAACCTTCATTAGAATTTTGCATGGTGAAACCAAAAAGGTGAGACTTTACCTTTGACATGTTTTCATTTGATCTTACTTGAAGAGGATTTTAAAATTCCTCTTTTCTCTCATGACATTCATCATCATGTAGCACTTGTTCTTTCTCCATGACTTGTTCATCAAAGGCACAAAACTTAGGTACCCAATTGAAAATACGTCCATCCTTTTCAAACCATAAGTCTTGTCTATCTAGGGGTGGGTTAACTAACACATTTCCGTGATCAATCACTTGGGTTGTTTTGGGTAACGTGAGATTTTCAATTGGATCATCAATGATATCAAACCCAAATGATTTAGGTTTTGTAATTTTCTCATTTTGAAATGGCGTAATCATTGTAGCACAAGTAAGTAGATCAAGATTTTCAATTTCTTTTCCTTCAAAGGAATCTAAAGCAAGTGGCTCTCTTTCTTGATTCATGGTTGTAGAATCCTTATCATGTCCCAACATTTGATGAGATTCGAATTCCTCTTCCACATATTTCTCAAATTGTACAGGATTTATAGTATCCTCATGCGATGAAGCAATTGAGTTATCCTGCATATTAATTGACACAACAAGTTTATTAGAAGATTTAGATTGATAATATTCTTCCCCTTTCTTCCATGAATCATAGTAATCATCTTCCAAGTTCAAGTCGTGACGCTCAAGTACTTCTTCTTCATCTTCTGTTTCATCAACATGTTTCTCATCCCATTCATCTTCACCTTCCTCATTCTCACTCTCTTGACGATATAGAGTTTCCACCACCAGAATGTTGTCCTCTCCTTGTTGATGTTGGGGTGGACCCTCATTTGGCACAAGTTCCAAATCATCCACTTGAGCTTGGAGACAATGGGTATACCTAGCCATTTCAGGACAATTCCTTTCATTATGCTCCTTTGTATTATGCAATCTACACCTCTTTTCCCATGCAAAATCAAAAATATTAAGAATGGAACTAGAGTGACTTGGTCCTGCAGAAGTATCTATCTGATTAGCAATAGGGGAAGGCACACCCCCATTGTTTGGCTTTGTATTCCACTGTCTCCCTGTATTGTTGAATTTTTGATTTGGGTGAGGGGCATGGGATTCATACTTCTATTTTTTATCCAAATCATTACTCAATTTGTGAATCATATTTTTGATTTCTTCAACCTCTGAATAAATCTCTTTTGATTGAGCTATGTTATTGCTTGTTCCAATAGGATTTGCGTAATTGGTGAGATTTTGACTTAACATTTGATTTGGATTTTGAGCCACTTGATTTGCATAGGGATTCACACTTTGAATCAAAATTGGATTGGGGAAAGGAACTATAGCCTGAGAGTTAACCATACTGGCTCCTTGCCTAGTCTGTTGACTATTTTGCAAAAATGAAGGAATGGTGGAAATGGATGTGATTGGTTGAATTGGAATGGGTGCATAAGCGGGTGTTGATGAATACGGTTGTTGATAAGGCAAAGAATTTATGCCTGATATTTTTGGTGCCATGATCTGATTCATCATAGGAGCTTGACCATATGGACCATATTGTCCTACCATAGGCATCTAGGAAAACCCATAACCCTGTGGTGTCATTTGTTGTTCGATGGTCATAGCTTCATTATAGGCTAGAGCAAGCATGGTAACTTGAGGATTTTTCCTTGCAAACATTGTCGTCATAGGATCCAATGCCCAAAAACATATTTGCAAAGCTACTACGGGATCAATGGAAAAATGTCGAATTGCTCTATTATAGCACTTCTAAAATTTCTGATTAAAAGTTTGGATTGGCTCACCCTGGCCTCTTTTGCATGTAATGAACTGATTATAGATGATTGTGGGATCTAATGGTGACCTGAATTGGTTGACAAAAGCATCCTCCATCTGCGTCCATGACGTAATGGAACCAGTAGGTAAGCAAGTATACCATTCGTAAGCCACTTGGTCTAGGATCATGGGGAAGAGTCTACAAGCCACATCTTCATGTTGAACGTGTAGTCTTATCAAAACATCCCTATAGGCCTGAATATGTTCTTCTACGGTCCTTGGGCCATCCGGTTTGTATTTGGGCAAAAATATCTCTATATTCCTAGGGATCTCGTGAATATCCCCTGCAATATTCAAAGGAATGTTATGGGCTCTGTACCAAGGAGGTAGTGGAGGTTGGGCCATTTGATTCAAAATTTATGATGATAACCCTACAAGAACCTGAAAAAACTCTTAGTACCTCAAAGAAAACCTACGACACACAAAAAATCCTGCAATTAATGAAATTCAAAGAATAACTTCAAAACCCATTTTTTAGTCGTGAATGAAAGAAGGAACCATGACAAAGCAATATTCTAAAACAATGCACAATCAAAACACCTTATTCAAAACATCTTATTCCTATATGAAAAATCAAAAAGCGTGAGGATAATGCATAGCAACTCATGTCCTCCTTTTAACACTACATGGTTGTATTGTCAAAAGAGGGCTAAAGATAATAATCAATAGGGCATGAAATATTTAAAATTTAAATCCCTATAGCATTTAAATCACTCTAAAATAAACCAGTTCAGGCCCTCCTAGCGCCAATCTGTTGAGTGGTATTTTCACCCGATTGTGAAAGTACACTCTCCTTTAGGATTTGGGTTCCAATTCCCCTCTTGCAAATAAGTTAAACAAACAACTTCTCCAAGGTCTTCGTTGTATTAGCATTTGCATATGTGTATTAATAACCTCAAATAAAGATATTCAATTTAAATGCTTGGAACACCTTAGTGATTGCAAGTAACTATAAACAAGGGGCAATGTTGGTTTATTTCATCATGAAACTTTAGTGATTGTTCATTGTTTTTTTGGGATTTTGAAAATTTTTAAATGTTTATTTTAATGTCTAAAAATTTAAAATAAGTGAAAATTTCTAGAAAAAAAAATGATGTGCAAAAAATGAAAATGAAATGCAGAGAACTGAAAATAAAACGCATTCAGTATGATGCTATCCTATTTCGACAAAACCAAAGATGTGAGGTCTCCATGCATGCAACCTAACCTATTGGACTTGCAAAACAAGCACAATCCCCATAGACTAAGTGTTGGTTCCTAGGGTATGAAATAAAATTCAGATTTCAAATATTCGCCTAATGTAACCCAAGAAAAATGGCATTAACATTATCTATAAATTCAAAATCTGAAAAACGAAAGAATAAACATTAAATCCATAGCATGCAAAGAAAATCTCCTTCTTTCTTGCCCACAAGATGCAAGTTTTTGAAAACTTCTGCATTAAAAATATGTCATTTTATAATAGCAGAATTTCTGGTTTTTTCAAACTAGTATGTGGAAGAAAAACAACTCAAACAGGTCCAGAATGGCCTTCTCGCCTTCAACTCTGCAACTGTGCTTGCAGCGGATTCCACCCCCTCTCTGGCATCTTTGAATGGCGTATTTAAACTTTTGAAAAAATTGCTTCTCCTTCCATGACGGTTCGTTTCATTTTCCGATGGTTGTTCGCTTCACCTTCCCCGACTGTTCGTTTCACCTTCCCTTGTGCATGCCTGTGCTTTGGTTTCCATTTGTGGCCCTTCACCGCAAAAATGTAACATGTCGCGATATCGGGACACTTTTTCTTTCTTCTCTCTCTCTTTTCTTTGAATCACAAAAACGCAACATGTCGCGATATCGCGACATTTTTTCTCTTTTGACCGCGACCATGCAACATGTTGCGATATCGCAACACTTTTTCTCTTTTGACCGCGACCATGCAACATGTCGTGATATCATGACACTTTTTCTCTTTTGACTACGACCATGCAACATGTCACGATATCGTGACACTTTTTCTCTTTTGGCCGCGACCATGCAACATGTCGCGATATCGCTACTCTTTTTTCCTTTGGCCGTGAAAATGTAACATGTCACGATATCGCGACACTTTTTTCTTTTGGCCGTGAAAATGCAACATGTCACGATATCGCGACACTTTTTCCTGTTTGGCCATGAAAACACAACATGTCGCGATATCGCGACACTTTTTCTTGTTTGGCCACGAAAACGCAACATGTCACGATATCACGACACTTTTCTTTCTTGTTCTTTCTTTCCTCGTTTGGTCGCAAAAATGCAACATGTCGCAATATCGCGACACTTTTATTTCTTCTTCTTTATTTTCTCGTTTGGTCGCGAAAATGCAACATGTCACGATATCACGACACTTTTTCTCTTTTGGCCGTGATAGTGCAACATGTCATGATATCGCGACACGTTTTCCTGTTTGGCCATGAAAATGCAACATGTTGCGATATCGCGACACTTTTTCTCTTTTGGCCGCGACAGTGCAACATGTCACGATATCGCGACACTTTTTCCTGTTTGGCCACGAAAACGCAACATGTCGCGATATCGCGACATTTTTTCTCTTTTGGACACAAAAACACATCATGTCGATATATCGTGACACTTTTTCTCTTTTGGCCGTGACAGTGCAACATGTCGCGATATTGTGACACTTTTTCTCCTTGTGGTGTTTTGCTTTTTTCCTTGATCTTTAGCCTATGGGCCACTTCGGTCTTCTTGGACCACATGCAAAAAAAGGTGGGTCTCTAATTTTGGGGTGCATTGTGGAGCAGCCACAACACCTACAAAGCCATAATATTAGTTGAATGAGCAACATTCTTAAATGCCCTTGAGTTTCTTTCCTTCAAAATCCACCACTAGATATGAGGAAGAATGAATTTCCAAACGCAACGAAGGTGAATATATAGGAAGGGAGAAACCCATTAGGTTAGCACATCCTCTAGGTTGTTTGAAAACACCCATTGGATGTTCAAATATTTTAAAAAGTAGCTAAAAACCTCTTGTAAGAAAGGATAATTGAAAAGAATATGGAGCAAGAATTCCTTTTCATTTCTACACAATAAACAAGCATTAGGTAACATCATACCTCTTTTTTAAGATTATCTAAAGTTAGAAATTTTCCTTGTACAGCCAACCAAAAGAAAATGCTGATTTTTGGAGTCAGTCCTTTCAGCTAAATTTTATCTACTGGAAACCAAGGATTAGAAGGATCATCTATTGCTAAATAAGTTGATTTAATAGAGAATTTCCTACCCTTATTTAATTTCTAGATGAATCTATTCTAAATTTATATTCCAAGAATTATAATCCATTTAATTATATTGAAAATTTCATCAAATGCCCTCCTTTCCTCCACCAAAAATCTCGGGATGTCAAATGGTTTCCATAGAGGGTGGTCTTCAATCCTTTCAATGAAATCACAAACCTTATTCCCCCAGAAATGATCTATAATTGGTTTGACTAAAGATAATTTTTATCTTGACTCCAGTGGAACCTCAATCACCCACACGTCATTCCAAAAGTCGATAAACCTACCATGTCCCAAATACCACCTACCCCCTCTATGTATATTTGATCTGCACTGTATCAAGCTAGACCATAAATATTAAACCCCTCTACGGGTCTCTAATAAATTGCTTCCAATAATTTAGGTATTTGGATTTGAAAATATCAACCTATAACACTTTATCCTCTTAAACCAATCTCCAACCCTTCTTGGCAGATCTTTGTTCATGGATTTCAATATCCTGAGGCCTAAACCACCCTCCTCCTTCTTGTTGCATACTTGGTCCCATGACACTGGATGAAATTTATTTTTTTCACTTGCTCCTAAATAAATAAATGAGTGTTGGATATGTTCTATTCTTTCAAGAATCTCACCCAAGATTCATGTTAGAGAAAGAAAATATATCGGGATGCTTTGAAGGGTGGCCTTAACTAACATCAATTTTCTTGCTTTTCTTAGGAGAGCCCCTTT
Source organism: Wollemia nobilis (assembly GCA_028583015.1). NCBI lineage: Eukaryota > Viridiplantae > Streptophyta > Pinopsida > Araucariales > Araucariaceae > Wollemia > Wollemia nobilis. Next base: position 878,140 of record JAQPPZ010002041.1, on the reverse strand, counting down.
CAAAATTGTAATATTTCTTAGGACACGCACCATAACAGGTTCCCACAGGGATGATCTTGAATCCCCAAAAATATTGGCATCCCTAGGTAGGCTGAAGGGAGAGACTCAATATTACATCCTAGAATATTTGTAATCCTCCACTGCCTTGCTGGAGGAGTATTGAAGAAAAAATAATACTTTTCCTTAAATTAACCTTCTGACCCACTGCATGTTCATAATCTTCTAGAATACTTCTATCTAATTTTCCTTGCAGAATTGAAGTTTGAAAGGACATAATAGTATGATTAGCAAACTGATGATGGAATATGGTATTGATGGGCATAGCCAACTTAAGACCTAGAATAGAACAATTAGCTTTGATGGACCACCCTAGAGATCATGCTAGTAAAATAAAAGGTATGGGTAAAATAAATCTCCTTGAGGAATTCCATTATAGCTCCTAAAATATCTCATTGGAGATACATTCACCAGAACCGATAAATTGGTTTAAGAGATAATGATTTTATCAAACTTATCCACTCCTGAATAAAGCTAAATTTATGTAGGACTTTGAAGAAAAACTCCCAATCAACCCTATCATCAACTTTGTTTATATCCAGATTTAGAAATATCCTATAAAACTGCTTTTGGTCATCGAATAGATGATTATATGGACTACAGTAGTTCCATATAGAATTTATCTCCCAACCACAAAACTACTCTGCAAGATATCAATGATGTCTGGTAATAAAATTTTCAAGTTGTTCACCAAGATCTTTGTCAAAATTTTAAAAATAGTATTGCAAATAATGATAGGCCTATAAGCTACAAAATCCTTAACATCAATTGTTTAAGAGATAAGCACCAAAAATATAGAGTTGACATCTTAAGGGATCCATTTCAAATAGTAAAAATCTCTAATGGCATCATAGATATCTGGCCCCAAAATATACCAAAATATCTAAAACAATATTGGGAAAACCCATCAGGTCTTGATGCTTTGAGCTCACCCATTACGAAAACTACTTCACTAATTTTATCATCTGAAAATAAAGTATCCAAAATATTATTGATATTTGCAGAGACCAGAGGTGATATGTTATTCGGTAAGCAAGCTTCAACCTATTGATTTTTTGTCGATGTGGAACATAGGAGGTCCTTAAAAAAATTTACTACCTGAGATCTAATCTCTTCAATGTCTTTGTAGAGTTATCCATTTGCTTTCATAATCACCTTGATCCTATTGTTAATCCTATGCCTCAGTGCAATGGAGTGAAAAAAGTTTGTGTTTCGATCACCCTCCTTAAGCTCCAGGGCCCCTAACATTCTACCTCCACATAATTTCTTCCCCTACAAAAATATTATGGATCTCTGTGAGAATAGATAGTTCTTGCCTCTTTAATCCCATAGAGTAACCCTAAGTTTTAGCTATCTTCTCAACCTCCTACAGCTAGTTTTGAATCTCCATCTTTCTGGCGATAATATTTCCAAATACCTTCTTTTTCTAATCCTTCAACTTAGCCTTTATAAATCTCAACTTGGAGACTATTTTTGCCATTCAAGAACCTAAAAACTTGTGACTCCACCATTCCTCAATGTTGGATTCTAGACTAGGATGTTGAAGCCACATTGCTTCAAATCTAAATGGTTGGGGAAAGAAGGCCAAATCCTGTGTCTTCTCAAGCAAAATTGGATTGTGATCTAAGGCTAGCTTAGGGAGAGAGCACAAGGATACATCACCAAAAAATAGGATACCTTATTTATACATTAGCGTTCTATCTAGCCTAATATGAATATTTTAACTCCTCGTTCTCATGTTACTCCATGTAAATCTTAACCCTTTTAGGTCCAAATCCATCAGTTCTTGGGAGTAAATAAAAGAGGTAAATTTATCCACGGTACTAAGAATCAGGGTTCCTCATTTTTTATCATATGGACATAAGGGTGTATTCAAATTTCCCATAAAAATCTAGACCTCTCCTTTAAAACGTTCTCTCATAGAACCAAGAAAATCCCAAAGCATGTTTCTAGAGGATATTGAATTTGGGGTATAAATATTCGAGGTTATTCTTTTAAATCTTGACTCCTTGGAACAAAACAAGATTCTAATCACTTGGTTAGATATTAGAATCCCACATGCACAAGAGACGCCTCGAGGCACTGTTAGCTAAGTTAGCTATGAACTCAACCTCCTTCCAATCCTTCCTCTTAACTATTTTTGCACTACTACTATCCATTTTTGTTTCTTTCAACAAAATTATCTTTAGTTTAAAATATTTTCTGATGGATTCCAATGCATGATGTTTGGGTAGCCTATTAAGGCCCTTAATGTTCCACAATAAAATTTATATTTATAATTCTTGGAAAGAAAAACCCCATCCTTATATTGGGGGGACTAATAGAATGAATCTAACTTTAGTTGCTTACCTTTTGTATCCTTTTCCTTTTCTAACTTGAGATTATATTGAACTCCATATACAATATTAGCTTTCACCTCTCTAATTATTTGAGCTTTATTATATGGTTTGCCTACCTTTCTTGGAACTTCCATGTTAATTAGGCCCTTATGCAAACTTTTGGTTTTAGGATGCAACATCCTTACCCCTAAGGAACCTTCACTAAAGGGGGATTTGACATCACTAGAGGGGAATTTAACATCACCAAAAATTGGAAGGTCCATTTTCAAATCCATATTTTGAGGAGATCCCTCTCCCACCTGAGGGTCTTCAGAGCCATCTTACTCAACCTCATCTATGTTTAGGCATTGAAAAGATTTTTAGAGAAACTCCTTAGGTATTGGAGTCTTAGAAGTTAAATATTTATTTTTGAGCACTAACAGGCCATAATAATTACTTCTCGAGATCATACACACATTTTCTCCATCGTTTGAAACCATTAATTGAATATCTTCCTCAATAACTTCCTTCATACCAGGAGCCTCGGTTGAGGGACTTGTAGAATTAGATCTTGCATTTTTTCTAGGATCTTATCTCGATTTTGCTCTGGATTCATTTTCTTCTAGTTCTTCTTGAAATGGGTCTTCCTATTTTGAATTATGCATGAGATAGGGACCTAGCCAAATGTATTATAGACCAAATATTTCACTGTCAATTATCATATACAATATATTGATTCCATGGCCTAAACTTCAAAAATAGAATAATGTGATCCAAAATATTAGCTTCAGGGTAAATAGTCAAGTAAAAACTATGTCCATTTTAGAAAGCATCATCATCTCATGTAACATTACATACATCTAAAATAATGCAAGCAGAATATATGGCTATCCTTTTTATTTACAAAAAAATTTGAAAAGCCATTATTACAACCCACTAAAGCGGCTATCCAATTCTTCCATATAATTGATGTCAAGTAAAGCAAGCATAAACATGATAGAGAATATCCATAATAATTCTTCCATTTAACTTACAAAACAAGCTATTATCTTAACTCATTCATTTAACACATTCATAAAGAAAAATACCACACATAGTCACATCAACAACTCATTTACCTTAGGAAAAACCTTGAAGGGAAAACCCAGCCTTAAAAATACCTCCATAGTATTATCATAAAATATTTCATATTTACATAGAGAATAGGCATATCATTATACCTTTATCTCAAATGGAGGTAGTCTGTTTCCTCCCTTATTTCTACACTATGAATTACTCTTCTATACATAAGAACCATTCTCTTTCCATTACAAGAAGCAAGTATAGAAAAATGATATCTCCTAAGCACAAGGAACCTCATGTGCCAAATAAATTGAGACTCTCTTGCTCCACACTACATAGCATGATTCAGAGCCAACTCAGAGCTCATCGATAAAATCTTTTTGTTTCCTAAAAAATGTTAGTGGAAGTCCCCACTCTGATATTACATTACAACACTTTTTTTAAAAAAATATGGCTCCATTGAATTCCATTTACACTATCACCAATATTCCAAATAAATAAAAAGAACTAGAATAAGCTATATCAATAACCATACATTTCTAGAAAATTAATGACATATTGCTTCAAAATGGTAACACTACCTTAGTCACACAAACTCAAGCTTAGAATCCCAACAAATCATGATCGAACATGAGCACATAGGTTTTTGCACTTATCCATAGTAAGTTTTAGGTATAGTACTTGTAACATAACCTTAGTTATTAGATTTAATTTTTTAAATGAACCAACTGGTGGAGTTACTTGATGGTTTTCTGTAATTTTAACATTGAGATATACACTAACACATTGTTTACCCTTCCTTCTTGGGATTTAACTATCATTTCACTTAGAATAATTTACATCCCTTCAAGTTTCTCTATTGAACAACTAGTTTATTCCTACCAAACTCCTTAAGAGGGTGTTGGGCCATTGTGATTACTAGTTCTACTTTGTTAACATGATGTGAGGCTTACACTTTGGAAATTTGCTTGTCCATATAACAATGTGATCTTTCGGTTGAATAGGGTCCAGTGCGGTGTGCTCAAATGCACCACTAATATAAAATTAACCCCTCAATCACTACCTAATTTAAACCTCAGTCAATCATTTATTTAAACTGGGGATTCTACCTCAACCTTCCAAGTCATCATCTCATTCAATCCAGGTCTAAAGAAATTACTCTTATGTAGTTAAACCAATTATAAAATCCCATCATTCTAGCATCTTGGTGCTGAGTGTTCAAAATCTAAATGTACTAGAAAGTCTTTGGAAAGGAAAGAATAAACAGAGATCATAAAAATTAGAAGTTATACTTCATCTCAAAATTGCAAATAAAGAGTACTCTCCTAGCTACATGGTTTGGCCAATCAACATAGAAACCTACAACTACTACAAAGACTCTATTGAATGTTCATCCATTTATGGATATCCTTCAATCTACTAGGATTACAACCTATAATGGTAATACATATTTTCTAGTATAAATTTATTAATGATACTTAGTGTAGCTTAGCAATGCTTTTGATTATCCTTGTACTTCTATAGTCGAGTAAATAATAAGAGGGTCTATTTTTCCAAAATATTGAATCCCAACTAGTGGAAATTCTACAATGAATACACTTTCAAGCACTACATTCTTTTCAATATATAAATTCATGCTAGCAAATATACAAGCAACACCATTCATATTGAAGGAGAATACCTTTTTTTCTTTAAGCTCAAGGTGTTACCAAAAATGACCCATCAACCAATCGAGTTAACAGATCAATTCATACTCCCTTATGTGAACCAACCAACTTTTCCCTCCTTATAATTTTCCAGCCCCCCAAAAAAACCCTATCATTTCTTATCCACCTCTTTTCTTCTCCTCACATCTATTTTTTCCTAGAAAAAATAAATGAACCATGTCTTCATTTCCTTCCACTACCATCACTAGCAAATCCAAGGCTAACCCATTACAACCTAGAACCAGCATGAGTGCCATTTCCACGATCTTTGACATTTATCCGAATCTTCCTTTCAACAACCAAAGTTGTAAATTTATTAATTTTGGATTTATAAATGTTCATATTTGTGGCATGTTTTAACTTAAATTCAAGTGATAGTTTAACGTTTCCACTAAGCTATTTTTGATCTCCTCAAAAAATTCCTATCGAATGATAAATCTCTTAATTTCAACAAAAGGACAATAGAAATCAATGATTACTTTTCATTCCTACTTTGAATAAATTCATCAACTATATTTTCTACTATGATAAAATCAATACACCCATCAAAAATTTTAACCACGTAAAGTAATTCTCTCAAGTGGTCTCACATTATGAAATTTCATAATTAAGGAACAATTTGTTTTCCTTGCTACTTGAGCTAAAAGGTGAAATAGACATCATGCCTTTTTCCCTTTCCTGTTACATCTCATTTGGTGGTTATTATTTCTTCCAACCATGAGAGAAACTTATTCCTATAAAAATAAATTCTAATAGTAGCATCATAGTTGACATAGTAATTATGTTTGCAAGATATCTAAACATGAAATTATCCAAAATTTCATTTATATATACACATCATATTTTACATAAATTGTATATGTTAGCATAAACAATTTCCAAATATCAAATATTCCTTCAATAAAACCATATAGCTAAACTTAAATCCAACCAAAAAATAAGGTCTTCCAAGGGATGGTCATGGCATATATGAGTTTATCAATGAGTCTAATCATATGTATTGAATGATTGAAGGAATAGCAACCCAAAGGCTATTTGAATTACATGATAAAGTGAAAACCTCCATTTATTTAGACCAGCTAGGAGTACGACCCTTCTTCTTCAATGGTCATATAACTATTTTAAAATACCTCCCAATAATCCATAGAAAATAATTATTTTCACCTAAGATCATTATATTTGAATAAATACGATAAGGTCCTTCCAATATCTCTTATGAGGAGTAACTACAGTTAAAGCCTATATATTTATAACCCAACTTTGATATTTTTACTTTTCTATAAAAATGACCAACAACCCAATTATTTTTTTATGTATTAGTTTTTAATCCTATTTATGCTTGTTCCATATTGTCGTAATACCTCTAGAAGATCCTATAGAAGAAACTAACAAACAATCCCCCAATTTCTAAATCTTTTTGAATATATCCTCATATTTTCCACTACTTAATTGTGTTTCTTTTATTAAAATATAATTAGGACTATAGCAACATATGAATTCCTTAGTAATATTTTTTAAGGGTCTTATTCATAACCACAATATTCCACAATACCATTTTCATCATAAAATTTCCTTTTTATTTATGGGGTTAGCCCCCTTTATTATTAACACTTATGATATTTATTTCTAATTTCAAAAATTGATACCCATCTATGTTTTTTCCTATTTGTTCTATTTGCATTCCTAATAACACTTTCATATTTATTAATCTATTAATTTTTTTATTATAATTAATAATGAGATATCTTTAAATGTTTAAGCTACCTTTAAAAATCTAAGGTGCAACTAATAGCCTCCAAAAAAATTTACTTTTTATCTTTCCTTAGAAATATTTTATTCGTATACTTCTTTAAAAATCATAAATGTTGATCTAAAAACCTTGAATTACAAAGATCATCCTCCATAGTGATTACTTTCTTATGTTTCCCCCACAACCCTAAATTTCTATTCATATCCTTTATTCCCATTCATTTATTATGCTAATCCTAATACTCTATAGATCAATAAATAAACTATACAATATTTTCAATTTTGTTGTAAGCAGAGATTTTATAATACTTAAGAAAAATGAGATGATTTACCTAAATTTAAAAATTTGACCTATTTTTTTCTAAATTCTCTCCACCTTCCTTTGCACATTTAATTCATTCTAAATTTTAATGTTGGTATTATATTTCCTCATCCCTTATGTTCCTGTATATTTTCCCCAATGGTTTATCTCAGTAAGTCATTATGGTCTTCACCATGTGAGTATATAGAGAGGATTTCATTGACATTATATTGGAATTGAAAAATCCTTGATATAATGCAACTTTTACTATTGGATGATCTCCTTGATTCATGTTAAATTTATATCAAGCTCAATAGTTTTGGTCTTATTCTTTATTGTTTTAACTTTGTAATCTATTTTTATGTGTTGAGTCTTATAAAATTAATGACCTCAAAGTACAATATTTTTGTAATCCACTTATTGATTTCATTCTATTGCTTTATAAGTAATTTTTATGTATTATGAGAAACATTTTGAAACATCCATGGCCACACATATCTGGGTATATACAACATTGCTTTAGTTCTTAGTTATTGTCCCCTTTGGGATGAATTATCCTAGAGTATTTCCAATATTTCTCAAAAACTCCTTATTGATAAGTTGATATAAAAGTCAAAAAATCCTAACCCACACTTAAATATTTTTAATAGTTCTTATCTTCACATAAAATTATCATTTCTTGGTATTAAATATAGTACATATCTCATACTAAACCATAGGCCACTATTATATATTTTATTCCTATTTTCTTAACTAGATATGATGATGGGGGAAAATTATTTGGAAAGAAATGTCACAAAGATTCAAATTTGATTCCCTCTTCCACTTGATCCAATTTTTAATATCCAAAAATCCTGGCTAGTATCCATTGAGATTACATATTAACCTTATCCTTCTAAGAATTATAATTTCATACTCTCATCCTTGATAACCATTTTCGGATATAACAATTACTATCTAGATAATGTTTGTCATGGATTCACTCTTTCTCTGCTCTTATAATATGACATTTACACTTTAATCTAGGGACTCTTTATTTCAAATTAAGACTTGTGAAATTTAATTTCATATATATTTTTTATTATTTGTGGAAAATATCCTAGAAGTGATGCCACTTTAGGGTAAGACCCAATATAGAAGGGGTATCCATTCTACCCAAAATACCTAGGAATAGAACCTGGCCTACCACCTTTGAAATACTCAAGGAGCAAACAAACACACAAAAATATTATAAAAATAAATAAATAACAATAAAAATAATTAAATAAAATAAAAAACATGCTCCTTAACTGTGTCAAAAATAGAATCACATCCAAACACACACAATAAGATAATAAAAAAACCACAACACGAACCACAGAGAAAAAGCATAAGAAAAACATAACAAAATGCAAACATGACAAAAACAACAGAACACTACAAAGACATAACAACAAAAAACATGAAAATTAAACACAACCAAAACCTAAAAAACTAAAAAAAATAAAAAAAAATAAAAAACAACCAACAATAGACAATAAAGAAAAACAAAAAACATAGAAAAAACACACATGAAAATACAAATTAACTCAAACAAACAGAAACACAAGAACAATATGGACAAAAACACAAGAACAATAGAAAAAAACAAAAAAAAAATACACAAAACAATAAAAACACAAGAACAACAAAAAAAACACAAAGAACACAAAAACAAAACAAAATAAAAGAACACACACACCTTAAAAAAACTAAACAAAAAAAATAAAAATAAAAAAAATGAACATAACAATGACCTTTCTAGACCATAAGACTTTTAGGAAAGAATCAATATAGGAAATTAAAGAAATAATAGTTTGAGCTAGGGAACTAAAATAACCTGATCAAACCAAAGAGAAGCAAAAATAAAGCAAGAAAAAACTAAGTACCTTTAGAACTGGATCTATCCAAAGAAGTGATTGAAATAAGAGATTCCCTAATTTGTGAAGCCCACCATCTAGGAGGGTGGCCATAACAAGTAAGATAACCTTTGTACAAAGTCCAATTAGCTAAAGCATCAACACTCTTGTTTTGATCTCTGGCCACATGATTGTAATCAACTTTCAAAAATCCCATATGGATTAATTGAATCTTCTCAATAATTCTTTTTATTCTCCAATCAACCTTATGATTCTTAGGAGTCTTCAAAATATTAATCATGAGTTGAGATTTAGACTCAACTAAAACCTTTTCCCATCCAACCTTAGTAGCCTCTTGAAGGTCTCTAAGGATACCATACCCCTCAACAAGGTTATTGGAAAGAATACCCAAATTCTTAGCAAAAGTAAAAACCAGGAAGCCATATGAAAGTCTACCAATTCCTCCCGCACTGGCTTTTCTAGGGTTCCCTCTAAAGGATCCATCAGTATTGACTTTTCTAAAATTCTTAGGAGGAGGTTTTCAATTTCTTATCTTATCTATCTTACAAATACTCACATTCCCTTTAAGTTGGTTGCCCTTAGAATATTTAATCTCCAATGTTTGCATCACTTTATCCCATCTTTGGTGGGATTTTTGGGGGTGATTAAGGAGTTGGATTCAACTAAGTTGGCTATGGTATTTTTCCAAATATAGTGAATATCCTTCCTATATTGATTAAAAATGTTGTTGTTCCTTTCATTCTAGATATTCCAAAGAGGAATGGTAGAAACCATCCAAAATAATTGCCTAACAAAATGATCAACACCCTCCTGTTTAGGCCAATCCCTCCAAAGTTGTTAAAAAGTAAAAAAATTGGACCATTGTAAGCCAAGTAAAATTGCAATTCTACTCCATATCTTAGAGGCTAAATTACACTCAATAAAAATATGACTTAGATTTTCTACATTCTCTTCACATATTTTACATCTAAAAGGGCCATGGAAACCATGCTTCATAAATTTATCAACAGTAAGCACCCTATGATGCAATAAAAGCCAAGTAAATAACCTTACCTTAGGCCAGATATTTTGAACCCACAACTAAGAAAATATGTCAGAATATTGGTTGGGATTATTATGGGATAAGATCAAAAAACCTTGATAAACTGAATACTCACCCTTATTAGTGTTGTTCCATCCAAAAGAATATTTTTCATAGGACCAAGAGAGAGATCTCATATGAAGGATATCTTGGATATCTTGTATTTGCCTTTCTAGGATTTGAATAAGACAACACTCAATAGGGATCCAACATCTACCAACCTTTGAATTACCAGTATGGTACCAACAATAATTAGCCACCTTTATCTAGTTAGCTCAGTGAAGCTCCTCCATCGAAGGCCTCCAAATGGGAAACTGAGTTATCAAAGTCTTGTGACCATCCCAAGAATCTGTCCAAAAATGTACCTGTTGACCATTGTGAATGATCCAAAATAAATTTTTCTTTATCAAATCCTCACTAGCATTAAGAACTACTAAAATGGAAGAACCTTTGGTGGGAAGTTGATAGCGAACAAGGTCTTCAGGACTTTTTTTCTCAGCATATTTAGCACGGAGATTATTGGCCCAAAGAGCATTGGGGTTATGCAACATCCTCCAATATAAGTTAGCAGCTAAAGTTTTGTTGTTATTAATAGAAGATGATAATCCTAACCCCCTTCATTCTTAGGAAGACATAAAGTGTTCCATTTCACCAAGGTCCATTTTATCTTCTCCTTAGTACCACTCTAAAGGAATTGATGACTGATTTGATCTAGTTCTCAAAGAATAGCCTTTGGTATATTCAACATGGAAGATACATAAATAGGAATATCTTGAAGGACTAATTTTACCAAGCTGATTCTACCCCTAAAACTAAGCCACCTGTTGGTCCATTTTCCAATTTTCTTCTTGACTTTGTCTAATAACCAATTCCAATATTTATTTTTCTACCTTTGAATATTGATGGGAATACCTAAATAAGTTATTGTAAGGGAGGTCTTCTTATTTATTAATTTATCCAATACCATGGATTCCTGTCTGGTAAAGCAGTGAAAGAAAATAACTTTATATTTATCTTCATTGATCAACTGCCAGTAGCCTTAGAAAAACATCTAATAATTTTCTTAATATTAGAAGTTTCCTTAACTGTAGCTTTACCTAAAAGAGTAGAGTCATACACAAATTGAATATGAGAGATATGTCTAGCTCCATGAGTAATGGTAACTCCCTCAAGGGTTTTATTTTCCCTAATTTTGGTTATAGTCCTACCCAAGCATTCAACAAGAATGATGAATAAATAAGGGAATAGCAGTTCACCTTGCCTAATACCTTTGGAAGTAGGGAATGAATTAGAAGGTCGACCATTGATAAGAACTAAGTAGGAAACTTAAGAGATACATCTCATAATCCAATCTATCCAATTCTTAGAGAAACCAAATTGCCTCAAAACTTTGACAAGGAAGTGCCAATCCACTATGTCATAAGATTTGGATAAGTCTAAGTAAATTAACATGGAATTTTATTTTTGCATATCCATGGAATGGATAGATTTCTGAGAAAGAACTAACTTATGTACTATTTTATGCCCTTTCACATAACCCACTTGCCGAGGGGAAATAATCTTATGCAAAAGAGGTGTTAACCTTTCATCCATGATTTTAGTAATGATTTTGATAAGAACATTACATAAATAAATAGGTCTAAAAGTTGAGATATGATCAACCTCTTGAGCTTTTGGAACAAGAGTAATATAATTTTTATTGATAACCTTGAAAATTTCTTTGGCTTTCCTAGATTCTTCCACCACCTCTAACAAATCAGCATGAATAATATCCCATAACTCTTGGTAGAACTCAATGGAAAAACCATCAGGACCTCGGATTTTTCCTTTTTGAATTTAAAAAATACCTATTGAAGCTCATTGATAGTAACAGGAGAAGTCAAAATAGAGTTCTCCTCAGAAGTTATAAGATAAGGTATTGCTTGAAGAAAATTTTGTTGAGAAGCAAATTCAAGAGTAGCAGCAAAAAGATTGGAAAAGTAATCGACAACAATAGAGTTCATGCCATCCCAAGTATAGACAACATCCCCACAATTTGATTTCAGGAAAGAAATAAAATTGTGAGATCTTCGAGATAGAAGATATTTGTGGAAGAAATTTATGTTTCGATCTCCTTATTTGAGCCATTGAATTCTAGATTTTTGCTTCCCTAAGAGTTCTCTTTTTTTCCCATTCCTCTTATTGAGTTGTGAGTTTAATTTCATCTACACTTCTATTCTCTGTGAGGCCATCTAAATAGATTTTCTCATTCAAATTTTCAAGTTGAGCAATAAATTCATGTTTTTTTTATGAACATCCCCAAACTCCTTCCAGTTCCAAGTCTTGATTTTGGATTTAATGTATTGCAGTATTTTGGCAAAACATAACATCTTAGTCCTATGCCTAGGCTTAACTTCCTTATACTATTTTTCCACATGAGGTCTAAAGGAAGTATCTCTAAGCCACATTAATTGATAAATAAAATGAGATAAACTCACATTGGTTTTCCACATTTCCACCATGACTAGCCAATGATCCGAACCAACATTGTTAAGAGTCTTCACTTTAGGAATGTGACTATGGATTAAGAAATATTTAGAGAGCAAAAACATATCCAATATCTCCATTATACAAGCTAATCCTTGCCTTCTGTTAGACCAAGTCATAAGATCATTATCTAGTTGGATATCCACAAGATGGAGGTTTTCTTAGTGCTTTTATCCAAATTTCTATTTTCCCCATTTTCTCATCCAGAGAGGGGATGGTATTGAAATCTCCTCTGATCAAGATCTACGATTTAGGAAAATGAGAGATAATATGAGTTATATCCTTCCACTGTAATCTTTTTTATTCCAAAGTAGTCGGAGCATAAACAGTAATACAAAGCATAATTTGGCTGGAATGTCTACTTTGAATAGTTATAGCCAAAAGATACCAAATGCCAACCATATGGTTAATAACTACCTCCTTTGGGTCCCAAAGACAAGAAATACCACCAAAAGTCCCCTGGGAACTGAGGGAAACCACTTTTCCAACTGGCCAAATTTTACTAGCAATTGGGTCCATATCATCCATTGACATCTTCGTTTCTTGAAGGAAAACAAGATGTCGATGATTTATCTGAATCATTCTTCTAATTTAGTTTTGTTTTGAAATACTCCCCTTGAGTCCTCTAATATTCAAATTTATGATCTTCATTAATACCAGGGCTAAAAATGTTGGAAATGGCACTAATATTACCTTCTTGTACAATCTTTTCACCTTCTTTTACCATGTGATATTGATTGGTCTTGCAACCTGCTTTTTGATTAGAATCCATATTTAGTTTTTTCCCCTATTTCTTGACTTACTCCAATTGAATTTGAGATGGCTTCTAACCTTGAAGAATGCTCGTACATAGTCAAAATTTTACTAGAGGATTCAATAGAGCCTATATTGGGACCTGTATTATTTGAAGTTTTGACATTTAAAATATAGTTTTTCTTATGTAACTTTTCTCCATTTTTATGTTGAAAACCTTTTATTTGTTGGTTTGTCTTTGAGTTCTTCCCTTCATATTTAAATTGTTTTTCTAAGATTTATGTTTCCATTATTTCCTCTTCCTCACTTGGGACATCATTTGTGGAAAGGATTTCAAACATATTAGCAGATGAATTTGATTGATCCTTCACAATTGGTTTTTTTTTAGTGTTCTTTTTCTTAGGCATTTGGAAACCTGTTGAGTGTATATCTTCTATATTTTGATCAGGAATTTTATTCGGGAAAGCACTAGCCAAATGACCATATTCATGGAAAATTCTAAAATGAAAAGGAATGTTCTCATAGTCCACTACTTGCTCCCAAGTGTCTTTCCCAAATTGTAATGTGATATTTTTAGGTAGGGGTTTATCAAAATCCATTAAAAAATAAATTCGAGCATAAATAATATGTTCAAAATTTTTAGTACAATCAGTAGTCATCATAAAGGTTCCTAAAGAGTTTCCAATTGAAGAAAAAATAGTAGGATTCCAAAATTCAATAGGGAGGCCAAATATTCTAACCCACACGGGAGCTATAGAAGACATATCTTCTTAAGCTTTAAATTTAGTATGTCAGAGCTTCATGAAAAGCCCTATCCTTCCAAGAAACTAGGGACCCCCTTGAAATGTTTTCTCTCTATATTATTAGAAAATAAAACAAAAAATAACTATTTGGATAAATAGAGATTTGTAACTCACCTTTGGTTTTCTAGATTTTTGCAGCCCAGATTTTGAAAGTAGATAGGCTCAGACAAAAACCAATGAACTGACAAATTAGTCATTTTTTTCCAAATCTTCAATACCAGTCTGAATGTTACCCATATCAAGCTTAACAATAGGAGTCCCATCAGTTGCTTTAATACATCCTGACTCCATTTTCCTTGGATCAATATTAGGTATTCTTAGAGGTTTATGGGAAGCCCTAAGATTAATATTAGCATTGGGTTGAGGCTGTCCACCACGGAAGGCATCCCTAGGATTCATTTTTGGGATTGAGTCTTCAAAATTATTACCCTTAATAAGGGTTTTCACAGTAGAAATATTTTTTGGGTGCACCTTAGCACCATATTCACTTGATATCTAAGCCATTTTTGATAAACTACTTGAAACTTGTTTCATGATGTCTTTAATCCTTGCCCTAGATGTCATGGAAAGGTATGCTCCTTTTGTTCAGCAAATTGGAAGTTGTTGTCACTCAAGATCAAAGTATGATATATTGAAATATAGATTTCTAACCCATATTGGATCCCCTGCAACATATCCTGCTAAAATATTGAGCATAAACCACAAAAATATTGGCCACTAGGGCCCGAAAACCCTCAAAACTAACCTCTGGACCTACTTGCACTCAACCTAGATGAAACCCTCACATAGTCACTTGCCAATAATTACTTTTACACATAGGGATGTAATAGGATCTGTGTTCACATAGTGGAGGCGTTCTAGGGTTCTTCAGTCATCTACCCTCAAAATTTCAACTCAATCTGAGTTCATATGAGTGAGATATGGCCAAAACAAGTTTGACCTTTTGAGCTGTGAAAAACGTCCCTCAATCCATCTCTTCTTCTATCTTTCAATTGAATGTCATATCACACTACTTACTTTTTATTATAAAAATAATTTATTTTTTAAATTTACCTAAAGATGTAAAATAATAAAATGTGATACTATAACACTCAATACCTACTCTTTCAAAATATATAAAATAAAAAAATATAATGATTACTTTTGTATTGCACTCACTTTTGGTTCGTCATTATTATTTTACTTTTGAATTATCATTTTTCATATAGGATTAATAAAAAAAAAATTAAATCTTAGGTTAAGGTAATCATTTTTTTATAGGACGAAGTGGTTATATAAAAAAATAATGTTATTTTTTATCGACTCTTCCATGATATGGAAAATAATATATATATTTATAATATTGATATCCATAGCCTTTCATTTTCTCTAGCTTTCAAATCCAAAAAATCAACACATTACTAGTTTTTATTTTTCCTCAAGCTTTTGTCTAGGGTGTCAATGACCAAGTAGATATGCATGTAAAATATTCATGATGGAAAAAAAATCAAGGATCTTACCTTGTTACTAGTGTATAGTATTATTTGATTCAATGTCAATAATAAAATCCTCAAAAGAAATATATTTTATGTATGAGAGTAAAGAAAAATTTATAGAATTTTTGAAACTCAAATTACATTATTTAAAATATAAGGTTTGTTGAAATATATTACATTATTTGGTACATTCTAATGTACCACCTTGTATATATATTTATATTAGGAGAGTGTCTTATATTAGAGTGTGAATATTTACTTTATGCAATGTAATAAATGCACAAGTGTGCAAAGTATTTTTGTAATGTAAATGTGCATAATAGTCCATGTGCACATGAGTCCATGGAGTAGGATAGTGAAGAGTCTCATTAAGATTCAAGGACAAGAGTGATCCATATTAAGAGTCACATTCTATTATATATATGTCTATGTGTGCATGAGAGCGAGATATATTGTAGAATGAGAGTGTGTGGAAGTATGGTGTATTTGAGATCTTTATTCAATGGAGATACAATTTTTATGATAATTTATTAATGGAAATTCTATGAGTTATTGTAGAAGTTATTTATGAGTTTTATATGTTTATAATATTACCATTATATTATATTTCATATTGCAACTTTATTTTAGATCTTATGGTTATTTTATCTTAATTATTTATCTCCAAAATCTAATAGTGGTATCAGAGCCACAACAATGTTTTATCTTGCATTGGTTTTAAAGTTACAAAGGATATTTCCACTGGTTAAGGAGAAACTATTTAAGTTGAAAAAATTACCTCTAGAAAAGAAAACCAGGTTAGATAGTATTTTTATTATGTTGAAGGAAAACCAATGAAGTTTGAATATTTACCTATTCCAAGAGCAAATGTAGAATATAATGAAACTTACAGGTCTTGAAGATAGACCTTGATATTTATGATATTAAGAGACCCAAGAAGTAGGTCCTATTAAAAAAAATTATAGATAGAATAATATTCCATATTTCTATTTCACTATAGTCTTTCCACGAGGTTGAAGGAAAAATTGTGAAGACTAGGACTCAACACATTTATTTCCACTAGTTTTGAGAATAACTAGTGAAGTTTATTGATTTTAGAATTCTGAAAATTTGAATTTATTTGGTTGTTATTTTCTAAGATTTTTGTTGCAGAAAATTAGTTCTCAGAATTTGATAAGCTTCTTACAATAGATAGATAATAATTTCACTTTTGATTTTCCAAAATTCTATATCCTTTCCTTGTGCAGGAATTAGTTTTGAGTTACAGCAAAAGAGTATACATTGTAAATTAATGAGGTTGAAGAAAGAGATCTCATTGAATACTGAGTACTGTAGATTTAAGACTATAGATTAAATATTGAGGAAACCCAAGAAATATGTTCCCATATAATATTGAATATAGATGAGGACCAAGAAAAAGGTCCTATTGAATAATTGAGAAGCAAAAAAATTTGGAGATCCAAGAAAGACATCTCATTGCAAAATTTCAATAGTTGGAAGTTGAAGAGATCAAAGGAAAGATCTTATTGAAGTTTTCGAGAAGAATAATTTGAGAAGCTACTAAATTAGAATACCCAAGGAAGAGATCTCAAGAAAATTTTAAGAAGAAGAAGAAGGCTAGAGAAAGCCTCATTGCAAAGATGAAGAAGTAGTCATTGGAGGAGATTTGAAAAAAGTTTGTGTAAAAATATTACAAGTAGGAGAATCTCTTAAAAAGAAGAATTTGGGACATTTAATGCCATCTAATAACAATCCCAAAAGAAAAAAGGATTTGGAAAGAATTTTGTCATATCTTGAGAAAATATTTGAAGACCACAAGATATTCAGATTCTTGAGAAAGACAACAGCAAACGAAGACATATTTCAAGTCAAAAATTGACAATATGATTGAAATATAAAGAATAATTGAAGAGGCCACAATTTTGAGAAGTTTGAGGACATCCACGAATATTTGTAGGCTGATATATGGTGAAGAATATTGTTGATTTTTGTAGTAGAAATTGAAGAGTCACGGGACAATAAGTTGAAGGTGACATAGTACTGGAAATTGAAGAATATTTAGGTAGAATTTGAGGTGTACTTGAACAACAAATTAAAGGAGGAACTGACATAAAATGAAGGGCACAATTTAGAGAAAATTTTGAGAGCTTTGGACAGCAAAGCAAAGATAGTTTTGGCAAAAATTGAAGATGAAAATTCCATAGTATTGGACAACTCATTTGAAGGAGAAATTAGGAGCAAGTTGAAAAATATTGAATCTGATTTTTGGGCAGCAACTAGAGCTGCAAATTTTACAAATTTGAGATAGCAAAAGGATGAATCAAATCACCAATAAAATTAGCTACAAAGGAGTTCGAAAAAGTATGCACTATCGGTGCTACAAAAAGTTTATTCCTCAAGCATTAAAATCAGTTTTTTATAAGTTTATAAGAGCACAAAATTAGAGCTATTAAAATCAGCATGCAGTAGTTGAAGACAAGAGTATTCAATCCAAGGAAGAAGTCTGCATTATCATCAGTAAAGCTGCACATATAACAACAATATTTGGAATTAAAGTTTTCATGGAAAGGAGTGATAAGAAGTAGAATTATATGTTATTTTTATAATTCTAATAAGTATAGGAATAAGTGCTCAAAGTTAGAATATCTAAGGTGCTTAAAAATAAAAATAAAAATCACTAAATGGTTGTATTAAGTTTGGCAAAAAACAACCACTAGAGAAGTTGTAAAGCCACCATAGTGAATAAGCCATCGAGAGAAATCTGCCAAAACTACACAAATTTAAAAACTAAAAGTCAAAAAAGTGAGTGTCAAAGGAGGAGCATAAGCACTTGGAAAAGTAGTATTAAATAAATCTAGTGTATCAACTAACATATTGGAGAAGATAAACAACATCAAGCTAAGTTAATGATAAGTGTTGTAGGTTCAATATTTGTAGCCAAAGAAGGTAGGAGTAGCAACTACCAAATGTGAAAGGAGAAGCCACCAAGCGAGTGGAAGAAACACAAAGCAAGAGAAGGAGAACCACTAATTTGAAGTTGAGCTACTATTGAATGGAAGATCCACCAAGCCTAGGAGGAGGTGTAAGAACTACTAGAGAGTAAAGATTCACCATAAGAGAAGTAGAATCACCACTTGCAAGTTCTGAAACATGAGAAACAAATGAGACACCATTCAAACATCAAAAAGGCATAGGAAGAAAATCAAACATTTAATTTTTACAACTACCTTAAGGAGAAGTAAAGTATTGACATGTATAAAATTTAATGCAGAGGAGACAACATTGTATTGCTTGATGGTAAGGTAAAATATGTTACATAGGAAGCCAAGTGTTGAGAGATCAAGAAGAACACAACCAAAGAACAATAGAACATTACTAGGAGTGTGAACTATTGTAATAATTGTTCGTAAGGTTATTTGAACATTGTAATACTATTCATGTCACTTGGCATGTGGAAGGAGTAATACCATAAGTCATTAAAAAATAAGAATCATTTCTAAATGAGTCATTAAGTGCATACACAACTATTGAAGTGCAAAAAATATATTTTGTGTCATTTTGTACATAAAATTCAAAATATCGATCACCATTGGAGGAAGGTGTAATGTCTAGGAGTGTATATTAATACATGGGCTAAAAATAAGTCTGAGTATAACACAAAGAATACATTTGAATTTAATTTGAGCATCTTGAAAATCTTGGGAGGAAAGTTGACTAATCAGAGAGGAGAGAGAGTCAATTTTTGAAGCAATCCAGAGTATAACAAAAAATACTAAGAGCTCCATGCGTGCAACAGAGAAGGAGTGTTATTCAAGGGAAGATCAAAATTTTTTTACCAAGATAATTTGCACCTCAATATTGGAGGTAATTTACTTTATTTTGAAATTGATTATATGCCCAAGATAGGAGTTATAAGGTTGTATGATATTATTATTTTCTAGGTTTAAAGTGAAGTTATTTTGCTTGCTTGATTATTGGAGAGATAATATATTGAAGTAATCTTTGAAACCTTAGAATTTTGATTATTTCTATTTGAAGTGTCATGAAAATTTGAAAATTAATTTGAATAATTGAACGAATTAATTTGAAGTTTTGTAATTTGACTATTTGAGTTTACAAAATAATTTGAAATATTTGTAATTTTATAAGCTTGGAGAAATAAGGTTTCCTACACCAAATTGGTGTTTAAATATATTACATTATTTGGTACATGCCAATGTACCACCATGGGTACATTTTTAGATTAGGATTTTGTCTTACATTAGGACTTGAGTATTTACTTTATGCAATGTATTAAATGTGCAAGTATTATTAGAATGTGCAATAATGTAAATGTGCATGTTGTCCAAATGTACATGAGTCCATAGGATAGGAAGATGAATATTCATAATATTATGGAAGGCCAAGAGTCATGTCTCATTATATATAGACCTTTTATAAGTTCAGAGAGATATAGAGGATCATAATATAGATTAGAGTAAATAGAATGTAGAACTTGTATGAAAAATGGAGCATTTGAGGTCTCCACATTTTTATGAAGTTCCTATTTTTGTTAGATTTCATTAATGAATATTTTATGAGTTATTTCATAATTTTCTCATGATATTTACTTGCTTATTATATTTCCATTATCATAGATATAATATTATATGTATATTTTAGTCCTTGTCGTTGCATTTCCTTTAATATATAGAATCCAAATATAATAGTGGTATCAAAGCACAAGGTATATTTATAGGACATAGAGAGAGCCATAAGAGAGATTGAGAGGAGATAGGAAATATTATTTTTAGAATTTCTAAAAAAAAAATTGGCTAGAGTATGTCCACGAAGTTGCAAGAAAACTCGTGAAGACTAGGACTCAACATTGATTTCATTAGGTTGACAAATCAACTAGTGAAATTCATTATCTTTAGATTTAAATAAATTTATATTACCATTTTCTAATATTTTGTTGCAGAGAAGAGTTGATTCAAAGTAAGTTCAGAAGCTTCTTATAATATCTAGTAATATTATCTTCTTTGGAATTGATCCATTTATTGAAGTAACAAGTTGAAGATTGAATATTTTGAAGGCCTGAGGAAAATGTCTCATTGTAAAATTTGCATAATTGAAGATTGAATATTTTGAATGCCTGAGGAAAATGTCTCATTGTAAAATTTGCATAATTGAAGATTGAATATTTTGAAGGCCTAAGGAAAATGTCTCATTGTAAAATTTGCATAATTGAAGATTGAAGAATTTGAAGAGACCCAAAGGAGATCCCATTGAAGAACTTCCTGATTTGTAAGATTAAATATAGATAAGTACTAGAGAAGTTTCTATTGTATATTTTAGAAGCAGAAAAAATTGGTGATCTAAGAAAGAAATCTCATTATATTAATTCAACAATTAGAATATTGGCGGGATCAAGAAAAGGTCTCATTGAAGTTTTCAGAAGAAGACTTGAGGAGCTATAAACTTTGTAGAATTGAATATTGAAGAAGTTGAAGATACCCAAAGGAGGTCCATTGAAGAACTTCTAGATTTGGAATATTGAATATAGATAAGGACCATAAAAGTCTCTATTGCAGATTTTAGAGGTAGTAGAATTTGGATATCCATGAAAGAGATCTCATTGTAGAACTTCCACAACTAGAATATTGGAGGTATCAAGGAAATGTCTCATTGAAATTTTAAGAAGAACACTTTAGGAGTTGTATAATTTTAAGGCCTAAGAGAAGAATACCTTAAGCAAACTTGAAAGGAAAAGAAGGAGGATGCTAGAAAAGCCCCATTGAAGAAATTGAAGAAGTGGTCATTAAAGAAGATTTGAAGAAATCTCAAGGGAGAATATTGCAAGCAAGGAGAACTATATTAAAAGGATTATTTTGGGCAATTGTTACCATAAAATAACAAGCCAAAAATGAAAAAATATTTTGCAATAAGTTTACCAAATTTTTGAAAGGATTTTAGAAGATCTCAGGAATTGAGATTTTTGAGAAGGAAGCCACCAAATAGGCCCAATTTGATGTCAAAATTTGACAAGGATATTGCAGGAGAAGGAAGTTAGAATATGCCACTATATTTGAGATTTTTGAGGACAGCCATAAAATATTTGAAGGTTTATTTGCAAAGGAGAAGAGTGTTGGTTTTACAATAGAAATTGAAAATTCACAAGACAACAAATGTAAGGTTACTTAAAGCTGTAATTTGAAAAAAAATTGGGCATATTTCAAAGTGCCCTTGAAGATCCAATTGAAGGAAGGCTTCCTATAAAAATAAGTCAACAATTTGAAGGATATATAGGATATACCTAGATAGCAATATTGAGCTGAAAATTGTAGGAGTTTCCAAGAAGATTTGAGAGATTCTAGGGTAGCAAAAAAAATGAGGAATTGGTTGCATTAGAAGCTGAAAAAACATAAATTTTACAATAGAAAGAGGGCATCATTTGGGAAACACTAATAGATGCAAATTTTAGAGTTCATGAGAATGTATTTGAAGTAAAATTGAAGTCACAAAATCATACTTTTGGATATCATAGAAGCTGATTTCTAAATAGCATTGGAAGCTGTAAATTTAATTATTTTTCAATATAAAACCAAAGGCTAAAATATAGAGAGAATTGAGCAGTGTTATAGCTATAAAATTATACATTCTTGGACAACAAGATAAGGATAAGTATTCAAAAAGTTGAATCATCTTTAAAATCAAGATAGAGCTGTAAATTTAATAAGCTCGAGGCAGTAAATAGGTGAGTTAAATCACCAAGAAATATAGCTACAAAAGGATACCAAGAGATATGCAATATTGGTGCAATAAAAGTTTCTTCTTTAGCTTATTATTAAGCATTTAAAATCACCGTACTTGAGGATTTAAAGTACCAGGAGGAAAGGTCTTAATTTTATGTCTTCAAGGTTGAAGTAGATTGCATTTAAAAGGAATTAGAACCTGCACAAAATAAAGGAGAAGTTAGTAATAATAGAAGGAAAATAAAATATCAACTTCATACTATATATTGGAAAATAAACAAGCTAATACAATACATAAAATATTGGATATAATAAACTATCTAAAAGGTAAAAGTTTTGGCATAAAATAGAAGCTTGGAGTCACCATAGAAGATATCACCAAGGATTGATCCAAGGACACATACTAGAAGAGTAGCCAAAGAGGAAAATGCAACATAGAAGAGAAACCACCATTATTATGTCTTGGTAAATAGGATTCATTAGAGGAGTAGAAAAAAGGAGAGGTACCACTACCACATTAAAGAAGAGAAACCACCATTTCAAGCAAGCAAGGGTTATGGTTGAAAGTATAGGGGGCAAGCAATTTAAAGGTATAATCTTGTGTTTTCCTTAAGCTATGTACAGTAGCTAGAAAGCATCAAAGAGCCATGAAATAGTAAGATCTAGTCACCAAAGCAGCATTAGTGAGTAAAGCAGTGTAAGAGCCAAGGTTATTCACCTATTGAAGGTTAGAAAATATAGCACCATATTGAAAATACCAACCAATACAATTAATCAATGCAAATTAGAGGTGTCTTTCACAACAAATGAGGTAAGGTGCAACATCAAGTGTTACTAAGTGAAAAATGAGGAAATGAACATTATAAATGAGCTTATCAACAAATAAGCCATGTTGAAAAGAGGCAATGCTTAAAGGGTCGTTACAAGGTAAAGGATAGCACCACATAGAGAGGATATAGCACATGAAGGAGCATTACAAATGATAGCACCACGTAGAAGGAGCATTAAAAAGGATAACACCACATAGAAGGAGTATTATAAAGGATAGCACCACATAAAATAAGCATTACAAAGTAAAAAATAGTGCCACACAAATAATACTGAGCACTCTACCAAATAGAGAAAAATAGAGTGTTTACACCATGTTAGGAGTGAAGGAACATTACAAAGAAGAGAGTGCCATCACTTGGAAGGAAAAGGAGGTGAAGAGTTATGTTTCCAAGTTTCATAGCACAAAATTTAACTTCAAGGAAAGAGAGAACATCTTCTTTGCATGAGTGATAAGTCTTATAAATCAATCTTTCAATAAGAAGGTAATGCAAGTGAATGTAGCATAGTACATTGGAAGAAGAGTAACAAACAACGCAAGGAATATAGTCAACAATGTAGAAGGCAACAAAAATGAGATAATTTAATGTTGTAAGAAATATGTCATAGGCATTGAATATGGAGAAGTGAACAACGCTTTAATTCAAGTGCAAGTTGCAGAGAAGTCAAGGAGAATTAGACTTCATACTCAGCACATGCCCAAGTCAAGAAGGTATTTGGAATTATTTAATTAAGCTTGCATTTTTATAAAGTTAAAGGAGAAATAAGGAACATTAATGCTAAGGTCAAACCTAGTTAATCTTTTATGTTGGAGATTAATTAGATAAATGGAGGTATAAGAAATTGCATTGATATATTATAACCTTAGATGCATTATTGAAAGGTTTGAAAGCTTTTTGAAGCAAGAAAAAAATAATTAAGAAGCATTTGAAATTACTTTATTGAAATATAAGAAATATTTGTAAATAACGTTTTTGGAGGAAAAATAAATTCTACATAGAAAATTGAAACATTAAATTTGAAAATATTCATATTTCCTAAATTTCTAATTAGGGAGATATAAGGAGTTCAACACAAAAATAAATTATTGAAATTTAGAAATTATACTATTTCCATTTGAAAATTTGAAAGAAGCAAAACATAGTGCTTTTATAAAGTTGGAAAATTGTATTTTGAATTAGTCTCTTGCTCAAATTAATGGGACATAAGGAATCCAACATAAATGTCTTGAAAATAAAGAACATTATCAATTGGTTATCTTTGATAGTTTGAGAAAATTTTATGACATTAATTGGTTATCTTCATGAAGTGCTTTTCAAAGCTTGGTGGAATACTCAAAATATAGGTATATTTACATCATAAAAATGTTTAATGATATCTATCATTAATTGTTTTTTAATTCTTTCAAAACATGAAATAAAATTAACATACTAGCAATCCTAGCCAATATTTTTGTGATGATATACTAACTAAATATGAACAATATATATCACTAGTAAAAGTGCAAAAACAAATATGAAGAAGAAGAAGAAGAAAAAGGAAGTATGACATAAAATAAAATATGAATATTAAAGAAAATACTTTCAAGTTGAATATACACCAAATTGAACTAAATGAACAAGATGAAGATACTAATCAAGATATAGATAGAGAGTACATAAAATAAGAATTCAAATTCTAGAACCAGGATGAAGACCCATATTGAAGTCTAAATTCTTCAATAAAAAAATAATGTAATACAGGGGGGTGTTGGAATATATAATATTATTTGGTACATGCCAATGTACCACCATGGTTACATGTTTATATTAGGAGTTTGTCTTATATTAGGACTTGATAATTTACATTATGCAATTTATTAAATGCACAAAAATTATTTGAATGTGAAATGATGTAAATGTGTATGTTGTCAACATGTACATGAGTCCATAGGATAGGAATATGAAGAGTATAGGAAAAGGGAAGGTCAAGACTCATGTCTCAGTATATATAGGCCTTTGATAATTTGAGAGAGAGATAGAGAAGCGTAAGATACATTAGAGAAGATACAACATAGAACTTGTATAGACCATGGAGAATTTCAGATCTCCACGTTTTGTATGAAGTTCCTATTTTTATGAGCTTTCATTAATGTCTATTTTAGAATTTATTTCAGACGTTTCTCATTATATTTAATTTCTTATTATATTATAATTATCATAGATAGAGTATTGCATGTTTATTTTAGTCCTTGTGGTTGCATTTCCTTTAATATATAGCATAAAAAACTAACAATTAGGAATACAAAACTTGCAAATATATTTTATAGAATTTCTAAATTTCTAAATTTTGAGTTATAAGGAATTCAAAACCAACATAGGATTGGGAAATTTAGAATTGAAGAGATTATATTATTGAAATTTGGAGATAAAAGGAATTCAACATAGGTTTTGAAAAACTAAAAATTGCATTGATATTTAGTCTCTCATTCAAAAGTAAAGAGACATAAAGATTGAAGTTCTGAAAACTAAAATTACTTCAAAGGTATTTACTTTAAAAGAATAGAAGTTGAAGTTTATTAAAACATTAGGGAGATATAAGGTAGTCTATAAGTGTTATCATGACAACACATAAATTCTTTTTTTCATAATCCCAATTACTCAAAGGTCGTAATTACACTTTATATAAAGGAAAACTGAGATCAATATTGATAGTAGAAAAGCTTTGGGATATTGTTAAAGGAGAAAAATCTAAACCTAATAAATATGGTAGGGAAATTAAAAAGTATGTGGAAGATGAACCAAAAGCACTCATGATAATAAAATTTGCAATTACAGATGATATACAACCATATATTAGTTCAATAGTAACTTCTATAGAATCTTGGAATACTTTAGCTAAGATATTTGAAGGAAAGAATAAAGCCAACATATTGAATATTCACAATCAATTGCATTCTGTAAAAATTGATAGTGGTGAAAATATAGAATTGTTTCTAAGAAAAGTGGTAGATATAAAAGGAAAATTATTAACCTTAGGAGATAAAGGAGAAGATAAGTTTCTTGTTCAAGTAATTCTAAGAGCACTTCTATAAATCTACAAGAATCTAGTCACATCTTTACAAATTCTATTTAAAGATACATTTTTTGATGAGTTAGTCAATATACTATAAGAATATGAAGTGGAAATTTAGTCAAAGATGAAATTATGAACAATGCCCTAGTATCAAAAATAATCCACAATAAAATATTATTTCATCCTTAATATGTAGATCAAAATGGAATAATAGATATTTTAAAGTATGAAAAAATAAAAGACATAGTACAAATTATTGTAGATTCAATCCAAGAAATCAGTATCAAGGGAATCAAACAAATGTTTAGAATCCAATAAAATAGGTCATTTGAACCAAGAAAATATTAGAATCAATATATTCCACATTAAAAATAATTTTAGTGTCAGTATACTTCTCATAATTAATACAATCAACCTCAATTACAATATAGAGAAGGGAAAAAAAATGGATATTTAGCTTAAGAGATTCAAGAAATTGAAGAACTAAAAGAACCTACAAAAGAACATGAAGTTAAAACACTTTAACCTAATATAGTACTCTATGAATATACTAATCATTTACTTGACCAGGATACAAATAAAGAGCAGAATGAAGAAAGAATAAAAGAAGATCACAAGTGCCAGATCAAGGATGAAAACTATATTGAAGACTAAAGTATTTAGTAAACAAAAAATGTAATACAGGGGTTGTCGGAATATATTACATTATTTGGTACATGCTAATGTACCACCTTGGGTATATATTTATATTATTAGAGTGTCTTAGATCAAAGTTTTAATATTTAATTTATGCAATGTATTAAATTCACAAGTGTGTAAAGTATTTTTGTAATATAAATGTGCATAATAGTCCATGTGCACATGAGTCCATAGAGTAGGATAGTAAAGAGTCTCAAGAAGAGTGAAGGTCAAGAGTGCTCCATATTAAGAGTCACATTCGATTATATATATGTCTATGTGTGATATATATATATATTATATTGTAGAATGAGAGTGTGCGGAAGTATGGTGTATTTGAGATCTTTATTCAATGGAGATATAATTTTCATGAGAATTTGTTAATGAAAATTGTAGAAATTATTAATGATTTGTATATATGTATAATGTTGTAATTATCTTATACTTCATATTGCAACTTTATTTTAGATCTTGTGGTTATTTTATTTTAAGTATTTAGCTTCAAAAAATAACAAGGTGATGAATAGGAGAAAAATTGGCATAGTATAGTACCTATAATGTTAAAAAAGAGATTAAAATCATTAAGGTGATGTTTCAAATACAATAAAATAAAAAATGAATTGATAATGAATTTTTTTGTTACATTCTTATAAATTTTTCTAAGTAACTATAAAATAATTATTTTATTTTTGTGCAATGCCTTCCAATAGTTGGTTTAACTCTTAATCTCATCATAGTTAGAATCAATTCCTTCACATTCTACAAAATAGCCATAATTTATTAGTAAACTAAGTCAATTTTTTAAGAAGAAAATATAAGACTAGTCTTTCTTATCCAAGGAGTACCCTATTGATGATAGTTCTAGGTGATCTTTAATTTAATCTGCCTATGATATGAAGCATGAGAATTCTAGTGGCATGATTAGGAGACCATTTAGAACACATGTTCATATATGAATTTGCAACTATAATATGGGTTACTAGCCTATAAAGAAGTTGATGGTCTATAGGAAATGAATTCTTATGTAGGATTAGTGTTGTAATAAATAATCAAGACTTTACATCATTTTTTTTGAAGATGTTGATAGTAGGAAAGGAATTTTATTCAATATTAGGATTGTAATAAATTATTAAGGGGATGGAAATTATGGTATAAGTAGTGAGAGAGAGTTGGGATGAGGATTTTTAAGGTTTTCACAAAAAAATATAGGATTCATATATATGATGGGCCCTATTGGTCCTAGTGGCCAGCAAAAAATGTTTTGACAAGGATAATTGTAGTAAGAAAAAGGTGTAATTGGAGAAAATGTAGTGGATTCAAAATGTACTAGATAATCAATTTTTACAAGCCATACAAAGTGAAGGAAAAATCAATAAGCAATTTTAGTTGATAGTATAAAAAGATACTAGAGATCATGGTCTACCATGAAAACTAGGCCAAGGGTTGAAGAGAACCAAAAAAACATTCATGATGTAGACTATATTAGTGAAGCTAGAGCAGATAAAATTCATATGGTCAAAAACTTGAGAAAGCCTTTTTCAAGGACAGGAGACAACAACACCAATACCCAATATAGGGAAGGAATTTGGGGGTTACCCCTAAAAATGAATTTTAGGGATGACCTTTATGGGGAAAAACCTTAACTAGATGTGACCAATAACCTAAGGGAACCAAAAAGACTTTGATAATACCTAAGATATATCCCAAAAAAACTATGATGGGGTATTTAAATATAATAAATGCTTCTCCAATAGTTAATATGAATAGGTATGACATTCAAAATGGAATTTAAGACATGGATATAATATGATTAATATGTCAATTTATGGTGTTTAGATCTATCCTTTTAGCATTTAAACAATGGGTTACTCAACAATAGCAAATAAAAAGTGAGTTCCAAATCTCTCCCTCCCTAATGAATATTTTCTTGTTATTTTTTGCTTATGAAGAAGACAGAGAATGAATATTCCAAGGGATACCATGGTTTTTTGAAAAGGTGGATCTCTTTTTGAAACCTTGAAAGTGGAGGAAGAGATGCCATCCACAACACTATTTTGGGTGAGACATTTTGGGATACCAGTAAAATTTTAGAATTTGACAATATTTACAATAATTGGGAATACACTAGGAATACTAATGATGGTTGTTGATAGTACATATAAACTTGAGAAAAATATTTATGCTTATATTTTTTTCCTAATATATATTAATAAACCTCTCCCAAAAAATATTACTCTATAGTTTGGGGAGGAAACATGGTAGTAGGAAGTGGATTACAAGAACATACATTTTCCTTGTAGAGACTATGTCCATTTGACAAGAGATCATACACATATCCCAAAGAAATAAATAGAGGAAATATATCCTCCAGGGTTCCATGTACCCAAAAAATAATATCCAAAAAAAAATTGTGGTGAGGAATTAGGTAGTGGTGTTAAACAATATATTTAGAAATCTCCCCATTGATGATCTTTTGGATGATGAAGATGATACAATGGATATATAAGTCCTAGAAACACAATTCCAAGGCAGTAGGAAGGAATCTATGGCAAAAGAGTTAAACAACACCCCTAACACCACCCTAGTCATGTAGAGAAACAAAGATGAAGTAGTAAACTAGCCAACAATAGACTACTTATGGAAAAAGTAGGGGGAAAATAAGAATAAGAGTAATAGTTTGTTAAAGTAGGAAATACAAAAAACCAAAAGCCTAGGGAAGACATTATCAAATATACCTAAAATACCCTGGTGTTGTAAACACATATTCTAGGGTTGGATGTTAACCTAGAATTAGGAGGCGTGAGATATGATATAAGTAAGAAGATGAAAAATAACACTAACCAAAAGGTAGAACACAAAATAAATCAGCACCATGTGGAAAAATAAGGAGAAAATATAATAGAAAAATGAAAGGCCAACTTCCTTACCCATATATTTAGCCCCTAATACTATTGAATATCATATCATGGAACATTAGAGGACTCGATGGGAATCCCTAAAAATAGAATAATATTAGGATAATGATACATATGAATAAATGACAACTCATCTTCTTTAAAGATATGAAGGTATTGATGGAAGAGATGAAGATAATTGAAATGAAAGTGTTTCTTGTAGGAAGAGGAATCCCTCAACTACCAAGAGGTATCAATATGTATTGCATATCTTTGGCAACCTATAAAGGTAGTTATCCACCAAGTTGTGGGTAGTCGGGGTCTCTTGGTGGTAATAACATAGTGTAGGCAATCAAACCAAGTTATGCTCTAAATGAATGTCTATGCACCTACTATCCTAGAGGATAAATGGAGATAGTGGAAGAACATAAACTACATTATTACCCAATTTCCTCAAGCATGGGCCTTGGTAGGAGAAGGTTTCAATACCATCCTATCCTTGGAAGAGAAGCTAAGGGGAAATAGTAGCTTAAATAGGAGCACAAACCTCATGAAGGAATACATTAGAAACCTTCATAATATTAATGTCATGCTAGATAATGGCTTCATGGCCTGGTCTAATAAGAGGTAACATTTTGCTCACATTCTAGAAATATTTTATAGGTTTATTATACTATATAGTTTTAAAATTTAGACACATTCCTAGGGTGAATATCTTAAACAATGTAGGCTCATATAATGGGCCAAACATGATAGAACTATGGAAATCCAAGGTTGAAAAATCAATATAAAAATTCCAGCTGATGTAGTTTAGATATAGTTATTTTAGGCCCAAAGTGTAACAATGGTGGAAGAAAAACCTGATCATGAAACTAATATTTAATATTTTATAAGGTGGCCTCAATATGATAGATCTAATATAAGGACCTAGAACTAGGAAGAGCTTGGAGAAGTCAAGAATAAAAATTTGGAAGTGATATAGAAACTCAAATATTTGAATGGCTAAATTCACATTAATCACCTCATGGAGGGTTTTAGTATGGAAAATATTATACGTATATCCCAAATAGAGGAATGATAAAAATGGGAAGAGATATTATGGAAGTAAAAATATAAAATCCAATGGCTATAGAAGCGGGGCCAAAACACAAGATTCTTTCAAAAAAATTCTTCTAGTGCAGAGATTGAACAACCTCATACCCTCCTTGATAATAGAAGTATGGGATATTATCCACATATGGGAAGGTATGAGGTCTATTGTTGTAAAATATTTTGCAAGTGTATTCACAAAAAATCCTCTAGATATTGAAGCGCAATAGGAAGTGTTACATTAGATACCTACACTAATAATAGAGGAGGAAAATTTTATTTTGACTACACTGGTGAGTAGAAAAGAGTTATAATATTTTGTTTCAAAATTCAATATAGAAAAAATCTGAGGGTAGATAGATTTCCCAACAAATTATACCAAACAATTTAGGATATCTTGCATGAGGACCTTCTATATATGGTTGAGGAAGCTAGGAAAGATAAATATGTGTTAAAGGAAATCAAGAAAACATATATGGTATTGATCACAAAGTCACAACATGCAAAGCACATTAATGGTTTTAGACAAATAGCTTTATGTAATATCTTTCTCAAAATAATAACCAAGGTAATTGTAAAGAGGCTCAAAACAATTCTACATAATATTATTTCACTACACCAAGGTGGTTTTGTGGAAGATAAACAAATAGTGGATGAAATAGTTTTGGCTCAAGAGGCTATTCACCCCATGGAAAAACACAAATACCCATCCATGTTCATCTAATTAGACTTATTTAAAGCATATTATAGGGTGGACTAGCATTTCTTCTTCAAAGTAATGGGTCAATATGGATTCTAGTAGGAATGGATAGATTGGATCAAGGAATGTATTTCATAGATGTCTTATTCATTTCTAATCAATGATTTCCATTCAAAAATTTTCACTATATCTAGAGGTATTAGGTAAGGATATCCTCTCTCCCCATGTATATTCATAATTTTGGTTGAATTTATGGTAAGTATAATGACCAAATATAGGAAAAACCATACATTAAAAAGAATTATTATTGCAAATGGAGCTATACCAATCACTCACCTCTAGTTATATAATACATTTACTCTATTAAGTAAATCAATGGTGAAGGAATCCTCAAGAATTAAACATTTTATAAGTTTTTTCTCAAGAGCCATAGGGCAACAAATAAATGAGGAAAATTCTAAAGTCATTTTCTTTAAATCCCCAGCTAGATAAGAGATCATGGTTCTTGACAAAATACAATACTATAAGATGTCCCTACCCATCACCTACATATTAATTCCTCTTAAAGTAGGTAGAAAAAAGAAGGATTGGGTCTGAATAGTGGATAGAGTAAAAGAGAAAATTTAAAAAAAGACTAATTGATGGTTATCATCCAGAGGAAGAATAACCCTAGCTAAATGTTTCCTTAAATATAAACCTATTTATATCTCCATACTTTTGGATGTTCCCAAGGTAGCATTGAGAGAGTTGGATCAAATAGATCATCAATTCCTTTGGAGGGGCACTAGGAAGAAAAGGAAATGGGTGCTAGTGTTGTGGGACATTTTATGCCTTAAAAGACATGAAATAGGACTAGGATTTAGATAGTCAAAAAAATAAGAAATATGTTGAACAACCCTAATGCACTATGGGATAAAAAATTGAGAGCTAAATATGTATAAAATTAAATTTTAGAAAATATTATTCACCACCAAATTCCTACCAAAGGATACCTCATCTAAGTAGTTTTGAGGACAACAAAGGAGTTGATAAAGAAAGATATCTTTTGGATAATTCATAATGGTCAACACAAAAAACAATTATATAGACTTTTGGAATGGGCAAAAACATTTGGTAGATCAATTTCTAGAGTGGATACCTTTCATGGAGTACCTACATAGAGAAAATTAGATAAATATGGCAAAATACTAAAGGTACCGGTCTAGAAATTTAAAATTTAGAAGAAACTAGACCCCCCAAATAAATGTTCAATTCAAATACTAAAGAGTTGGAAGATGGATATCCAAAAATATCTACAAATGAGATCACTTTCATGGTATTAAGTAGAAGAATCCCTTACATGGGGCAACATAAGTCAAGGGGCATATACAGTAACATGTGGATATGTAGTTTTATACCAAAGTACTCCTAAACCACTTTGAGACTTATTTAAACAAGTATGGGCACAAAAATTATGGCCTAAGGTGAGATTCTTCATTTGACATATTCAACACAAAAATGTGCTAACAAGGGAACAACTTATTAAAAGACACTACCGTGGTGCTTGTAGGTGTGATGTGTGGGGAGAACCTCGAAATGATATACCACTTATTTATTAAGTGTCTTGTAGCATCAAATATATCAAATATTATGGCTACCTTACTTGGTATTAATTGGTCTAGATTTATGACCCTAGAGCATATGTTGAAGGAATGGACTATATAGAATGGAGTAGACCAGTATGTTAGGTGGATAGTAAAGGTAGGAACTACTCTCTACTTTGGAACATATGGAAGGAAAGGAACAACCACATCTTCAAGCAAGAGTCTATGGACATCCGCTATATTTGGAAAAATATCACAACCAACATAGGAAAGATCATCTAACATATATTGAAGAATCCCTAGCAACCCCACCAATGATTGAAAAAATCATGAACAACTATAACTTATTCTTAAGGATGATAATTAACATATGGAAACCATAAGGCACCTAAAATTAGTCAATAAGAGAAAATGGAAGCCTCCCCAAGAGGATTAGGTAAAATTTAACATGAATGGAGCATCACAGGGGAATCCAACAAGAGTTAGTGTAGGAGGGATATAAATATAGTCGAATGATACTTTGGTATTAACCTTTGTAGAGAATTTAGGTATACATTCTAATAACCTTGCAGAGGTTTATGGCATCCTTAGAGGGTTCCAAGAGGTAGTAAAGGTATTATGGAAGAAGGTCCAAAAATACTTTGACTCATAAGTCATGATCAACCATTTGAAGAATACAAAGGAGAATAAAAAGATTAACTAGATACTAAGAAAATTTTTAGAGAAGAATAAAATGGTATAGGTAAGCTTCCTATCTATGGAATATAATCACATCCCTAGATAATTGAGCAAAGTTGTATATGTGATGGCCAATTGGGCTCTAGACAAATGCAACCTCACTTATTATGACTACCCCCTATATGGTGGGCAATGAGTATTAGGGAATATATTCTCTCTATCCTATCTCTTGATGGTAGTAGCATTAGATGGATTTAGTTATAAATTTTACTTTATTTGGTTGTTGTTATTACATATGAGTTATTATAGCAAATGAGTTGATAGATAATGTAGTAGTACATCATCTATTAAATCCTTGACGAAAATAATTTATGTGGAAAGAAAATCGATGTGAAGGGGGAGGAAGTAAGTAAAATTCTCAAAATGCAAAAACTTAAATAAAAGTTAATCAAAAAATTATTAGTATTCCAAAAAAGTATTACACAAATATAAATTGCATAGAATTTAAAAAATTTAAATTTAAAATGAAAGATAATATCAAAATAAGCAAACCACATAAAAGACACCAATATTACATGGAAACCCTATAAAGGGAAAAACCATGACCAAAATCATATCTCCACTTTGTATTATATTTAGCAAAATATATAAGTATTTTCCTCATAGTTAGCTCATTTTCTCAACACAGGAATTCCAACAAATTCAAGGAGTTTAGCCCAAATATATAATTTGGGCTATCCTCCTATTGGAAAATAGTCATGGAGGAAAAACTCCACAACATGGAGTGTATGAGACAAGTGTCTCATGCAACTCCACCTCTATACCACCACTCAATGTTGAGGCCACATGTCCTCATACAAACCTTTGTGTGTGCCACCACACTCAAGTCACATGTTGTCATAACCCAGTATTTCTCAACTAATATATATATATATATATATATATATATATATATATATATATACCAAGGGAATCTAGAATCTACATTCCAAAGTAACTACAAAGTTTTACCACTTGAGTCACCCAATGTTTCAATCTCAAGGCACATCTATCTCTACACCTTACATAGATCTAGATATGTAGGCGCACTAGATGTTTTTTTCTAAATATTAAAGCTATCCCTCTCATTGAATTACAATTATCTAGTATTGAAATTTACCTTCCATTCCTTTGAAAGGTGCACGCTAAGTTTCTCTCTACATAAATATTTTAATGTAGGAGATATATGCATATAGGAATTTGACTTTCCTTCTCAGATTTGTTTGAGCTAGTCAACCCTTAAGAGGCCTCATTTCCCCTTTAGTCATAGCAAAGTCTAGATTCTATCCCTTCTATCTAATTCATTGAAGCAACACATCCTTAGTTTAAATTAAAAGAGCTAAAATTACCCCTTAATAGCACTAATAAATAACCTAAGATTATCTTTTCAGAAAAATCCCATTCCTAACATAGGAGAACACCCAACAAAATTGCATTCGTTTGTTCTCTATATAAAATCCAACTTTGAGACACCAATCAAGCTTTTATAAAGAAATATAATTTTAATAACAACACAAAAATAAAACAATTGGAATAAAAATAATATAATTCCTCAATTCTTTCAATACCAAAAACATACACTTAAATAATTGAATAGATTGTCAAGAATCCTCCTTTAACAACTACAAGCATCTCATTTAGCAATCATTTATTGTGGATGGAAATAATCAACATTTTCCTCATGAGATGATACTAAGCTCGGTATTAGCAAAAGTCACTCATTTTAACTCCTTAGGTTAAGATCCAAAAACATCACGAACTGCACACATGACATGAACCACATACAAAATTTATAGGTATATCACATATAGTGTGAATGATCTAACATAGGAACCCTTCCAGCATGGTCAATTAATTTCTCATAGTCATGAATCACTACTCCTACCTATCATCACCTCCACATGTATTCTCACATAGTTCCTACAATTCTAATGCATGAGATATTTCAGATAACACATGATATATTCCTAAAATAAGTCTTTTCTTCCTATAGATGTATTGGAACAACTTCTACTTATAGTCCATATAATTTTTAATGTAAAGGAACATCCTACATTATATACTAAACTAGAGATGTATTCTTTCCTCCGTAACATCAATATTACTTACCATTATTATCCAACTAACATAAAGGTTATAAAATAAAGCACACACCTTACATGCATACATCTTGAACACACAAACTAAAGTGTTAAAATACAAACTCCTTTAAACACAAGATTGTATCAAAATCAAGACCATCATTACACAGAATATAGTTCATTACTTTGGCATATTCATTCATTCAAATCATCTTGTTGTCATAACTAGAAACATATATCCTTTCTTTTGTTCACCTGTTATGTATATACTTACCATAGATCTCATTCAATCGTAGATCTTGCATTCACACCAATAATTTGTAAGCTCAATTGTAAAACTCACCTTATCATTTATAGTGAGAAATGCATTATTTTTACATTCTATAGTCACAATAATGTCAAACTATTATTTCTTCTCTAAAAATTCACAACATAGAAATTATTCATCAATAATATTCAACATAGATTGTAGCAACAACTCTCATTAAGTTACACTATTGCAAAACATTCATATATTAATTTTACAAACACAATATGTGATAGAAGCAAAGAAACAACCTTATAATAGCAAAATCATTCACTTCATTAAACCTATTCTATTATAAATATACCCATTACACAATCTAGCAATAACAGAGTGTGAACGGAACTATCGTTATCTCACACTGTCATTTAAACCCATATTTTCTTCATAGTCTACAAATATAAAGTGTATAACCAAAATATTTAATTATCTAGAAAAATGCATTAATAACTCAGATGCATCTCTCACTCATAGAATGTAAAAACCCCATTTTATCATGTAACACTAATGTCAAAGATCTGTATACTAGCATTTAACCAAACTTTTCTCTCCCTACTTTAACTAAAATTCTATGAGTTTTGTAATGGTTTCCTTTGCCCAAAAACCCTCTAGAATATTAGTCAACCATCAAGCACTTGTCCTACAATGTTTATCAAATAGAAACAAAGAATAATTTACCTAAATTTTATTGGTTTGAATTCAAGCCTGAAGAACCCAAACCTAGAATTAATATATTATAATTTTGCTATATCATTCCTAACTATTATAAGGTCAAAAAATAGAGTTTTTTTATAATGGCATCCAAAAAAACACTCACTGATAGAGGTAAATTATTGTGACTGATTGTTGACTCAAAACTAACATCTCTACTATAATGCTCATACTTCCATTCTAGAATCTGAAATATTTTGTAATATCTTGATACGATGAAGGATCATTAAAATCACAAATGACCTCATTATAAATACCTAGAATGTCTTGGTGTGAGCTTCACGGTAGACTAAAACCTATAAATCTATCTTTATAGTTCCTTCCTTCTTCTGTTTCATCCTCTTCTTTATATTTTTGATTATTTCTTTTTCTTGTCTCTTCATTGTCTTCCAATGAAACTTCTTTTCATTCCATCACCCACTACTTGAGCGATCATCAAGGAACAAACATTCATTTATGTTGCCTTCACATGTCCCATCTCAGTTGGAGTGCATGGGTGAGCATCGACATGCACAACCAGATTAAGTGTCATCCTTTGGTTTTGAATTAGCAAATGGAAGTTAGATGTTTGCCACTACTTTCCCATGATTTAAGTGATCCATAAATTTGACCAATCTTAATGACACCAGTTATCATCACAAATTTTTTTTATTAATGAACCCATCATCCCACAAGGGAGTATCTCTATACAACTATATTGTATTTATTCACATATATATATAGATAGATAGATATATAGATAGATAGATAGATAGATATTATTAGTTTCCATTTCACATAAAATAGGAAGCAAACTATTTCAATGAAATACCATCATTAAAATTAAAATATCTATCATTTACACTTTATCTTAATGAGAAAACACAAGACGGACAAGCCTTTACCCTCTACTATATATATATATGTGTGTGTGTGTGTGTGTGTGTGTGTGTGTGTGTGTTAACACAAATGTATATATATATTTATATATACATGGAAAAATTATCAATAGTGACAAAAATTTCACGAAAGGTTTGGTACATTTTTTCTTTGCAATTCATGATATACTATTGTATAGCAAGCCTTTCTTCTGTGTATTCCTTTAATGTTCACTATGAATACCTTCACAATATTTCATCCAACATAAAACATTATTTTTCATTTAACCAGTTTGCAAAATCAAGCATAACATCTATCATTCATTCTCTCTACAAACATCATAGTCAATCATAAATCTATCTAATAAAAAATTTTCCAAGGGAGGGACATGACATCCTCCCCCTCTTCATAGTCCTTTGTGATTCAATAGTGTTCAAATATGAAATAGAAATTACATATTGTTCTCAAATAAGTAAGGAAAGTGTCTCTACATATCTACCAATTTCTCCCAAGTAGTATTTCTTTTGGATTAGCGGTCCCACTATACTTTGCATTGCTCTATAATACCTTTCCTCATCAATTTGGAATGGAATTCAAGGATTATTACTGGTCAAACCTATATAGCCTCAAAAATTACCATCTACAAGTTAGAAAAGTCCCACACATGCTCAAGATTAGCAATATACTTTATAAACAAAGAAATGTGAAACATTTCATGAATCTTAGACAAAATGGGTGGTAAGGCAAGTTAATATACAACAAGATTAATATTATTTGTAATTTAAAAGGGTCCCACAAAATGTGGATTAAATTTTATGGACTTGATAACACTCTTCTTCAGTTTCACACTCAAAAATACCTTGTCACCTACAACAAATTTCCTTGGTGATCTCTTAATATCGACATAATATTTTTGATGGTCTGAGGCTTATTTTAGCCTTTCTATGATTATCCTTAATTATTGATCCATTTATTTGATCATGTCTAGTCCTAGAACAATTCGGTCCTCTGGATCATCCCATGATAATGGTGTTCTACACCTTCTACTACATAAAGCTTCAAACGGAGCCATGACTAGGGTCAAATGATGACCATTATTATAGGTAAATTCTACCAAATGCAAGCAATCCTACCAATGGTTCTCTTGATCCATAAAATTTATGCAAAGCATATTTTCTAGCACCTAGATCACTCTTTCTATTTGCCCATCGGTTTCTAGGTGATAAACTAAAATAATGTTCAGTATTGTACCAATGGCATAATGCAAGGCTTACCAAAACTTAGATGTAAGTCTTGAGTCCCTATCTGATATAATTACTTCCAAAAAACCATGAAGCCAATTTTTTTTTTTGGAAAATCTATTAGCCACAATGACAACATCATCCTTGGTATTCATGGGTATAAAGTGTGCAGCCTTGGTCAATATTTTGACCATTACTAAGATTGCATCATGTTGAAACCTGTTTTTAGGCAGCCCTACAATGAAATCCATTGAAATAACCTACCATTTTTGCATGGGAACATCATGTGAGTACAAAAACCCAGCAGGATGTCTATGCTTTGATTTTACTTTCTGACATTCTAGATATTGAGCAATAAATTTAGTTATGTATTTCTTCATTCCTAGTTAATAGAAAGTCTTCATGTTTTCTCTAATTTTTGCTCCACCAAGGTGAGTAGAATATGGAGATCTATGAGATTCATTCATGATCATTTTTTTAGATTTCCTATCTCATGAATTACTAGCCTATCCTTAAAGCACAAGAAACCATCCTTGATGCTAAAATACTTGTTTCATCTGGTTTCCTTTCTATCATTTCCC
This sequence comes from Wollemia nobilis, assembly GCA_028583015.1. Taxonomy (NCBI): domain Eukaryota; kingdom Viridiplantae; phylum Streptophyta; class Pinopsida; order Araucariales; family Araucariaceae; genus Wollemia; species Wollemia nobilis. The sequence goes on along the minus strand of JAQPPZ010002041.1, from coordinate 838,358 downwards.
AAATTTGATTGTAATAAACATCTTAGTGTTGCATTTCCTAGACTTGTTCCATCATGTCGACATGGATGTGAGACATAACAACTATGTGTCCCCTTCTATTCACTACATCCATAACTTTATTCTCCTTTCCTTTTATATACTCAATACCAAAATCATATTTATCAAGAAATTCCATCCACCTTCTATGCTTAGCATTTAGTAAAGGTTGAGTAAATATATATTGTAAACTCTGATGATCTATCCTCAACTCAAAGGGTCTTCCTAAAAAATAATATCGTCAAATCTTGAGAGTAAAAATAAATTCTGCCTATTCCAAATCATGGGTTGCATGATTAATCTCATTAAATTTTAGTTTCCTTGATCCATAGGCTATCACTGCTCCTTCATATGAGAGAAATCCTCCCAAACCTTCCAATGAAGCATCTATACAAATAGAAAAACTTTCCTAAGTATCGGGTATCTTTAGTATAAAAGGCATAGTAAGAGTTTTCTTAAGAAGATCAAAATTTGCCTTGAATTTATCTATCCACCCAAATTATTTTCCATTCCCTTGAAGTTTAGTTATTGGATAGGCTATCTTGGTGTAATAATTTATATATCACCCATAGTAACCAGTTAAACTCATGAAACTTTGAAATTTTGTAACATTTTTTGGTGGAAATTAATTCAAAATAGCCTCTATTTTCTTAGGATCTACTGCAATCCCTTTTTCTAAGACAATATGGCCTAAGTATTGTACTTCTGGCACATAAAATTCACATTTGGATAAATTCCCACACAGCTGATTATTTTTAATAGTTCCAACACAATTATAAGGTGTTTATCATGCTTTGTTTTATCTTGAGAATATATCAATATATCATCCAAGAACACCAAAAAAATATATCAAAAAAATTCTTGAATATATTATTCGTTAAGTTCATGAATGTTGTTATAGCATTCATTGAACCAAAAGGCAAGACCGTAAACTCCTAATGGCCATAACAAGTTTTAAATATTGTCTTATATGTAACCTCTTCACGGATTTGCAACTGATAATATCCAAAATTTAGATTGATATTCAAAAATACAGTGGTATCTTTAAGCTAATCAAAGAGATCTTCAATCATGGGTAAACGAATATCTATTCTTGATAGTTACCTTGTTTAACATTCTATAATATCAACCATATTTTTTCTTTACAAATAGCATAGGTGTACCCCATGGTGATACAGTTAGCATAATTAATCCTTTTTCTAGAAACCCTTGTAGTTGTATCTTTAGCTCTTGCATTTGTATGGGATTCAATCCATAATGTAATCTATGTATATGTTTAGTTCTAGGTTGAAGCTCAATTGTGAAGTCAAATTCATATTTGGGGGGTAATCTAGGCAAATATTTTAGAAATACATCCCTAAAATCCTAAATAATTGGGTATTTTATGAACACCTATCCCTTATTTTCCTCCCCAATTTCATTTATCTTAACAACATAGACCATTCCTCCATTTTTGAAGGTTTTCTTGAGTTGCATTACCAAGATAAATTGAGGTTGAAAAGCCCCTTGCAGGATATACACCCTTTGTATATCTTGACCATCCTCTATGTACTCTATACATCTATCCTAAAAATCGAGTATTATTTTATGTGTTTGCAACCAATTCATTCCTAATATTACATCAAAGGTGTGCAAAGGTGCTACATACAGGCATACCATTATCATTCCACTAGGTAAGGTAATTTCTACCATAGGGTATCATTTATTTATGGAGTAGGTTTGTCATGAACCATACTTGACCTTGCATCCATGTGCCAAGATTCTTGGCCTTTCTAAAATATATTTAGCTAAACTAGTAGAAATAAATCTATCTATAGCACCACTATCAATTAATATTTTAACATTCCTACCAAAAATCTTACCCTTTATCAACAGTGGTGTGGCTTGACCTTCCAAATTTTGATTCTTTATTGCAACATAAATCTTATGCACAGGTTCCTTAGGTGCAGGTTCTTGTTACATTGGTTATTTTTCTTTTGAAATCATTCTTGATCTATATGGACAATAGTTCACATAATGTAGTCCTCTACAAAGATAACATCCTTCTATTGGACCTAGATGTACTTTCTACTTATGTCATTCTATTTTTTATGCAAATGGAGGATCAGCCTGTCCCTGTGGCAATCTATCATTACCCTTGTTTCCATTATGATTCTTTCCTTGTAAAATTTTCCTAAAATTTCCTTTCTTCCTATCATTCCTTTCGTCTTTTCTAGGGATACTTTTATTTGCCTGTTATTTTTCCACTTTACAAATCCTACGTTGTTTCTTTTTCTTAATGCTTCTTGACCCTGCTCATATAAACATTCATAATCAAAATAGATTTTGTGATATGTTTCAACTTTTCTATCCAAATCATAGGTCTTCTATAGAGTAGTAGGTTCCCACATATCTACCTCTTACACTATTCTAAGATCTAATCCTAGTATAAACTTATGGATCTTCATTTTCTCATTGTAAGTAGGCACATATTTCATAAACTTAAAAAATATTTAATAATATTTTTCCACTTTCCTAGTTCTCTATTGAAGTTTCCTCAAACTTCTAGGAATAAAATTTCTCCATGATGAATATCTCTTTAAAATATACTACAAATTCTTCATATTTTAGGTCGACTGTTGCTTCTAGTTTTTGAACCTCACTAAAAGTTTCCTATCAATCCAATCCATAATATAGTAAATGCAATGTGGCATAGGATGTTTGAGTGCTAGAGGAGAAGTTCTTCATATTATATTAGGTTTCTATGTCTTTCAACTAAGCTTCAATTTTGTCACCATATTCCTCTCCATTAAACTTGGAAGACTTTAAATGTTTCATCTCCTTGCCAAACTCAAGTCGAATCTTGGCAAGCTATACCTCAATAAGGGATTCATTTATCAATCCCCTATTAGAGTTCCCAACCTATGTTTCTCAATTCAACATAACATCCATTAAATTATTTTTTATATCTACCTATTATTGGAGTAGAGCCACTATCACAGTAATATTATCTCCTTCATTACTAGGATTTTCTATTTTTTTTCTAGGGTAATCTAAACCTACATTTGGTTTTCTATCCTCCTCATTAGCTCATCATGTCTACCTTTTCTATGCAGCAACACTTCCTCTTCTTCTCTTTAGTGGAATTGTCCCTGACCATACATAGAAGAGATAGTAGGAATCGGTTTTCCATAACTTATTTGGTTGGTTTATCCTATCATCAACTATTTTTCTAGTTATCATAAATTGTAAGATAAGTTTAAATTTTAGCAGTTGTTTTTTAAAGTAAGGTATAATCCTTTAAAACATATGTTTTCTATTATACACCAAGATTAGTTTTGCGCAGTGAACCTCTTCCATAATGAACCATGCCCTAATACCAAATGTCATAACCCAATCTTCCTCAACTAAATTATATATAATATATATATATATATACCAAGGGAATTATAATCTACATTCCAAATTAACTACTATGTTTCACAACTTGAGTCGCCCAATGTTTCAATCTCAAGGTATATCTATCTCTACATCTTACATAAATTTGTATATGTAGGTGCATTATTTTTTCCTAAATAGTCAAGCTATCCCTCTCATTGACTTACAATGACCTGGTCTTGACTTTTCCCTTCCATTCCTTCAAAATATGCATGCAAAGTTTATCTCTGCATAACTCTTTTAATATAGGATATTGTAGACACCTAAAATGCATCATGTCGAGGGTGGCTACTCATATGGACATGCTACAAGACCATATGGAGGACCTTGGATAGACTCCAAGATAGATGAGTGGTTCTAACCACTCAATTTAGGCATTTTAGCCTAAGCAGTTTGAATCGTAGCCCAGACCTACAGTCTCGAGTCTAAACCATGGTTGACACTTGTGGTCTATAGTCTGGACTACAACTATGACCTACGATCTTAACTAAAGTTTAGTTAGGCATTCTATCTACGCCAAATCAGTTAGAACGGTAAAAACATATAGAAGGAGGTAGTTGAAGGATGAAAGATTCCAAAGGCTTCCATCCCAATTGTCCTAACCAACCTTCTTAGTATTGGCTTCTCCATGAAGCCACCCCTAGTCCTAGGGGCATGCTATAAATACCCCCTCCAAATAGGGAGAAAGAGAGAGCAAGCATTGGATATTTGAGGAGCAAAGCCCTATCGAATTGTACACTCAACCTGAGTATACTAAGAGATAGAGCTATTGCACTTTAATCCCCGACCCTTTTGCCACCATTCATGATGAATTACATTATGGATGCCCTAGGTGCTTAGGAGGATCAAGAAACATAAATCCGGGCAAATGAAGGCCCTTCACATTGAATTGATCGCCAAATCAGTCTGAGGACAATGAAGGTGACCCTTAAACATCAATTTGGATAAGGAGATTGAGCCCACTGCCCCTGATTTTGAGGGAAAACTCATGAAAGGTCAAATTGTGGCTATCAACCATGGTTCACAGTGCAGACCGCTCACCAAAGCTACTGTTTGCAATAAGTGACAAATCACCTTACTCTTTTTTGTCCAGCTAGTTATGTTAGATTAGCCATATTGTTGATTTAATAGTATTTTAGAATACTTATGACCGTAGAACAATGCTAGGTTCACATTTTATGCTTATGTTTCAATCAGGACTAAAATGCTTTCTTTATGCATGTTTATGCTTCATTTTCTATATTTTATCCATGCATAGTGAGATGCTATTTTACTTTATGCTATTACATGAATCTTGATTTGCTTTGCATAGTTTAGCAACTTTCTTTATGCTTTCTTGATTATGCATGTTAATGGTGTCATTATACATTTTACCTAAAAGGGCCTTATCACAAGAGGTTTCCTATATTTTTGACATTCTTGTTTCTTAACCGTAGGGAACAGTTCCAAAGGAGAGTTAAAGCATCCAACCCCTTGCCCATTGTGAAGAAGAGGGTCATCGACACCCTAGAGTAGTTTGTGTCACCCTGAGGGGCATTTTGATCACACCTACCCTTGATAGGGATTAAACACTATTGTAATTAATGTATTAAATGGCTATCCCTAAGAGGGACGAATCTGTAATTTGACTTCATTGAAATTAATAAAGTATTTTGTGTATTCATGTTATTTCTTGTTATCAAATTATGCATGCCTATTTGTGTATTTTTCTTCGATTGTGATAGTTATATCGGGTGTGATCCCATTTGGTGGTTACAGATGGTGATCACTATGAAACTCCACATTTCTAGCCCCTGAGTGCTGATATTTTTGTTTTTTCATCTTAGGTGCTAACCGCAGCTAACAACTATGATTATTTTTTGGCCCGCAGTTGTCACCTATGATTTACACGGTAGCCCACAGATAAGAGCTGCAGTTTACAGTAGAAGCAGTAGATAGTAGAGAAACCACTTGGCAGTAGATCAGGAGTTGAGGTAGGTTCTATTTCCATCCTCTGTTCTGCATTTTATCCTTTGTATTTTTACAATAAGTGGTAAATCAATGGTAAATTAGGAACATTATGGTGTAGGTCACGTTACACTAGCAACACCAAACAAATGATACACAGGTATTTTTTCCTTTGAACCAGTCAGAGAATCAAACCTTTCATTACTTTCATGCTAAAAATAAGGATACAAGAGAAAATGCCCCTTTACAGTTTTGAAAATACCCTCAAATACCATGTTTTCCCTTTTTCCCACCTAAAACCATTAAAATTCAAATTTGAATTTTGGGGGCAACTTGTCGAGGTCATAACTTCGCACTCGTTGACCCGATTGACTATTACAACATGTTTTCAGAAATGGCATGAAACAAGCTAAGCAAAGCAACCCTTGAATTTTCATGCCAAGGCTCGTGTCTAGCCAAAAATCCTCAAATTCGACCTCTAAGACCTTCAAAAATCTCCTGCAAGTTAAACTAGTTTTACAAAATAAAAAAAAAATTACAATTTTTTTTTTTCGGGTGATGCAAGATCACTCTTACACCACTGGATGCTCCTGCATCAGGCACTCAGGGTAATTTGGATAAGTGACCTTCACTTCTCTATTGTTGAAAGAAAACCAAGGTGTTCAACCTCAGCCTTCGACAACTAAGATGAATCTTCAATAGGTCTGCCTTTGTCTTATATTGAGTATTCATCTTAGTAATATGCTTCTTCACTTCTTCATTCAAGCTCTTCAGATGCTCTGCAAAGTCCTCATCCTGAGCACTACACTTTTCCCTTGTATCCAAATTCCTCAACTCAGAAGCATTTCTTGGACTACTCCCATATATTATCTGGAATGGAGATTTGTTAGTTCTCCTATTGACATAATTGTTGTATGCAAATTCCACTTGTGGCAAAACCAAATCCCATCCCTTGGGCTTATCTCCTATGAAGCATCTCAATAGATTACCCAAACTTCTATTCACCATCTCTATTTTTCCATCAGTCTGTGGGTGGTATGCAGAACTGAATTTCAAATATGTCTTCAATTTATTCCACAAGGTTCTCCAAAAATACCCAATAAACTTGGTATCTCTGTCAAAAACTATACTCTTTGGTAGACCATGAAGTCATACCACCTCTTTGAAAAATAAACCTGCAACATGAACTACATCATTAGTTTTCTTGTAGGGAATAAAATGTGCCATCTTTGAAAACCTGTTAACCACCACAAATATGGAGTCATTTCTCCTCTGTGTCCTTGGTAGGCCAAGAACAAAATCCATGCTGATGTCCTCCCATGGTCTCTCTGGTACAGGTAATGGCTGATATAATCCAGTGTTCTGTCTGATGAGGCCTAGAAATGCCTCAATTATAACATGTTTTGAACACTGAAATTGCCTACAAAATCTTATGTTTAATCTGATATGCTAGTTAAGTTAATTCAATATGATGTGTATTAACTATTTGCATGATAAATGTATCTGAAATACTATCAACTGATTTTTATAAATTTTTGCATAAGTTTTATGTTATTTTGTTATGACTTTCTAAATGAGATATTCTTAGGTTGAGAGCAGCATTTCACTAATCATGTTTTAATGTCTCAAGCATTTATTTTACCTAAATCTGGCAACAGTGCAACCAAACTGTTACTATGCAACAAAAACTGGTTTTTCCCATGTAAATTACAGCCAGCTGTCAATGAATGGCAAGGCATGGAATTCACATATGGAAAGAGATGAAGACCATTGGAATTTGATCCTGAGAAATAACCCACATGAGAAATACAGAGGAAATAATTTAAAGAGCACACATTTTTTCATTCCGAAGTCTCTTCGGAATGAACAGATATCTTCAAAATGAGAAAATACAGTGTCTTCGGAATGAGCGGATCTTCAAAATGAGAATTGCAGTCTCTTCAAAATAAGCCACTTATCTTCGGAATGAAAACAAAATGTGCTTTTGACTTGTTGACCAATTTCTAATGCTGGAAAAAAGGAAATAAATATTGAAAAGGGTAAGGTAAAATATCTCCCATCTAAATTTGTCGTCCTTGCCAACCAAAGCCACCATTTATGGAAAGATCAAGTTTTATCTTCTTCTAGGATAAAACCAGGAATTGTTGCAGCATAATAGGATTAAATATTTTGAGATATTCTTAGTTTGTCAGTAGATCTTAGGACATCTATAAATATGGCTCCCATTCAAGTTGAGCTAGTAGAGGATAGAGAAAGTAGAGAGTAGAGAAATATAGGAGAAAATAGGCAATAATCAGAAAAGTGATTGTTACAGTCTTGTAACAGGTTTTTAGCAAAATTATTGTAATCATGTTCTTGAATCAATAAAGTGTACTATTTCTATTTCATATTTTTTGTAAATGAGTGTGAGTAAGATCTATAGAGAGAGAGACTCATACCTTCTTCTAGACAAGGAGGCTGGCCACTTCTAGATCTAGGAGGAGGACTAACAACAGGTTTTTATTATGATTTTGCTACAGCAGAATGAGTTGTAGAACTTGTCATTTCATTTCTTTGTAAACAACTAATAGTATTTGCAATCTTAGCTTATTTTATATTTAGATTGATCTTGTGATTAATGGTTTTTTTGTAATATCCACTTTCAGCAAAGCTTTCAATTTATTGTAGACTGTCATTTCCAAAATTTACTATTTTTTGTAATTTCCTAAATTTTGTGTTTTGGTGTCAATCCTTGCACAGAATATTGACAACCTTCTGTTACATGGCCTTGATAGGGTTTCATTTCCATGCTATAATTAGGTTTTTATTACTGCAAAAGTAAATAGATTTCCTTTCTACAATTATAATCAAACTTCTAATTCTGCAACTATTATTTTTGCAACATAATTAGGTCTCATTCTGCAATTGTAATTAGGATTTCATTTCTATAGTTAATGATTAGTTTCCATTTCTGTAACTAGATTAATGTTTAATTTATGCAATTTAGATATAGAAATGTCCTAAATCCCCCACATAATCAGTTTCACCAATAAGACCTGTTGCCCCAGATTGACCTATGTTATAACCTTGTTCACCCCTTCTTTCGTAGATAGCCTTGTATACTACCCTGGATTGAAAAATTCATTGATAATTAATGATGTGTATAATAACTACGCATAATTTTAGCATCATTTCCAGGGAATTGTGTTGCTAGAAGGTGACAATATTCCAATAGCTATTTATTGGACCGAGCTATAAAGATTCAGGATAAAATCTGAATAAAACAACTGGTTAAAGTAACAACTATTGATCTATAATTTATGTCATTTAAGATTAAACATGAATGAGTAAGTCTAGGGATGAAAAAAGTAGAATTACCCAAAAGGATCCCTGGATTGTTTCATTAAGAAGATCTTCATGCCTAAGGGGTGAATCACCTGTGTTTGAATTACCAAAAATATTGAAGTAAAAATCACCAGTATCACCATCATTAGAAAATTTTGAGAAAGAAAAATCACCAGTCTCATCATCATTAGAAAATCCTAAGAAAGAAGAATCATCAGACTCATCATAAATAGAGGATCTTGGACCTCTTGAGAGTGAAATTTGGATAGGTTTAATTGTTCCCAAGGAACAGGAAACTATGGCAAAGGGAGGCAATCTAGATAGAGATGGCCAACATGGCTATGTCCATAATGAAGGAGATGATCAAGATATTCCCCAACCTTCCATAATATTTTAATATCCTATTCATTTAAATCCAACACAAAAATATCCCATGAAAACTATTTCACCTTCAGTACTTCCAACCTTTCGAGGTGTTGTATCTGAAGATCCTGATCAATTTTTGTTTGAATTCAAGGTAGTGTGTCAAACCTATGATTATGTAAATGACAATCAGAAACTTAAGGTCTTTCTCTCAACACTTAAGGACTCAGCATTACGCTGGTTTATGATATTAGAGCCAAATTCCATCTGAAATTGGGATCAAATAGAAACTATGTTTTTAGACAAATATCAGGAGTATTTTCATGTAAGGAACAAGAAAGATGAGTGATTCAGGATTAAAAAGGAAGATGATGAAACATTAGAAGACTATATTGATAGGTTCTCCTTTGTTTAAAGGAGATGTGGACTTATAGAACCAGAGTTATGTAAAACCATCTTTTTGAGAGGATTACAAGATGAATCCAGAGAAGTATTGGACTTGATGGGAAAAGGGGATGTAAATACTCTCAGTAATGAGGAAATTGTGGATATCTATAATAATTACTCTCGCAATAAGTAGGGAAGAAGAAAAAATAGTACAAATGACTCTGATGTGAAGGACCTAATAGAGGAACTTGCAAATTTTAAAACTGATATTCTAGTGCAATTAAACACAACTTTGGGGGAAATTTATACAAAAGCAAAAACCATAGAACCTTTGGAAATTTATTACCCAAGATGTAGAAATAAACATGCTTTGTAGGAATGTCCTTTGAATAAAACATCTATCTCAGCCATTTGTAGTATATGTTCAAAGAAGCATTCAACTGATAAATGCCACCTGCTACCACAACTCAAAACTGTGTTAGACAATAAGACTGAGGAACTCAACTATGTTGGAAAAAAACAAGGGGTAAATTTCTCTCAATACCAAAATCCCCCTCGTTTGCCTACAAATTGGGGGCATAATCCCTGGACTATGCCTTGGGGACAATCATAACCACCCCAACGTCCTTGGAATTATCCTCAATGGACAAATTCTCAAGAATGGCCACAAACAAATTAGAGGAATTCAGCATGGAATCAGAATCAGAATAACCCATCATGGAATCAAAAAAACCCATCATGGAATCAAAACAACCCATCCTAGAATCAGAATCAGACTAATCCACATTGGATGCAAAATTAACCATAGTGGAATTAGCAATACTAGTCCTATCCAAGGCAGCAAAGAAATCAAGGTCAAACTCATCATTTGATGCCTGCACCTAATAAAAAATTTCAAGAAAAAAAAACCAACCACAACAAACACAATAGGTGAAACAACCTCAACTTCCAGTTCAATCAGTCACTAATCCAAACATCATGAGATAGGCATCCCCTGTCTATGTAGCTGAAGCTGAAGAAAATGTTGAAATAAATGTTCTTGATTGTAGTAACATCCAACTTCGTTCAAAAAAAGTTGTACTTGAACCTGTTTCAAATAAAATAAATGAAAATGAAGAGCAAGAACCTTTGGAACTAGTTAGAATTAAACCAATACTAGAGAAATAAGAAGACAAAATAGACCCATAGGTAGAACAATTACCTTCATCAAGGATAATTCCATATCCTGAAAGATTCAATACCACAGCAAAAAATTTTGAGTCATACCTGGTCAAGGAACTTAGAAAGTTAACTATATCATTGCACTTATTGCAAACCATTAAGGATATACCAGTGATTAAAAGTACTGTCTGAGATTTATGCATTAGAAGAGCAGAAAGAAAAAAGAAAGCATTTCCCAATACTGTTTAGGTTGAAGGAAAGATAGTTGATCTCTTATCTGGAAAACTAGTACCTCCAAAGTATAGTGACCCAAGAAGTCCAATTATCATAGTTACCATAGATTTAGTACCAATATAAAATGTCTTAGAATATCTAGGAGTTATAATAAATGTCGTGACCAAGGATATAATGAAACAATTACAGCTCAAACATCTCAGCCCCACATTTACAGTTTTAGAAATGGCTAATAGGTCAGTTGCAAAACCTGAAGGTATCATTGAATATGTTCCTATAGAAGTTTCTTCCTGGGAATTCCTTGCATATTTTTTAGTTTTATACCCAAGAAATTCAGCACATGGATATACCATCATTTTTGGAAGACCTTGGCTTGCAACTACAACAGCCTTCATAGACTGAAGATCTGGAAAAATGACTATTTCAAATGGTATTGATCTAAAATAGATCTCTTTGTATCCTCCTGCAAAACCATATAGTAAATTTTTAGGTCAGTTATGGTTTCCTGATTCAGATGAAGAATCAGAGGATGTTATTTCCACACTAGCCACCTTGGTAGTAAGGGAACACACAAAAGACCTCCATGACATAGAAAATTTAGAAAATGAAACTATCCTAATGAATGTTCTGCATGAACAAGGGTTAGAAGAGGAAGCATTAAATATCCATAAATTGTTAAGGAATGAGGAAAACCAAAATTCTGAAGGTGAACCATCTATACTATCACAAGAAAACTCTGTTTCACTACCCAATGGGTGGCACCATCACCGAATTTTTCCTTCTCACTATTCCATACAGGATATGCTTCCATTAGGAAGTAATGAAACATAAAATTCTTATTTCCTTCCATCTCAGTAGTGTCCTCTTAACTCCCTAATCACTAGGTATGAAGAAGTGAATTTAGTCCTTCCAAATACAAAACAAATAGAAGTCCAGCCAAGCAAATTTTTGAACATTTACAACTGGCTTACTAGGGAAGAGGAAGAAAAATTGACAGCTGTCTTGCAGAAGCATGTTCATGATTTTGCTTGGGACTACAAAGATATGTCGGGAGTTCACCCTGATATATGCACCCATAGAATTTATACTAAAGAAGTCAAGCCAGTAAGACAACCCCAGAGAAGACTGAATCCTACCCTAAGGGATATTGTAAAGAAAGAAATTGAAAAACTTCTAGAGGTAGGATTCAATTATCCAATTTCTAATAGCCAGTGGGTCTCTCCATTGGTTATAGTTCCTAAGAAAAATGGAAAAATGAGAGTATGTGTAGACTATAGAGAGCTAAATAAAGTGACATACAAAGACCATTTTCCATTACCTTTCATAGATCAGGTGTTCGATACCCTTGCTGGAAAGAAATACTTTTGTTTTCTTGATGGATTTAGTGGATATAATCAAATTCATATTGCACCTGAAAATCAAGAGAAAACAACCTTTACCTATCCATCGGGAACATTTGCCTATAGGGTTTTATCTTTTGGTTTGTGTAATGCCCCAAAAACATTTCAACGAGCGGTCTTAGAAATTTTTTCTGATCTGACTACCAACAGTGTTGAGATATACATGGATGATTTCACAGTATGTGGATAGAATTTTGACTTTACATTAGAAAACCTTGACAAAGTTTTAACTCGCAGTGAAACATACCAGTTATTCTTGAATCCAGAAAAATGTTTTATGATGATGAAGGAAGGAATAGTTCTTGGTCATCACATCTCTCTTCAAGGGATCCAGGTTGATCCAAAGAAGGTGGAAATTATCAAGAACCTTCTTCCTCCTAAAACTCAGACTAATGTCAGAATATTCCTAGGACACATTGGTTTTTACCGTAGGTTTATTCCCAGCTTTAGCACAATAGCCAATCCCATGTTTACCCTATTGACTAAAGATTCTAAATTTTCCTGGACTATAAGGTGTTAGGAATCATTTGAAGCTCTAAAAGAGAAATTAGTAAGTCCACCTATGTGAAGAGGACCTAATTGGACATAACCATTTCACATACAGGTTGATGCTTCCAATACTACAATTAGAGCATCATTAGGATAAATTGAAAATGGTGAACACTATGCCATCCACTACATTAGCAAGAATTTAACAGGAGCTGAGAAAAATTATACCACATCTGAAAAAGAATTCCTAGCAGTAATTTATGCCATCAACAAATTCAAGCATTACATCACAGGTTATCAAATATTTATTCACATAGATCATATAGACATTAAGTATTTGATGAATAAACCTATGGTAACTACAAGAATTATTCATTGGTTACTGTTGTTGTAAGAATTTGATATCACTATAATAAACAAACCAAGAAAAGCTAATGTTGTAGTAGATTTCTTGTCCAGATTACAGAACACATATGAAGGGGAATTAGTTGAAGACACCTTTCCTGATGAAAATTTATTTTCTATATCAATCCAATCACCTTGTCTTGCATATATAGCCAATTATTTGGTCATAGGGAAAGTTCCTCCACATTTCACTTCAAAACAGAAAAAATAATTGATCAAACAGAGTTCTTTTGAATGGATTAAGGGTATACTTTTTAAGTGCAGTCTTGACCATGTGTTACGTAGGTGCATCCGAAAGGATGAGGTATATGATATCCTTAGGGCTTGTCATGATGAACCCTTAGGTGGACACTACTCTGTAAAAAACACAATTATGAAAATCTTAGGGACATGATATTATTGGCCATCTCTTCACAAGAATGTGAAAAAGTACATCAAGCATTGTGATGCATGCCAAAGAATGGGGAAACCCACTCATACAAATGAAATTCCACTATAGCCTCAATTAGTTTTAGAGCCATTTGAGAGGTGGGAGTCTAATTTTGTAGGACCTATTGATCCACATTATCAAGGAAAGGTGCATATTCTAGTATGCACTAATTACTTGACAAAGTGGGTAGAGGTGCATGCTTTCAAACATGCTCATGAAGAGAAGGTCATTGACTTCTTGTATCCTTAGATTTTTCAAAGATTTGGAGCTCCCCAGTCTATCACCACATACCAAGGACCCCAATTGGCATCTAAATTTATTAAGGCATTTACAGAATTATATGAAATCAAACATAGAAAATCATCACCTTATCACCCACAAACAAATGGCCAGGTTGAGGTAACAAACAAGGAACTAGAACGAATCTTAACAAAAACAGTAGCTTTTCATAGGAGAAATTGGCTAGATAAATTACCTGAAGCAGTGTGGGCTTACAATACTACTTGGAAATCCACTACTAGATTCACACCTTATGAACTAGTCTTTGGTAAAAAGCCTCTCTTACCTATTGAATTTGAGCTACTAAAATTGCGCACAACATTGGAAATTGGAATTGAATTGTCATAGGCATAGACAAATAGGATTTTGCAGTTGAATGCATTGGATGAACTTAGGTTGGATTCTCTGCACCAAACTGAAGTAATTCAGGAGCAGAGGAAGTTATGGCATGATAGTCACATTCAACAGAGGAAACTTCAACAAGGAGATTGGGCTTTACTGTTTGATTCTCTCTATGAGGACTTCCCTAGAAAGCTAAGAACTAGATGGCTTGGACCTTACCGGATTGAAGAGGTATTTGACAATGAAGCAGCTCATTTATCTTCTATTGATGGGTCATAGAGAAAGTTGGTAGTTAATGGACATCACCTCAGGGTGTACCATACACCTCTGACTAAAGAGGAATTCTTGTAGTAGCTTGACAATTTGGATACATAATAGATGGAAGAAATTTCCTCTTCCACTTCAAAACAATCAGCATGATCATGGATTTCAAGAAAAACAGAAAAAAAATACAAAAAAATCAGAAAAAGCAGAAAACAAAAAGATGAATAAATTTTGATTATGAATTCCTTCATGGGCATGATTTCAGGGAAATCATGAATTCCTTGATGGGCATAGTCAGAATCAAGATAAAATAGGAATCAAGAAAAAAATAGAGAAAAGGAGAGGTAAAAAATAAAAATAAAAATAAAACCAAGAAAAAAAGGAGAGAAAAATGAATAACTCGGTAGTGAAAACCTTTTCCAAGGCACTAATGGGTTGGTATGCATGAAAACTAGTTTTCTGGAATGCATAACCTTGAAAATTTCTGAACCATCATTGTACAAATTCACCAACTACACTTGTTTTGAAATATTATAGAAAATCTCAACAGAACATCAACAAAGGCAGTCATTATTCAAAACTTGCATTAAATTATTTTAAACAGGTATATATTTCTTACATTTCTTAATTTTAAATGATTGGTATATAGTATATAACAATTAACCATTGGCATAAAAGGTATCCATAAGATTTGGCATACTTAAAACATGTTTTTAGAATGAGAATATTTATTTATGCCTAATCTTCGAAACAAGAATGCCAAAAACAGTGTCTGCTATCTTCTTCAGATTAATTATTGTATTGTCTTTGGATTGAAATTGTCTTCAGAATGACAATAGAATGAATGTTGCACTTTGTCTTTGGAATGAAGCTTTGTCTTTGGAATGATGATTTGTCTTCGGAATGAAGCTTTGTCTTCGGAATGAAAATTTTCCTTCACAATGAAGCATCATCTTCAAAATGAAGATTTATCTTTAGAATGAAGCAGAATTTTCCTTCGAAATGGAGTTCTATATTTGGAATGGTGATTTACCTTCGCAATGCAGCTTGATCTTCGGAATGAGGATTTATCTTCGAAAAGAGGATTTGTCTTCGGAATGAGGATTTATCTTCGAAATGAAGATTTGACTTTGCAAAGAAGCATGATCTTCGGAATGAAGACTTGTCTTCGGAATGAAATCATAATCTTTGAAATGAGGTTTTATTTTTGCAATAGATCATAATATTCAGAAAGAGCATTCAATATAACATCTCCACATGGCATCCAAGCAAGAAAAGAAATGCGATCAAGTAAAAATTATTTTGGCTGCATACGATAAATGAACACGTGTCAGTTAGGATGTGGTTTGTTTTTGCACCCATTTAGAAAGTACCAGAATCACGGGGACGTGACCAACAATATGCCACCATTTTTTGATACTAATAAACATGCATGTGAAAGTCCGTAGGCAAAACAAAAAAACTAAAAATGAGTAAGGTGGATCTGACGGCAAGGACATCTGCGCAACCATTGATGGACATGTGTTCAAAGCAAAAATAGAAACACATGCCACCCTTATTTTTGAAGACATATTTGCTAACGCAAAATGATTACGAGGTACAATGCTCAGATTACGGTTCATTCCAAAGAAGAAAAATAGGGCAATTGAAAACTTGGAACCAAACCCTACAAGTCTACAAACACCAAAAACCAGAGATCCAACAAAGGAATAGTAGCAGAAGTGAGCGGTTTTTAACGTACCAAGATAGGAAAATGGGGCGAAAAATGAAAATGGAAACAGTGGATACCAGCCACCTCCGAGAAAATCCATAAGTGCTACAGATTTTTGGAGATGGAGGGCTTATGCCATTTTTGGATAAGTTTAATGGGTCCTCTGAAGATTTGGTCGGCATGTTCGCCCACACATTTAGAAACAACTGGGAACACATTAACGACATGACCATTGAGGTAACCCCTGAAGTTTTGAGTCAAATTAATGAGCTGCCATTAGAAAGTCTTCCAATTTCTAGGTCTGGAAAAAATACATTGGTAAATATAGTTAATCAATTTCTGGAAGAAAACGATAGGGAGCCAGAATATTTAACACATAATAACACATGCAAGGGGGTAAAAAGGGCCAAACTATAGGAACCCTGGGATGAAGTGGCCACATGGGTAATCAAATTTCTAACCTATGAAGGGCAGTATGTACTATTATCAGGGCATCATCTAAAAATTTTAAACCATCTCAGACATGGTAGGCAACAGCTAGAAGTTAGGGTAAATCTTCCCCTATACTTGCACCAGGAATTGAAAAACATGGAAAAAAGATATCAAGAAGGAAAAGGAAGCCCTCGCCACCATGGTCTCATCAAACTAGTTTGCCAGCACCATTTTAGAGGAAACCCTAGGAGCTTTGATAGTTTTTACTCTACCTTAAGTGATGTAATTTTTGGAGATGAGGATGAGGAGGAAGAAACAAATGCTTCTGATGCTATTGCAAAAGAATAAATAGCTTCTATCGAGGCTATTGCAGAGGAAGAAATAGAAACTACTACATAAGCTATTATAGAAAAATAAACACACCCAGCAGCAGCAACAGAACACCTTGCTCTAGAACCTTCAACCTCACGAGCCAAGAAGCAAAAGAAAAGAGGGTCTGAAACTAGAAGCATAATAGAAAAATAGAAGAAGGTCCATTTTTTTGAAATTATACCTGATTTGTTAGAATAAGGAAGTGAAGCACCTAGCCCAACAGGGGAAGAAATAACAAGGGAAACATAAGCATATGAAATTGTCCCCACAACCCCTGCTATCACCAAAAAATAAAGCAAAAGGAAGAAGTTTGCATCTAGAACTAGGAGGTCTACAAGACTCCACTTGAGGGAAATGACAGAATAGGTCATAGAAGAAGAAGGTGGAAAAAGTAGTCCAGATGTCACATAAATATAACCAGCCCCTGAAAACTTTCTAGAATTGCCTGAACATATAATTGAGGAAGAGGCTGGGCAAGATAGCTTAAAGGTGGCTACAATTCAACGGGCCATAGAAATGGTAGATACAATTATAGACAGTTTCATAGAGCCTCCTGAACAATATCAGACAACTTTTGTAGAGGAAGAGATAGTTGTTGAGTAGCCAACTGCATCTGACTTATCTGCATCATATTTTGAAGCAGAAACAAAGGAGGAAAACATCACAGAGTAGCTGAGAGCAGTAAGGAGTGTTGTCAAAACACAATCCAAATGGATTGAAGAGAGAGAAAACATCATTGAGATGCAGGAAAGAAAAATTGCAGAGTTACAGTAGGAAGTGGTAGAATTGAGAGAAAGGTTGTCACAGTCTAAAAAACAGCCAACTATATCCATTGATGAGGACGATTTGGCTCAATTGCTTGTGGATTTATCTAGGGTAGATGAATCTATTAAGGAAGACATAGGTGTTCATTCTAAAGTAGCATCCTTTCATTCTAAAGAAGTGCCTTCTCATTCTGACGCATTACCTTCTCGTTCTAAAGATACTTTAGAATTGGCAAAGAGCATAGCAAAAAATATTGGAGATGAGTCACCAAAACAGGAATAGTCCAAGAAGCAGCATGAAACTATTCAAGTAAGTACTCCTATTGATGTCCCTGTATTTCAAACTGTTACACCTTTAGTAGAAATATCAGATAATGGGGTGCAAGTGGAATTACTATCTGATGACAATCCAATAGAAATAGCATATAAGGGGGTACAAGTAGAATTATTGACAGATGATCAACTAGTAGAAGTGGTAGAAAAAGGGGTTCAAGTAGATTTGATACCTAGAGTTCCACCTGTAGTTAGACCACCTAATACTGTGTCCCTAGAATAATACAATGCAGACATAGCCAGTTGGGTGACTATGAGAAGATTACCACTAATATTGAAAAATTCAAATTGGAAGGAAAATAGCTAGAGGCAAAGGAAACAGAGATTCAAGAATTAAAAAAGAAGTGTCTGATTTATGTCAAATTGCTAAATTTTTAGTCCAATTCAGATGGCCAGCCAGATTTTACAGTTGTATTCTGAAGGAGAAATACCTCAGATGGCAGGTCATGAGGATTAGCTTAGGTCTACCATATAAATTGGACACAACTGTAGATTTCCTATAAGCATATTTTGACAACCCTATAGAGCAGAAAAATCTCCTATGTGAACTATTTTTACACAGCTTCTTTATTCCAAAAGAAGTAGAATTTCACCCTCAAATTTACATTGGAGATGTTCAATTGAGGGTATTCATGTCCACTTTGCAGAATCAATTTTATTGGGACCAGGAGAAAATTCAGAATAAAAAAATTGAAATAAGAGCTAAATTGTTAGTCAAAGAAATTCACCCAATTCACCCAATTATCACCAGACAACACTTCACCATGATGAACAGGGATGATGTAAAGAGGATGTACTTGACAAACTTGAGGGACTGTGTGACTAGATTCCAAAATTTATGTAATGACAATTTTGTGCCAGCATTATCAGTCTGTAGAAACAGATGGGTTGAACTTTCCATGTCTTTACAGAAAAGAGAACCCATCTCCCCCATCAACTTAGAATGGTCCAGAAGAAGGGCAGAAGGAGTAATACAGTTGATTGAAATCATGCAACATTATTGGATAGGTCTCAGATTTAGGCCTCCAACCATCATCACTCCAGTTCCATTCTACTTTGAAGAAGATGCCCAACTTGATGAATAGTTTGAAGAATGGCTCAGGAACCTTCAGGAGAACAGGGGATATTATATAGGCAAGAATTTATTCTATAGGTCATGGAATTTGAACATGGACATATGTGATTCCATAGCCCAACAGGATGCATGAGGACATTCATTAATATAAGTTGGGGGAAAATGATGAGGCCTGGAAATGCCTCAATCATAACATGTTTTGAACACTGAAATTGCCTACAAAATCTTATGTTTAATCTGATATGCTAGTTAAGTTAATTCAATATGTTGTGTATTAACTATTTGTATGATAAATGTATCCGAAATACTATATTCTGATTTTTACAGCTTTTTGCATAAGTTTTATGTTATTTTGTTGACTTGCTAAATGAGATATGCTTAGGTTGATAGCAGCATTTCACCAATCATGTCTTGATATGTCTCAAGCATTTATTTTACCTAAATCTGGAAACAGTGCAAGCAAATTGTTACTATGCAGCAAAAACTTGTTTTTCCCATGTAAATTCTAGCCAGCTGCCAATGAATGGCAAGGCATGGAATTCACATATGGAAAGAGATGAAGACCATTGAAATATGATCCTAGGAAATATCCCACATGAGAAATGCAGAGAAAATAATTTAAAGAGCACATATTTTTTCATTCCGAAGTCTCTTTGAAATGAACAGATATCTTCGAAATGAGAAAACATAGTGTCTTCGGAATGGGCGGATCTTCAAAATGAGAATTGTAGTCTCTTCGGAATGAGCCACTTATTTTCGGAATGAAAACATAATGTGCTTTTTGACTTGTTGATTTATTTATAATTTTGGAAAAAGAGAAATAAATATTGAAAAGGGTAAGGGAAAATATCTCCCATCTGACTTTGTCGTCCTTGCTGACCAAAGCCACCATTTATGGAAATATCAAGTTTTATCTTCTTCTAGGATAAAAATAGGAATTGTTGCAGGATAATAAGATTAGATCTTTTGAGATATTCTTAGTTTGTTAGTAGATCTTAGGACATCTATAAATATGGCTCCCATTCAGGTTGAGCTAGTAGAGGATAGAGAAAGCAGAGTAGAGAAATATAGGAGAAAATAGGCAATAATCATAAAAGTGACTGTTATGAGTCCTATAACAGGTTTTCAACAAAATTATTGTAATCATGTTCTTGAATCAATAAAGTGTACTATTTCTATTTCATATTGCTTGTAAATGAGTGTGAGTAAGATCTAGAGAGAGACTCATACCTTCTTCTAGACAAGGAGGCTGACCACTTCAAGACCTAGGAGGAGGACTAACAGCATGTTTTTATTTTGATTTTGCTACAACATAATGAGTTGTAGAACTTGTCATTTCATTTCTTTTTAAACAACTAATAGTATTTGCAATATTAGCTTATTTTATGTTTAGATTGATCTTATGATTAATGGTTTGGTTGTAATCTCCACTTTCAGCAAAGCTTTCAATTTATTGCAGACTGTCATTTCAAGAATTTACTATTTTCTATAATTTCTTGCATTTTGTGTTTTGTTGTCAATCCCTACACAGAAGATTGACAACCTTCTGTTACAGAGCCTTGATACGGTTTAATTTCTATGCTATAATTAGGTTTCAATTGCTACAAAATTAAATAGATTTCCTTTCTGCAATTATAATCAAACTTCTAATTCTGTAACTGTTATTTCTACAACATAATTAGGTCTCATTCTGCAATTGTAATTAGGATTTCATTTTTGTAGTTAATGATTAGTTTCCATTTCTACAACTATATTAAGGTTTAATTTATGCAATTTAGAGATAGGAATGTCCTAAATCCCCCACATAATCGATTTCACCAATAAGACCTATTGCTCTAGATTGACCTAAGTTATAACTCTGTTCACCCCTTCTTCCATAGATAGCCTTGTACACTACCCTGGATTGACAAATTCATTGAGAATTAATGATGTGTATAATGACTATGCATCACTGTCTCACACCCTTCGCCATCTGGCATACTTTGCAACTTTGCACAAACCTCTTCACATATTGCTGCAACTGTGGCCAATAGTAGTTCTCACTAACAAGGGCAATGGTCTTATCCCGATCAAAGTGTCCAGCCAACCCTCCACTGTGTTTCTCCTTGACTAGATTCTCCCTCATTGAAATCCTTGGAATGCATAATTGATTTCATCTAAACAACATTCCATCTTGGATTAGAAAATCCAACCACTTAGTCCTGTCCAAAGTAACAGGTGCCAAGCAAGCCCTCCGAGCCTCTGTAAAATTAGGATCTTCAGGGTACAAACCCTTAAGTTTGTCAAACCCTATAACTTCCAACTTCATTTCTATAAACAAACATTGCCTTCTACTTAAGGCATCTATAACTCTGTTTGACTTTCCGCTCCTATGCTTCAACACAAAGGTATAACTCTGTAGAAACTCATCCCACTTCAAGTGCCTCTGATTTAGCTTCCCTTGGCTATTAATATACTGTAAGGCTTGATGATCAATATATAGAACAAACTCTTTTGGAAAAAATAATGCCTCCACTTCTTTAGATCCTGAAATATAGCATAAAACTCTTGATTATAAACTAAATTCTTCTTCCTAGCATCATTGTGTTTCTCACTAAAATAAGCAATAGGTTTACCTTCTTGACCTCAATATAGCTCCTATGGCACTACCACTAGCATCACAATCTACCTGAAATACCTTATTAAAATCTGGAAGTGCCAAAATATGTTTCTTTGTGACCTTCTTCTTCAACATGTCAAAGCTCTTATCTACTCATAAGGTCCACTTAAATTCTTTCTTATCCCCTCTCATTGTTTCTGTAAGGGGTGCACAAATACTGCTAAAATTTCTATTTATTTTTTTGTAAAAACTTGCTATACCATGAAATGATCTTACCTCAGTTATGCTTCTTGGAGTAGTCCATTCAATGATAGCCCTCACCTTTTCTGGGTCCATTTTTAGACCTTCGGTTGAGATGAACAATCCCAGATACACTAACTCCTTCTTCACAAAACTACACTTCTTCAAATTAATCAACAACTGCTCCTCCCTCAGCTTCTAAAAAACCTTTCTGATATGCATCAGGTGCTCTTCTAGGGTCCTGATAAATATTAAAATGTCATCCAAATAGACAATGACAAATTTTCCTAAAAACTCCTTCAATACCTCATTCATCAGCCGTATGAATGTGCTTAGCACATTGGTTAGCCCAAATGGCATGACCAACCACTCATACAAACCCTCTATGGTATTGAAGGTTGTCTTCCACTCATCTTCTTCTTTGAAACGAATCTAATGGTACCCACTCTTCAGGTCAATCTTTGTGAAGTACTTGGCTCCACTCAAACAGTCCATAATGTCATCCATCCTTGGCAATGGAAATATGTATTTTATGGTGATCTTATTAATAGCTCGAGAGTCTATACACATTCTCCACTCCATATTTCTTTGGTGCTAGTACTGTAGGTACTGCACATGGACTCAAGCTCTCCTGAATCAGTCCTTTTTTAAGCAACTCTTGGACTTTCCTGTTTAGCTCCTCACTTTCTATAGGATTCATTCTATGGGTTGCCTTATTGGGTAAACTAGATCCTGGTACCAAATCTATATGGTGACTGATCTTCCTCATTGGTGGTAAACCCTCAGGCACATTATTTGATATAATATCTAGAAATTCTTCTAATAGACCTAATACTTATACTGGGGTATCTTTGCATTTTTCTTCCCTAAATCTAGGAATTAATGCATAGCACATATGCTCATGCTTCAAACCATCCAAAAACATTCTCCCTTCAACTAAACATATTTTAGCACTGCTACATACCTTTTAATCCACCTCCTTCAGGGGATTCAGCTTATGGTGCACTCCATTCTTTTTCAAGGAGTAAGTGTTGGCATGACCATCATGCAATGCACACCGATCAAACTGCCATGGCCTTCCCAACAACAAATGGCAAGCATCCATAGGCAGGATGTCACACATGACCTCATCATGATAATTCCTAATATTAAATTTTACCAAGAATTTCTCATTAACCAAAGCCCTATGGTCCTTCTATAACCATGCAATCCGATATGGATGTGGGTGTCTCTTCCTCTCTAATTGCAATTTGGTAACCATTCCTTCTAAAACTAGGTTATTTGTGCTACCATTTTCTATGATAATATTACAAATCTTACCTGCACATTTACACCTTGTGTGAAATAAGCTCTTCCTCTGATATGGGTCTCTCTCCTTATTCAAAAATGCTCTCCTTTTGATTAGCACCTTCAGAGTGATCATATTTAGCACCTTCATCAATGACCACAGCTCAGGCATTACCTTTAGGCCTCCTATTTGTCCTCTCTTGGTGTTGTGGACACTCGTATGCTTGATGTCCTTCACCATAGTGGAAATAGGTTCCACAAAATCCTCCTCTTCCAAACCCTCGTCCAAACCTTCCTCTTCCTCTCTGGTAAGCATTGTTCTAATCATGGGGGCGGTAAGAATTATCTCCCTTTTTGTCCTGACTACTGCTAGCTTCTCCATTCTTCTTATAATCTTCATTTCATCCTCCATTTTTTCTTCCACCAATTATTCCACCATGACCTCTTCCTCTTTGCTTGATCTCAAACCTTCTATTCATCTTCTCTTCAACCCTCAGGGCAAACTAGTAAGCATCCTCTATGGTGGTCATCCTGACCAGACTTAACTCCTCTTGAATACTTATTCGCAACCCATTAATATAACAGGCTACCTTCTCCTTGTTGGCTTCTGAATGGCTTGTTCTGATTACAATTTTATAAAACTCCTCTGTGTATTCTTTGACAGACTTACTTGATTGCCTCAAACCTTACATTTTCTTTAGTAGATCCAACTCATAGTCACCTGGGATGAACTGCCTCTTCAAATTCTCCAACATCCACTCCCATTTTGTTATCCTTTCTTTTCCTCTTTTATTTCTATCTAGTTGCACTCCCTTCCACCATATGCTGGCATGACCCTTTAGCTTGGTCGTAGCAAAATTAAAGCTATTAGGATTTTCAACCTCCTCATACTCAAAGTATTCTTCCAAACCATTGATCCATTCAATCAACTCCTCTGGATGAAGATTTCTAGAATATGTAGAAACCTCCATATTCGGTCTCTTTCCAATATGAGATATGGATCTTTATAACCTAGCTTTTGTAGGATCTACTGCATCTTCTTCTTCCTCAAACTGGTCCTCTTCTTCTTCAACTTCATCTTCACTACCTTCTTCTCTCCTTGGCTCAAACCCTCTACACAACTCCTCTTGTAGAGCCTAAAATTTCCTCTACAAAGCTCTAAAATCTTCCTCTGGCACCATATTTCTCCCACCACCATGGTTTCTTCATGGAGGTATTCTAATAACTTCTCTCACAAACCTTAACTATAGATCATGGTGTAAACTGCCTCACATCTGACTTACACACTCAGGAACTCTAGCTCTGATACCATTTGGTGTAGGTCACGTTACACTAGCAACACCAAACAAATGATACACAGGTATTTTTTCCTTTGAACCAGTCAGAGAATCAAACCTTTCATTAATTTCATGCCAAAAATAAGGATACAAGAGAAAATGCCCCTTTACAATTTTGAAAATTCCCTCAAATACCCGATTTTCCCTTTTTCCCACCTAAAACCATTAAAATTCAAATTTGAATTTTGGGGGCAACTTGTCGAGGTCATAACTTCGCACTCGTTGACCCGATTGACTATTACAACATGTTTTCGGAAACGGCATGAAACAAGCTAAGTGGGACAAACAATTGAATGTTTATGCCAAGGCTTGTGTCTAGCCAAAAATCCTCAAATTCAACCTCTAAGACCTTCAAAAATATCCTGCAAGTTAAACTAGTTTTACAAAATAAAAAAAAAATTACAATTTTTTTTTTCGGGTGATGCAAGATCACTCTTACACCACTGGATGCTCCTGCATCACATTAAGGGAAAAGGATCAATGAATAAGTCCTAATTTTCTTTTGTATTCTTTCCATTAGAAAGGCGATGCTAGGAACAACAAACCTCTTATTGTAGTCCACCCTAGAATACAGTGACCTTGATAAAAATTGTGTGGTCGTTTGTATACGTGAGGCCCAATTAGAGGTCATGTCATCGTAATTGCATTTTCATAACGTCATGTAGGGCATAGAATGCATACCTTTGTGAATTTGAAATGTTCCTTCTTATGCATATCATGTAGAAATGATCATATGAATGCTCTTTTATGCATTTGTCTTTATGCAAAGTAAAATGAACCACACACACCACATTTCATTGTAAACATCAGTGGCATTGGGATCTCACATCTAGCCCATTTGATTGAGACCAATAGTGGATGTCATTACTTCTTGGTTGGCTCATTTGAAATTGTATTATCGAGACCCTCTCATTGCCAAGGCCGATCAAAGAACTATCATATCCGTGAAAAATAGCACACACTCATCTTCAAAAGGGTGAATAGTTGTGCATGGTGTGCTGGGTGAGGGTTGGTAGTACCTATGCTACTTCATTGAGTATGGACGTCATTACAATATTCAGATTATGTGAGTATATAGGTGAAAGACAATTAAATTGAGAATAAAATCCAATGATTTTGCAAAACACGTGAGAGTTTCTCATACTAATACAACACATCTTGTAACAACATCAAATAGTTTAGGGCACATTTTAAAATTTAAAAATAAGATAAACATCATTGTATACCTTGTTTGATAATAAAAGATACATCTAGATGTTAGGTACACTATGGTGGATACATGGGGTGGTTGGAAAAGGTGCAATCCTGAGGCCAATGACCAAGCCCCAATCGATTCACAATTACACATGTCTAGTACTCAACCACATGAGCAAACTGAACGACATTCGACGAGCATTAGAGGAGACAACTCGACACGAGGGAATCCCATTGATCATACCCTTGATAGACTATCATTAGTACATATTGTTATACATAGATTAGAGCATAGGACTTCCCATCCTGAGTGTACTCCACTCGGAATGCATTATCGAGACCATAGTGCATGTGCATCCATGGGATCGGCCAAAGAGTATGTCATGCAGGGGACCATATTTGTACCCATCTGCACTAAGTATATAGGGTGTACTATACCCCCACCTTTTGAGTATATAAGGAATAGAGGTCCACCCATTCAGGGGTAATAATACAGACTCCCTACTTAGCGCAAGTCTACCCATACTCCCATACGTACTATAGCATGCAAGATCACCATCGATATGTCGAAGGTGGGAGTTAATGGAACACCACCCCATAATAGATGGAAGTCTAGATAGTTAGACAATCTAGGTAGTGTGCTAGAGCAGCTAGGCTACAAGCCTTCGGCTTCACCCACTCGTACTTTGAGTGAGCATAGCGGGAGCACCATTAGAACTACTAGAGAGCATGGAGAGGCTTCTAAGCTCCCTCATGTCTCACATCCACCATCCACGCAAGGTTCCATGCAGCACAAGACACAATACGATGTCTATGTCATCTTCACAAATAGAGGCAAAAGCACAACACATAAGTCCTATGGATACAGAACCCATAAGGTCTCTCATATAGAGCAAGCATATCAAAGGCCTCTGACGATTGACCAGGTCGAAAGATCATATCGATTGGCCTCTGAGCAAAAATGCCAACTCCTCTAAGATCAATTGGAGTATGATCGCCTAGAGAGGTAGCACATCGAAGATGAAGATCTTTAGGTTCAGAGACTTACTAGACAAAATTTGTATGAGCAGCACTTGCACGAGGAGTGCATCCTCACTTAGAAGGAGCGTGTAGACCAGGAATATAGGTTGGCTAGGACCAGCCTATACTCTCAAGACAAACGTAGAGAGCATGTGTATAGGAAGGATTTTTCACAAGATGACATGTACCATGAGCACGCAAGTTTTCACACTCATATCACTTCCCATCATAGAGAGTGATCGCCCTCAGTCAATAATCAGAGGCAGCAACATCATGAGGAGCAAGAGGGGAACAGATGCAACCAAGAATATCCTAAGAGTTCCCAAGCTGAGGAGCAGGAAGATAAACACCCTCCACCTCGACAGAAGAGGAATGTAAATCCTAGACCACCTCTGTGCTAACTTAGGGAGGAGGACTTTCTATATTCTGAGGCTTACAAAGCTTTGGCTGAGAAGGTAAAGGCAATCAAGAGACAAGGCGTAGCTGTCCAAAATATGACATTGAGAAAAAATTAGAATGAACCTTTAGATCCCTCAATACCTATGCCCCCATACCCAAAGCATTTTGAGATGCCCAGGTTGGACAAATTCAAGGGTGATAAAGAAGTGCAAGAACATGTCACGAGATTTCTGGATGCTTGCTTCCAGATAGAGAACAATGATGCACTATTGTTGTGTACGTTTGTCATAAAACTCTCTCGGCCAGCTTGAGAGTGGTTTAATCAGCTAAAGAAGCACATCATAACAAAATTTGAGTAATTAGCTTATGCATTTCTTGAACACTAATCCTTCGATGTCAATAAATAGGTCAACCTTTCTGATTTGGCTGAGCTAGCTCAGCACGACGATGAGCCAATAGAACATTACGGGAAGAGGTGGAGGAGATTAATGGTAAAGTTGCCATTCTTGATCCCTACCATAGAATTAATCATGCTAAGCACATCTCGCTACTATTATAGCTACAATAGTATGCCACATTCAAAGAAGCTTTGGTGCAAGCCAAGGTAATTAAGGATATCAAGTTGCAAGAAGGCAACTTGAAGCTAAAAACCATGAAAGAGGGATATAATAAGAGTACCTCAAAGCAACAGGGCAAGAAGACCCATGTGAATCAGGTGGTACTAAATCTCCAAAATAAGAATAAGGGGTAAAAGAAACAGAATTATGAAGCCCATCCTCCTCCTTCGTAATACGACCAACACAAAAATAACTACAAGGGCAAGAACAAAGAGTAATGCCCACCTCGCATATTTACACCATTGACGGAATCAATGACAAATATTTCGTTAGCTCTGTGAGGACAAGGCAATAAGATTGCTCAAATTCAATATGGTTGATCCAAATCAGCCCAAGCCTAAATAGTATCAGGAAGAGTTGTTTTGCATATTTCATAGAGCGAAATGCCATGACATCGAGGTGCATTGGTCCTTCAAACACATTGTGCAAAATAGGATAGACAAAGGAGATCTTGTAGTACCAGGAAATTCTTAGGTGCCATACAACCAAAACATGGGGATTTTTAAAAATCCATTACCAAAACCATGAGGCACCCTATAACCACGCTGGCCAAGTCAATCAAGTACAAGTCGAACCACCTAACCAGGGGTTCATCGGCATGGTCAATGTTGTTACTAGATATGGGAGGTATGAACATCTGAATAAACCTCATGCTACCATTCAAATACAAGCCACGCCCTAGCAGCGGTAGGCACAAAATATTCTAGGCCCACCAACGAGACCAGTGGTGACCATTAGGAGTAGGCTGGTTCAAAACCTGTAGACAACTCCTATGAAGTTATTGATATATGAGCTTATACAACAGTCCCCTAGGTACAGGGAGAATCTTGTCGACATTATGAGATCCATTGAGGTACAGTCCTAGGATGCACAGGCATTCATGAACTTCATGGGGCACATACAATAGTACCAAGAACCAATGATCCAATTATATGATAACAAAGTGAAAATGGTTTCTACAAGCATGGCTAACCCACCACTACAAATCATTGTATGTGTTAACCATGTGCCATTCAAAAGGGTATTTATTGACACTAGTTCGTCGATCAATATAATCATGACTAAGGCACTGCACCATTTGAAACTGCCTAAATCACTCGTTGTACCAACCACCTTTATATTGTGAGTATTTAATGATGCACTATGCTCTACGGTTGGCATGATTGTCCTACCTATTCAGGTGGGACTAAAGACCATTCTTATAATGTGTCATGTGATAGAGGGTGCCTTGCAATATAACATCCTACTAGGGAGGCCTTGGATTCGTGAAATGCACTATTTTCCCTTGATATTGCATCAGTGTGTCAAGTATATACATGAGGGAAAAGTTCACGTGGTTTCATGAGATGAAGAACCATTCAAGTTCATGAACTTAGCAGATTTTCCAAGGGGTTTCATGACCCTATAAATGCACTTGGACATACAACCCACATCGTCGATGAGGTTTCCAAGAGGTAAACAAGTGGTGCATGTTCAACCATTGGTATATGTATCAAAAAGATTTGTATATACCATTGCCACTTCTCTAAGACCGAGTGCATCGACAATGCATCGAAACAACAAGAAATTAAAGGTGAAATTGGGTAGGAAAGAAGTAAATAATGCACCTGAACCAGTCACCACTAAGGCTGCCACTCCCATGGAGGTGGAGGAAACCCAATATCAAGTTGAGGAAGCACCTCAGCCTGCTTTGCCTACATTATCCATAGGGTCATCTTCACCCCAGGTGACTATTCACCTAGCCAGCACAGGTCTGGGTGATTATCTTGTGCAAAATGTGACCTTTGGTCCTATTTTAGAGACTGTACGAGACATGTGCTGACCAATATCCCATCGATACCTACTTGGATACATAGTACCATTGGGTGAGCCACCCAACCAAACAAACTTTATTTATGTTGGGTTGGATCAAGTTCCAACATGGGCACCCATGGAGGTGGATGATGACGAACAGTTTGCGGTGAACATTCAGTACTTTTCTAACCCAGAGTATGCCATGCACATTTTTAAGCTCTATAATTGGTATGGATACGACCTTGGTCTTTTCGAACAAGGATGAAGAACCCCTCTTAAACCACGTTATCGGTTGGCAATTGATAGGTTCAAATTGGGATTACAGATTTAGGGACATGATGATTTACTCGCTGCATCATTGGATCATTTGTACCTAGGTCTAGGGGATGACATGGATTTTAATATGTATCATCCTAACATGTCTAGCCTTCGGGGCAACAACCCAATGGTTTCAGTCATCACCATTGAGATACCGGAGATTGAACATGAAGAGTTCTTGAAGAATAACCCCAGAGGCATCCTGGGTCATCAAAATTGTATCACAACTGATGATACCCGTATGCAGGGACACAACCCCATCATTCTAGGTGATCTCAATTTAGGATATATTTGTAGTGAAGATCTAGAGAAGTCCACCTCCTAAATGATCAGACCAAGTTATGATGCAAATGGCGAGTCCTCAAATGATGATCAATCCAAAGAGAAAATTTATCGAGCCTTCGTGTTTCCGATATTTCTATGGAATTTACTGCCTAGAGAGCAATTAAATGAGATACAAGAGCATTTCATGGTCGATAGTGACTATGAATATGAGATAGAGCAGGCCTACTTAAGGCCTTGTCTAGCTAATCTCCTAATATTCATGGACACAATAGACTACACTGCTCAGTAGCAACCATGGCAATGAGGTTGAGATGTTCGATCTAAGGCTAGTATATCTGCTACATCTATTGCCTATAAAGTCAGAGTATGTTATAGAAGATGGGCATCTTAACATAGATCGCTCTAAAGAGGAAGTATATCTAGTTTTTGCATCGGTGTTGTATATACGATCATTTTATCTGGTCTATCTGAATAGTGATGATAGCGATCGCAAAATTAGATACATGGGGCCACATATGGCAGATTACCCCTTGCATATGGGGGAAGTGAAATATTATATCTTCACAGTGATGATGAGGATTCATTGGAGATGGTCTATTTTGGGCCTCATCACCTGCATAATAGGAATCCACCTTAGGGTCCGCCACCTATTACAACTACGGGTTTGCGTCAAGAGATAAATATCTAGTGCTGCCTTAGGGAAAGAATAAATCTAGAAGAGGAATATCAAAGGCTATTTCCCCATTTGCGTACTTATGCCGAGTTGCTTGAGCTGATATATTCCATTTTGCAATCAGTGCACAAAGAGGATCCAGTTGTCCAGGCATTCCACAGGGAGGACCCTTTCATCCCTGTGCCATTCGAGCCAGATCTTGGGTACGAAAACTACACAGATGATGTAGAGTTAAGTCCGTGTGGTCCTGGAGACCAATTCCATTCCATTAGCATGGGCTCCATTGATTTGACCACTCCACTCTACAATCCAACAGATCCGTCCAAGCCATTACATCTAAACATGGATGCTATCGATTGGGATCGCACTAATTCACCAATAGAGCCTGAAGATTTCTTCCCGAATGAAGAGATGTTGCAACCATTTAATTTTGGACCAGGTTGCACTTATGATGTCTATCATGCTAAAAATAATTCTAGCGAAGAACATATAAATCCAACTAATGACATCCATTTGATCCCTACGCCTCATCAGCTTGAGGAGGGATCCCATATGTTAGTAGAGGAAACCTTCAAAGTGGATATCGATAACGACCCCACCAATCCAAAGAAGGTTAAATTTGGAATCGCTTTTATTAATGAATCGTTGTTGTATTGTATGGGGAACCCAACAATTATTTAATAATTATATTCTTCGATGCCTCAACTATACCAAATGAAATGCCTATTTCTATGAGTGTGAAGGTGTGATAAAATGTCACAACCTTTGTGAAAGAGAGAGTGATTAAATAATTAACTAATAATGTGATTAGTATGGTGGTTAGGAGTAGAATCCTAACATGCCACCTTCATTAAAAAGATCTTTGTCCTCAAATCTCAAAGTAAGGAGCTTCGTCGCTTGTTTTCCCAGTTGAATTTGTGCATGTTCTTGTACTATTTTAATGTCACTTTTTTGAATGCAAGGATATATTGAAGGTCAAAGTATTAGTGGGGGGTTGCTAGAAAGAATAGTAGAATCTTCCTTAGGAGAATTTTGATGACAGTAGGCTTCCTATTTAGCTGATTATTCCTGTGTAGAATGAAGGGAAAATAAAGGTGCACTCACTCTTTTGCCTCCTTTCTGAATCAGGCTGCCTATACGATGAGAACTCACTATTGGCGATGAACTTGTGTGTAGTTCTTTGAGAGTGTATGTCTTGCCTTCATTGTTTACTGCATGGATGTCTACCTCATCTTTTCATGATGCATCAAGCACTTCTTGCACATCGATCTTATTTCCTTCATTGTTATGATCAGGTTCTTTGGTCATGTTGTGCACATCTTCCTCACCTTCTTCCTCTATGGAGTGACAAGGATCAACTATATTCATTAAATACAATGTTTATGTAGCACAATAATGAAGGTTCCCAAATTTCTCATCACAAGTATAGCAGAGGTCGTTCGCTCATCACTCCTCCATTTCTTGTAGGCTAAGGTACTTAACTGGCAAGGGTTTGTGTTTTGGAATAGTGTGCATGAATGTTTATTTATCAATAGGTTGCTCCCCATGTTGAAGTTGAACATTGAATGTATCGTCGGCTAACAAGGCTAATCCAATGGCTTCATATAGGGTGCGAGGAGTGTACATCATGATATTCACTCTAATTTCTTCTTTCAATCCATTGATGAACCCACTTATGAGGACTGATTCGTCCAACCCTGTGATGCAATTGGTGATATCCTGGAACTAAATTTTATATACCCTCACTGATGTGATTTGACGTAGGTGGGCAAGATTAAGTAGCAAAATTAGGTTGGTGTCATGATATATTCTTCCATCGGCAATTTCTTGCATCACTTCTTTCATTTCTTTTGAAACCTCTTTCGAGACCTCTTTCACAATATCCTTTGCCACTTCTTGTGACCTTTGTCCTTTTGTCGATGCCAAAGTTTTCCAATGATGCAAACCGTAGCCATCGATGGGTAAAATTTATTTTAAACCTTAAGTTTATACTCTAATTTTATACGATTCCATCGTTAACCTGTGTCTTTTCCAGAAAACTCTACAAGCGACCAATTTTTTGGTGATTTCTTCAGATTTGATGTATTTGTTTTTTTAATTTGTGCTTGGTCGAATCACTCTGCTAGTCTTCAACAGACATACTTCCAAATTTTTTATAACTTCTCGCTTTTCTTTTCTGCTGGATTAGGTTACTGTTTCATCCTTTTGCTGAGGTAGACGTAGAAGAGACTATGACAACCTGTTCGTTCACTATAAAAAAAAAAAATCAGAGTTTATATCCGCTTATTGCACTATCGCAGCGTCATAACTCACAGCCGATGTCAAAAATTTATATTATGGTGGAGCTCTATTTTTTATTTCGTTGTCGGTCTGTGTTATCATAGAGTAATACGATGTTGTGAGGTAGACCCATACTCACTTATGACAAGGTGGCACGTAAAGTGGAGACGGTGGTTGTGTGGGGAAAAAAAGTTGGATTGAACTAGCTCTGATCCAGATGTAGTGAACCCAATAGAGAAAGATTGATTATAACGCTAGAATAATAAAAAGGAATCACTTTTATTAAGGAATAATTGTTGTATTGTATGGGGAACCCAACAATTAATTAATAATTATATTCTTCGATGCCTCAACTATACCAAATGAAATGCCTATTTCTATGAGTGTGAAGGTGTGATCAAAGGTCACAACATTTGTGAAAGAGAGAGTGATTAAATAATTAACTAATAATGTGATTAGTATGGTGGTTAGGAGTAGAATCCTAATAGAGTCTCACTCTAGATGAGCACGCTAGCATCATCCCTTTGTTGAAAGAGAGACCTGACCTTTTTGCTTAGACATACAAAGATATTCTCAGTCTAAACCCAAAGTTGGTTACTCATAACCTTTCGTTAGATCCATCCAAGAATCCCGTCAAGCAGAAGCTTAGAAAGATGCATCCAATAGTAGCATTAAGGCTGAAAGACGAATTGCAAAAATTGTTGGATGTAGAATTTGTCATTTCCATCGACTATCCATAATGGGTATCCAATATGCTGCCTATAGGAAAACAAGATGGAAGGATTCGTATTTGTATAGATTTTAGATATCTCAGCAAGGCAACACCCAAGGATTCATTTTTGTTTCCCAATATTGATGCTCTAGTAGAATTTACTGTCGATCATGAAATGCTCTCCTTAATGGATGGTTTTTTTGGTTATAATCAAATTTGGATTAAGCCCGAAGACCAGCACAAAACTATGTTTATAATGCCATGGTGAAAATTTCGCTATAAAGTTATGCCATTTAGTCTCAAAAATGTTGGTGCTACATACTAGCGGGCCATGACATACATTTTTCATGATTATATGCACAAAATTTTGGAATATTATATCGATGATTTGCTAGCCAAGTCATTGCTACGAGAAGAGCATGCGGAGGTTTTGATAAAATTCTTCAATTTCCTGATAGAGCACAATGTCAGGATGAAACCTAAGAAGTGCGTATTTGGTGTAACTTCTGGAAATTTTTTATGGTTCATTGTCTCCAATATAGGCATCAAAGTACACCCAATGAAGGTCAAGGCCATTTTGGAAATCTGTCCTCCCACCAATATTAAGGAATTAAGGAGCCTCCAAGGCAAGGTAGCTTTGATAAAATGATTCATCGCCCAACTATCAGATAAATATCGACCCATGAATTGATTGCTACATAAGGTTGTCCCATTCAACTGGGCTGAGGACTGCAAGGTAGCCTTCACTAAGATAAAGCAATACCTGACAATGTTGCCAGTGTTAGCTCCACCAAGGCCAGAAGAGCCCTTTCTACTATATATCGGCAACATACTTTGAATTATGGACCATGTTGGCCCAAAAGAACATACAAGGTAAAGAACAAGCCATATATTACATTAGCCAAACCTTGGTGAGTTATGAGCTAGGATATGCATATGTGAAAATGCTATGTTTAGCAGTAGTGTTTGCTACCAAGAAATTACGACACTACATGTTAAGTCACACGACATATGTGATATCAAAACAAAATCCTTTGCAATATATGATGAGCAAGACATATCATAATACACATACTGCAAAGTGGATCATTTTATTGATAGAATTTGATCTAGAATTCGTAAGCCAGAAGTCCATTAAGATATAGGTCATAGCAGATCAGTTAACTGAGGTGCAACTGTCCAATAAGAAGCCTCTAAAAATTGAGCTTCTAGATGATGCAATTTTTGTAGTATTCGAAGATCTTGAACCTGAAGAACCAGATAACAATGCTGATATGACTATGTTCTTTGATGGTTCAAAGTGCAAGCAAGGATCTGGCACAGTGATAGTGTTTTTCATCCTACAAGGAGCTCCAATGCCCTTGTCATTCAAAATAGACTTCCTATGCACCAATAATAATGCTGAATATGAAGCCCTACATTTGGGTCTTCATACCGTCATCGCCATGAATATCAAGAGATTAAACATCTTTGGTGATTCCCTGCTCACAATTAACCAAGTGAAGGGACTATTTCAGTGTTGATTTCTAGTACTAAAAGCCAATAAAGATCTTTTTGCCACATATCTGGCTAAACTAGAATGGTACGACATCGATGCAATCCCTTGTTCATCAAATAGATTTGCAGACACCATGGCTTCTTTGGGATCCTTAATGCGTCAAAATCCATCTATCGACTTCACTACCATCCATGTCAAGATGCTCTCACATTCTACAGTAGAGCGTACAACCTTTGATAACAAATAATCAGTCAACATGATTAGTGTGGAACCAAAACCTGATTGGTTTTGCAAAGCTAAAGACTTTATCAAGAAAGCACCCTAGGGATATTTAAACTCCAAGAGTCCTACAGGGATTGGCAACACCATTCATCATAAGGTTGTCTCCTAGTCTGCATTTGCAAAAGTAAATATGCAATGGGTATAGGTTGTCTTAGCGGTCGAAGCTGAGGCTCATCAGAATTGGATTTCATAGATTCAAGACTTCCTAAGACTTGGTTTTGTCCTAGAGGGACTGTCACGTGTCGCAAGATGCACATTTAAATAGAAAGTGACTAAATTTGTCTTGATAGGAGATATTTTGTACCATTGAAGTTACGATGGAGTTCTCCTTCATTGTCTTGAGCTCCAAGAGTCATCTTGGGCAATTTTAGAAGCTCATGATAGTACGTGTGGTGGTCATTTCAGTGGCATGGCCATCGTCAAGTGTATCCTTTGAATGGGTTATTATTGGACCACTATGTAGAAGGATTGCAATGTGTATGTTAGTAAATGCGTAAAATGTTAGCATCATGCTAATCTTACGCACCTACCATCACAGGCCTTACAGTCCATCCAAGCGGCTTGGCCATGTTCTCAGTGGGGGTTTGATCTAATTGGCAAGATCTCTTCTTCATCATTAGGATGACATACATTAATCATTATTACTACTGAGTATTTTACAAAGTAGGTGGAAGCCATTCCATTAATAATGACCATGGTAGCTCGCATAGCAAAGTTCATAATGGAGCATATCGTAAGTTGTTTCGAGGTACCATCCAAAATAGTTTCGAATAATGGAACTTCTTTTAAGAAAAAAATTGTGTGAGCTTTAAATTTTAAGTATCGCATCAAACGTAGTTTTGCATCTCCATATTATCCATAGGCAAATGGGCAATCTAAGGCCTCAAACAAGACTATGGTAGTCATATTGAAAAATACAGTGCAAGAACACCACAAGGATTGGCATACACAGCTGCCCCTTGCATTATGGGCTTATAGAACTAGCATTCAGACTCCCACTAGGGAAACTCCATTTTCACTAGCATACGAATCTGAGGCCATTATGCCCTTAGATTTAGAAATTCCAACACTATGCATCACATTGAAAGAGTTCATCGATGACAACATCGTGTGGCAAGCTCACATAGATCAACTAACGTTGCTCGATGAATGTCGTGTAAATGCCCTTAAGCATCTCCGAGTTTATTAGGAGTGACTCAAATGAGCTTACAATATCAAATTCCACCAAAGAGATTTTGAAGTTGGGGATCTTGTGCTAAAATAAAACCAATAGAACTCAAATTTTTCACCCGATATGCAAGACAAATTTATGGCTAATTGGCTAGGACCCTATATCATATCTAAAAATATTGGTCTAGGTACCTATCGCTTGACATCGCTAGGGGGTGTTGAGGAGCTTGAACCTCTCAACATCATCCATCTTAAGGCATTTTATGCTTAGAGAGCATAGAAAAAAAATCTCCAAAGGCATCTATAAGCCCTTTGGTCAGCCAAAAGGCACCAAGGATTTCTAAAATCACTTGGTCAATCCAAAGGCTCTAAGAGTTCCTATAATTACTCGGTCATACCAAAAGGCTTCAAGCTCTCATTTGAGTGATTTGGTCATGTTAGAAAAAGCTCCAAAGGCATATGTAAGCCCTTTGGTTAGTCAAAAGGCACCAAGGATTTCTAAAGATCGCTTGGTCAACACAAAGGCTCCAAGAGTTCCTAAAGCCACTCGGTCATCCCAAAAATGCACCAAAGTTTTCTAAAGTCATTTGGTCAACCCAAATTTTTTGAGGGTTTCTTAAGGCCACTCGGTCATCCCAAAAAGGCATCGAGGATTTCTAGAAATTGCTTGGTCAACCCAAAGGCTCTAAGGGTTGCTTAAAGTGACTCGATCATCCCAAAAAGGCACCAAGGATCTCTAAAATTTCTTGGTCAACCCGAGGGCTCTGAGAGTTCTTATAACTTCTCGGTCATCCGAAAAGGCTTCACACCCTCTTGCTAAGATTTTTGTCAACTAAAAGGTTCCAAAGGTGTCTATAAGACATTTGGTCAATTCAAAAAGCTCAAAGGATTTCTAAAAATCACTTCGTCAACCCTAAAAATATTTAAGGGCATATATAATCATCGTTTTGTCAAATATGAAAGCTCAAAAATGTATAAAAATTTGAAAATATATAAAATTCCAAAAAAAATTGGTAAAGCATAAAATCCAAAAACATTTGCTTTTGCAGTTTGCATTTTCATATATGCATTCACATCATCATATTGCATTTAGGCATTTTTCATCCGTTGCATTCCACAATAGAGTGTAATGTGTCTATCAAAATCTTACAAATGATCACACATTTGTGTTTCATCATGCACCCTTGACTTTATCATAATTCATTACATTCATACACGATACCTATTACAGAGAAATATGTATGTGTATTAAGTTTTCCAGTCACTCAACCATACCTAGTGGGTTCTTTAGATATTGTAGAAAGCTTGCTTTGCTATTATATACAAGGTCATTAGTTGGGATAGTGATTCAACATATCAAAATCCCTTCACTAAGCAAAACAATATAAAATCTTGTTAAGAAAAGAGAGGATAAAAGTTGCGAAAGCAGTCTTAGGTATCTAGAGAGATGGGTTTCACGACCTGCTTATCTTGAAAATAGTCGGTTTAGAAAGGTGTACTTTGGCAAAAGGATAATAATTTTCCCTTTAAATACCAAAGTTACAAATTTTAAATTCCAAGTTACAAAGTGCAAAAGTACAAATTTCAAGTTCAAAATGTAAAGTGACATAGTGATTCAAAAGCACTATAAAAATCCCTTTCTCATAGAAAATGGTAACACATGGACTAACAGTGATTTTTATCACTACATATGAGCAAGTAAGAAGGGTGAGAACTTGAATCCATGGATTATCCACCTTTTGAAATCCATAGAGTGATTCCTGATTGCAACAATGGGTTGGAAGAGTCCTGCCTGCAATCAGAGGGGTAGTTCTAATGGGTGATCCCCAAACGTAGCAATGGGTTGAAAGAGTCCCACTTACATTTGGAGGGGTAGCCCTGATGAATTTGCAATATGAGCTAGCTCTATGTACCTAGGATTATCTAGTTGTATAATTCTAATCAAAGCTGAAACAAGGATGGTATGATTATATGAGGAACCCTATCTCAAATATGGGTTGAAAGAGTCCTGACTGACATACGGGGTATGCTTATGATATATCTGAAAATACTCACATGCACAATAGGTCTAATGAATAGTTGGGTCTGTCATAGCAAAAGCCTTATCCAATAAAAGCCTTGTACAATTAGAATGTGATTTTTGAAGAAGTCTACTAGGGTGTTTGAGTTTCAAATAAAACCCACAAAAAAACTCTCTAATTTCAGCAAGATACGAACTATCATTAAACATCAAAAATACGAGTCATTCATTCATAAAAATGCATTTTACAAAGCACAATCAAACATATAGGATAGATACCGCATGAATATCAAAAATGATGTTTAGACGACCACTGACTATATACTGCAGAAAATAAAAATATACAGAATGACATATTCATTCATTAGCATTATACCAATCCATTTCACTGCATTTCATATATGGGTTATTAATTGATTAAGTTTTTGTAATGAGAATTATAAATTATTTTTCATGATTGTCATACATTCTGTCGTGTCACATTTTAAAATTGATATACACAGTTTGCATTCATTATTTATGTTTTAAGTGATTAAAGCATACAGGTTCATTCCCATTAGATTACGATTATGTACATAATGGTCACCATACATTGCATAGCATGCCATAACTTCATAAAAATAAATGCATGCCCACAAAGCAAAAATAAATATGCATTCAAAATAAATACTACATCCATTTTCATCCATTATATATGGCACATATAATCATATAGATCATTGCATAACATCATCATCATAAAACAGATAGCTATCTAGTGCATGTCATCCATACATTGCATCATATAAACATTGCATCATATCAACATAGCATCACATAAGCATTGCATCCATGTGCATAAAATAAAAATAAAATAAAAAATTGAACAATAGATACACATAATGAGCTAAAATGATCAAGTCATATATATATATATGTGTCCAACAGAGTACATAAGGAGTGCATCAATATGCCCGTACACCACAAAATGTGTAGGTCCTCGACCTTACACTCAAAATTAGTATAACATAGCAATAGTATAGTCTGCATCTAGCAGAGCCCATGTCTAGTCTGCTCCCCTTGTATCGGAGCTCTCTTTGCCTCCCTTAGCATTGTGCTCTGGAGCTTGCTCTCTTGTCTACGTTGGCACCTATGGTGGGTCCTTCTATGGGTCTTGCCTACCTCTAAATCCTAAGGAACCTAGCACACAATAAACTGGTAACTACAGTAGGCTAGTCCCGTGACTGGTGGCCCCTGAAGTTTGTCTTGCATCCCTAGGCCTGGCATGCGATGTCACCCCATATGTGCTAGAGGACCTATGCATCCTCTCACTCCTATGCGTCTTGTGACCCAAGCTCGCCATAGACTACCCTGAGGTCCTAGACCTAGTACACTGAGACTTTTAGGAGAAAGGATCTGAAGGAACCTGTAGCCTATGCATCTCAATATAATTGACTAGCTGATCAATACGAGCAAGTCAGGCTACGTGCATATCATTGATCCTCATGATCATACTATGTAGTCGCTCCACCTTAGTCATTGGATCCTGTGTAGCTACTAGTGCTAGCACTAGTGCTACTGAAGACCCCATAGTAGCCTGAGGAGGTGGCATATCCCCCCTTGATACCTGTAGTAGATCCCTCTCTACCTTTTTTGTAGTCCACTATGTTTGTGCTAACTCTAGAGTAGTATAAAATCTCTAATCTTGGTCCTCTGCATCTATGGCCCATGTAGTCAGATATTGTATCTAATCTTACACCTCAGTAAGGTGCCTATCCTTGTCAGCTACTCTTGCCTCCAGAATGGCGATGGTAGTGTCTCGCTCTAGCTATTGCATATGGAATCACCCTAGCTGACTCTACAAGTCAACCACCTAAGTTAAGAGCTGATCCTCTACACTATTATGAGGGACCTCACCCTCCTCTAGAGCCTCCTCATCGATATCAACCTTAGGAGACTCCTCGATGATGGTTGTTGCACCCCAGCCACCCTTTGTCCACTAGTGCACCCTGCACCCATCAGGATCTACCTCTACCTTTTCCTGATCTGGATCCTGACCTAGAGCCCCTATGCTATACCATCTAAACATGGACCACCATCCATCATCCTATGTAGTGGTCCCAGCAGTATCGACTCTAGTCTCCTAGTTGTTGTTAGTAGAATCTCCCAGAGGCTCCAAAATGATCCTTTATAGATCATGCTCAGCAACCAAGCGTCAGTACTTGAGGGGGATATCTAGAATATCCTGCATGAGCCTAAACTATTGCAGGACTTGAGAGTAGAATTGGTACTCTCAAATCTTAGCCTTATGGTCGATCATCCATCTATCATGGTGTGTTTGTCTCAACCACTGGCCCTCATTTGGCCACACTGGGAAATCCATGTAGGGCCACCACTGAACATCATTCGGGCCAAGTGTCATGAACTAAGTGATATAGTGCTGGATTTCACCATCATGGATCCTACTATGGGTACCCTCCTCCTCACGAGGCTAGCAGGTGACATAACATTGATGATCATCAGCAATAGCAGTAATTTGTAATGGCATATCTACATGATGCTCGATTTGAATGTGTTGCCACCCCCAAATTTGTAACAAAAGACTACAGATGAGGCCCTTACGACTACATTCTGTAATCTAGTATAGCCCTCTATAGAGCTAACATAGTAGGGTGCTCCTCCAAGCTAGAAGTAGAGGCACCTCTGTAGAGCTCTGTAGCACCTTCCAAGCGATGGATAGGAGGTTCCAGGGAATCCTTGCACCCGAGGAG
This sequence comes from Wollemia nobilis, assembly GCA_028583015.1. NCBI lineage: Eukaryota > Viridiplantae > Streptophyta > Pinopsida > Araucariales > Araucariaceae > Wollemia > Wollemia nobilis. The sequence goes on along the minus strand of JAQPPZ010002041.1, from coordinate 796,718 downwards.
TATGGGAGCACAATCTATACTATCAGGTGCATAAAGAAGGATTCCCATGTAGTGAAGATGTTCTTGTGATACCATTCACCAATGTGTACCCCTCCATGGTCTATCGCGTCTTGAGAATCCTAGCTCTGGTCTTCGAAGATAGTGTCAAAAATAGTCTCCTTTACCCTGGAGGTAGAGGAGACGATAGACTCATCATAAATAGTGATCATGAAGATCCTGTAGACATCCTTTAGAGTAACAGTAATTTCACCTATAGGCAGGTGAAATGTGTTGTTCCACGCATTCCAGCACCAGGCCAACGCAGTTAGGTAGGCTTGATCTACCATAATAGTGGGCAGATCCATGACATATCTGAACCCGACAACTCAAAACCAATCCTGATCATCATCAGATAAAGCCTCATGGAGAGTATTCAAAATATTCATCTCTCTTGCTCTAGAGGTCAATATCTGGAATAAAAAACATAATATAAGATAAAATCTAGCTAACTAGAGCTTAAAAAAAAAAATAATAAAATAAAAGCAACAACAACAAACCGCAACTGAAACCTGCGGTCCCCAATTTTCAAATTGGGAATTGCAGCTAAAACCTGTGGTCCCTAATTTTCCAAAGAGGAACCGTAGATACCAGCTACAATTTAGGAGTGGCACCCATTTTGGGTACCCTCCTAGACCACTACAACATAAAATTAAAATCCTAAAGCTAGCCTAAACTAGTGGGGTTCATTATTAGTAGTTTAGTGAGGTCCATTATCTGCATTACTTAATGTAGTTAATTTTACTGGTATTGAGTGAGTGGTCTCAGTTTCGAGTTACCTTTCCCACATCCTAGCATTGACTAGAAGATGGCTAATCAGGATCTCCCATCGAGTTTGAGGAGTGTAATCAAGGTAGATTTTGGTAGCATTTTTTATCAGGAAGGGTTTTCTTACTCTCAGAGCTATCATATTGCTAGTGTTTTTTGGGAAATAATGAAAAATTTTAAATGGGAATTCAATTTATAGGTCTTACTAGTCTTGATGAACTGCAGCTGACACATGCAGTTTTGAAACTAGGGTTTTTTTCCCGCAGGTCTGACCCACGGTTCCCAAAAGTTAGAAATGTAAACCATAGACCATACCTGTGGTCCATAACTAGGATTAAATGCACTCAAAACCCACCGTGGGAAGGTCTAAAAGAGCAAATTAATGACTTCCACTAGATAAAAATTCAAAATCAATGATTAAAATTGCAAATTTGGTGATGTTAAAAGCACCAGGACCGATCAAATACATGCAAAATTAAAACAACAAAACAAAAAAAAACAAATAATTAAAAACCAAATGTGCCTCGTATTTAGTGATTTATCCTATACACTTGGCGGTTGCAGTGAGTTACGATCCATGAAATCCGACAAGATGAGTAAATCACCATAAGGACATTTGGGGCAAAATTTTCATTTCTTTTGTGACATCTTTAAATCATCGATAAATATGATTTAACATGAGTCTAATTGGATTTGTATCATTTTGATTCCTTAATATGACTATTGTAGCCTGACTACTCCAGGGGATAGAAATGTGCCAATACTACTAAGAGTTGCAATCATAAGCTGAACTAGTCCTAGCCAAGGCATTAAAAGGCTCGAATCTTAACTTATTCGGGATCATTCATTATGGTCAAGCAATTTCGTCACTTCATACATTGTCATTACCCTCATCGACTCGTCGCTTTAGGGCGTAATCATAATTTCATAATCATAATCAAAGTCAACAAAAGATCCTTGAGATCACAGATCCCCTGATCTTGTCAAACTTGTGTTTATTCTTGCGAATCATTGTCAACAACTATCATAAGCTTCCCCCTTTGCTTGGGGTAAATAGCAAATATGATAATTGGTTTGTAACTCTCATCCTTCAGATTTATGGGTCAGAAGATATCCATACTTGGAATTGGTGCTATCCGAATGTCTGATGACGAGGTCAGACTTGTCAAGATGTAAGCCTTTCACAAGCTGGAAGCAATGATTCCAAGATGCACATCCTTTTGTTGTACTTGGGGAATCTAATGTTGATATGAATAATGATCATCATAGAACCTTAGAAATCATTTTAGGATGTATATTTTTGCGTAGCGTTGTTCAATCTCACAGCATATCTCAAATGGGGCATATCTAGACACCTAAAACGTGTCATTTCAAGGATGGCTACTCATATGGACATGCTACAAGACCATATGGATGATCTTGGACAGAATCCAAGATAGAGCAGTGGTTCTAACCACTCAATTTAGGCATTTTGGCCTAAGCAATTTGAACCAGATCCCAAACCTGTAGTCTCCAGTCTAAACCGTGGTTGACACCTGCGGTCTACAGTCTGGACTGCAACTGTGACCTACGATCTTAACTAAAGTTTAGTTAGGCCTTCCATCCAAGCCAAATCTGTTAGAATGGACAAAATATCTAGAAGGAGGCAGTTGAAGGATGGATGATTCCAGAGGCTTCCATCCCAAATGTCCTAACCAACCTTCTTGATCTTGGCTTCTCCATGAAGCCACCCCTAGCCCTAGGGGCATGCTATAAATACCCCCTCCAATAGGGAGAAAGAGAGAGTAAGCATTGGAGATTTGAGCAGTGAAGCCCTGGTGAATTGTACACTTAAACTAAGTATACTAAGATATAGAGCTATTGCATTTAATCCTCGACCCTTTCGCCACCATTCATGATGAATTGCATTATGGATGTCCTAGGTGCTTAGGAGGATCAAGAAATGCAAATATGGTCAAACAAAGGCCCTTCACATCAAATTGACCACCAAATCAGTCTGAGGACAACAAAGGTGACCCTTTACCATCAATTTGGACAAGAATATTGAGCCCACTACCCCTGATTTTGATGGTAAAATCATCAAAGGTAAAATTGTGATTGTCATTCATGGTTCACAGTGCATATCGCTCACTAGAGCTGTGATTTACAATAGGTGACAAATCACCTTAGCATTTTCTTTTATGTCCAACTAGTTAGGTTAGATTAGCCATTTTGTTGATTTAATAGCATTTTAGAAGACTTTTGACCATAGAACTAGGCTAGATTCACATTTTATGCTTATGTTTCAATTAGGACTAAAATGCTTTCTTTATGCATGTTTATGATTCATTTTATATATTTGATCCATGCATAGTGTAGATGTTATTTTACTTTATGCTATTACATGAATCTTGATTCGCTTTGCATAGTTTAGCAGCTTTCTTTATGCTTTCTTTATTATGCATGTTAATGGTGTCATTATACATTTTACCTAAAAGGGCCTCATCATGAGAGGCTGCCCATATTTTTTATATTCTTGTTGTTTCTTGACGGTAGGGAACAATTCCAAATGAGATATAAAGCATCCAACCCCTTACCCATTGCGAATAAGAGGGTCATCGATACCCTAGAGAAGTTCATGTCACCCTGAGGGGCATTTTGATCACACCTACCCTTGATAGGGATTAAACACTATTGTAATTAATGTATCAAATGGGTATCCCTAAGAGGGACGAATTTATAATTTGACTTCATTGAAATTAATAAAGGATTTTGTGTATTCATGTTATTTCTTGTTATCAAATTATGCATGCCTATTTGTGTATTTTTCTTCGATTGCAATAGTTAGATCGGGTGTGAGCCTCTTTGGTGGTTACATAGATATATGTGTATAATAATTTGAATTTCCTTCTCATATCTATTTAATCTAGTCAATCCTTAAGAAGCCTCATTTCTCCTTTAGTAATAACAAAGTAGAGATTTTATCTCTTCTATCTAATTCATTGAAGCAAAACATCCTTAGTTTAAATTTAAAGAGATGAAAATACCCCTTAAGAGCACTAATAAATTCCCTAAGATTAGCTTCTCATAAAAATTCCATTCCTAACATAGGATAACACCCAAAAATGAAACCATCTATCTAAGTTAACAAGAAGTCAAAATTGCATTCACTGGTTCTCCACATAAAATCTAGCAGAAACATAATTTTAATAATGACATACCCCTCAAACAGTTTCTATGAAAACATGATACTTCCTCAATTCTTTCAATACCAAAAACATACACTTAAATAATTGAATAGATTTTTAAGAATCCTCCTTTAACATCTACAAGCATCTCATTTAGAAATGATTTATAGCGGATGGAAAGAGTCAATATATTCTTCTTGAGATGATACTAAGCTCAGTATTAGCATAAGTCATTCATTTTAACTCCTCAGGTGAAGATACAAAAACATTGTGAACTACACACATGTAACAGGAACCACATATGAAATTTGTAGGTGTATCACATGTAGTGTGAATGATCTAATGCAGAATCCTTCTAGCATGGTCAATAAATTATTCATAGTCATCAATTGCTACTCCTACCTATCATCACCTCCACACACATTCTCATATAGTTTATGTTATCCTAATGCATGAGATATTTTGGGTAACACATGAGAGATTCCTAAAATAAGCCTTTTCTTCCTATATATGCACTGGAACAACTTCTACTAATAGTCCATATCATTTTCAAAATAAAATAACATATTGCACTATATACTAAATTAGAGATATTTCCTTATCTCCATAACAATAATATTATGTATCATTACCATCCAACTGCCATAAATATTATGAAAAAAACACATACCTTACATGCATATGTCTTGAACACACAAACTGAAGTGTTAAAATACAAACTACTTTAAACACAAGATTGTATAAAAATCAAGACCAACATTACACAAAATATAGTTCATTACTTTGGCATATCTATTCATTAAAAGCATATTGCTATCATAACTAGCAATATATATCTTTTATTTTTTTCACCTGTTATATATGTAGTTACCACAAATCTTGCATTCGCACTAATAATTTGTAATCTCTTTTGTAAAAATCACATTATAATTTATAGTGGTAAAAGCATTATTTTTACCATATATAGTCACAATAATAGCAAACTATTGTTCCTTCTCTAAAAATTTGCAACATAGAAATCATTCATCAATAATGTTCAACTCAAATGGTAGCAACAACTCTCATTAAGTTACGTTATTGCAAATACGTTCATATCTTAATCTTATAAACATAATATGTGATAGAAGCAAATAAACAACCCAATAATAATAGAAGCATTCTCTTCATTAAACTTATGCTACAATAAATACATTTATTACACAATATGACAATCACATGGTGTAAATAGAACTATCACTATCTCACACTATCATTTATACCTAAATTTTCTACACATTCAAATTATAAAGAGTATAACCAATAGAATTTCATTATATAACAAAATTCATTAAAAATTTAGACACATATCTCATTAACATAATGTATAAACCTATTTTTATCACACAACACTAACATCAAAGATATCTATATTAACGTCTAACCAATATTATCTCCACTTTGACCAAGATTCTATGAGTTTTGTAATAGTTTTCTTTGTGCAAAAACCCTCTAGACTCTTAGTCAGCCATCAAGGACTTATCCTACAACATTTATCAAATAAAAAAAAAAAAAAAATTTACCTAAAGTTTATTGGTTTGAATTCTAGACTAAAGAACCCAAATATGGAATGAATATATTATCATTCCGCTATATCATTTCCAACTATTCTAAGGTCAAAAAATAAAGTCATATTATAATGACATCCAATAAAATAATTTTTGATAGAGGTAAATCATTGTGACTCAATAATCAATTATTTTTGACTCAAAACTAACAAATCTACTATAATGCCCATAATTCTACTCTAGAATCTAAAATGTATTCTAATATCTCAATTTTATGAAGGCACATTAAAATCATAAAGGACCTCAATATAAATACCTAGAATATCTTGGTGTGAGCTTCACGGTAGACTAAAACTTGCAAATCTATCTTCCTAGTTCCTTTATTCTTCTATTTTATCCTCTCATTTCTCTTTTTGATAATTCCTTTCTTTTCTCTCTTCACTATCTTCCACAAAAAACTTCCTTCATTACATAACCCACTTCTTGAGTGACCATCAAGGAAAAAACATTCATTAATGTTGTATTCACATGTTCCTTCTCATCCAGAGTACGTAGGTGAGCATCGACCCACCCAACCAGATAAACCATCATCCTTTGGTTGTGAATTCAGAAGTGGAAGTTAGATATTTTCCACTACTAGCCTGTGATTCAAGTGATCTACAAACTCAACCAATCTTAATGATACTATTTATTATGGATATTCCTAAATCATCACCCACAAGCTCTTAAATAAGAAGGTGCACAAAAGAGAATACTGGAAGGGAAATATGGAGCAAAATGACATCCCCTCAATAAAAAATGATCAAATGTGAACAACATCAAAATATTTGTACCAGATCAGATGCACAAGACCGAGGTATACCACAATCCTAATTCCCCATCTAGAAGTTAAAAACTAACGAAGGGAAGGAAGACAATAAAAATGACTAAGTCAGGAGGGTGTTAAATAATTTACACCCAATTAAAGGTCAGGAAGGTATCATATACCTAGCCTACTATGGAAGGAATCCCAATCACACTGGAAGAATTACACCCGATTGGGACCCGCCAAGTTGCATACTCTCTGCCATAAATACTGGGAGAAAAAAACACTTCAATGATAAGTTCTAAGATATTGGATGATTTGTACCTGACTAGATCATAGGAGGGTACCAAATATTCATCCTGCTTGAAAGCCCAATTTTGGATGCCCAAAGGATTTTCACCCAAATGATGCTCGAAGGGGTACCAAAATATTGACCTAATACCAGATATCATAGGATCACAAGGAAATGAAGTGTTGATATTGTCGAAGGATTTGTACCCATATAGGATCCATTTGGGTTTCGGATACCCAACATCATGATATTACACCATATAAATTTGGTAGTTGGCTTAATCAAATCTAGTTCTGGACCACCTACATGAGTATTATCATCATCTTAGTACACTTGTATAATGAGATCTCTTGTGAAAATAATCTTAGAAACATGGTTATGTTCATGGCCATCATGTAGGTTTCAAGGTGGCTCAACTAAAAATAATCAACGAAGATCAAAAAACTAGATGCAAGCAACAGGCTCAATACTACTCAGTGTGATAAAAAATTTCCAGGTCAACAAGTCATAATTAGGTAGTTGGAGTAGCCATAAGACAATCATGATTTTATATTATAAATATCTATAAATATAAATATGTAGAAGGAAAATAGGTCAGCCCTTAGGCCTTTACAATTCATATGTAAGGATGAATAACTTGCATCTTAATACAAAGTGACTACTATCTGGCCTTTAGTTCAACTTATTTGTAGAGCATGTATGTATGGGTAACCAATTCTTTCTAATTTAGCTTGTTGAATGTTCATGGTGTTTACTTTAATTTTTAATTTATGTTGGGTTCTTTCACTTTTTCTAGAATTTATGGTCTTATAAGATACATTATATTAAAATTGGAATGTTTTGTAATTGATTGTAAAATTGGTTGGTTTGTTAGGTAGGTGGTTGTTTAATTACATCATTATTCATTTTGCATATGTCTTGATGTTGCTTAATCTGCACCACTTTAAGTTATGGCTTTAGTTTCTTTTATTTCTTTTAGCACCCTTTTCCCCATGATTTAGGAGTAGTTAGTTAGGACTTCAAGGAACCGGCCTCCTCCGAAGATTAATCATTGTATTTTTCACCTCTTCCTAGTGATTCAATGTTTGTCAAGCTTTGTGGATGCACAAACCTTTCCATTAGATAGATTCTCCGAAAATTAGTTTTTTTCCATGCTTGGTGGGATTCTAGGGTCCCGTATTTGGATGATATAATATTTGTGATATCCTTTATTATTATATTTCATTAGCATCATCTGGAAAATTTGTTCAGATCTAGAGACCTATATTCTATGACCAATTGCATTTAAAACCTAAATAGAGTTGGGTGATACTCTATATTATCCACAACTTTCATCACTTGGTGACTCCATCTATAATTACCCAAAAAATATTTGCATATCCACATTTTATTAAAGCTATCTTCCCCAAATTCTCAAATATATGATCATAAGAGAAGTAGATGGAAAATTAGAAGAATCGGTTGACTTAAATTGTAATTTAGTAGTGTTGAGTGGTATTTCACCCAATTGTGAAAGTACAATCTCCCTTAGGATTTGGGTTCCAAATCCCCTCTTGCAAAGAATTCAAATTAACAACTTCTCCAAGGTCTTCGCTGTATTAGCATTTGCAAATGTGTATTAGTAATCTCAAATAAAGATATCCAATTTAAATGCTTGGAACACCTTAGTGATTGCAAGTAACTGTAAACAAGGGGCAATGTTGGTTTATTTCACCATGAAATTTAGTGATTGTTCATCATTTTATTATTTTTTTTAGATTTTGTAATTTTTAATGTTCATTAAACCTTTTGAAAAAATAAAATAACATGAACAGAAAAAGAAATACAGAAAATTAAAAGTAGAACACGTTCGATTCGATGCTATCCTATTCCGAAAAACCGAATACGTGAGAGTTTCTTACATGCAACCTAGCTTATTTGACCTGCAAAACAAACACAATCAAAGTAAACTAGGTGCTGGCTTCTAAGGTTTAAAGTAATTTCCAGATTGCAGACATTCACATGAAATAATCCAAAACAATGGCATAAATTTCATATACAAATCTGAAATATAAAAGGAGGAACATAGAACAGTTAACATGAAGCATGCAAAAAATTTCTCATCCTTTCTTGCCCATAAAATGCAAATTTTTGAACAATTTTGCATTAAATAAATGTCCTATTACAACAGCAGAATCTCTGGTTTTTCTCAGAACCAGCAAAAGTGGAAGAAAAGCACTCCATAGCAGGCTCAGAACGGCTAATCACCATCAACTCTGCAACCCGCTCGCAGTGGTTTCTGACCTCGTATCAATCTGTGCCTCTGCGTTTTATACTTGTTGGCAAACTGCTTCTCCTTCCACAACGGTTCGTTTTGTCTTCCAGATTGCTTCGTTTCACCTTCCCCGTCTTTCCATTGCTTTTGATTTTGTGCTCGAGATCTTCTCTGTGAACTGTAACACCTTTGCAGCCTTTACACATGTACGCCACGTGTTTCGCACTTTTTTGCATGTTTTGTAATGGCCCCATGAAAATCATGCCAAAAATAGCATGTAACTCTGCTCCTTCACTTTCATCACAAAAACGCGACATGTCATGATATCGCGACATTTTCCTGCCAACAGCCTTGTCCGCCTTCATGCACAGCGAAAATGAGACATGTCACGATATCGCGACATTTTTCTACCAACAGCTTTGTTTCTCCTCATGCATCGTGAAAATGATACATGTCACGATATCGTGACATTTTTCTACTTTGGGCCACGTGGATGCAACCTGTCGTGAAATCATGACGCTTTTCTCTTTTGGGATGTCTCGCTGCTTTTTTGTCACGAAATCGTGACTTTTTTCTCTATCGCTGGGCTTTGCTGCACTTGGCCGTGAAAACACGACATGTCGTGAAATCGTGACACCTTTCTGTTCTATACACTCTGTCGGCTTTCCGTCGCGAAATCGCTACGCTTTTCCGCTTCGGGCCCCTTTGCTATTTCCTGTCGCGAAATCGCGACGCTTTTCCGCTTCAGGCTCCTTTGCTGTTTCTCGTGATTTTGTGACATGTCACGATTTTGCGACCATTTTCCATTCTATATTTCTCTCTCCTCTCTGGACCGTGATTTCACAACACGTCGCGATATCGCGACACTTTCATTTTTGCCAGCGACGGAGCAACATGTCACGATATCATGACACTTTTTCATTTTTGCCAGCGACGGAGTGACATGTCGCGATATCGTGACACTTTTTCATTTTTGCCAGCGATGGAGCGACATGTCGTGATATCGCGACACTTTTTCTCCTTAGTGAAATTTTTGCTTTTTTCTTGATTTTTTAGCATCTGGGCTACTACAATTTTCTTTGAAAGCATGCAAAAAATGTGGGTCCCCAATTTTGGGGTGTGTTGTGGATCAGCCACAACAAATGGCGACTCTGCTGTCAAATGCTCTTGAGCATTTTGGTGAGAACCCAACCTGAAACATACAAGCTTAGATACATGCGTCAGCACATAGAAGATAAACAAATACCAACAGATTAGAAATACATGAAACATCAGAATCATTAAGTATCAGCTCAGTGTGTGCAATATGTTTCATTCCCTATCATTTGAACTTGTTCAACATTCCATTGTTAGTTTCACTTATGATTTGTATGCAAGGCTATGAATGATTTGTGCAGGATTAGATGTATGATGAAGATGCTAAAGGGACTGAACAAAAGGCATTAAATTATTTACAAGTTATCTTACAATATATAAGCATCAAGATTAGGAGGGAGATATGACAAGTGTCATAAGCTCCACTCCAAGTGTCTTTCAGAAGACACCACTCCAACTCAAACTGAAGACAAGGACAAGTGGCAGAAGACAAATGTCAACCTGTCAATTATAGGCATAGTGCACATTATAATAATATTCTAATAGATGCTAGAGATGTAACAACCTACTTTATAAATGCTCAAACCTTCTAATATCATGGACAAATATATTAAAAATGTCAAACCCTCTTAGGACCAAAAATATGTATACTGGATTAATTTACTAGATCCCAAAGTTGGTCATGTGTCACTACCATCTTGAACCCATGTGCAAGTGTGAGTGAAATCATAACCTTGGGGAATAGGATTCCCAACCTAAGTGAGATGGTAATTTAACCCTATCCTTACTATTCTGATTTGGAGTTCATTACCTCATCTTGAACAAAATAATTTAACCTGTTATGGATGAAATGGTCAGGCTAGTCTATCCATATGAGCAATCAGTTGTCTTGCTTTTAGGCAAGACATGTTGCCACGCATGAGCATACTTACCCCATAATCCATGACTTGGCTTCATTCATTTTTTTCTTTTATTTCTTGGACCTTTGGGATGATTACCCATCCTTGCCAGGGACATGTAGTACAATCCTTCCAATCCAAGATTTATGAAATGGGAAATATTAATTTTTTATTACTTGAACCTTTGGGATGACTACCCATCCTTTGCAGAGGACATGTAGTACAATCCTTCCAATCCAAGATGGAGATGAAATGAAAAAAATTAGTTTTACTTTTATTGCTTGGACCTTTGGGATGACTACCCATCCTTTGCAGGGGACATGTAGTACGATCCTTCCAATCCAAGCTTTATGATGAAATGGGAAAAATGGAAGCTTTGGGGAATCGGATTCTCAACCTAAGCGAGATGAGAATTAAGTCCTATCCTTACTACTCCATGTAGGTCAAATCAGAGCTTTGGGGAGTTGGATCCTCAACCTAAGTTTGATGAGGATTTAACCCTATCCTTACTACTCTGGTTTTAGGCTTTAATCTTGATGGAAATGGTAAAAACCACTGTTTAAGGATTATGTTGCATGATAGGACAGACATGAAATATTCTTTTCACCTCACCTTTTCATCCAAGTGTGGTTTTGACCATTTTTCTCAAGACTCTCTTTAATGTGCATGGAATGTGCTTGGTTCAAGATAGCTTGGGCAGTAGTTCCCAACCTTAGGATCCTTTTAATATATGTTATGTAATAATCCTAAGAGGATTCAACACCTTCTCAATAATTGCCTATGGAATGAAAATGTAACTACGATGACATGTATATGCAATGTGGAATATGACATGAGATATGAATGCACTGCTTCTTTTGGAATATATAATCTATTTTACCATAATGTGCAAAACTGACAACTTCATGCATCACAAGATTCAAACGATATTATTTACATGTTTGTGTTACTTGTGGAGATTTCTACAACACAATTCCAATGTTTCATATTCTCCTGATTTTAGGCATAAGTTGACATCTCAAATTTTCTTCTTTTTTTTTTTTCTTTTTTTTAATCAAAACAAACCAAACACGTCAAGTGAAATCAAACACACAACTTAAATCCTAATCCAAAACCAAACTGCAATCCCAAAATGAAACTTTGAAAACACACCAAAAAACCAAACCATGTATATACAATATAGTACAAGATGATGCCAAGCTTGGACTATTACTTTCCTGGATCCCAAACATGATTAGAACATTTCCACAAAAATATAAAATGATATGCCTGCCAAATGTTATGGGCATCCAACAAAAACAAGACTAGACCAAACAATGCAACCCACTTCAACTTTCTTCTCTCACCCCACCAATAAAATTTAGTTCCATTAGTATTCTCATAGGTGAGATTCAAATTTTCAAATTGATTAGACAACGATTGATTTTCAATTTTATCATGTCTATTCTCTAACATGCAAGTTTCATCATTCCACTCATGATTTAGAAGTAGGCTTTCCTTTTCAAATGTGAGATATTGCAAACAAGAGCCTATCTCTAACAGTTTTAAATTCAAATTATTTTTTGAGATTTTAGAAACATCAAAATCAATCAAAGCTTGACAAACATCACCAAGATTTGACATTTCATCATCAATGACATTAGAATCCAAAGGGACATCATGTAACCCATCACTTAAATTTTTTGTGGGTACTACCAAAGGTAAAGATTTCACTTTGTCACCCATACTCAAACCATCATGATTAGAATTTATCACAACTTGATGAGTGTTGGTAGCTTTTTCTTTTTCTTCATTGTCTTCTTCATCATCCAACACCTGTTCAAAAACACCAAAGTTAGGCACCCAATCAAACATGCGTCCATCCTTTTCAAAACAAGAGCCTAATTCTTCTTCAAAATATGTGTCACATGACACATTTCCCTGATCAATGGCTTGAGTTGCCTCAAAATCCATATTTTCATTAGGATCATCAATAGTATCAAATCCACACCACTTAGGCTTTGTAATTTCATCATTAAGAGATGGCGTAGACATTGTAGAATCAATAGGTGGATCAAGATTTTTGATTTCTTGCCCCTCAAGGGGAACAAAAACAATTGATTCTCCTTCTTCATCCATGGTAGTAAAATCATTATCCTTATCCAACTTTTGATGAGATTCCAACCCTTCTTCCAAAACATTCTTAGATTGTACAGGACTTGAGATATCCTCATATGAAAGGGCAACTGTATTATCCTGCATATCAATAGGCACACAAATTTCATTAGCGGTTTTGGAGTGAGAATACTCTTCCCAAGAATCATAATGATCAACTTTCAAAATCAAATTGTGATGCTCAACTATTTCTTCTTCATCTTTTAATTCATCAACATATTTCTCATCAAGTTTATCTTCACCTTCCTTAGATGGTTCAATTACATCCAACATTGGGTTGTTGCTTGTATTCAAATTGATAAGGCTATCATAATCCACATGTGTAACCCATGATTCAATTTTATCACAATTTGGAAGGTGTGGATCTTCTTGGTCATCATTTTCAACAATGTCATCCGAAACAGACTCATCCTCATAGAATTCATCTTTTGGTGAGTCAAGGGTTTCCAATTTGTCACATGTTTCAATACTAGTTGGATCTAGTACTCCTCCCTTGCCTAAAATCATATTCTTATGGAAATCATTAAAATTGATTTTAGAAGCATCCTTTGAATCAAGATGAGTATCTTGAAGTTGACTCATACTTAAGAAAGATGGTTGATCTTGCATAGTAGGTTGAGGATTTTGAAATTGATTGAAGCTTGGGAATGATTGTTGATTCTGAAATTGATTTACACTTGAATTTGGTTGAGGTGGATAAATCATTGGATGGGTAAAGGAGGTATTAAATGATTGCAAATTACATGATCCAAAACCCACACCATAATTTTGACAACTCAATTGTTGCTCAATTGCCATTGCTTGAGTATAGGCTTGTGACAAAGATGTGATTAGAGGCATCCCTCGCAAATATGTGGAAATGAGTGGGTCAAGAGCATTGACATATATTTGAAGAGACACTTCTTCTTGAAGAGCATAAAATGTCACTAATTGAGCATATAATCCAAAGAATCTTTCAGAAAATGACTTCACATTTTCACTTGGTCCTTTTTTAATAGTGCAAAACTGCTCATACATGCGGATTGGGTCAACTTGCTTTTTGTTGAATTGATTAAGAAATGTTGCCTCTAGCTGAGCCCAAGAAGTGATAGACCCTAAGGGCAGACTTGTAAACCAATAAAATGCCACTTTGTCCAAGGTGTAATGGAACATTTTACAAACAACATCATCATGCCAAATTGTTAAGTGATTCACAACAAATTTGAATGCTTGAATGTGTTCTCCTGCAGTATTTGTCCCGTTAGACAAAAATCGAGGAAGACATCTCTCAAAACCAATGGGAAAATAATGTTGAACTCCTGGTATGTTCAATGGGCTACCTGTCATCCACGGTGAAAACATAGCCATTAGTGAATTTTAAAGAATATAACTTTAATACCCAAAAAACAATTTTTTATTTTTATTTTTATTTTTATTTTTTATTTATTTATTATTATTATTATTTTTTAAATTAAATTAAATCACATTATTCCTGTATGAACAATCAAAGCGTTAGAACAATGCATAGCAATTCATGTCCTCCTTTTAACAGTACAAAGTTGTAATATTAAAAGAGGGCTAAAGATAATAATTAATAGGGCATGAAATATTCAAAATTTAAATCCCTATAGCATTTAAATCACACTGAAATAAACCGGTTCAAGCCCTCCTTCTAGCGCCAAAATGTTGAGTGGTATTTTCACCCAATTGTGAAAGTACACTCTCCCTTAGGATTTGGGTTCCAAATCCCCTCTTGCAAAGAAGTCAAATTAACAAATTCTGCAAGGTCTCCGTTGTATTAGCATTTGCAACTGTGTATTAGTAATCTCAAATAAAGATATCCAATTTAAATGCTTGGAAAACCTTAGTGATTGCAAGTAACTATAAACAAGGGGCAATGTTGGTTTATTTCACCCTGAAATTTAGTGATTGTTCATCATTTTATTATTTTTTTTTAGATTTTGTAATTTTTAATGTTCATTAAACCTTCTGGAAAAATAAAATAACATGAACAGAAAAAGAAATACAGAAAATTAAAAGTAGAACACGTTCAGTCTGATGCTATCCTATTCCGACAAAATCGAATACGTGAGAGTTTTGTACATGCAACCTAGCTTATTTGACCTGCAAAACAAACACAATCAAAGTAAACTAGGTGCTGGATTCTAAGGTTTAAAGTAATTTCCAGATTGCAGACATTCACATGAAATAATCCAAAAAAATGGCATAAATTTCATATACAAATCTGAAATCTGAAAGGAGGAACATAGAATAGTTAACATGAAGCATGCAAAAAATTTCTCATCCTTTCTTGCCCATAAAATGCAAATTTTTGAACAATTCTGCATTAAATAAATATGTCCTGTTACAATAGCAGAATCTCTGGTTTTTCTCATAACTAGCAAAAGTGGAAGAAAAGCACTCCATAGCAGGCTCAGAATGGCTAATCACCATCAACTCTGCAACTCGCTTGCACCGGTTTCTGACCTTGTATCAATCTGTGCCTCTACATTTTATACTTGCTGGCAAACTGCTTCTCCTTCCACGATGGTTTGTTTCGTCTTCTAGATTGCTTTGTTTCACCTTCCCCGCATTTCCATTGCTTTTGATTTTGTGCTCGAGATCTTCTCTGTGAACTGTAACGCCTCTGCAGCATTTACACATGTATGCCACGTGTTTCGCACTTTTTTGCATGTTCTGTAACGGCCCCATGAAAATCACACCAAAAATAGCATGTAACTCTGCTCCTTCACTTTCACCGTGAAAACGCAACATGTCACGATATCGCGATATTTTCCTGCCAACAGCCTTGTCCGCCTTCATGCATAGCAAAAATGAGACATGTCGCGATATCGCGACGTTTTTCTGCCAACAGCTTTGTTTCTCCTCATGCATCGCGAAAATGATACATGTTGCGATATCGCGACATTTTTCTGCTTCGGGCCGCGTGGATGCAACCTATCGCGAAATCGCGATGCTTTTCTCTTTCGAGTTGTCTCGCTGCTTTTCTGTCACGAAATCGTGATGTTTTTCTCTATCGCTGGGCTTTGCTGCACTTGGCCGTGAAAACACGACATGTCATGAAATCGCGACGCCTTTCTGTTCCGTCCACTCTGTCGGATTTCCGTCGTGAAATCGCTATGCTTTTTCGCTTCGGGCCCCTTTGCTATTTCCTGTCGTGAAATCGCGATGCTTTTTCGCTTTGGGCTCCTTTGCTGTTTCCTGTGATTTTGTGACATTTCACGATTTCGTGACCATTTTCCATTCTGTCTTTCTCTCTCCTCTTTGGACCGTGATTTCACAACACGTCACGATATCGCGACACTTTTTCATTTTTGCCAGCGATGGAGCAACATGTCGCGATATCGTGACACTTTTTCATTTTTGCCAGTGACGGAGCGACATGTCGTGATATCGCGACACTTTTTTATTTTTTCCAGCGACAGAGCGACATGTCGCGATATCACGACACTTTTTCTCCTTAGTGAAATTTTTGCTTTTTTCTTGATTTTTTAGCATCTGGGCTACTGCAATTTTCTTTGAAAGCATGTAAAAAATGTGGGTCCCCAATTTTGGGGTGTGTTGTGGATCAGCCACAACAAGTAGCTTTACAATTCATCCAAAATTCCCACCCATTTCGTCACCCTCTCTAGTCCTTATTATAGATCTGAATAGTACAACCAATCCCATTGCTACCAATCCCACTCTGGTAGTCCATCCTCTTGAACCAACAACAATAGATGTAAATCAGAATTTGAATACTCAAAATTACTCGACCTGGAATCATATGGGACCTCTAAATTTACCAGTCTAGAATCCTATCCCCCTGATAGCTTGGAAAGCATTATGAACATATGATGGCACTGATAAAACTGCATACAAGCATTATCAAGATATAGCATCATTAACTACCATACATAGTATTCAATATGAGGATGTCATGATAAGGCTCTTGGTAATGTCATTGAAAGAGAATATGTCTTACTAGTATAGAACCTTTTTAGGTCTAACTATAACTTCATGGAATGGGTTTTTTGGAAATATGATGGAAGAATTCAATGAACAAGTAGATCCTTTATCTATTTTGACATAGTTTAATGCCATCCAAAGGCACCCACAAGAAGAAATAATAGATTTCAACATAAAATTTAGTTAAGCATGGAAAATGGTACCACAAGGCTTGTGTCCAATTGATGAAAAAGCAATGTACTACTATTTGAGGGCCTTTCACTATAATATTTGCATGGACATAAGAAAATACAATGTACAAACATTCTCAAAATTTTAAAATGAAACACTAAAATTAAAAAAGGACCTGATTATTATAGGAAGATTGCATCCAAAATTTGTGATGTCTATATATCTAGAATTCCCTCAATAGAAACCATTGGTTCCTACTTCATCAAGTTCATTTCTAGAAACTACTCCTTTACTTAATTTCCTATCCTCACCACCTGCACCAAGTCTACAAATAATTCCTCCTCTACCTATAGTCCCATTACACCCAACCCCTACTACTCTCCCAACATTACCAACCCTGGATTCCAAAAAATATTCCCTCTAGGAAATGACAACAACTTTTAAGAACCTCACAAATTAAGTCACAACCATGAAGCAAAGAGAATTTGAGATAAAATTTCAACCATGAAGGTTTCTATCTATCATAAGAGATCAAACTGCCTTCACTAGCAAGCAAAAAATCTAATGCCATATACACCAATCAAGAGGAGGAACCTTCATCCTTAGGATCTAAAAATAACTACTTGTGTTCAACCTTCAATGATCCATATGGTGAATGTACATGCATGATGCATCTTTAATACATTTAGAGGATTGCAATTGATATATTTGAGAAGGCTCAAAAGGGGTAAGTAAATATGATGAGAGAAGTAAACAATTATAATTGCATGATGCCATCTGAAGAACAAGTGGTGGTTCTTACAAGGTCTAAAAAGAAACCCTTTCCCATTGGTCCCAAGACCATAGATCATTTCAAGGTACCTTCTAAATCAATGGACATTCCAAAGAGTGATATGCCTTTGCCTACCTTAGTACAATAAATAGACCAACAACAATAGATGGGAACTAAAGAAAGTGAAGTGTAGGAGCAGTCTAGAGATAAATTATGATATCCTTTCATAATTAAATGTCAGATAATTGATGTTTATCAATATTAAAAGAAAAAATATAAACAACCTATAAAGGAACATAGGAAGTAGTTAGAATCTTCCAGTTTCAACATTGTGGAAGAATTAAATAAGACTCCATATAAATTTAGTATGTATGATGCACTCCTCATATCAAGATAATAGATTTTTTGTAGGTATCTCCCAAATAAATTAAGATTCAAATAAAGTAATAGGTAGAGTTGAATCTATCTCAAGGAAACCTTATTTAAATAACCAAGAATAACAGGCCATATCCATTTTACTTTTCCTTACAAATGGAAGGATGGGCGGTACATAATTGTATGCTTAATTCTATGGCAACTACCACTATCATGCCCAAATTAGTATATGAAATAATAGATATTGAATACATAAGAAGCAATCCAGGAGTGTTACAGTTGGATGACACATCTATGAATATAGTTGGAGTAATCAAAGATATCCCCATGAGATTACACATAATACATTAGATCACTATCGTTCAAGAAATTATAGTGGTGGACTTGGAACCCTATTTTAGTATGTGCTTGCCAATATAATATTCTACTAAGCTGGATGGTTATTTTTCTCTTGATTACTTCCATATGGATGTGTCATTCAAAGTAAAAAGAGTCAATATCTTTGTGAGAAGCCATCCTCATTCCACATAGGAAAATTGGAGGAAGACCAGCAAGTTGACACTGTAATCATAACCATTGAAGAAATAAGGTCTAATTGAAGAGGTATTTGAGGATCTCTAAACAAATTATTAGTTTTCCATAAGGTATTTTAGTGCTATGATTGATACCATAATAGTAAAATACTCAATTACGAAGCCAAGAGAAACAAAAATCATAGTTTTGGATCACAAAATTCTCAATAAAGACCAAATTTGAAATCTATTATTTGATGATGTCAAATGCAAGAATGATGTTAGAGTAGTTATAGTGCTTGTATCATCAATTGAAGTAGAAAAACCTTCTCATGATAACTGACATGGATTTGCAAAAACAATGCAGCAAAATATGAAGCACTATGTTAGGGGTTAAGAAAATCTAAGAAAATAAGAATCAAGTAGCTATAAATATTTGGTGATTCTAAACTAGTATTTAATCCAATCACAAAGAAATGCAATAGAAAATAAAATTACCTCAAGGTATATAGAAATAGGGTATGGAACCTATTGTGGTCTTTTGAGACCTTGAACATCAATTCCATTTCTAGATAACACAACTCTCATGTTAGCATACTGGATGTTGTTGGAGCAAATTTCTATCTAGTATCTAATTTCATTCACAAATCTAACACAGTGAGGCTTTTATACAGACCAATCCATTCTAGAAAAATACATATTTTTTTAGGTATTCGAGAGTGATGAGCAAATAGTTGATTATATAATTTATGAAATGAATTGTGTAAGTGATCAACGATCAGAGGAATATGAAGAAGGTGAAATAATCCAATTAAAGAACAATCATATCCCTAAGGGGTTGATAACTTTAGAAAGCCTATTTTATAATAGTGATAGATCGGTTGTCCGCATAATCGAGGTTGATAATAAGAGCTATAAAGGGGTGTAAATTGAACCTAGAAAGGACATCAATATTGGTGTATGTTGTTCAAACGAAGAAATCAATCAGACAAATTGTGCAAAGAGTTTAATGACATTATAGCTTGAACATATGATGATCTCAAGGTATATAGAAAAGATACCATCATACACACTATCAATTTATTGGTAGATACAAAACCTTTTCAGCAGAAGCAATGGCCTATAAACCACAAGATAGAGGTTTTTATGAAGTAATAACTATTGAAATTATTGACTGCCAAAATAATATACCCCATAAAGCACTCTACCTAGGTCATTAATTTTGTTCTGATTAGAAAGAAAAATGGAGACATCCATATATGTGTGGACTCTCAAAACCTAAACCAGGCCATATACTACATACCCTCCCACAAATTAATTAGATCTTGCATACTATAACCGAAGCTAAAAGGTTATCTCTCTTGTATGGATTTTCTGGTTTCAACCATATTTGGGTGAAATATGAATATCGACACAAGACCACATTCACCAAAAATTGGGGTACATTTGCATATCAACTAATGCATTATGGGCTATCTAATATGGGACTCACCTATAAAAGGTATGCAAAGGCACAACATATAGGTATCCCATTTTCATTCCACTAGGTAAGACAATTTCTTCCATAGGGTATCATTGATTTATAGAGTAGGTTTATCCTGAACAATAGTCAACCTTACACCCATGTACCAAGATTCTTGGTCTTTCTAAAATAACTTTAGCTAAACTAGTGTAAATAAAACTATATGTAGCACCACTATCAATTAAGATTTTAACACTCTTACTAAAAATCTTAACCTCTATCAATAGTGGTGTGGATTTACCTTCCAGATTCTTATTCCCTTTTGTAGCATAAATGTTGTGCATAATTTCCCCAGGTGTAGGTTCTTGGTACATCAAGTCTTTTCCTTTTGAACTCGTTACTACTATGTATGGATAGTTATTGGTATAATGTAGTCCTCTACAAAGATGGCATCCCTCTTTCAAGTTTAGATGTACTTTTTTCTTTTTTCCTTATTATTTTTTTGCAAGTGGAGGATTATCCTATCCCTATGGTAGTCTATTGTTATCTTTGTTGCCATTACAATTATTTACTTGAAATGTTTTCCTAAACTTTCCTTGCTTCCTATAATTCCTTTTGTCTTGTCTAGGGATACTTTTATTTGCTTTTTATTTAACCCACTTTCCAAATCCTATGTTGTTTATTTTCCTTAATGCTTCTTGGCCTGCTCATATAAATATTCATAATTAAAATATGGTTTGAGATATGTTTGAACTTTTTTGACCAAATCATAGTCCTTTTTGCTTAGTAGTAGTTTCCCACATATCTATCTCTTACCCTATTCTAGGATATGCTCCTAGTATAAACTTATGGATCTTTATTTTCTCATTATAAGCGGGCACACATTTTAGCAACATGACAAGTATTTGATAGTACTTTTCCATTGTCCTAGTTCCTTTTTGATGTTTAGTGAACTCCTCAAAATTTTGGTAATAAAAGTGCTCCATAAGTAATCTCTCTTTAAAAACTACTATAAATATTTCCCATTTTAGGTCGACTACTGCTACTACTTTCTAATCCTCACTAAAAGTTCCCCACCAATACAATCCATCACCTGTCAAATGAAGTGTGGCATAGGACAATCGAGTTCTAGAGGAGAAGTTCTTCATATTATAGTATATTTTTATCTCTTTCAACCAAGCTTCAACTTTATCACCATATTCCTCTCCATTGAACATGGAATACTTTAAATGTTTCATCTCCATGCCCAACTCAGCCTCAAGTCGAATCTTGGCTAGTTGTGTATCAGTAAGGGGTTCATTTACCTATCCCCTATTAAAGTTCCTAGCATGTGTTTCTACCTATTCTCAGAGTAGAGACACTGTCATAGTAAGATTCTCACCTTCATGACTAGGATTATCTCTTTAATTTTTAGGGTTATCTGAATCTACATCTATATTTTTGTCCCCCTCATTAGTTTAGTGTGTTTGCCTTGTCTATGGGGCAACATTTCCTCTTATTTTCTTTGGTGGTATTGTCCTTGACCACATACAGAAGAGTTAGTAGGAATCGGTTCTCCATAACTTCTTTGGTTGGTTTCTCCTATCATAAACTATTTTTTTAGTTATTATATATAGTCAGATAAGATTAAATTTCAATAGTTTTTATTTGAAATTAAGGTACAATACTTTCATAGGTATGTTTTCTATTACACATCAAAAATAGTTTTGCGTAGTGAACCTCTTCCACTATGAACCATGCTCTCATACCAAATGCCATAACCCAATCTTACTCAACTATATATATACATACTAAGTGAATCTAGAATCTAAATTCTAAATTAACTACTAAGGTTTAGCACTTCAGTCACCCAATGTTTCAATCTAAAGGTACATTTATCTCTACACCTTACATAGAGTTGGATATGTAGGTGCACTAGATATTTTTCCTAAATAGTTAAGTTATTCCTCTCATTGACTTACAATGAGCTAATATTGACTTTTCCCTTCCATTCCTTTGAAATGTGCACGCCATGTTTATTTCTACATAACTCTTTTAATGTATGAGATATATGCATATAGGAATTTGACTTTCCTTCTTAGA
Organism: Wollemia nobilis; assembly: GCA_028583015.1. Lineage (NCBI taxonomy): Eukaryota > Viridiplantae > Streptophyta > Pinopsida > Araucariales > Araucariaceae > Wollemia > Wollemia nobilis. Next base: position 774,382 of record JAQPPZ010002041.1, on the reverse strand, counting down.
TCTATTTGAGCTAGTCAACCCTTAAGAGCCCTCATTTACCCTTTAGTCATAGCAAAGTCTAGATTTTATTTATTCTATATAATTCATTGAAGCAAAACATCCTTAGTTTAAATTAAAAGAGTTTAAATTACCCCTTAAGAGCACTAATCAATTCCCTAATATTATATTTTTATAAAACTCCCATTCCTAATGCAGGAGAACACCCAAAAATAGAACAATATATCTAAGTTAACAAGAAGGAAAAATTGCATTCACTGATTCTCCACATAAAATCCAACTTAGAGACACCAATCAAGATTTTGGAAAGAAACATAATTTTAATAATGACAAACCATTCAAACAATTGGAAACAATATAATTCCTCAATTCTTTCAATACAAAAAACATATACTTAAATAATTGAATTGATTATCAATAATCCTCCTTTAATAGCTACAAGAATCTCATTTAGCAATCATTTACAGCAGATGGAAAGATCCAATATATTCCTCTTGATATGAAACTAAGCTCAGTATTAGCATAAGCTACACATTTTAACTCCTAAAGTGAAGATACAAAAACATCACAAAATGCACACATATAACATGAACCACATATGAAATTTAGAAGTATATCACATGTAGTGTGAATTATATAATGTAGGAATCCTTCTAGCAATGTCAATGAATTTCTTGTAGTCACCAATCGTTGATCCTGCCTATCATCACCTCCACATGTATTCTCACATAGTTCCCACAATCCTAATGTGTGAGGTCTTTTGGATAACACATGAGAGATTCCTAAAATAAGTATTTTCTTCCTATAGATGCAATGGAACAAATTCTAATAATAGTCCATATCATTTTCAAAGTAAAGTAACATCCTATGCTCTATACTAAATAGGAGATATGTTATTTCCTCCATAATATCAATATTACTTACCATTATCATCGAACTACTACAAAGGTTATAAAATAAACCACATATTTTACAAGAATACATCTTGAACACAAAAACTGAAGTGTTAAAATAAAAACTCTTTTAAACACAATATTGTATGAAAATAAAGACCATAATTACATAAAATATAGTTCATTGCTTTGGAATATTCATTCATTCAAATCATAGTGCTATCATAATAGCAATATATATCCTTTTTTTTGTTCACATGTTATGTATATACTTACCACAGATCTCCTTCAATCATAGATCTTGCATTCACATAAATAATTTGTAATCTCACTTGTAAAACTCACCTTATCATTTATAGTGGGAAAAACATTCCTTTTATAGTATATAATCACAATAATATCAAACTATAATTCATTATCTAAACATTTACAATATAGAAATCATTCATCAATAATATTCAATGTAAATGGTAGCAACCATTGTCATTAAGTTATGCTATTGCGAATATGTTCATATCTTAATATTACAAACATAAGATATGATAGAAGCAAAGAAACAACTTGATAATAGTAGAAGAATTCACTTGATTAACCCTATGCTACCATAAATATGTCCATTACACAATCTGGCAAGAACAAGGTTTGAACAGAACTATCGTTATCTCACACTATCATTTAAACCCAAATTTTATTGGTAGTGTACAACTATAAAGTGTATAACCAATATATTTCATTTTCTAGCAAAATTCATTAATAAATCAAACACATCTCTCACTCACATAATGTATAAATCCAGTTTTATCATGCAACACTAATTTCAAAGGTCTCTATACCACGTCTAACCAAAATTCTCTCTCTCCACTTTCACCAAGCTTCTATGAGTTTTGTAACAATTTATTTTACCCAAAAGCCATCTAGAAGCTTAGTCAACCATCAAGCACTTATCCTACAATATTTATCGAATAGAAATAAATATAATAATTTACCTAAATTTTAATGGTTTGAATTCAAGCCTGAATAACCCAAACCCAAAATGATGATATTATCATTCTGCTATATCATTCCCATCTATTCTAATGTCAAAAAACAAATTCAACTTATAATATCATCCAAAAAAACACTCATCAATAGAGGTAAATTATTGTTAATTACGAATCAATGATTGTCGGCTCAAAACTAATAGCTCTAGTGTAATACCCATAAATACATTCTAGAATCTAAAATATGTCCTAATCTCTCAATATGATGAAATCCCTTTAAAATAACAAAGGACCTCAATATAAATACTTGGAATGTCTTGGTGCGAGCTTCACAGTAGACTAAAACTTGCAAATATATCTTCCTAGTTTATTTCTTCTTCTTTTTTGTCCTCTCCTTTATATTTTTGATAATTTCTTTATCTTCTCTCTTCACTATCTTCCATTGGAAACTTCCTTCATTCCATCACCCACTTCTCATTAATGTTACCTTCACACATCCCTTAATATTGCCTTCACACCTCCCTTCTCAAATGGAGTATGTGGGTGAGCATCGACCCACCAAACTAGATGAATCATCATACTTTGATTTTGAATATGCAAGTGGAAGTTATACATTTGCCACTATTGGCCCATAATTCAAGCAATCCATAAACTTGACGAGTATTAATAACACTAGTTATTATGGGTATTCACAAATCATCACCCACAAGCACTTCAATAAGAAGGTGCCAAATGGTAGGAGTGGTTGAGCACTATGGAGAAAAATGACATCTCTTCAGCAAAAAATGATAAAGTGTAAACATCAAAATATCTATACCATACCAGATGCACCAGATCGGGGTCCACCATAATCCTAATTCCCTGCCCAAAAGCCAAAAACTAACCAAGGAAAGGAAGGTAAGAAAATTACTAAATTAGGAGGGCATAGGACAATTTGCACTCGATCAGAGCTTGGGGAGGTACCAAATACCTAACCTACTATGGAAGGAATTCCAATCACATTGGAAGAATTGCATCTCGTCAAGACCCAACAAGTTGCATACTCTCTATCATCAATATCAAGAGCCAAAAAGAAATTCAATGAGAATTCTAGAAGATACCAGATGATTTGTACCTGACCAAAGCTTGGGAGTATACCAAATATTTGGTCTACTTGAAAGCCCAATTTTTTATGCATGAAGGATTTTCTCCTGGTCAATGCTGAGAAGGGTACCATAAACCTAGCCTAATACCAAATATTACTAGATCACAAGGAAAACAAGTGCTTATATTGTTGAAGTATTTGTATCCAGTTAGGATATAATAGGGTTTTAGATACTGAACATCATGATATCACAACATATAATTTTGGTAGCTGACTGAATCATATCTAGCATTGGACCACCTACATGGAGATTGTCATCATCTTAGGACATCTATTTTATGAGATCACCTGTCAAAATATTCTTAGAAACATGGTTACATACATGGCAATCATGCAGGTTACAAAGTGGATCAACTAAAAATAATCAACGAAGAATAATAAACTAGATGCAAGCAACAGGCTCAATACTACTCATGTGACACATAATTTTTCTAGGTCAACAATCATAATTAGGGAGTTGAAGCAGTCATACCTTTGAATAGTCCAACCGACTGGCACTTATTTTGACATAAAAATAATACATGTCTAAGAAAATGATGATTCGATATTATAAAATATCTATAAATATAAATATGTAGAATTAAAATAGGTCAACTCTTAGGCATTTACAATTCATATGTAAGGATAGATAACTTGCATCTTAATACAAAGTGACTATTGTTTGGTCTCTGGTTCAATTTATTTGTAGAGCATGTATGTATGGATGACCACTTCTTTCTAATTTTAGCTTGTTTAATGTTCATGGTGTTTACTCTAAATTTTGAATTTATGTTGGGTTCATTCACTTGTTCTAGAATTTATGGTCTGATAAGCTACATTATATTAAAATTGGAATATTTTGTAATTGATAGTAAAACTAGCTAGAATGTTAGGTAGCTAGTTGTTTAATTGAATGGTTCTTCATTTTGCTTGTATTTCAATTGCTTAATCTACACCACTTTAAGTTATAGATTTAGTTTATTTAATTTATTTCAACACCCTTTTCTCCAATATTTAGGAATAGTTAGCTGGGACTTTAAGTAACTAACCTCCTTCAAATATTGACCACTATAGTTTTTACAACACCCTAGTCATTCAATATTGGTCAAGGTCTATGGGTGCACAAACCTTTCTGTTAGACAAACTCTCTGACTAATAGTTTTTGGTACACTTGGTGGGACTTTAGGGTCCCATTTTTGGATGATATAGGATTTGTTATGTCCCTCATTATCATATTAAATTAGCATATCCTGGTGACTCTGCTCAGATCTAGAGACCTATATTTTATGACCGATTACATTTAAGACCTGCAAAAAGTTGGGTGAGACTTTGTCTTATCCACAACTTCTATCACCTAGTAACTCTATCTATCATTACCCAAAAAATATTTACATATCCATATTTTATTGAGTTGTCTTGCATATATTCTTAGATATATTATCATAAGACAAGCAACTATATAATTATAACAACCAATTGAGTTTCTCGAATTGAAATTTGGAAACTTTGGAATTCATCCAAGCTTCCCACCTATTTCATCACCCTCTCTAGTCCTTATTATAGATCTGAACAGTACAACCAATCCCATTGCTACCAATCCCACTCTTGTAGTCCATCCTATTATACCAATAACAATGGCTATAAATTAGAATCTGAATGCTCAAAATTACCTATTCTAAAATCATATGGGACCTCTAAATTTATCAATCCAAAATTAAATTCCCCTGATACCTTTGAAAGCATTACCAACATATTATGGCACTGACAAAACTACATACAAGCATTATCAATGTAGTAGCATTAACTACCATACATAGTATTCAAGATAAGGATGTCATGATAAGGCTCTTATTAGTATAGAACCTTATTGTATCTAACTATAACTTCATGGAATGGTTTGACTAGGGTGTTGATTGAAAAACTTAATGTTGGAAATATTTTTTATTCCATCATTTAGATTATATAAATGTATCCTCCAAGATACATACCTACATTACTTTCTGTGCAAGTTATCTAGTAATTTCATGCAATGTAATAAATGGACAAGTGTCCATGTGCAAGTTGTAAATATGCAAGGTATCCTACGTATAGCTAGATAGAATGTTGGGAAAACATCCTATTTTGCATATATAAGTATGGCCTCTTAAATAGATAGATAGGACAGTCGGGAGACATTGTTAGATAGCATAGGTTAGTGGATTGTGTTCCAAACCATTTACTGGTGATGGATGTGATGTATATCTATATATTTGTTAATGGAGTGCTCAATTCCTCCATAGCTACATTTTAATCTTTATATGTTTTATATTTTAGCATACTTCAGTCATCTAGAAGATTTACTTTCTTGCATGTTATTTTGCATCTTGTGATTGTTATCTCTCATGGCTTATTCATAAAAATATAATAATGGTATCAAAGCCATGGTAGATATAATCTATGTAGGTCATTACTGAACCACCATTATTGGTTAGCATGAGATTTTTTTCAAATTGGCATGCCATTGGGCCAGCCACTGGAAAAATATCTCAAGAGTATCTAGGTGGTAGATTTTGGGAGAGTCACAAAGATAGGACTAAAAGAAATCTCATTTTTAGAAAATACTGAGATCATTTTTCTCTAGAGTATTTTCCACAAAGTTTTTATGAAAATTCATGAAGACTAGGACTCAACATTTTAATCCACTAGATTGATAGATCATCTAGTGAATATCATCCAGGTCATCTGGAGTTTGCTAACTAGTGCCTAAAGTTTATTTTATTTCTAAGAAATTAATCCTCATATGATTGGAACTCCTCCTACGATAGAAAGCTAGGAGACTCCAAATTTATTACTTGATGGTTTGTGTTCCCTCATAGTGTAGAGGATAGTTAATCATGTGAGAGAATAATACTATGGAGGAAGACTTATATGTTGAGCAAGGTGCAACGATAATATTGTTATTGTTGTCAACACAATCAGATGGACAGGTTGATGTAGTGGACAGTTGTTCAGAGGTTTTTCAAAGTATGTACAGTGATGTTCAATTCTTATGAGGATGTTTTTTATGTTTGGGTGAAGTTGTTACAGGTTGTTCATGTAAATTTGCAAAAGTTGAAAAAATCATCAAGAAGTTGTCAAAAAATTGTAAAAGTCATCATGGGCATAGTTGGATAGGATGGATCAGTTTGAAACATGCCAACATGTTAGGAAACATTCCATAATAGTTTTGGATGTGTCAACACAGTGTTTGGATTGATCGGTGACATTTTTGGTATCTTAGCGGATGATTTGGCAAGTGGTTGTACAGGCCAAAAAAGGATATTTTTTCCAGAAACACTGCAAGTAAACCAAGAATAATTTGATAGCAAAATTTTAACTAGAGGTGGTCGTTATCTTCAAGAACATGTGTTCCAAATTTCCACCAAAATGGAGAAATGAGGCGAATGTTACAAGCATTGCAAGACTGTCACAAAAACGCTTTTTTGGAAAAAGTGTGTCAGCATCAGTTTTCATGGAGGTGGTACAGGTGAACCATGAGGACTTATCCAACAAGATTCATACTAGATGTATTCAGTATTGCAAATATTCTACGTTTCAAATTTTAGAGAAAACAGAGTTACGAGGTGAGATTTATGATTGTTGCAAAAACGGTACAGGTCACTTTTATGTCAATTTGTTCCACTTGTGCAAAATCCTTCAGTTGGCCATTTCGACCTTGCAGAGTCGCCAGAGTTTTGGTTTCAGTGTTTTTATACCTTCAAGGCATAAAATAGAACATCTTTAGTTTTTGGTTTGAGGTGTCATGTGGCTCCGAATTAAGAGAACAAGGTGTCAATTCTTTGCATGTGACGTGTTTGACGAAATGCCTTCTCAAAATTAAAAAAAAAAATGGTTATATTGTTTTAAGAAGCTTCATTAAAAAAAATCTGTTTAAAATTTGAAAAGGGAAAAAGAATGCAAGTGTGTTCTTTTTAAGTGACAAGGGATTTTATTGAAATGTGGGGACTTTATTTTGTGAAGAGAGAAGTGTATGTGGAGAAATATAAAGAGTGAAAATTCGTGATTTTTGGAGTGTGATGAAAAATGTCACTTCAGTATTTTGGGCATAACTTTCTCGTATGATATCCATTTTGGCTTAAATTTTGAGAAGAGTTCACAGATGAAGTTATGCACAATACCCAAAAAGCGTTTAGCAATTGGAATAACGAGATAATAGAAAAATCAGTTTTTTTTTTAGAATAGAAGATTCAAATTCTGAGTAATGCAGAGAGAGGGATGTTATACTGGGTGAAATAGAAAGTTTCAGATTTTGAGCTTACAAACCATAGAGGGTTTTGGTTTTAGTGAAGACATTCATATATTCCATTTTATTATCAATATAAAAATCAAGTGGGTGCTTGGTAGAGGGGTTGGTGCTCCTTAATGTTGGTGTAGATAAATCAGGGGTTGGTGCTCCTTTTTGTTGGTGCAGATAAATCAAGGGTTGGTGCTCTGTCTAGTGGGTGCTGGTAAATTGATTTTAAAGTTGGTTCTTTGCAAATGCTAGATTTGGATGGAAGTCCAAACAGTCATTTTTAGGGATGAAGCCAAATTGGTGAACCTCAGTACATCTTGTGTTGTGTGATGTTCTCTTGTTACACTTGCTTTATTTGGTTTTATGTTTTCATTGTTTTGGCTTTGAATGTTGAAGATTTAAGTTTTAAAGAGCTACAATGATTCTCCCCCCATCTTAGTGTCATTGTGAGACTAACAATTTATATCAGAGTGAGGTTCGTGAACAAGCTTAACCGATTAGGGTGATATTGGAAGTGACACAATATCATGTGGTGAAGGCTTCTCATCAAACAAAGCACCATTATTTTATGGAACTAATTATGCATTTTGGAGACTCAAGATGCAGACATATATTTGTGCTTTGGGATACAAAATTTGGGATTCAGTAGATAGTAGATACACAATACCCACCACTTCTCCAACCGATGCTTCCGATAAGAAACTATTTGAGAATGACTCAAAAGCAAAGAATGCTATCATGTGTGGATTAGTGGACAATGAACTGGTAAATATTATGGGTTGTAAAACGGTAAAGGAAATATGGGACAAAATGAAGAGCATTCATGAAGGAGACGTTAATATAAAGGAGGCCAAGTTACAAACACATTGAGATCAGTTCGAAGTATTAAAGATGAATGATGATGAGAATATAGAGGCATATATACTAAGAGTTAATGAAGTCATTAATACGATTAGAGGACTCGATGAAGAAATCAAATATTCTGTCATCATGAAAAAGGTATTAAGATCCCTTCCCCAAATATTTGATTCTAAAGTTTCAGCTATAGAAGAAGCTAAAGATCTAAATTATTTTAGTATGGATGAGATGCATGGTTCTTTGACTGCATATGAGATGAGAATAGGAAAATCTAAACCCAAAGATAGAGAAGCTGCTTTTAAAGCCCATAAAAATATGAAAGCAAAACAAGAATTCGAGGAAGAAGAGACATCAGATGAAATGGAAGAAAACTTTGTTTGAAAACTAAAAAGAGGAAAAGGAAAATACAGAGGAAATTTATCATTTAAATGTTTCAACTGTGGAGGCATTGGGCATTTTGCAACTAAATGTCCACTTAATGAGAAGAAAAAAGTGATGAAGGATCGCATGAAGAAAGAAGTGACTGGAAGAAAAAAAACAAATTTTAGAAAAGGCAACTTCAAGAAGAAAAGTTTAATCTCCAAGAATGTCAGTTCATCAGAAGATAGCTCCAGTGAGAATTCTGAAAAGGAAACAGGTGAAGCTCTTTTCATGGCACTCAAAGAAAAAAATCCAAAAAAATAATAGGAATGTGATGAAGAAGAAATTGATGCAGAAGTGAATTTGGAAGAGGAACTAATTGCAGCTCTAGATGAATTGAAGATATAAAAATAAATAAATAAATAAATTTCAAGAAAGCTTGAGGATGCAAATGAAATTATAAAAAATTTGAAAGTATAGATAGAAGAATCCAAGAAAATATCTGAATATCTCAAAGTGCAAATAACCATGAAAATATATTATTGCAGCAAGATAGAAGAAGAGATTGTTGGTTTAAGAATGCATCTAGAAGAGATGAATCAAAAAATTAGTTGTTATCACAAATGTGAAGAAAGTTCTATGAAGCTGGATAAGATCATAAATAATCAAAAGATAACATACATCAAATTTGGTTTGGGTTTTGATGAAGGAGAATCATCAAATGGATCAAAGGCCATAAATGAAGAATCCACAAAGAATGAAGAGAAGAAATAGGTTGATCAAGCAAAAATGAATCATGCAAAGGAAAGCAATAATGCAAGGCACAAAAGGAGAATTGACAATGATGGCTTCACCAATGTCACACATCAAATAAGAAGAAGATTTATGGCTCATAGGACAACATGGAAAAGACCACCACCTAGGTTCAATCATATCTTTTTGGGTTACTGTTTTAAATGCAATGGTTATGGACATAATATCTCATATTGCAAGTATAATATAGGACCAAGGAATTTTTACCAATAGAAATGTTTTTTCACCTTTGATGGATTATGTAGTAGAATGTTATATCTATCATAATTTTGGGCATATTGCAAGAAATTTTGAAGTACATTTGCATCAAATCAATTTCAGGGAAGAAAATTTCAGCCAAATGGAATAAGACAAAATAGAAAACTTCTCGAAAAACATGCACAAGCTACTGAAAAAGAAAAGCCAAAACAAGAGCCCAAAATTGTAATCAAACCTGAGTGGAAATAAAAAGAGTGACCTAAGGGAGAAAAGGAATTATTGATCATACAGACAACATTTAAAGCGTAGAAAAAATCTGCACCATGGATACTTGATAGTGGATGCTCCAGTCATATGACAGGTGAAAAACAAAAATTTGAGAAGTTACAACAATATGAAGGTGGTTCAGTAAATTTTAGAAACAATGATGGAGCTAAGATAGTTGGCAAAGGTTCAGTTAATATTAGTGACAAAAAAATTAGGTCAAAAGAAGTCCTTTTTGTGGTTGGTCTGAAGCATAACTTGTTGAGCGTAAGTCAGATTTGTGATAGAGGTCATGAAGTGATCTTTAAGAAGCAAGTTTGTGAAGTCAGAAAGGAAAACAATGGGAAGTTGATAGCAACTAGATCAAGGACATATGGCAACCTGTACACTCTCTCAGATAATTCAGAAGGAGCTTGCTTAATTGGACAAGAAGAAGAGAATTGGTTGTGGCACAAGAGGCTCAGTCATATCAGTTTTGAAAATCTAGTAAAAATCAACTCAAAGAAAGTAATGAGAGATATTCCCACCATTGGCAAACCATCAAATAGCATTTGTACTTCATGTCAAAAGGTGAAGCAAACTAGGGTCTCATTTAAAACAAAAGAGTACTACACAAGAAAACCTTTGGAACTAGTACATACTGATTTATGTGGACCCATGAGAACGCAAAGCATAAATAGTGACAAATATTTAATGTTTTGTATAGATGACTATTCCATGATGACATGGGTACTATTTTTGAAGCATAAATCAGAAGCTTTTGAGAAGTTCAAGGTTTTCAAAAACCAAGTTGAGAATCAAACATGATACGGGATTAAATGGTTAATGTTAGATAGAGGAGGAGAGTTTATTTTAGAGGATTTAATAGGGTATTATGAAAAATATGTCATTAGGAGATAGTTTTTAGCAGCCAGGACACCTCAGTAGAATGGTGTGGTAGAAAGACAGAACAAGACAGTGCAGGAAATGGCAGTGACTATGTTGACTAAGAGAAAAGTAGCAGACAAATTTTGGAAAGAGGCAGTCCATACTACGGTATACATTTAAAATAGGTGCATGTTGAGGATGCATGAAAGCAAAACTCCTCATGAGTTGTGGTTCGGTAAAAAGGCAACAACAAGATACTCTAAAGTTTTTGGCAGCAAGTGTTACATCAAAATAACTGAAGAAAACCTTGGTAATTTTGAAGATAGAGCGGATGAAGGTATTTTTCTTGGCTATTCGTCAAAAATCAAAGCTTACAAATGCTACAACAAGAGGCTAAGGAAAATTGTGGATAGTGTTGATGTTAAAGTTGATGAAGGAAGGGAAAGAGTAATTAGCTATGAAGAGAACTACCCAATTTATGAAGATGTCATTGAAGGAGATGAGAAAAAGGAAACAAAAAAGAAACCAAAAATTGACTCAGAGGATTCAAACAGTGATTCAAAAGTGGAAGAAAATAAGAAATTCAAAATAGGTAGCTAGCAGAAATATCATCCTAGAGAGCAAATAATTGGAGACCCCATAGTTGGTGTTTAGACAAGAAGAATATTAGTAAGTAACTACTCTTTATTATTCATCATTGAGCCCAAAAATATTGCTGATGCAAGAAAATATGAATGTTGGGTAAAGGCAATAAATAAAGAATTAGATCAGATCGAGAAAAAAAGACTTGGGAGTTAGTACCAGACCCGCAAATAAAAATGTAATCGATACTAAATGGGTCTTTTAGAACAAATTGAATGAATATAGAAAGGTATTCAGGAACAAAGCAAGATTGGTATGCAAAGGCTATGCACAAGTTGAAGGTATTGACTTTGAGGAAACCTTTGCACCTGTGGCTAGACTAGAGGCAATTCAAATGTTTTTGGCTTTAGCAGTTTACAAGAATTTTAAATTTTATCAAATGGATGTGAATCAACATTTTTGAATAGGAAACTTGAAGAAGAGGTTTATATTGAGAATCCAGATGGTTTCCAACTTGGTGATGATCCCAACTTGGTTTGCAAGTTGAAGAAATCATTATATGGCTTAAAACAAGCACCCCGAGCATTGTATGCAAGGCTAGACAATTATCTTACTCAGCAAGGGTTCAAGAAAGGTATGGTGGATACTAATTTGTATGTTAAAACTGAAAATGGTCTTCATATTGTTCTTTTTGTATATGTAGATGATATCATATTTGGCAGTAGCAAAGATGATTTGTGTAAATATTTAGCAAATAAGATGTGGAAAGAATTTGAAATGTCAATGATTGGTGAAATTTCGTATTTCCTCGGATTGCAAGTTAATCAAAAGGAGAAGGGCATATTTATTTTTCAAATTAAATATGTGAAAGAGATGCTAAAAAGTTCACAATGGAGGATTGTAAGCAAGTTAACACTCCCATGATGATAGGTTGCAAGTTGAGAAAGGATGAAAAATCTCCACATGTTGATCAAACTATTTATAGATCTATTATTGGGAGCTTACTGTACTTGATAGCTACCAGACTAGATATTTTGTAGGTAGTATACATGGTAGCAAAATTTTATGCTAGTCCCAAGGAGACTCATGTGACAACAGTGAAGAGGATTCTTCGGTACCTCAATGGTACTATGGAGTATGGGTTATGGTATCCAAAAGGTAAGGACTTCACCCTTATTGTGTATTCAAATGTAGATTGGGCAGGATGTGTAGATGATAGAAAGAGTACCAATGGAGGTGCATTCTATCTTGGATAAAGGTTGGTCGCGTGACACAGTAAGAAATAGGAGTCAGTCTCCTTATCCATAGTAGAGGTAGATTACATTGCAATGACAATGTGTTGTACATAGGTGTTATGGATGAAATAAAATCTGAAGGATCTTGGCATTAATTCTAGTGAACCAATTTTAGTTAAGTGTGATAACACCAGTGCCATTAACATCTCAAAGAATATGGTAATGCATTCTCGCACAAAACATATTGCTATCCAATATCATTTTTTGAAGGAGAAAGTTGCAAAATGTGAGGTTAAGTTGGATTTTGTTCCAACAATAGAGAAAGTAGAGGATATCTTCACCAATCTATTACCCAAGGAATTCTTTGAGTACCTTTGCAAGAAATTGGGAGTGGTCACACTTCCCAAGAATTGACTAGCTATTGGGGCCACATTCTCAGGGGGAGCATTTATGTATTTGTTTATATTTTTGCTCATGTTTGTGATTTTTGCTAAGTGTAATAATTTTTGCTTGATAATGTTGTGCATGGAATCAAAGGGAGTTTCTATTAGCCCTTTGGTCTTGTTTTCAAAGGGGGAGAAGAGTTATAGAAAATTGTGTGTGTTGCCAACAATTCCAAAGGGGGATATTGTTGAGTAAGGTGCATCGATAGTATTGTCATTATTGTCAACACACTTAGATGGATAGGTTTATGCAGTGGATAGTTTTTTAGATGTTATTCGGAGTATGTACAGTGATGTTCAATTCTTATGAGGATGTTTTTGATGTTTGGGTGAAGTTGTTATAGGTTGTTCGTGCAAATTTGCAAAAGTTGAAAAAATTGTCAAGAAGTTGTCAAAAATTTGTAAAAGTCATCACGGGTGCATTTGGATAGGATGGATCAGTTTGGAACATGCTATCATGTCATAAAATAGTCTATAACAACATTTGAGGTATCAGCACAGTGTTTGTATTAATCGGTGACGTTTTTGGTATCTTGGCGAATGATTTGGCAAGTGGTTGTACAGGTCAAAAAATGGCAGTTTTTTCAGAAGCACTACGAGCAAACCAAGAAGAATTTGATAGAAAATTTTGAACTGGAGGTGTTCGTTATCTTTAAGAACATTTTTTTTGAATTTCCACCAAAACGGAGAAACGAGACGAATGTTACAAGCGTTGCAAGACTGTCAAAAAAATGCTCTTTTTGGAAAAAGTGTGTTAGTAACAATTTTTGTGGAGGTGGTACAAGTGAACCGTAAGGAGTTATGTAGTGATATTCATATTGGATATATTCTGCATTTCATATATTCTATGTTTTAAATTTCAGATAAAATAAATTTACGAGGTGAGAGTTATGATTGTTGCAAAAATGGTACAGGTCACTTTTATGTCAATTTGTTCCACTTGTGCAAAATCCTTCAGTTGGCCGTTTCGACCTTGCAGATTTGCCAGAGTTTTGGTTTCAGTGTTTTTATACCTTCAAGGCATAGAATAGAGCATCTTTCATTTTTGGTTTGAGGTGTCATGTGGCTCCGAATTAAGAGAACAAGTAAGGTGTCAATTCTTTGCATGTGACGTGTTTGACGAAATGCCTTCTCAAAAAAAAAAAAAAAAAAAAGTTATATTGTTTTAAGAAGCTTCATTAAAAAAAATCTATTTAAAATTTGAAAAGGGAAAAGGAATGCAAGTGTGTGCTTTTTAAGTGACAAGGGATTTTATTGAAATGTGGGGACTTTATTTTGTGAAGAGAGAAGTGTGTGTGGAGAAATATAAAGAGTGAAAATTTGTGATTTTTGGAGTGTGGTGAAAAATGTCACTTCACTATTTTGGGCATAAATTTCTCATATGATATCCATTTTAGCTAAAATTGTGAGAGGAGTTCGTAGACAAATTTTTGCACAATACCTAGAAAGCGTTTAGTAATTGGTAAAACGAGCTAAGAGAAAAATTAGTTTTTTTGTGAGAAGAGAAGATTAAAATTCTGAGTAATGCAGAGAGGAATATTATACTAGGTGAAATAGAAAGTTTTATATTTTGATCTTACAGACCATAGAAGGTTCTAGTTTCAGTGAAGAAATTCATATATGTCATTTTATTATCAATATCAAAATCAAGTGGGTTCTTGGTAGAGGGGTTGGTGCTCCTTTCTATTGGTGTAGATAAATCAGGGGTTGGTGCTCCTTTTTGTTGGTGCAGATAAATCAGGGGTTGGTACTACTTATAGTGGGTGGTAGTAAATTGATTGTAAAGTTTATGCTTTGCAAAGGCTGGATTTGGATGGGAGTCCAAACAATAATTTTTTGGGATGTAGCCAAATCGGTGAACCTCAGTACATCTTGTGTTGTGTGATGTTCTCTTGTTATAATTGCTTTATTTGGTTTTATGTTTTTATTATTTTGTGTTTTAGTGTTGAATATTTAAGTTTTAAATAACTACACTGATTCGCCCCCCCCCTTTCAGTGTCATTGTGAGACTAACATTATAGTGAAGGATCACAGTGTAGATAGCAGACTGAAGATCTCCATTGCTAGATTGCAAAAATATACACTTGAAGAATAGGCCACAAGAGCCTTGATACAGAAAGTCCATAGAAGCCTTGCAGAAGAAGCCACAAAAGTCTTATACTAAAAATGCCATAGAAGCCTTGATATTGAAAATTTCATAGAAGCCTTGATACTAAAAACTGCCATAGGAGCCTTTGTACTAGAAAAGGCCGCATGACCCTTAACATCAAAATATACCACAAGCCTTGATCCTAAAGAATAATTTGAGAATAATATCTGATTCAAAAGTAAACTAAATATTTTAGTACTAATATTATTCTTAGAGGAATATAAGATTCAGTGATTTGGGATAATTCCTACATGAAATTTAGGAGGAGAATATTCTTCTAAATTAGCTTAGTCCTAAAGACAAATAAAAGAGATCATAAGAAGATCTCATTAAAGAACTTCCAATCTTCAAATAAGGAGAAGAAGGACCAGAAGAGTCCTTTCCGAAGCCATAAGTAGCAGAATTAGAAGATCCAGGAGAATATCTCACCACCAACACTTCTAGAAGTAGAAGGTTGAATACAAGGTCTAAGAAAAGACCATAAAAAGCTTAAATATCAAAGACCTTAAGAAGGTCTCATTGAGCATCTAGGAAATAATAGGAGAGCCTTGCTAAAGATCAAGAGAGTTATTTGAGAAATACATTATCTAGGTGAAGTCTTTGATAGTGAAGGAATTGGGATAATTGTCACCATCCGACAACAAGCCCAAGAGGAGAATTTGTCAAGGGGCACCAAATCTAAGAAGAATAATTTTAACAATGAGTGCCAAACCCTAGAAGAAGATCCTGCTTGAATTCAGATCTCAGCAACAGGACTTAATACAAAATAAGCTCATCAAATCTTGGAGATTTGAATATTACCTCTCACAGTGAGAAGACACTGCCCTAGAGACATAGAATTCTCCAAATATATAGCAGAAGGAGGACAACACAAGTGGAGAACAAGCCATCAAATCCTAGGCTCATAAAAGAAAGTTCAAGACCGTCATTTGGTGAAGAAGGAGTTGTGTAGGACATCCGATTGGAAGCATCAACTTGGTGTTTCTAGAAACCAAGATCTACATCGTCTACAAATGTGGAAGAAGAGATAAAAAAGGTATGCAAATTATGGTGCAAAAAAAATCATTAAATTGTACTTATTAGATTTATTTGAGCACGTAAAATTGGATTATAGTTGTAAAATTGGAAATTAGATTTCAGTATTCTAAAGTACAAAGAAAAATAGATTATTTTTAAGGATTCAATTGCACATTTATTAGGAGTTGATTAGATTCCAGATTAGATCCTATCAACTACCTATTATCTATTATTGAAAAAGAAGACTAAGTCCTACAACACTGATTGTAGTGAAATTGCACAATAACTCCTAAAGATTCATTTTAGGTTATTCTTGACTAGTTATAGTAGATTATTATTTCATTTTTTTGAGATTTTATTGGAGTGATAATGTGTAATATTAGTGCATTAAAAAATAGCTTGTACTATTCTATCACTCTCAGAAAGAAAATTAGTTTTGTGTTTCCTAAAAGGCACAAAGTCTGATTTGTATCAAGTGTCTAAACATACTATTGAAGCACACAAATCTGCAACTTCATGTGGCCAATAGAAGCCATCAAATAGGTTTAGAATCCTCCATATTTGAAGAAGAATATAACTAACCAAAAAAAGAGATAGAAGTTTATGAAAGTGAGACTTGGTGAATCTGAAAATCAAAAGCATTACAAGTGAATGCAAAGGAAAAATACAAAAAAATTGCATCAAATAAAAGAACTTATATCTACTGTTATTGAAGCTTAGACTTATTATAAAAATTTTCCAAGTAAAAATAGAAAGGTGTGTCTATTTTTAAAGACAACCTCAAACCCTTATATTGCAAGAAATCTTCCACAACACTAGAATCTTAAAATCTAGAAATAGAGTGCAAAATAAGGTTTATTGTACAAAATATATTACATTATCTTGCACTACTCTAATATGGTCTTTGATAGCATAAGTGCATATTTGAAAAGTGCCATATGAAGGTACGTTTTCCTACAGGGAAAAGAATAGCCATCAAATGTCAGACGTCAGCACTCTTCCTCCCAAGATAGTAGGAGCCATTCAAAGGCTCATCTTGGACATATGTACCTGCAAAAACAAAGCTCATTTTAGATCATACATGAACCACATTTACATATAAAATCAAGTGCAAATAAATAACAAAAGGATGTGAAAATAGCAATGACAAAAAAACAAAGTGTTTGGAGGCATAAAATAAAGCAAGAAAGGTGTTACATTTGTGGTCTCAATATTGGAGAAGACCACTCACAAAAGGAAGCATAAAACTACCATCCAAGCTCTGAAGTGTATCATGCATTCACCTATGGAGAAGAAAGGTTGTTTTTTTCCCAATAAACATTGTAAAGAAAGAAATATATGGAGTTATAATCTCCATTTTCAAAGGCATTACACGAATAGTCTCCATGGAGAAATGACACTTGGCATTTTAGTCATCATTCCTCTCAGTGATCTAGAGTCTTCTACGAAGGAGTTACAAGAAAATATGTACCACTTGGTATTATTAATAAGCTTCACACAGGGCCTATACATTTTAAATAAGCGTTGGATAAATATTCTGAGCATTACGTAAAGAAGAGAATACTCTTTTATAATGGACATGACACTTGTCACAATGCCTATGATCCACGTTGTTTAAAAGGTATATTTTAGTCCACAATGAACAGCCATGAGTGAAGCACAATCAAGATGTTTAAAGTAGGAACATAGCACATTCAATGTGTGATAGAAGCAGTAGAAACATTCGGACTACAATATGGAAGACAAAGGGGAAGGAGCATTAAAAGCTCCCTATTTTTGAAAGGTCAACATTTTCAGTGCCTATGTATAGCATTCATGTCAAGCTTCCATAAAATATGCATTAATTCAAGTCCTCAAGGTACATTTTAGACGTTTTTATATTCAATAGTGGAAAGCACCGAACATCAAGGATATATTGTGTATAAGGTAGGGTCTAAATCCCATTGATTATTGCTTTCATAATTTGGAGTTATAAGGATTATAAACTAGGGTTGAAACTTAGGGTTTTTAAAGCTAAAGGGGTGACTTATCTTATTATTCTAATATTTGCAATCTTACTTAGGAGGAATAAGGAATTTAAACTGGATCAAACTACATTGCAAATTTTATTATCATTTCTCTAGTTTTCCAAGAACTTGGGAGTCATAAGGGTTACTCCATAAAAAATATTTTATTTGGAAATTACAAATAATCCAAGGGAGATAAAAGAGGTTATTTAGGTATTTTATTAATATTGGATAAATTTATTTTTTACTTATCTCAAATCTCTAAAAATGAGAAAAAATATTTCCAACATCAAAACCTCTTCAAAACATAAATAATGCTTAGTTCAATTAGGAGTAATAAGGTGTTAAAAGTTTATTTTAATTCTTGAAAAACTTGTACAAAATCAACTGAATTTGAATTATATTTTTACAAAAGCACTACATCATACTCTTATCTCTAGGGAGCCATAAGATAAGACTATTAAAAATAATTGGAGACCCCACAGTTGGTGTTTAGACAGTGCAGGAAATTGCAGTGACTATGTTGACTGAGAGCAAAGTAGCAGACAAATTTTGGAAAGAGGCAGTCCATACTACAGTATAAATTTAAAATAGGTGCATGTTGAGGATGCATGAAAGAAAAACTCCTTATGAGTTGTGGTTTGGTAAAAAGGCAACAACAAGATACTTTAAATTTTTTGGCAGCAAGTGTTACATCAAAAGAACTGAAGAAAACCTTGGTAAATTTGAAGATAGAGTGGATGAAGGTATTTTTCTTGGCTATTCATCAAAAATCAAAGCTTACAAATGCTACAACAAGAGGCTAAGAAAATTTGTGGATAGTGCTGATGTTAAAGTTGATGAAGGAAGGGAAAAAGTAATTAGCTATGAAGAGAACTACCCAATTTATGAAGAGGTCATTGAAGGAGATGAGAAAAAGGAAACGAAAAAGAAACCAAAAATTGACTCAGAGTATTCAAACAATGATTCAAAAGTGGAAGAAAACAAGAAATTCAAAATAGGCAGCTGGCAAAAATATCATCCTAGAGAGAAAATAATTGGAGACCCCACAGTTGGTTTTTAGACAGGAAGAAGATTAGTAAGTAACTACTCTTTATTATCCATGATTGAGCCCAAAAATATTGTTGATGCAAGAAAATATGAAAGTTGGGTAAAGGAAATAAATAAAGAATTAGATCAAATTGAGAAAACAAGACTTGGGAGTTAGTACCAAGACCCGCAAATAAAAATGTAATCGATACTAAATGGTTCTTTTAGAACAAATTGAATGAATACAGAAAGGTATTCAGGAACAAAGCAAGATTGGTATGCAAAGGCTATGCACAAGTTGAAGGTATTGACTTTGAGGAAACCTTTGCACCTATGGCTAGACTAGAGGCAATTCGAATGTTTTTGGCTTTAGAAGTTTACAAAAATTTTAAATTTTATCAAATGGATGTGAATCAACATTTTTGAATAGAAAACTTGAAGAAGAGGTTTATATTGAGAATCCAGATGGTTTCCAACTTGGTGATGATCCCAACTTGCTTTGCAAGTTGAATAAATCATTATATGGCTTAAAATAGGCACCCCGAGCATGGTATGCAAGGCTAGACAATTATCTTACTCAACAAGGGTTCAAGAAAGGTATGGTGGATACTAATTTGTATGTTAAAACTGAAAATGGTCATCATATTGTTCTTGTTGTATATGTAGATGATATCATATTTGGCAGTAGCAAAGATGAGTTGTGTAAAGATTTAGAAAATAAGATGCAGAAAGAATTTGAAATTTCAATGATTGGTGAAATTTCATATTTCCTCGGATTGTAAGTGAATCAAAAGGAGAAGGCATATTTATTTTTCAAATTAAATATGTGAAAGAGATGCTGAAAAAGTTCACAATGGAGGATTGTAAGCCAGCTAGCACTCCCATGAGGATAGGTTGCAAGTTGAGAAAGGATGAAAAATCTCCACATGTTGATCAAACTATTTATAGATCTATGATTGGGAGATTACTATACTTGATAACTACCAAACTAGATACTTTGTAGACAGTATACATGGTAGCACAATTTTAAGCTAGTCCCAAGGAGACTCATGTGACAGCAGTGAAGAGGATTCTTCGGTACCTCAAGGGTACTATGGAGTATGGGTTATGGTATCCGAAAGGTAAGGACTTCACCCTTATTATGTATTCAAATGTAGATTGGGCAGGATGTGTAGATGACAGGAATAGTACCAGTGGAGATGCATTCTATCTTGGAGAAAGGTTGGTCGCGTGACACAGTAAGAAATAGGAGTCAGTATCCTTATCCATAGTAGAGGTAGAATACATTGCAATGACAACATGTTGTACACAGGTGTTATTGATGAAATAAACTCTGAAGGATCTTGGCATTAATTCCAGTGAACCAATTTTAGTTAAGTGTGATAACACCGGTGCCATTAACATCTCAAAGAATATGGTTATGCATTCTCGCACAAAACATATTGCTATCTAGTATCATTTTTTGAAGGAGAAAGTTGCGAAATGTGAGGTTAAGTTGGATTTTGTTCCAACAACAGAGCAAGTAGTGGATATATTCACCAAAATATTACCTAAGGAATTCTTTGAGTACCTTTGCAAGAAATTGGGAGTGGTCACACTTCCCAAGAATTGACTACCTATTGGGGCCACATTCTCAGGGGGAGCATTTATGTATTTTTTTATATTTTTGCTCATGTTTGCGATTTTTGCTAAGTGTAATATTTTTTTCTTGATAATGTTGTGCATGGAATCAGGGGGAGTTTCTATTAGCCCTTTGGTCTTGTTTTCAAAGGGGGAGAAGAGTTATAGAAAATTGTGTGTGTTGCCAACAATTCCAAAGGGGGATATTGTTGAGTAAGGTGCATTGATAGTATTGTCATTATTGTCAACACACTTAGATGGATAGGTTTATGTAGTGGATAGTTGTTTAGATGTTATTCGGTGTATGTACAGTGATTTTCAATGCTTATGAGGATGTTTTTGATGTTCGGGTGAAGTTGTTATAGGTTGTTAGTGCAAATTTGCAAAAGTTAAAAAAATTGTCAAGAAGTTGTCAAAAATTTGTAAAAGTCATCACGGGTGCATTTGGATAGGATGGATCAGTTTGGAACATGTCATCATGTCAAAAAATAGTCTAGAAAAACATTGGAGGTATCAACACAGTGTTTGTATTAATCGGTGACGTTTTCGGTATCTTGGCGAATGATTTGGCAAGTGGTTGTATAGGTCAAAAAATGGAAGTTTTATCAGAAGCACTACGAGCAAACCAAGAAGAATTTGATAGAAAAATTTGAACTGTAGGTGTTCGTTATCTTTAAGAACATTTTTTTTGAATTCGTACCAAAACGGAGAAACGGGACGAATGTTACAAGCGTTTCAAGACTGTCAAAAAAATGCTCTTTTTGGAAAAAGTGTGTCAGTAACAATTTTTGTGGAGGTGGTACAGGTGAACAGTAAGGAGTTATATAGCGAGATTCATACTAGATATATTCAGCATTTCATATATTATATGTTTCAAATTTCAGATAAAATAGATTTACGAGGTGAGAGTTATGATTGTTTCAAAAATGGTATAGGTCACTTTTATGTCAATTTGTTCCACTTGTGCAAAATCCTTCAGTTGGCCGTTTTGACCTTGCAGAGTCACCAGAGTTTTGGTTTCAGTGTTTTTATACCTTCAAGGCACAAAATAGAGCATCTTTCATTTTTGGTTTGAGGTTTCATGTGGCTCCGAAGTAAGAGAACAAGTAAGGTGTCGATTCTTTGCATGTGACGTGTTTGACGAAATGCCTTCTCAAAATTTAAAAAAAAAAAAGTTATATTGTTTTAAGAAGCTTCATTAAAAAAAACCTTTTTAAAATCTGAAAAGGGAAAAAGAATGCAAGTGTGTGCTTTTTAAGTGACAAGGTATTTTATTGAAACATGTGGACTTTATTTTGTGAAGAGAGAAGTGTGTGTGGAGAAATATAAAGAGTGAAAATTCGTGATTTTTGGAGTGTGGTTAAAAATGTCACTTCACTATTTTGGGCATAAATTTCTCATATGATATCCATTTTAGCTGAAATTGTGAGAGGATTTCATAGACAAACTGTTGCACAATACCTAGAAAGCATTTAGCAATTGGTAAAACGAGCTAAGAGAACAATCAGTATTTTTGTGAGAAGAGAAGATTAAAATTCTGAGTAATGCAGAGAGGGATATTATACTAGGTGAAATATAAAGTTTTATATTTTGAGCTTACATACCATAGAAGGTTCTTGTTTCAGTGAAGACATTCATATATGTCATTTTATTATCAATATCCAAATCAAGTGGGTTCTTGGTAGAGGGGTTGGTGCTCCTTTCTATTGGTGTAGATAAATTAGGGATTGGTGCTCCTTTATGTTGGTGCAGATAAATCAGGGGTTTGTGCTCCTTCTAGTGGGTGGTAGTAAATTGATTGTAAATTTTATGCTTTGCAAATGTTGGATTTGTATGGGAGTCCAAACAGTAATTTTTTGGGATGTAGCCAAATTGGTGAACCTCAGTACATCTTGTGTTGTGTGATGTTCTCTTGTTATACTTGCTTTATTTGGTTTTATGTTTTTATTATTTTGGGTTTGAGTGTTGAATATTTAAGTTTTAAAGAACTACAATGATTCTCCCCCCCCCTCTCAGTGTCATTGTGAGACTAACATTATAGTGAAGGATCACGGTGAAGATAGGATACTGAAGATCTCGATTGCTAGATTGCAAAAATATACACTTGAAGAACAGGCCACAAGAGCCTTGATACAGAAATTCCATAGAAGCCTTGCAGAAGAAGCCACAAAAGTCTTATACTAAAAAGGCCATAGAAGCCTTGATATTGAAAATTTCATAGAAGCCTTGATACTGAAAAATGCCACAGGAGCCTTGGTACTGGAAAAGGCCGCATGAGCCTTAACATCAAAATATACCACAAGCCTTGATTCTAAAGAATAATTTGAGAATAATATCTGATTTAAAAGTAAACTAAATATTTTAGTACTAATATTATTCTTAGAGGAATATAAGATTCAGTGATTTGGGATAATTCCTACATGAAGTTTAGGAAGATAATATTCTTCTAAATTAGCTTAATCCTAAACACAAATAAAAGAGATCATAAGAAGATCTCATTACAGAACTTCCAATCTTGGAATAAGGAGAAGAAGGACCAGAAGAGTCCTTCCCGAAGCCATAAGTAGCAGAATTAGAAGATCCAGGAGAATGTCTCACCACAAACACTTCTAGAAGTAGAAGGTTGAATACAAGGTCTAAGAAAATACCATCAAAAGCTTAAAGATCAAAGACCTTAAGAAGGTCTCATCAAGCATCTAGGAAATAATAGGAGAGCCTTGCTGAAGATCAAGAGAGTTATTTGAGAAATACATTATCTAGGTGAAGTCCTTAATAGTGAAGGAATTGGGATAATTGTCGCCATCCGACAACAAGCCCAAGAGGAGAATTTGGAAAGGGGTACCAAATATAAGAAGAAGAATTTTAACAATGAGTGCCAAACCCTAGAAGAAGATCCTACTTGAATTCAGATCTCGACAAGAGGACTTAATACAAAATAAGCTCATCAAATCTTAGAGATTTGAATATTACCTCTCACAGTGAGAAGACACAACCCTAGAGACATAGAATTCTCCAAATCTATATCAGAAGGAGGAGAACACAAGAGAAGAACAAGCCACAAAATCCTGAAGAACACAAGCTTATACTGAGAGGGGGGGGTGAACATTATAAGACCTCTTTCTACTTTTTCTTTTATACCTCAAAACAATAAAGCAATATACCCAAAGCAATATCAAAGCAATGCACAATATCATCCACAAAGTGACACCAATTTTAATGTGGTTCACCCAAAATGGCTAGGCTACGTCCACAAAACTTTTCTCTAAAAGTTATCTCAAAGTTCTTTGGGAATCCTTCCTAATTACAATATTTATGAGCCTCAGCCCAAAGGAGATACCTTCCCCTAATCAGAATTTATGAGCCTCTGCTCAAAGTATATACCTTCCCCTCTGCTCTGGAAATGATCCCTCGGAAGATCAACTGCCTCTACCTCTTGCCAGCACATGGAAATCCTTTCCACCGAGGACCTCCTATCCTCAATGCTTAGCCTAAGAGACCTCTGCCTTCTATGATCATGTCCACAGAAGCTCAGCAACCTGTACCAAACACATTCAATTGGTCTAGTACAAGTCTTCCTCTATCTGTCAGATCTTTCCAACGCTTAAGCTTGAACAAATCAATCCTCTGCACACAAGCCTTATCAAAGACTTGCCAAATCTGTCCTCATGTTCTTCTCAAAGAACCAGTGCACCTCTGTCCTCAAGTTCTCTGATAGAACTATCAAACTCAGTTCACAAGTCCTCTACTAGGACCTGTCCAAATATGCTCACAAGTCCCCACCGGAACCTGTCCAAGACTTCTCATAAGTCCCCACCGAAACCTGTCCAAAACTCAGCAAGCTCACCAAGAAAAAAAACTTTCTTAGTAGGAAATCACAAGTTGAATTGTTAGAGACCCAATGTGATTTGTCAAACTCATAGAAGCATAAAGAGAATTTTTAGAGACTCAATATGTTCTATACTCAACTCCCAATCTCAAAACTCAACTCAAATCAACTCAGCTCAAACTCAATCTCAAATCTGAAAACTCAACTCAATATCTGAAATGGATAGGATAGAATTATTTCTTTCAAGAACATGAAACCCCAACAATTGCCAACTATGCAAAGAATCACATAACAATGATACTCATGTTCTTTTCACCATCAATTAGGGCTTCAACAACAATGCTCATCAAACAAGGTTCAATCAACACCATTTAGCTCAAAACACAACCTTGAAGCATTTCACAATTAACATTAGAAAAGGAAACAAGTAGAACTCCTTTTCTCTCCAATATTGTTTGAGCAAAAAAGCATCCACCAACTCAAATCACAATAGCACAAAACAACTTTTCAAATCATCAACAAAGGAGTAAGCCCAACACTTTAACCAAGTAAAGAATAGCTTGATTATTACCAATTTAATGAAAGCAAATGTCAATCTCAAAGCTACCCACTTAAGGTTTCACAACTTCACACAAGAAGCAATTTTAACCTTAAAACATCATGCTTTCATTTCCATAATCAACCAAAAGCACTCTCAACATTACAAGAAAAATTTATCCCTTATACACCTTATTTCTCCCTTATAGTCTTATCAAAAATAAAATTTATCTCTCATAAGAATGCAATAAGATATTTCAAACAACACCTTCAAAAGAATCTTTTATCAAAAATAAAACAAGCTTTAAACTCCTTATAACTCCTAAGTCTGTTTTGCCCTCTAATAAACTTCCTCCATCCGCAAAATACACTTAGCAAAAATTAATTTCAAAAGTACCTTGGCCAACATCAAAAATCGTGCTATGGAGAAATTGCGCACGAATTCTAACACCACCCGCTGCGTCCACTTCACGATGTAAAACCCTTTCACGTTATTCGAATGCGGAACCTCCCGTTCGGGTAGCGCGCCAATAGCCTAGCCGCTATCGGTGTGCCAAAGGCACCCGGTGAGGTTTAAACCTCACGCTGTTAGCCTTGTTCCTTCTATGCCAAGGATTAAATAAAACAACAGTGCCTCCCTTTCTTCTGATGCAAGCACGAAGACGAAAACCTTACGGTAGATTTATGACAAATGGTGAGGACACAGTCGAACAAGAAATCCGAACAACGGATCATGAAATCACAGTGAGCAACTCTTTCCAAAAATGCGGATGGGATAATTCTTGATTTTCATCGAGGGATATTTATATGCATTTTTACCATAAGCTCTTGACGTCGACAAGGAGTTTAACACGTCGACGGAGGTCTTGGCTAGCGCCCACAAAGTTAAGACATTTGCGCCATGGGTTAGGAGAACCCATTGCAAACAATAATTTAATATTTATTTAAAAATAATTAAAGGGAACCTTAACAGGGTTTTTAATTATTTAAATAAATATTTCCTCTTGTACCCAAATGCATTAAACTAATGCATCCACCTGTAATCTTTAAACCTACCAACTTGGGGTTTATAAAAGACCTTTGAAACTGTCATGCCATAACCTTCATCAAAACAAATTATTTGACATCAAATCAAATTCCTTCAAGAGCTTCTTGACATCAATGACAACTTATACACTTGAGCAAAGGCAATGTACCCAAAGTACCCAAAATTGCCAACAATCTCCCCCTTTGTCATTGATGGCAAACATTTACTGAAAACACTTCTCAAGAGCCAAAACTGAAACCAACTGTGCTAACAACTGACCAACCGTGCCCACAACTAAGAATATTCCTTTGAAGTTTTGCTCCCCCTGACTTGAAGCTCTCCCCTTCACTTTGAAGCTCTCCCCCTTACTCATATCTCTCCCCATTTGTCATCAATGGCAAAGGGTCACATTTGGGGCTCGGGACTAAGAATGAGCCTCTTAGCTTAGTCCCTCCCCCACCTCCTGATGAGGTGATTAATTTTGGGATGGGAGTAAAACTCCCATTAGGCACTGATCATCATCAGTGTCTTTAACTTATTTTTTGGGCCTTCTCTTGAACTCTTTGTACATATTCCTATTCTTGTCACTGTTCTTGTTCTTGTTCTCATCCTTGTTCTTGTCCATGCCTTAATCCTTGGACCTGATCATGCCACTGTTCCTGTTCCTATATTCTGGAATTTTAGCTCTACACTGTCTGATTATGTGACCTTCATTGTTGCACTTCAAACACTTGACGATGTTATTTCTCTGAGGTAAACCTGATCTTTGAATCCATCAGTTCTGACCAAACCTGTCTTGACCAAACCTATTCTGACCAAACCTATTCTGACCAAACCTATTCTGATCAAACCTGTTCTGATCAAACCTATTCCTATTATTTGCCTTGCAATAAACTGCCTTGTGCCCAAACTGTTTACAAGAGTTGCAATACCCTTGAAAGAAACTAGCACTTCTAAAATTGTCATTTACCTTCTTCACTTGAGCCACGCAATGTGAAGCCATGTGACCAAACCTGTGACAAGCAAAACATCTGCCTTGAAACTTTCCTTTATTTGACCTCTTAGGTTTTGAAAAATTCTTCTTCTCATTCTGAATTATGTTTTCTATTTCAGTGCATCTATCATTCAAGGACTCCTTTTCTGAAGTACTTTCCTCATCAGAACTCTCTTCCTTTTGGAGTCTCTTACTAGACTATCCAACTTGTTCCTTGTGTGGCTTAACAAAACCAAGGCCTGTTTTATCTGTTGTCTTTCTTTGGCCTTTGATGAGTGACTTAACCTTTTTGGAGCTATCTTGAAACCTGTAAAGCTTATCCTTGTACTCTTTAGTTTCCTCTTTCAAAGAATCCATTTTCTGTTCTAACTTACTATACTCAAGAACCTTAGACTCTAACTCATCCTTGAGTTCTTGTGTCTTAGCTATAGAGAAGTCAAGACTTTCTATAAGATCATCTCTCTCCATACAACATTCATCTAACTTATCCTTCAGTCTAGCATTCTTCTTTCTTTAATTTTTCAAAGCACTAAGAGAACTATTAAGTTCACCTTCAATGTCTACTTCACCTTCCTCCATATCTTCCTCTATTTGTTTGCTTTTTGAATCATCAAAGCCTTTTTCAGATTTCTTATCACTAGAGGTGCTACCCTTTTCAAAAACCATACATGCATCTTCCTTATAGTTTTCTGAAGCAACCTCATACATACTAGAAACCAAATCATTATTTGTGAAATCATCCTCAAGGTGACCAAAGTTTCCACATCTAAGACATTTCATGATAATGAATCTATGTTTCGGTTCTTCCTCTTTTTATGATGTGAACAACATCTCATTTTCATCATCACTTGAATAACTTTCACTATCACTACTAGAACACTTACTTGATTTGTCTAGGTAGAAACTCTTCTTGTGCTTGTGAGAATACCTCTTTCCTTGATTTTTGTGCTCATCTTTGTTTTTCCTATGATGCTTGTGCTTTTCAGAATCCTTGCTCTTAGAATCCTGTTTATCTTCATCACTTTCATTCTTGGGAACACTACGATCAGTAGCATAATGACCAAACTTTCCACAATTGAAACATCTTATATTTTTCATACTTTTGTGCTTTCTAGAGAACTTGCCTTTCTTGTTGTAATATGCCTCTTCATCACTAGAAGACTCATCACTATCTTGAAGTTGTTTACCCTTGGATTTCTTGGTAGCCTTGAAAGCTACCTCTTTTTTGACATCAACCTTCACTTGAGTTCTCAACTCAAATGCTGCAAGTATACTATGGAGCTCATCCTTTTTCAACTTATCCAAATCTTTAGCTTCCTCAATAGCAGAAATATTTTCACTAAATATATTAGGAAGAGATCTTAAAATCTTATCACAAACATCATTTTCAGCAAGCTCAAGACCTAAGTCTTTCATGGAGTTAACAACCTCATCCATACGAAGCATGTAGTCACTAATATTTTCATCATAATTCATCTTGAGTTATTCAAACATACCTTTGAAGTGTCTCAACTTGGCCTTTCTGACATTTGTATCACACTGTATGAACCACCTTCAATCTGTTTCCACATTTCACTAGTTGTATTGCAGTGAATCACCTTGGTGAGATCTGCTTTCTGTAAGCCTTTCAAGATTGCATTCATTGCTTTTGAATTGTCTGTGATGTAGGAGCCTTTCTTCCTTAGTAATAGGACCATGTACAGGAATAGTGTACTCATCTTCAATCACTTCCCAAACCTCATTACCAAGTGCCATTAGATGAACCTTCATCCTTGCACTCCAAAGACCAAAATCTGACCCATCAAGAATAGGTGTTGTATTGCCACTTGAATGATCCATTGTGTTCTTTACTAGCTTTTCCTTCAAGTCGTTAAACTTTTCGAAGGCACCCGCTCCGATACCAATTGAAGAACACAAGCTTATACTGAGAGGGGGGTGAACAAGTATAAGACCTCTTTCTACTTTTTCCTTTATACCTCAAAACAAGTAAAGCAATATACCCAAAGCAATATCAAAGCAATGCACAATATCATCCACAAAGTGACACCAATTTTAATGTGGTTCACCCAAAATGGTCGGGCTACGTCCACAAAACTTTTCTCTAAAAGTTATCTCAAAGTTCTTTGGGAATCCTTCCCAATTACAATATTTATGAACCTTGGCCCAAAGGAGATACCTTCCCCTAATCAAAATTTATGAGCCTCTGCTCAAAGGAGATACCTTCCCCTTTGCTCTGTAAATGACCCCTCAGAAGATCAACTGCCTCTACCTCTTGCCAGCACGTGGAACTCCTTTCCATCGAAGACCTCCTGTCTTCAATGCTTAGCCTAGGAGACCTATGCCTTCTATGATCATGTCCACAACAGCTCAGCAACCTGTACCAAACACAGTCAGTCGGTCTAGTACAAGTCTTCCTCTATCTGTCAGATCTGTCCAACGCTTAAGCTTGAACAAATCAATCCTCTACACACAAGCCTTCTCAAAGACTTGCCAAATCTGTCCTCATGTTCTTCTCAAAGAACCAGTGCACCTCTATCCTCAAGTTCTCTGATAGAACTATCAAACTCAGCTTACAAGTCCTCTGCTAGGACCTGTCCAAATCTGCTCACAAGTCCCCACCGGAACTTGTCCAAGACTGCTCACAAGTCCCCACCGGAACCTGTCCAAAACTCAGCAAGCTCACCAAGAAAAAAAAATTTCTTAGTAGGAAATCACAAGGTGAATTGTTAGAGACCCAATGTGATTTGTCAAACTCATAGAAGCATAAAGAGAATTGTTAGAGACTCAATATGTTCTATACTCAACTCCCAATCTCAAAACTCAACTCAAATCAACTCAGCTCAAACTCAATCTCAAATCTCAAAACTCAACTCACTATCTGAAATGGATAGGATAGAATGCTTTCTTTCAAGAACATGAAACCCCCAAAATTGCCAACTATGCAAAGAATCACATAACAATGATACTCATGTTCTTTTCACCATCAATTAGGGATTCAACAACAATGCTCATCAAACAAGGTTCAATCAACACCATTCAGCTCAAAACACAACCTTGAAGCATTTCACAATCAACATTAGAAAAGGAAACAAGTAGAACTCCTTTTCTCTCCAATATTGTTTGAGCAAAAAAGCATCCACCAACTCAAATCACAATAGCACAAAACAACTTTTCAAATCATCAACAAAGGAGTAAGCCCAACACTTTAACCAAGTAAAGAATAGCTTGATTATTACCAATTTAATGAAAGCAAATGTCAATCTCAAAGTTGCCCACTTAAGGTTTCACAACTTCACACAAGAAGCAATTTTAACCTTAAAACATCATGCTTTCATTTCCATAATCAACCAAAAGCACTCTCAACATTACAAGAAAAATTTATCCCTTATACACCTTATTTCTCCCTTATAGTCTTATCAAAAATAAAATTTATCTCTCATAAGAATGCAATAAGATATTTCAAACAACACCTTCAAAAGAATCTTTTATCAAAAATAAAACAAGCTTCAAACTCCTTATAACTCCTAAGTTGTTTTGCCCTCTAATAAACTTCCTCCATCCGCAAAATACACTTAGCAAAAATTAATTTCGAAAGTACCTTGGCCAACATCAAAAATCGTGCTATGGAGAAATTGCGCATGAATTCTAACACCACCCGCTGCGTCCACTTCACGATGTAAATACCTTTCATGTTATTCGAATGCAGAACCTCCCATTCGGGTAGCACGCCAACAGCCTAGCCGCTATCGGTGCGCCAAAGGCACCCGGTGAGGTTTAAAACTCACACTGTTAGCCTTGTTCCTTCTATGCTAGGGATTAAATAAAACAACAGTGCCTCCCTTTCTTTTGACGTGAACACGAAGACGAAAACCTTACGATGGATTTACGACAAACGGCGAGGACACAGTTGAACAAGAAATCCAAACAGCGGATCACGAAATCATAGCAAGCAACTCTTTCCAAAAATGCGGATGGGATAATTCTTGATTTTTGTTGAGGGAGATTTATATGCATTTTTACCATAAGCTCTTGACATCGACGAGGAGTTTAACACATCGGCGGAGGTCTTGGCTAGCGCCCACAAAGTTAAGACATTTGCGCCATGGGTTAGGAGAACCTATTGCAAACAATAATTGAATATTTATTTAAAAATAATTAAAGGGAACCTTAACAAGTTTTTTAATTATTTAAATAAATGCTTCCTCTTGGACCCAAATGCATTAAACTAATGCATCCAACTGTAATATTTAAACCTGCCAACTTGGGGTTTACAAAAGACCTTTGAAACTGTCATGCCATAACCTTCATCAAAACAAATTATTTGACATCAAATCAAATTCCTTCAAGAGCTTCTTGACATCAATGACAACTTATACACTTGAGCAAAGGCAATGTACCCAAAGTACCCAAAATTGCCAACAAATCCTAGGCTCATAAAAGAAAGTTCAAGATTGTCATTTGGTGAAGAAGAAGTTGTGTAGGACATCCGATTGGAAGCATCAACTTGGTGTTTCTAGACACCAAGATCTACATCCTCTACAAATGTGAAAGAAGGGATAAAAAAGGTATGCAAATTATGGTGCAAAAAAATTCATTAAATTGTACTTATTAGATTTATTTGAGCACGTAAAATTGGATTACAGTTGTAAAAATGGAAATTAGATTTCAGTATTCTAAAGTACAAAGAAAAATAGATTATTTTTAAGGATTCAATTGCACATTTATTAGGATTTGATTAGATTCCTGATTAGATCCTATCAAATACCTATTATCTATTATTGAAAAATAAGACTAAGTCCTACAACATTGATTGTAGTGAAATTGCACAATAACTCCTAAAGATTCATTTTAGGTTATTCTTGATTAGTTATAGTAGATTATTATTTCATTTATTTGATATTTTATTGGAGTGATAATGTGTAATATTAGTGCATTAAAAAAGAGCTTGTACTATTTTATCACTCTCAGAAAGAAAATTAGTTTTGTGTTTCCTAAAAGGCACAAAGTCTGATTTGTATCAATTGTCTAAAGATACTATTGAAGCACACAAATCTGCAACTTCATGTGGCCAATAGAATCCATCAAATAGGTTTAGAATCCTCCATATTTGAAGAAGAATATAACTAACCAAAAAAAGATATAGAAGCTTATGAATGTGAGACTTGGCGAATCTAAAAATCAAAAGCATTACAAGTGAATGCAAAGGAAAAAATACAAAAAATTTGCATCAAATAGAAGAACTTATATCTACTGTTATTGAAGCTTATACTTATTATAAAAAATTTCCAAGTAAAAATAGAAAGGTGTGTCTATTTTTAAAGACAACCTCAAACCCTTGTATTGCAAGAAATCTTCCACAACACTAGAATCTTAAAATCTGGAAATAGAGTGCAAAAGAAGGTTTATTGTACAAAATATATTGCATTATATTGCACTACTCTAATATGGTCTTTGATAGCATAAGTGCATATTTTAAAAGTGCCATATTAAGGTACATTTTCCTACAGGAAAAAGAATAACCATCAAATGTCCGACGTCAGCACTCTTCCTCCCAAGATAGTAGGAGCCATTCAAAGGTTCATCTTGGACATATGTACCTACAAAAACAAAGCTCATTTTAGATCATACATGAACCACATTTACATATAAAATCAAGTGCAAATCAATAACAAAAGGATGTCAAAATAGCAACGACAAAAAAACAAAGTGTTTGGAGGCATAAAATAAAGGAAGAAAGGTGTTACATTTGTGGTCTCAATATTGAAGAAGACCACTCACAAAAGGAAGCATCAAACTACCATCCAAGCTCTGAAGTGTATCATGCATTCACCTATGGAGAAGAAAGGTTGCTTTTTTCCCAAGAACATTGTAAAGAAAGAAATATATGGAGTTATAATCTCCATTTTCGAAGGCATTACAAGAATGGTCTCCATGGAGAAATGACACTTGGAATTTTAGTCATCATTCCTCTCAATTCTCTAGAGTCTTCTACGAAGGAGTTACAAGAAAATACGTACCACTTGGTATTCTTAATAAGCTTCACATAGGGCCTATACATTTTAAATAAGCGTTGGATAAATATTCTGAGCATTACGTAAAGAAGAGAATACTCTTTTATAATGGACGTGACACTTGTCACAATGCCTATGATCCACATTGTTTAAAAGGTATATTTTAGTCCACAACCAACAGGCATGAGTGAAGCACAATCAAGATGTTTAAAGGAGGAACATAGCACGTTCAAGGTGTGATATAAGTAGCAGAAACATTCGGACTACAATATGGAAGACAAAGGGGAAGGAGCATTAAAAGCTCACTATTTTTGAAAGGTCAACATTTTCAGTGCCTATGTACAGCATTCATGTCAAGCTTCCATAAAATATCCATTAATTCAAGTCCTCAAGGTACATTTTAGACGTTATATTGAATAGGTAGGGTCTAAATCCCATTGATTATTGCTTTCATAATTTGGAGTTATAAGGATTATAAAATAGGGTTGAAACTTAGGGTTTTTAAAGCTAAAGGGGTGACTTATCTTATTATTCTAATATTTGCAATCTTACTGAGGAGTAATAAGAAATTTAAATTGGATTAAACTACATTGCAATTTTTTTTTATCATTTCTCTAGTTTTCCAAGAACTTGGGAGTCATAAGGGTTACTCCATAAAAATTATTTTATTTGGAAATTTGAAATAATCCAAGGGAGATAAAAGAGGTTATTTAGGTATTTTATTAATATTGGATAAATTTATTTTTTACTTATCTCAAATCTCTAAAAATGAGAAAAAATATTTCCAACATCAAAACCTCTTCAAAACATAAATAGTGCTTAGTTCAATTAGGAGTAATAAAGTGTTAAAAGTTGATTTTAATTCTTGAAAAACTTGTACAAAATCAACTGAATTTGAATTATATTTTTACAAAAGCACTACATCATACTCTTATCTCTAGGGAGCCATAAGATAAGACTATTAAGGTCCTATCAAATTTCAATTCCAAAGAAGCATTATGGATGAGATTTTAAGGAAATATTTCAATAATATAAAACTATTCCTTGAAGTAGAATTCCACTCCCAAAACCAAATAGATACTTTAGAAGGATACAAGTATCTATCTTGTAATGATAAGATCAAATTTTCCTTATTTATTAAGGAAGCCAAAGAAGACATCTTTACAACCTTTATTAACTATATTTATGAATTTCTCTTCATATTATGGTGGAACTCACAAAGATTGATTATTTTTTCTCCAAAAGAATATCTGATGATTTATCTATCATTAATTGTATTCATACTTACTCAACACAAGAAACAAGCTAATTTTAAAGAACAATACTTTTGTGATGATAGACTAAATTGATTTAAAGTTGAGGTTTCACCTACATCAAAGTAGAATCACAGGAAGAGAAGAAGAAAAATTAATAAGATACATGCAAAAGAGAATCAAGACATGCGGATTAATTCAATAGAAGAAAAACTAGCACACCAAAAAGGTAAGCACAAAAGAATGAGAGGACAATTGCATCATACCCTACTTATTCATCAACAATAAGAATCAAATGAAGATACTTGCAAGTAGGACTTCAAATGTGTTTGGATAGAAGATGAATATGGAAATGTCAAAGATTATCCAATAATAATAGAAGGCCTAGCTGCATCCTACTCTACATCATATGAAGACATAAATTACCTGTTGAACCTGAATACAAAGAATGTAGAAGAAGAATACAATGAATACCAAGCAAAATAATATGAAGAAAATCCATATTGAATACTAAATCCTTTAATACCCAAATAATGTAATATAAGGGGGTGTTGGAAATAGTGTCTATTCCATCACTTGGGTTATGTAAATGTATTTTCCAAGAAACATACATAGATTACTTCCTGTGCAAGTTATCTAGTGACTTTACACAATGTAATAAATGGACAAGTGTGCATGTGCAAGGTATCCTATGTACAACTAGATAGAGTGTTGGGAAAGCATCCTATTTTGCATATATAAGGATGGACTCTTAGATAGAGAGATATGATATATGAAAGACATTGTTAGATAGCGTAGGTTAGTGGATTGTGTTCCACACCATTTACAGGTGATGGATGTTATGTATATTTATAGATTTGTTAATGGAGTGCTTACTTCCCCCATAACTACATTGTAATATTTTATGTGTTTTATGTTTCAACATACTTTAGTAATCTGGCATATTTGCTTTCTTGCATGTTATTTTGCATCTTTTCATTATTATCTCTCATGGCTCATTCATCAAAAGATAACATTCAAGGAGCAAAGTAGACCCTTTCTCTATACTAACACAATTTACTACCATCCAAAGGCACCCACAAGAAGAAATAATAGATTTCAACATCAGATTCAATCTAACATGGAAAAGGGTACCACAAGGCCTGCATCTAGTTGATGAACAAGCAATGTACAACTATTTGAGGGCCTTTCACTCTAATATTGGGATATATATAATATAATCCAATGTATGAATATTCTTGAAATTTTTTCAAGAAGAACTAAAAACAAAAATGGACCTGATTGCTATAGGAATATTACCTCAAAAATTTGTGATGCCTATATATCCAAAATTCCCTCAACAACAACTATTAGTTCCTACTCCATAAAGTTCATTTTTGGTAACTACTACTTTGGTTAATTTCCCATTTTCACCACCTACACCAAGTCCACAAATGATTCCTACTCTACCTATTGTCCTATTACTCCCAGCACCAGCTACTGTCCCAGAATTACCTATCTTGGATCCCTAGATAATTACCCTCCAAGATATTTTAGTAGATTTTAATAACCTCACATATGAAGTCACAACCATCAAGTGAAGAGAATCTAAGAGAAAATTTCAACCACAAATATTTCCATCTATCATAAGGAATCATTCTGCCTTCACAAGCAAGCCCTTGAAAAAATCTAACACTATATACGTTAATCAAAAGGAGGAACCTTCATCCTCAAGATCTAAATCTAAGTACTGATGCTCAAACTGCAATGATCAACATGGTGAAAGTACATTCATGATGCATCAGCAATACATTTAAAGTATTCCAATTGAGATAGTAGAGAAGGCTCAAAAGGGGTAGTTAAATATGATGATAGAAGTAAATGATTATAATTGCATGATGGCATCTAAAGAACAAGTGGTGGTTCTTACAAGTTATGGAAATAAGCCTTTGCTCATTGATCCCAAGACCCTAGATAATTTAAAGGTACATTTCAAATCAAAGCATATTCCAAAGAGCAATCCTATGCCTACCTTGGTCCAAAAAATAAACCAGCAAAAAAATAATGGAACTAAATAAAGTGAAGGGAAGGATAAGGCTAGAGATAAACTAAGATATTCTTACCTAAATAAATGTTAGAGGATTGAAGTTTCTCAATATTATAAGGAAAAATATGAACCTATAAAATAATATAGAAAGCAGCCAAAATATCTAGTTTCAATATTGTGGAGGAATTAAAGAAGAATCCATCTAAAGTTAGTATGTATGATTCACTCCTCATAGTAGGACAAATATATCTTCTGCAAGCATCTCTCAAATGAATTAAAATTCAAGGAAATAAATAGGTAGAGTTAAATATAGCTCAACTACACCCTATTTAAATAATGAATAAGAATAGACCATCTCTATTTTACTTATCCTTACAATGAAAGTATGGGTAATACATAATTGTATGATTGATTCTAGAGTATCTAACACTACCATGCCCAAATAAGTCTATGAAATAATGGGAATGGAATAAATAATAAGTATTCTAGGAGTGTTGTAGTTGGATGGCATACCTATGAAGATAGTTTGAGTAATCAAAGATGTCCCCATGAGATTGCATATAATACCTCATATCAATGTCATTTAAGAAATTGTAGTGGTGGACTTGAAAACCTATTTTAGGATGTTCCTATAAAGAGAATTTACTGCTAATTTGGGTGGTTATTTATCTCTTGATTAATCCCATATGGATTTATCATTCAAAGGAAAAATATTCAAGATATTTTTTGAGAAGCCATCCTCATTCCACATAGAAAAGTTGGAGGAAGACCAACAAGTCGACACCATAAACATAACCAATAAATAAATAGATATGATGGAAGAAGTAATGGAGAATATCCAAAAAAAGCATCATTTTCCATAATATATTTCAATGCTATGATTGATACCATAATATAAAAATACTCAATTATGAAGCTTGAAGAAACAAAACTCATAGTTTTGGCTCACAAAAATCTTAATCAACACCAAATGTGGAAGTTATTCTTTGATTATGCCAGATGTAAGAATGGTTTCAGACCAAGTATAGTGTTGGTATCATCGATCAGAGTAGAAAAACCCTTCTCATACTAAATGACATGGATTTGCATAAACACTACAACAAAATATGAAGCACTGTGTGTAAGGTTAAGGAAAGCTGAGAAAATGGAAATCAGGCAAATGTAAATATTTGGTGATTCTAAATTGGTAGTTAAACAAGTCATAGAGAAATTCAATAGCAAACAACATTACCTCAAGGTATATAGAAACAGGTTGTGGGACCTCTTGGAGTCTTTTGAGGCCTTGAACATCAAAGGCATTCCTATAGAACACAATACTCATGCTGACATACTAGCTTCTGTTGGAGAAAATTTCTATCTAGTGTCCAATGTCATTCACAAAGCTAAGATAGTGAGCCTTATCTACAGACCATTAGTGCTAGACAAAGACATATTTTGGTAGGTATTCAAGAGTGATGAGAAAATAGTTGATTTTATACTTCAGAAAATGAATTATGTAATTGATCAACCACCAAAAGAAGATGAAGAAGGTGAAATGATTCAATTAAAGAATAATCATATACACAAGGTGTTGATAGCTTTGGAAATCCTATTTGAAAACAATCATAGATTGGTTTCTCGTAAAATCAATGTTGATAGCAACAACTATAAAGGGGTACAAATTGAACCTGGAAAGAACATCAATATTGGTGTACATTGTTTAGAGAATGAAATCAATCAGACTGTGAAATTGTGTAAAGAGTTTAATGACATTATAGCTTGGACATATGATTATCTCAAGGTATATGATAAATACACCATATAACACACTATAAAGCTATTATCATATACAAAAACTTTCTGACAGAATAAATGGTCTATAAACCCCAAGATAGAGGTATTTATGAAGCAAGAACTCTTGAAATTATTAACTGCAAAAATCATATACCCCATAAAGCACTCTACCTGGGTTACTAATTTGATTCTAGTTAGAAATAAAAATTGAGACATCCATATATGTGTGGACTTTCAAAATGTGAACCAGGATTCATTGAAGGATCATTACCCCCTCCCACAAATTGATCATATCTTGCATACTATAGTCGAAGATAAAATGTTCTCTCTCTTGGATGGTTTTTTTGGTTTCAACCATATTTGGGTGAAATATGAATATCAACACAAGACCACATTCACAATAAAGTTGGGTACATTTGCATATCAATGCATGCCTTTTGAATGATATAATATGGGTGCCACATTTCAAAGGACCACGAATTTAGCATTTGGTAAACTGGTGAATAAAATAATCCTATCTACTTGGATGACATGACTTTTCTCCCATGACAAGAGAAAACATATTGAGCATCTCTGTATGGTATTTGAAAAATGCAAACAACTCAGGGTGTCTTTAAATCCCAAAAATTCAATCTTCATTGTACATGAGGGAAAATTATTGGGACATGTGGTATCAAATGTTAGCTTTTGAGGATATATGCAGTGGAGAGATTTAACATAGGTACCAATGAAATACAATAATTATGAAAGAAATTGTAACGACAATATTATTGAAATATACTATAAATAGAACTGATAAAATACAATGCAATATGGAGAAAATGGTCACTCCATTAATATGAGCTAAAGAGCTCCATTGTACTCCATACACGAGTACCTGATAGATGAAGATGATAATATGAAGATGCTTGTAATCTAATACTATGAGGCCATTTATATAGGAAGATAGATTCCTTGGCCAACACTCTTCCTAGTTGTACAAGGGGTGACCTTGCACATTACAACTTGCACATTGCCACTTGTGCATTTATTACATTACTTGAAGTAACTAGATAACTTCCCCCTAAAGTAATCTCCTATCCTAAATTTATACCTATGTTGGTACATTTACATGACCAAAATGATGTAATATACTCTAACACCCCCTATATTACATTATTTGGGTATTGAAGATTTTAATCTTCAATATGGATCTTCTTCTTTGAGATGTTCTTCAGCTGGATCTGATCCTCTCAAATGCACTGTATGTTTTGTTGAATTAGTTATTTTTATTGGATTCAATACTGGAACTTTATTCTCCTTCAATGCTTACTGTAGTCTGATCAAGCAAGTATTTGGTGTCTTCATATAATACAAAGAGAGTTGTCATTGAGGGCACTTCAATCTTTATGATTTATTTCTATTCATGTCTTCTTTGCTGAAATTTTTTAGAAGGTATTTTCTTTCTTTTCCTCCTTATTCTCTTATGATTTTGCATGGATGTGTTGGCATTTTTGCCACATTGTTTTTATTGTTGATTATTCATGCATAAAATGTTGAAGTTCTCATTCTTCTACAAGTTTTGATGCCCAAAATAGCTAAGTTCAAAGACTGTCGCAATATCGCGACAAAAAGCAGCATGGAGAGCACAGTTTCAAAACCGTCGTGATATCGCGACATGTCGCGTTATCGTGGGTCTGTGGAGGAGAGTGAATTCAAAAGCATAGGAGTCATGAAATCGTGACATGTCACAGTTTTGTGGTGCCAAATGCAGCAAAGGGCTGAGCAGCAAAGTTGTCGCAATTTCGCGACGTGTTCCAAAATTGCGATCAAAATGGTCAACGGGGGCAGCGCAATAAAATTGTCATGAAATCGTGACATGTCACGTTTTCGTGACTTGCGATGGCCATGGAGTAGAATGATAGAAAAGGTCACGAAATCGTGACATAACTCAGTAGAGTGACAAATAGTGTCACGAAATCGTGACATAATTGGGCAATAATAATGAATCTCGTAGTGATTTTGCAACAGAATAATGAACAAGGAGCTAAATGCGATAGACGTCATGATATCGCAACGTGTTGCATGGTCGCGGCAAAGTTGAAATGCAAGGCATAAGGTATGAAAGACGTCACGATTTCACGACATTTTTTGAGGATGAGGCCAAGCAAGAAGAAGACGTCGTGATATCGAGACAGGAAGCAGAAATGATGAAGAAGGCAAGAGAACGTCGCGATTTTGCGATATAATGGGGAGGAAGGACCAAGTGCAGGGAATTGTCGTGATTTTGTGACATGTCACGTTTTCACGAAGAGGAAGCAAGGAGGCAGCAAAATTGTACGGAATGTCACAATTTCGCGACATGACAAATTTTCACGGTCGAAAAGCAGTAAAGTCCAAGGAGATAGAACCTATCGCGATTTCGTGACATGCTGGAGATTGAAGAACCACTTGAGGCAAGAGTGTCATGTTTTTGCAGGTTGAAAGCTGAACCGTACAAGGCAAGAGAAAAATGTCACGAAATCGTGACCTATTGCAGTTTCGCAGGTATGCAGAAGAGAAGGGTGCAGAAAGTAGAAGTCATGATTTCACGACATGGTGAAGTTTTCACAATATGTTGAGAAAAGAAGTCCAAACAAAGCAGAGTGTTGCGATTTCGCAACGTATAAGGGAGACACAGCCAAAGGAGAGAAAGGTGTAGCGAAATCATGCCTTGTCGCGTTTTCGTGATTTGAAGCAGCGAAGAGACAAAATTGGGAAAGAATGTCACGATTTCGTGACAGGTCAGAGTTTCATGGAAATAGAGCAAAAAAAGAGCAGAATAGTATGGAATGTCACGATTTCGTGACGCATCGCGTTTTTGCGAGCTAAGGTGGCGAAGGAGACCAAAGAGCAAAATATGTCATGATTTTGCGACATGGTTGATTTTTGCGATCCGAAAGTGAAAAAAGTGTACGGAGAAGAGAAATATCGCGATTTCATGACATGTCGCATTTTCGCGGCCCATTATAGTTTCGTGCCAGAAAGCAGTTCAAACGGCCCGATGAAGCATTGCGATTTCCAAGGATTTAAAGCACTCCAAAATTTAATGTTTTGCTACTTTCCAATGTGAGCAAGGTAGAAGAACATGCCCAAGCCACCAGAATTGAAGACGTATCCATTATTCAAAGCTTCTATTCATGATTTTTCTAACGGTTCAAGCATGTTTCGAGAACGATCATTTAATGAAGACGACCGGTTCATTATTTCATTTAATTTCTAGTTTCTCCGAGGCTGGTTTAAGGGGATCATTTCCTTGTTTTTGTTGCACATTTTGTAGATCTCGAAGAGGTCCGTTGCATATTTTAAATGCTACAAAGAGGCAAGACCTCTATAAATATCAATGTATATCTCAGAAAAATGCATCGAGAGAGAGAGAGACTTTTGCTGAAAGCTTTGAAGTTCTTTGCATGAATGAAAGATATTTGGCCTCTAGTTTTGCAAGCAACTGTCTGTGTGGTTTTTCCTTCTATCTTATGCATTCCTAATTTACGCTCGTATTTCTTATCTGCTGCTTAATTTGAATTTTGCATTTGAGTTTAAATATTGCTAGTGAGGAAGTGAGTTCTGGAATGTGATCTTGGAGGTTTTCTACGCAAGGTTGTAAGTTAATTACGTCGCTATCTTCTGTTATATGCTGTTAGTGTACTTGAAGTTATCTACTGCTAATCTTTCCCGATCTGATAAATTAAGCCTGTGGCTATATTTCCCGTTTCTTTCTGCACATTTATAATTCCTTTCCAATAACTCTAATCTTCATTAAGATTAGATTTAGTAAGGGAACCAGCCCTCTCTAGAGATTGGTCTGGGAGACATTTCTTTCTCCCAGCCTTTCAATGTTGGCTAGGTCTAGGGCACATTTCGCGTAAAATCCTTTCCTGTGGCAGATTCGTGACCAAAATTTTTGGCACGCCCGGTGGGACAGACTATTTCTGTCCCAAAGATCCATAATCAGTGAGATTGATTGTTTCATTGTTTAAAACCCAGAGGTATCAAGATTTTAATGAGTTGTATTGACCTCATAGCGGAGATTTGTAAGTTCATCTAGCGACTTTGTTGAGTTGAAGATCTAAATTTCTTGATCATGGATGCCTGCATTTTAAAGCTAAAATAAGATACC
Organism: Wollemia nobilis; assembly: GCA_028583015.1. Taxonomy (NCBI): domain Eukaryota; kingdom Viridiplantae; phylum Streptophyta; class Pinopsida; order Araucariales; family Araucariaceae; genus Wollemia; species Wollemia nobilis. The sequence continues at coordinate 732,090 of JAQPPZ010002041.1, read as the reverse complement.
CCATGATCTCGTAGATCACTGCTATAATGGCGAGGGTATGCTGTCCTAGATGGGATGATCCTGGCCCTCTGAATCTCCAAATTCGGCACGAGATTCCCAAAAGTGCCTTGAAAGCCCTAACAAAATATCATGGCACCCAAGGAATGGCCCAAGAGCATGTTGAAGATATTGCCACTTTGTCGACTCTACATGATATAGTTCACGAAGATGTTATGATCAGACTTCTGGTTCTGTCTTTGCAAGGAAGGGCGTTACAGTGGTACAAACTACTCGAGCGTAAAAGCATTAGCTCATGGGATGACCTAGCGGGAGCACTAATTAGAAGATTCGATGAGGATCTCTTTAACAGCTCTCAGGATCCTTTTCAATTTTTCATGTACATCACGAGAGCACCTCTGGAGAGCATCACAGACTTCAATGTCCGATTCAGTAGAAGTTGGAAGATAATTCCAGAGATGATCCGACCGACACCCGCCCAAGCCCACTTCTTCTATGTTCGAGCGTTCTATCCAGACATAAGCCTCCTCTTGCTGCAATCATGCGAACGTAGATTCCCTCAAATCTTTGAGGAAGCATTACAAGCAGAGCACCTTCTACTCCTATCAAGAAAGTTACCGTGGAAAGAAAACCCATTACCTTATCTGATAGTCACCACTCCTATCTACCCTATGCATTATTCATGGCAGATCCCTCATACTATGCAGAGATCTGAAATCTAGTTGTGTGGAACTCGAGAGGCATATTTCGTCCAAGGTCAACGATGGGAAGCTGCAAGTATTTTCCCAGCAATGAATAATATGGTTGCTTGCAATTTCTATCAGGAGATGGGCCACGGAGAGAAACAGATTCAAGTTCTAGAACCTGAGCACAAAGAGAGCACAACCGTGCACAACATGCAAGTACTTAGTCAGAACCTATTGAGCATGCCTCATCAAAATGTTGAGCCTAAGGAGAGCCTGGAAGCAGATTTCTCGTCAGAAAGGTTCTGTGATTGCACCAAAGGATCGGAGGAACCCGTTCTCAGCCCATAATTAGGGAACCCTTCAAGATGGTGGTATTGGCTTCATTAATAATTACAAATGGTACCTACAGGAGCCCTCCATGTGGCAAATATTTTTTCTACGTTATTTGTCGATCGTGTGGGTACTGGTATGCAGGATAGCTTGCCCATGTCTGCAACATGGAGAACTTAAGGAAGAGGTCATCCCAATTTCAAAGATCGACTCAAGTATGATCAGATCTGGTCGAGACACTGCATATTCACCGGATAACCCCCTGATACTGAGTTTGTGGTGGTGGCATGCCAATCATGTCGCAAAATTTTGTATATATTATGTATAGTAAAAAAAAAAAAAACCAAAAAAAAAAAAAGTATTGTTTTCATCTGTCAACTTTGGCTCTTTTGCATGCGAGCCCGTAGGTACGTATTTATTTCTTTTTTCTTCTTCCTCCCCAACAGATAGTGGCTTTCATCAATTTCTTCCTTCCCCCTCCTTTCTTTTCATTCCCTTCCCCGCTCATTCCTTCTTCTCCTACTCATTTTTCTTCTGTAAGTAATCAAGCTACTGCTGTTGTTTCTTTTCCATTTCTGATATTCTCGTTTCTTCTTTTCCTTTTCTTCTAATTTCATTGTTGTTTTAGCATTTATCAGTTCTATCTACCACTTCACTCCTTCCATTCCTACCATCCCCATTCCATTCACTTCCATTTCCATTTCATAGCAGCTGGTAGCACAGAAGCACTCTGTTACTGTATCTGTCGCTGTTGTTCCTTCATTTTCCATCATTCCACCATTCCATCATTTACTATTTCCATTCCATAGTCATCACTCCGTTCATTCCGTTCATTTCCTAGCTAGGCCAAACACAAATTTACTTAAGTTTTTTATAAATCAGCAAGAGATGTTGCAGCAGTCCGTCGAGATGTACTCCATCAGCCAACTTTCTGTTCTTTCCATTTTTCTTGACTCTATTGCCCAATGGATTCAGGCCTGGGATTCATGCATACAATAGAACTGTATACCCCGCAAGCCACCAAGAATGTTGGCATTTTTGCCACATTGTTTTGATTGTTGATTATTCATGCATAAAATGTTGAAGTTCTCATTCTTCTACGAGTTTTGATGCCCAAAATATCTAAGTCTGAAGACTGTCATGATATCGTGACAAAAAGCAGCATGGAGAGCACAGTTTCAAAACCGTCGCGATATCGCAACATGTCGCATTATCACGGGTCTGTGGAGGAGAGAGAATTCAAAAGCATAGGAGTCACGAAATCGTGACCTGTCATAGTTTCACGGTGCCAAATGCAGTAAAGGGCTGAGCAACAAAGTTGTTACGATTTCACGTGTTCCAAAATTGTGGTCAAAATGGTCAATGGGGCAGCGCAATAAAATTGTCGCGAAATCATGACATGTCACGTTTTTGCGACTTGCGATGGCCATGGAGCAGAATGATAGAAAAGGTCATGAAATCGTGACATAACTCAGTAGAGTGACAAACAATGTCGCGAAATCGTGACATAATTGGGCAATGACAATGAATCTCGTAGCGATTTCATGATAGAATAATGAACAAGGAGCTAAATGTGATAGACGTCGTGATATCACAATGTGTTGCATGGTCGCAGCAAAGTTGAAACGAAAGGCATAAGGTATGAAAGACGTCGTGATTTTGCGACATTTTTTGAGGATGAGGCCAAGCAAGAAGAAGACGTCGCGATATCGCGACAGGAACCGGAAATGATGAAGAAGGCAAGAGAACGTCGTGATTTTATGACATAATGAGGTAGAAGGACCAAGTGTGGGGAATTGTCATGATTTCATGACATGTCGCATTTTTACGAAGAGGAAGCAAGGAGGCAGCAAAATTATATGGCATGTCACGATTTCGCGACATGACAAATTTTTGAGGTCAAAAAGCAGTAAAGTCCAAGGAGATAGAACCTGTCACGATTTTGTGACATGTTGGAGATTGAAGAACCACTTGAGGCAAGAGTGTCATGTTTTCGCAGGTTGAAAGCTGAACCGTACAAGGCAAGAGGAAACTGTCACGAAATCGTGACCTGTTGTAGTTTCGCGGGTATGCAGAAGATAAGGGTGTAGAAAGTAGAAGAAGTCACGATTTCGCGACATGGTGAAGTTTTCGCAATATGTTGAGAAAAGAAGTCCAAACAAAGTAGAGTGTCACGATTTCATGACGTATAAGGGAGATAGCCAAAGGAGAGAAAGGTGTAGCGAAATCGCACCTTGTCACGTTTTCACGATTCGAAGCAACGAAGAGACAAAATTGGGAAAGAACGTCGCGATTTTGCAACAGGTCAAAGTTTCGCAGAAATAGAATAGAATAGTATGGAACGTCGCGATTTCGTGATGCATCACGTTTTTGTGAGCTAAGGTGGCGAAGGAAACCAAAGATCCAAATACGTCGTGATTTCATGACATGGTTGATTTTCGTGATCTGAAAGTGACAAAAGTGTACAGAGTAGAGAAATGTTACAATTTCGCGCCAGAAAGCAGTTCAAACGGCCTGATGAAGCATTGCGATTTCCAAGGATTTAAAGCACTCAAAAATTTAAATGTTTTGCTGCTTTCCAATGTGAGCAAGGTAGAAGAACGTGCCCAAGCCACCACATGTCATGTTTTCGTGACCCATTATAGTTTTGCGCCAGAAAGCAGTTCAAACGGCCCGATGAAGCATTGCGATTTCCAAGGATTTAAAGCACTCCAGAATTTAAATGTTTTGCTGCTTTCCAATGTGAGTAAGGTAGAAGAACGTGCCCAAGCCACCAGAATTGAAGACGTCTCCATTATTCAATGCTTCTGTTCATGATTTTTCTAACGGTTCAAGCATGTTTCGAGAATGACCATTTAATGAAGACGACCGGTTCATTATTTCATTTAATTTTTGGTTTCTTCGAGGCTGGTTTAAGGGGATCATTTCCTTGTTTTGGTTGCACATTTTGTAGATCTCGAGGAGGTTCGTTGCATGTTTTAAATGCTACAGAGAGGCAAGACCTCTATAAATATCAATGTATATCTCAGAAAAAGGGATCGAGAGAGAGAGACTTTTGTTGAAAGCTTTGAAGTTCTTTGCATGAATGAAAGATATTTGGCCTCTAGTTTTGCAAGCAACTGTCTGTGTGGTTTTTCCTTCTATATTTTGCATTCCTAATTTACACTCGTATCTCTTATCTGCTGCTTAATTTGAATTCTGCATCTGAGTTTAAATATTTCTAGTGAGGAAGTGAGTTCTAGAATGTGATCTTGGAGGTTTTCTGTGCAAGGTTGTAAGTTAATTACGTTGCTATCTTCTGTTATATGCTATTAGTGTACTTGAAGTTATCTGCTGCTAATATTTCTTGATCTGATAAATTAAGCCTATGGCTATATTTCCCATTTCTTTCTGCACATTTATAATTCCTTTCCAGTAACTCTAGTCTTCATCAAGCTTATATTTAGTAATGGAACCAGCCCTCTTTGGAGATTGGTCTAGGAGACATTTCTTTCTCCCAGCCTTTCAATGTTGGCCGGGTCTAGGGCGCATTTTGCGTAAAATCCTTTCCTGTGGCAGATTCGTGACCAACAGGATGCTAGTGCAAGTTTTTCTTCATGAGGAGTTAGTGTATCATCACAATAATATTGATTTGTATTGCTATCTTACTTCATGTGTTGAGTGAGTAAAAACACAATTAATCATAGGTAAATCATCAAACACTCCTCAAATGTGAATATAAATATCTTTTGTGAATTCCACCATGCCCTAAAGAGTTTTTCATGAAGATAACCAATTAGTGCTTCAAAGCTACCCTCTTTTTCTTCTTTTAGAAATAAGGAGAATCTCTTCTTATTATTTCTTCCATATTCCTTCTTGATAGTGTCTTTTGTTAATCCTTTGAATTGTAAATATGGATTTCATAGAACCTTTTAGATCTTAGGCTTTTAGAGCTTTACTGAATTTTTAGCAAGATGGATAAATATGGTGAAAATTTACATTTTGCCTTACCACCTAGGGATATGTTAGAAATATTTATTGGAAAATTACAAGAAAAACTCTCATACGAGTTGGTAACTACCACCATAACTTCCTTTTATCATGCCATTTATTTGGAAAGGAGAGTCGAGGAAGCCTTCATTAGAAGAGGTCAATTAAAAATAAAATAAGAAGAGAAGACTTCTAAACAACAATACAAGAATAAGCATGTGGTGGAAGATGGGTTTATGAACTATAGGCCCTTGACAAATATCAATACTGCTAATGTTGCAAAGAAATTTATATTGAAAGCTCCAAAAATACCCCCACCACATAATTTCATGAAATTAAATCAACCATTTTCAATGGTCTTTCAACAATTATTGGAAAGAGGCTTGATAGAATTACCAAAATTTTGACAACCAGATACCACTAAAAATTGGTATAAACTTGACCAAAATTGTGATTTTCATCGAGTTTATGGTCATTTGACAAACTCATGCAAGATATTGAAGCACTTAGTGTAGGATTTAATTAATAATGGTAAGTTGGAGGTAGAATGTTCTTCTCCAAATTCCAATCCTCCTGCAAATACGTAAACGCCTACACAATAGGCACAAAATGTAAATCAAAATTTAGAAATTTTCAAAAGTTTACTACCCAACCATGGTAAAGAAGTAGAAAATCAAGTGGATTATAAAAATTTATCCCATCCAACACGCTATGTGCATAATATTAGTATCATTCCAAATACACAACTTTCACAAAGTACATTCATGCCTACACAATATTTTATTACAATCAAGAGTTGTCAAAAGCAAGAATATCAAACATTATCTGTATATTATTCAAAAAGTGAATCAGAATCTAAAATTAAAATTAGTTCCCTTTACTTAAATAGTTCAAAGGATGAATCAGGACCCATTATGCCCATCATAGATATGCTTGTTCCTGAGGAACCCTTTGTGATATTCTTGACAACTCATCCATCAATGTGTCAAATTCTCCCCTTAAAGCAAGCATCAACTCATAAACCTCATCCCATTCAAGATATTCCAACTTCTTCATCCATTGTTATTCATCCTCTCTTGTAAGCACATCATAGAGTGGGTATGGTCAGAGCCACAACCAGACAACAAGCTTAAGCCTAGGTATCTCAACCTCAAACATCCTCATATCAATGAAGTGACCCTGTTCAACCACCTTTAATCTTGAAGGTGACTCATAAAGTAATAATGTAGTCAAACCTCAACAAAAAACACCTTTTCATTTTTTTAGGTGGTAGAAATTATATTATATGGGTTTTAACTAGTGCCCAAAACTAGAAACATAAGCATATGATAAAAAGTACATAGAGAAGCACAAAATAAGGTGTCTACACCCTAGCCACTCCATGAACCAAACCAAAGAAAAAATAGACCCATATAGGGGTTTTTTAATAGAAAAAAAAATATTGAAAGAGAGATCCCACATAGGGGCTAAGGATAAAATAAAGCAAAATAAAACCAGTGCCCACACAAGGGTCAAAATATTAGTACCAAAATTCTCACACAGGGGAACCAAGCTCAAAAGAAAAAATAAACCAACTCTAATCATCAACAATTTTTAGCTACAGAGCTCTTTTGGCGATGTTTCTTGAATAGTAGATTTAGGGAGGTGCTGATGCTATCCATGCCACTGATGATGCTACTAAGGATGGTGTTATGTACCAATTTGAATATGACCATCGAAGAAGAAATTGTGTCACTCACATCATCATACTTTTTGAGTAGAGCATACCTTTCAAGGTCAATTGTGCATTTCCAAGTCAACAATAGTAGCATTAAGAACATTTTGAGGGAAATTTTGGTGCCATATGGATAGATTCTTGTGACTAACCCAAATATTGGTGAGCAAATCAGAAAAATCGTTAGCTTCTCGATACACATCTTTTGATATTAATGAAAAATTAACTAGTACAACATCTAGAATCTCATTTTTGGAACTTCTTCGATCCTCCCCCATTCATAGGGAACAATTGATGAATACCTTAAGTTAGATTATGGTACCTCAAGATATAGACCCAACTATTGTAGTTAATGTTGTAACCTCTCATGTAGTGGATTACATTGATTTCTACAATAAGTATATTCCTCCTCAAAGTTTTAAAAAAGATAATCCTCTTTATATAATAAAATTAATTAGGTTTTTTTGTGTTAAAAGGGTTTTGATAGACATTGGGTCATCCTTGAACATTTACACTTATAAATTTTTCAAAATATTTGGATTAAAAAATGACTTAAGAACAATATATTTTATCATTAAAGCCTTCAATGATGAAACTCAAGAAGCTTATGGTGTGATGTCCATCCAACTACAAGTTGGCCCTAGAATTTTAAACACATCTATGTATGTTTTACCCTACTCAAAATCATACAATATTATTCTAGGGAATCTATGAATTAATGAAATGAGGTTATTCCCCTTTACTTTACATCAATGTATGAAATTTGAATTTAAAAATCAACTTGTCACCATACATGGTGACCCCAAGCATTTTGAGTTATGTATAATGATTGAGACAATCGATGTTTCTTTTTATCCCTCATTATCATCATCATAATCCCCTACTCATTTCCCACCTTCCTATACATCAAAATCTACCATTTTTATCTACCCCTTATACATCTATTGATACACATACAATAGATCCCTCCATATCATATTCTATCACAAACTAGGTGCTAACTGATTTTTCCACCATACTATCATCATCAGAACACATGGATTTTACCATATGAGACTCTCTTATGTTGTCTTTACTACCACCATTTTTGTGTACGTGAAAAGAGAGGTGTATCATGTTGACAGTTGTACTCTCACTTCTATGGGATATTCCATAGATGATATTATCATTAGCATAACAAACTTAATATTTTATGAAATTTATTTTTCCCATTACTATTTTTCAAATAGATATACGATTTCTAAGAAAATCATATGTGTCATGGGTTATAGGGGTAAAGACCTAGGTAGTTTGTAAAATGGTATACATGAACTAGTTGACAATAAAGAGTGGCCTACATGATGTGGTATTGGCTACATCCCCATAAAAATTCAATATTTCTCCTTCAATGACGATGATCATCTAATCACGTATGATGAATATTTAGAAAATTAGAAATGCTTGAAATGGATCAAAAAGGGTGAAGGACCTCCATTTTACTCCAATGTTTACTACAATATGATTTCAGTGATTCACCCCAAAATCATTGCCACTTTAGATGAATGTGTGGAAGGAGATGTCTTTTATGACATCGCACATGATGAGATCATGCAAAAATTGTTTCTTCTTCAATGGATCCATTCCATGTGTAACACACATTTAAATATCAACTACATAGGATGAATTAGAAAAATTTTCCTTAGAAGAACTTCAATAAATGGGTATTTCATCTGCTCCTCCCAATTTTGAAAGGGATCTAAACATTGTGATAGAGGACATTTTGAAAATCAACATTGGCATTGAAGCCAATCCTTACATGGTTAAAATAGAAGCTACTTTGAGTGAAGAAAAACAAGATAAATATATGATCCTCCTTAGAGAATATCCTGATGTCTTTGCATGGACTTATGTTGATATTCCTGGCTTACATATTTTTGTAGTTATGCGTCATTTAGTGGTCTGTCTTGATGTCAAACCTGTAAAACAAAAACATAAAAAATGCACCCTAAAATTGACTTATTGGTTAAAGAAGAGATTCAAAATTCTTAGATGTGGACTTCATCCAAACTATCGATTATTCTTATTGGATATCCAACATTGTTCTAGTATCTAAAAAGGATGCTAAGAAAATTAGGTATGTATTGATTTTAGGGACAAGAATGTCACATGTCCCAAAGATGATTTTTCCATTCCAAAAATGGATCAAATTTCCAATTTTATGAATAGCAGTGAGATGTTATCCCTTATATATGGTTTCTTAGGATATAACCAAATATGCATAGCACCAAAATATCAACCTAAAAACTATTTTTATCACACCATGGGGAACCTTCTATTGGAAATTAATTCCCTTTGGTTTTAAGAACGTAGGTGCAACCTATCAACGAGCCATGACCTGTGTTCCATGATGTGATGTATAAAATTTTGCATTATTACATTAATGATATTATTGCATGTTCTATTAATGAAGAATACCACATTCCCAACATTTGACAGATATTTGATAGAATCCACGAGTACAAAGTCTGCCTAAACCCATACAAGTGTGTTTTTGGATTTAAAGTCGAAAAGCTATTAGGGTTTATTTTTTCCACGTGAAGAATAGAGATATATCCAATTAAGATTGATCCCATTATAAATATACCACCATCCAAGAATTTTATTGAGATTCATAGTTTACAAGACAAACTCCAATCTACTTGTCACTTCATTGATAAATTAGCAGATAAATGTCATCATTTTCTTAAGCTTCATAAAAAATGAAGCCATTTTAATTGGGATGTTGAGTGTTAATAAGATTTTAAAGCACTTAAAAAGTACTTGCTTACACCACATGTGCGTGTCCCTCCTTACATATTTTCTTTAGAGCTAGCATTGGGGGCAATGCTCATCCAACTTGATGGAGAAAAAAAGTGAGCAATCTACTACATTAGTAGGAATTTAGTGAGTTATGAAACTTGCTACACACCCCTAGAAAGGCTCAGCCTCGTTGTTGTGTTATCTACACAAAAAATTATGCCACTACATGCTTAGTCGAAGAACGTTCATCATAGAAAAATTTGATCCACTACATTATTTGATGAGTAGACCTTACTTGTTAATGAGTAGCAAAATGGTTTTCACCTTAAGTGAATTTGATTCAGCCTTTATTGGTCAAAAGTATATCAAAGGTTAGGTTATAGTTGACTTGACCAACATGTTGTTGCTCCCCTTGAGTCTACTTGTCCTTTAATTTCAAGATAGGTTCCTTAACTTAGGAGATGATTATTCTAATTCTTGGTCATTATTATTTGATCGATCATGATGCATGAGTGGTGTTCGTGCAGGCATCACATTAGTGTCTCCAAAAAAAAAATTAATTCCCTTACAATTTCATTAAAATACCTTAATTAACACCTTAGTCTTCCCCTTTGAGCTTGAAGTACCTTATTTAGAGATTCTACTTCAAGACGTAGAAATAGGAGATGAGTATTATGTTGGATGATTATGTTAATTAATTATTATTATATGAGAAGAACATAAATGCCTTAGAAGATCATATTCAAAATAAGATTCATAATAGATCCTTTAAGATTGGTGATCTTGTTCTTAAATAAAATTATAAAAATACTAATGTTCGAATGAATCTCAAAGGTAAATTCAAACCAAATTAGCTAGCACCTTTCATCATAACAACTAAATTTGGATCAAATGCATATCATTTGGCCACATTATATGGAAATATCTTAAGGAGCCAATGAAAATAATACTTCCAAATAATTACTATGCATTCCATCATATCTCATCATTGTATATAAAAATTTTATGTTAAACATAACATAGTTTGCATTGGTCATCTTGTACATAGCCCATTATCTAATTTCACTTATATTGCATTATCCAGCATCGTATATCATATAGTCACATTCTACAAATTTTAATATTGATTAGTCCAATTGCATATGTAATATGGTCACATCCAATCATTATGTTATTTAAAATTTTAGATAGATGCTATCATGTTCTTAGTCAATATTGGTATTCTTGAATGATTAAGAGTCTATTTGAACCAATCACTTGATTTACACTTTAATAAAATATTGATTCTTGATATTGATTAAAAATCTCTCTTGAACCAAAACCACCATTTCTTCACTAAGAATTTTTTTTTGGTTTGGAAATTGATTCTTCCATGCTTGAACCAAACACAAATTACATTTATAAATAAAATATTATGTTTGGAAAGATGACATCATGATTGGATTGAACCTTGAAGTGAAAATGTCTTCTTGCTTGTCCCATTATGCACATAGTCCAACAATAAAATTAACTATATATATTTTGCAAAAATCTTACACAAAAATGAAAAGAGTGGGTAGTAAGGATAGGATTACACTTCCATAAAAATGGATATGTAGTTTGAATCCCTAAATCTCTACTTACTTTCACAAAAATAATATCAAAATAATAAAATGAGTAGTAAGGATAGGATTACATTTCCCATCAGACGGTTATGTAGTCCAAATCCCCAAAGCTCTAACTTTTCAAATAAATACACAAAAAATAATATTAAGTCTCCAAGTAGTAAGGATATGGTCAAAATTCTCATTTGACTTGTTGAGAATCTAATTACCTAAAGCTTGAAGAACCCTAATATTGGAATATGCTCATGTGTGGCAATACATCTCTCTTGTAGAGATTTTTGACCGTACAAAAGTACAAGCTAGATTCTTGGTTCCCTCTATGATTAGTCTATTATTACCTCATATAAGATGGGTAAAACAATTTATTTTTTACACATGATGGTTCTTTATTTGCTTGCATAATTACATTACTTAAAATTGGTAAATGAAATTCACTAGAACACACATTGTTCTTGATATATTTCACATCATAATCAAGTTCAGGATAAGAAATGAACTCACAAATCACACACTAGTTCTTGATAGGCTTGATTTTCATTTTTGAATACCCAATATTTTCTATGAACTTTGATTAGCTAAAGTCCCCATATTCTCATGGATTTGTATGATCATTATCATAGGCAATTGCGGTTAAATCAATTATTAGCCTTGCATTTCATTATCCTAAATAATTGATGCTAAATTCACAAATAATCTTGTATTTCATAAACCATCTATTGAGTGGTATTTTCACCCGATTGTGAAAGTACACTCTCCTTTAGGATTTGGGTTCCAAATCCCCTCTTGCAAAGAAGTTAAACAAACAACTTCTCCAAGGTCTCCGCTGTATTAGCATTTGCATATGTGTATTAGTGATCTCAAATAAAGATATTCAATTTAAATGCTTGGAACACCTTAGTGATTGCAAGTAACTGTAAACAAGGGGCAATGTTGGTTTATTTCACCATGAAAATTTAGTGATTGTTCATTGTTTTTTTTGGGATTTTGAAAATTTTTAAATGTTTATTTTAATGTCTGAAAATTTAAAATAAGTGAAAATTTTTGGAAAAAATAAAATGCAGAAAATGAAAATGAAATGCAAAAAACTGAAAATAAAACGCATTCAGTATGATGCTATCCTATTTCGACAAAACCGAAGATGTGAGGTTTTCATGCATGCAACCTAACCTATTGGACCTGCAAACAAGCACAATCCGGATAAGCTAAGTGCTGGCTCCTAGGGTTTTAAATAAGGTTTTTCAGATTTAAACATTCGTATGAAGCAACCAAGAAAACTTGCATAAACTCCATTTACAAGCCTAAAATCTGAAAAGGGGAAAAATAGACATTTAATATAGCATGCAAAAAATGACTCCTCCTTTCTTGCCCACAAGATGCAAATTTTTGAAAACTTCTGCATTAAAAATATGTCATTTTACAATAGCAAAATTTTTGGTTTTCCCAAACCAGTCTATGGAAGAAAAACAACTCAAACAGGTCCAGAATGGCCTTCTCACCTTCAACTCTGCAACTCTGCTTGCCACGGTTTCCAACCCCTTTCTGGCCTCTTTGAATGGCTTATTTAAACTTCTAAAAAAATTGTTTCTCCTTCCATGACGGTTCGTTTCATTTTTTGATGGTTGTTCGTTTCACCTTCCCTTGTATGCGTGTGCTTTGGCTTCCATTTTGTGGCCCTTCGTTGCATTTTCTCCACATGGGCTTGCATCCGTTTCCCTCCGTGTGTAACGACCATCTTAAATGATTTCAAATCATTAAATATTCCTTATGTAACACTTTGTCTTATTCATTGGATTTTGTCCTTATGTCCACGTCACTATGCAGGTCCGTTACCTTGGCGAAAATGGAACATGTCGCGATATCGCGACACTTTTGCCTCCTTGCTCTCTTTTGTTGCTTTTAACCATGAAAATGTAACATGTCACGATATCGCGACACTTTTCTTTCCTTTGGTCACGAAAATGCAACATGTCGCGATATCGCGACACTTTTTCTCTTTTGGCCATGAAAATGCAACATGTCGCGATATCATGACACTTTTCTCTTTTGGCCGCGAAAATGCAACATGTCACGATATCGCGACACTTTTTCTGTTTGGCTATGAAAATGCAACATGTCGCGATATCGCGACACTTTTTCTCCTCGCTCTTTCTCTTTGCTTTGTGCCATGAAAATGCAACATGTCACGATATCGCGACACTTTTTCTTCCTCGTTCTTTCTCTTCTCTTTTGGTCACGAAAATGCAACATGTCATGATATCGCGACACTTTTTCTCTTTTGGCTGTGACAGTGCAACATGTCGCGATATCGCGACACTTTTTCTCTTTTGGCCATGAAGTGCAACATGTCGCGATATCGCGACACTTTTTCTCTTTTGGCCACGATAGTGCAACATGTCGCGATATCGCGACACTTTTTCTCTTTTGGCCACGAAGTTGCAACATGTCACGATATCGTGACACTTTTTCTCTTTTGGCCATGACGATGCAACATGTCGCGATATCGCGACACTTTTTCTTTTTGGCCGCGAAAATGCAACATGTCGCGATATCGTGACACTTTTCTTGTCACGAAAATGCAACATGTCGCGATATCGCGACACTTTTTCTCTTTTGGCCGTGAAGTGCAACATGTCGCGATATCGTGACACTTTTTCTCTTTTGGCCGTGACAGTGCAACATGTCGCGATATCGCGACACTTTTTCTCCTTGTGGTGTTTTGCTTTTTCTTTGATCTTTAGCCTATGGGCCACTTCGGTCTTCTTGGAACACATGCAAAAAAGGTGGGTCCCCAATTTTGGGGTACGTTGTGGAGCAGCCACAACAAATGGCGACTCTGCTAGGAAATGCTCCTGAGCATTTCGGTGAGAACTCAACCTGAAAACATAGACTCAAATACAAGCGTCAGAAAATATCCCAAGAATGAAACTAGATGAGAAATACATGAAGCATTAGAATTATTAAGCATCAGCTCGGTGTGTGCAATGTGCTTCATTCCCTATCGTTTGAAACTCGTTCAACTTTCCATTGTCAGTTTCACTTATGATTCGTAGGCAAGGCTATGAATGATTTGTGCAGGATTTGACGTATGACAACTATGTTAGAGATATAACAACCTACTTTGCAAAGGCTCAAACTTTCTAGTATCATGAACAAACATATTAAAATTGTCAAACCCTCTTAGGACCAAATATGTGCATACTGAATTAATTTACTAGATCCCAAAGTTGGTTATGTGTCACTACCATCTTGAACCCATGTGCAAGTGTAAGTGAAATCAGAGCTTTGGGGAATAGGATTCCCAACCTAAGCGAGATGGGAATTTAACCCTATCCTTACTACTCTGATCTGGAGTTCATTACCTCATCTTGAACAAAATGATTTAACCTGTTATGGATGAAACTGTCAAGCTAGCCTGTCCGTTTGAGCAGTCAGTGGTCTTGTTTTTAGACAAGACATGTTGCCACGCATGAGCATACTCCACTGCCAGCCAGGCGTCTATAGCCCCGATGGAGATCAACCCCATAATCCATGATTTGGCTCTACTTTTGATTTCTTGGACCTTGGGGATGACTACCCATCCTTGCAAGGGACATGTAGTACGATCCTTCCAATCCAATATTAATAAAGTAGAATGAAAAATATTTGCTTTGGAATTTCAAGTCTGAGTGGGCAAAATAGAAGCTTTGGGGAATCGGATTCTCAACCTAAGCGAGATGAGAATTAGACCCTATCCTTACTACTCCGATTTTAGGCTTTAAGCATTATGGGAGTGGTAAAAACCACTGTTTTAAGGATTATGTTGCATGATAGGACAGACACGAAATACTCCTTTCGCCTCACCTTTTCTTCCAAGTACGGTTTTGACCATTTTGCTCAAGATTCTCTTTAATATGCGTAGAACGTGCTTGGTTCAAGATAGTTCGGGCATCAGTTCCCAACCTTAGGATCCTTTTAGTATATGTTATGTAATAACCCTAAGAGGATTCGACACCTTTTCAATGATTGTACATGAAATGAAGATGCAACTGAGATGAAATGTATATGCAATGTGGAATGTAATATGAGATATGAATGCATTGCTCCTTTTGAAATGCGGATGGAGTATATATCACCTACTTTACCATAATGTGTAAAACTGACAACTTCATGCATCACAAGTTCCAAACGATACTCTTTAATGTGTTTGCGATACTCGTGGAGCTTTCTGCAATACAATTCCGATGTTTCATATTCTCCTAGTCTTAGTCAACATTCATAAGGACTTAAGTTGACAAACCAAAAGTGTCCAAAGGACCAACACACAAAACTTAAAACCAAAATGAAATCCAATCCAAAACCAAAACACGAAAACCAAAAGTATATACAAATGTACAATATAATGCAAGATGGTGCAAAAGTTTGGATTATCATTTTCTCGGATCCCAAACCTGATTGGAATTCTTTAAAAGATGTATGACGTGATACGCATACCAAGTTTTGTAGGAATCCAACAAAAACAAGATCAAACCAAACAAAGAAACAAACTTCCACTTGCCCCTCTCACCATACCAATTTGATTTAGTTTCATTAATAATCCTATGGTGGAGTTTCAAGTTTTCAAATTGATTAGACAATGATTGATATTCAATTCCTTTATGTCTATTCTTTAAGATGTCCATTCCGCACTTTGATTCATGGTGTAGAAATAAGCTTTCATTTTCATTCAATAAAGCCATAACATTAATAATATTTGAATCAAACCATTCATTAGGCAAACCTTCATTCGAATTTTGCATGGTGAAACCAAAAAGGTGAGATTTTACCTTTGGCATGTTTTCATTTGACCTTACTTGAAGTGGATTTGAAAATTCCTCTTTTCTCTCATGACATTCATCATCATGTAGCACTTGTTCTTTCTCCATGACTTGTTTATCAAAGGCACCAAACTTAGGTACCCAATTGAAAATATGTCCATCCCTTTCAAACCATAAGTCTTGTCTATCTAGGGGTGGGTTAACTAACACATTTTCGTGATCAATCACTTGGGTTGTTTTGGGTAACGTGAGATTTTCAATTGGATCATCAATGATATCAAACCCAAATGATTTAGGTTTTGTAATTTTCTCATTTTGAAATGGCATAATCATTGTAGCACAAGTAAGTGGATCAAGATTTTCAATTTCTTTTCCTTCAAAGGAATCTAAAGCAAATGACTCTCTTTCTTGATTCATGGTTGTAGAATCCTTATCATGTTCCAAAATTTGATGAGATTCTAATTCCTCTTCCAAAACTTTCTCAAATTGTACAGGATTTATAGTATCCTCATGTGAGGAAGCAATTGAGTTATCCTGCATATTAATTGACACAACAAGTTTATTAGAAGATTTAGATTGATAATATTCTTCCCATTTCTTCCATGAATCATAGTAATCATCCTCCAAGTTCAAATTGTGATGCTCAAGTACTTCTTCTTCATCTTCTGATTCATCAACATGTTTCTCATCCCATTCATCTTCACCTTCCTCATTCTCACTCTCTTGACGATATAGAGTTTCCACCACCAAAATGTTGTCCTCTCCTTGTTGATGTTGGGGTGGACCATTATTTGGCACAAGTTCCAAATCATCCACTTGAGCTTGGAGACAATGGGTATACCTAGCCATTTCGGGACAATTCCTTTCATTATGCTCCTTTGTATTATGCAATCTACACCCCTTTTCCCATGCAAAATCAGAAATATTAAGAATGGAACTAGAGTGACTTGGTCCCTGTAAGTATCTATCTGATTAGCAATAGGGGAAGGCACACCCCCATTGTTTGACTTTGTATTCCAATTGTCTCCCTCTATTGTTGAAATTTTGATTTGGGTGAGGGGCATGGGATTCATACTTCTATTTTTGAACCAAATCATTACTCAATTTGTGAATCATCTTTTTGAGTTCTTCAACCTCTGAATAAATCTCTTTTGGTTGAGCTATGTTATTGCTAGTTCCAATAGGATTTGCGTAATTGGTGAGATCTTGACTTAACATTTGAGTTGGATTTTGAGCCACTTGATTTGCGTAGGGATTCACACTTTGAATCGGAATTGGATTGGGTGCGTAAGCGGGTGTTGATGAATATGGTTGTTGATAAGGCAAAGCATTTATGCCCGATATTTGTGGTGCCATGATCTGATTCATCATAGGAGCTTGACCATATGGACCATATTGTCCTACCATAGGCATCTGGGAAAACCCATAACCCTGTGGTGTCATTTGTTGTTCAATGGTCATAGCTTCATTGTAGGCTAGAGCAAGCGTGGTAACTTGAGGATTTCGCCTTGCAAACATTGCCGTCATAGGATCCAATGCCCCAAAATATATTTGCAAAGCTACTGCGGGATCAATGGCAAAATGCCGAATTGCTCTATTATAGCACTTCTAAAATCTCTGATTAAAAGTTTGGATTGGCTCACCCTGGCCTCTTTTGCATGTAATGAACTGATTATAGAGGATTGTGGGATCTAATGGTGACCTGAATTGGTTGACAAAAGCATTCTCCATTTGCATCCATGACGTAATGGAACCAGTAGGTAAGCAAATATACCATTCGTAAGCCACTTGGTCTAGGCTCATGGGGAAGAGTCTACAAGCCACATCTTCATGTTGGACTTGCAATCTTATCAAAACATCCCTATAGGCCTGAATATGTTCTTCTACGGTCCTTGGGCCATCCGATTTGTATTTGGGCAAAAATCTATCTATATTCCTAGGGATCTCGTGAATATCCCCTGCAATATTCAAAGGAATGTTATGGGCTCCGTACCAAGGAGGTGGTGGAGGTTGGGCCATTTGATTCAAAATCGATGATGATAACCCCACAAGAACCTGACAAAACTCTCAGTACCCCAAAGAAAACCTGCGACACACAGAAAATCCTGCAATTAATGAAATTCAAAGAATAACTTCAAAATCAATTCGTTAGTCATGAAAGAAGGAACCTTGACAAAGCAGTATTCTAAAAATGTAAGTTTTTGATTCACCAGATCGCATATGCGCAAGTGAAGAGCATACTCCTAGTGTTGTAGGCTTTTCGATTCACAAGATCGCATTACGCACAAGTGAAGAGCATAATACCGACAACAAATACATTTTTAGACAAAATAATTCCTTACAAATTAGCATTAACCAAGAGATGTATCCATTAAAATCGAATGAAAGTAATTGCATGGAGACAACCTCGTTAGTCAAGACCAAATTTTTTTTTTTTTAAATCAAATCAAAACACATTATTCCTGTATGAACAATCAAAAGCGTTAGAACAATGCATAGCAATTCATGTCCTCCTTTTAAAAGTACAAGGTTGTATTATTAAAAGAGGGCTAAAGATAATAATCAATAGGGCATGAAATATTCAAAATTTAAATCCCTATAGCATTTAAATCACTCTGAAATAAACCAGTTCAGGCCCTCCTTCTAGCGCCAATCTGTTGAGTGGTATTTTCACCTGGTTGTGAAAGTACACTCTCCTTTAGGATTTGGGTTCCAAATCCCCTCTTGCAAAGAAGTTAAACAAACAACTTCTCCAAGGTCTCCGTTGTATTAGCATTTGCATATGTGTATTAGTGATCTCAAATAAAGATATTCAATTTAAATGCTTGGAACACCTTAGTGATTGCAAGTAACTGTAAACAAGGGGCAATGTTGGTTTATTTCACCATGAAACTTTAGTGATTGTTCATTGTTTTTTTGGGATTTTGAAAATTTTTAAATGTTTATTTTAATGTCTGAAAATTTAAAATAAGTGAAAATTTCTGGAAAAAATAAAATGCAGAAAATGAAAATGAAATACAGAAAACTGAAAATAAAACGCATTCAGTATGATGCTATCCTATTTCGACAAAATCGAAGATGTGAGGTTTTCATGCATGCAACCTAACCTATTGGACCTGCAAACAAGCACAATCCGGATAAGCTAAGTGCTGGCTCCTAGGGTTTTAAATAAGGTTTTTCAGATTTAAACATTCGTATGAAGCAACCAAGAAAACTTGCATAAACTCCATTTACAAGCCTAAAATCTGAAAAGGGGAAAAATAGACATTTAATCTAGCATGCAGAAAATGACTCCTCCTTTCTTGCCCACAAGATGCAAATTTTTGAAAACTTCTGCATTAAAAATATGTCATTTTACAATAGCAAAATTTTTGGTTTTCCCAAACCAGTCTGTGGAAGAAAAACAACTCAAACAGGTCCAGAATGGCCTTCTCGCCTTCAACTCTGCAACTCTGCTTGCCGCGGTTTCCAACCCCCTTCTGGCCTCTTTGAATGGCGTATTTAAACTTCTGAAAAAAATTGTTTCTCCTTCCATGACGGTTCGTTTCATTTTCTGATGGTTGTTCGTTTCACCTTCCCTGACTGTTCGTTTCACCTTCCCTTGTATGCGTGTGCTTTGGCTTCCATTTTGTGGCCCTTCGCTGCGTTTTCTCCACATGGGCTTGCGTCCATTTCCCTCCGTGTGTAACGACCATCTTAAATGATTTCAAATCATTAAATATTCCTTATGTAACGCTTTGTCTTATTCATTGGATTTTGTCCTTATGTCCGCGTCACTATGCAGGTCCGTTACCTTGGCGAAAATGGAACATGTCGCGATATCGCGACACTTTTGCCTCCTTGCTCTCTTTTGTTGCTTTTAACCATGAAAATGTAACATGTCGCGATATCGCGACACTTTTCTTTCCTTTGGCCGCGACAATGCAACATGTCGCGATATCGCGACACTTTTTCTCTTTTGGTCGCGACAGTGCAACATGTCGCGATATCGCGACACTTTTCTCTTTTGGCCATGAAAACGCAACATGTCACGATATCGCGACACTTTTTCCTGTTTGGCCATGAAAACGCAACATGTCGCGATATCGCGACACTTTTTCTCCTTGCTCTTTCTCTTTGCTTTGTGCCATGAAAATGCAACATGTCACGATATCATGACACTTTTTCTTCCTCGTTCTTTCTCTTCTCTTTTGGTCATGAAAATGCAACATGTCGCGATATCGCGACACTTTTTCTCTTTTGGCTACGACAATGCAACATGTCACGATATCGCGACACTTTTTCTCTTTTGGCCATGATAGTGCAACATGTCGCGATATCGTGACACTTTTTCTCTTTTGGATGCGATGAGTGCAACATGTCGTGATATCGCGACACTTTTTCTCTTTTGGCCATGAAGTTGCAACATGTCGTGATATCGCGACACTTTTTCTCTTTTGGCCGCGATGATGCAACATGTCGCGATATCGCGACACTTTTTCTTGTTTGGCCATGAAAATGCAACATGTCGCGATATCGCGACACTTTTCTTTCTTCTTTTGGCCACGAAAATGCAACATGTCACGATATCGCGACACTTTTTCTCTTTTGGCCGCGACAGTGCAACATGTCGCGATATCGCGACACTTTTTCTCTTTTGGCCGTGATAGTGCAACATGTCGCGATATCGCGACACTTTTTCTCCTTGTGGTGTTTTGCTTTTTTCTTTGATCTTTAGCCTATGGGCCACTTCGGTCTTCTTGGAACACATGCAAAAAATGTGGGTCCCCAATTTTGGGGTACGTTGTGGAGCAGCCACAACACCATCATCTTAGTATAATGCACAAGCATATTAAATATTTCACATGCTCATACATAATTATTCGATTACCTAGGTACATAAAAAAAAATTGATGATGGCATAGAACATGCTTGAATATTATGCCTAGAAAAAACTCTTTATCACATATTTCATGCACAATCATTCACAAAATTTTTACCCTTAATTTTGAAACAAATATTAAGAGGTCAACATTGTTTATTATTTCACAATATTATTTTGATTATCAAAATAAAACATCTTTTAGGTCATATATCTTTGATCTCAGCATAACAACACATTCATTATATAGGATTCACTTCATTGACCACAAGCGAGAAGTAGCCTCCATTTCAGTCTCAAACAAGCATACATCCTTAAGTACTATTGTTGATAGATCATAATTACAAGAATATGTCACCTAGCACATCACTATTACAATTTATGAAACATATTCCATTTCCATAAATCACATTGACAAAGCATGATAGATGTATCTCAAAATAATCACACAAAAATTATTTGCATTGATATAACATATCATCATACAAATCACCCATAAACAAATTAAAATAAAAAATATATTTCAAATTTAACTTAGCACAAATAAAAATATAAAATGTAGTATGGTATTACTCTTGAAAAATAAAAATATACATATATAGTAGAATGGTATGCCACAGTAAAATAATTAGTATACTTAGTCATTAGGAGAGTAAGCCACAAAAATATAGAATCTGGCACATCATCCCTTAGATCCCTGATCCTTGGATTCACCTCCTGGTACACATGGTGGAGGTATATTCATGAACTGAGTCACTATTCACAAACTAGAACATGCACCACTCTAACTCCAACTAAAATATATATCTACTAGAAAAAGCACTCTCTAATACTCTAGTACTACCTAGTAGTATAGACCGTGATAGAATTCCTCTCACCGATAGGCTCGTACTAGCTCACCCTATGAGTGGTGAGAAAGATTGGTGTTTCTTGTATGTGCGAGCCTACTTAAAGAAGGTGTAACCCTCATCTATTACTAATGAGAGTATGCTTGTGTCAATTGTACCTCTAATTATTGGATACATCCCACTTGAGTGGCTATCTATTGTGCTTGGGTTACCACCTGAGCCCTCAAAATCACTATCTCTTCCTTCTAATCCTCCATCTCTCTATCCAACTCAAAAATCAACTTTGGGACATCCTTATATATTTATTTAGATACATCTCTCTCTCCACATGTGTGTCCTTATATATATATGCCTAGGAACCTCTACCACCCTAAGCCTAGATGCTACTATAGATCTCGGTACAATCTCCTACTCAGCCCTCTTACGAGCAATCACTTGTGTTGCTAGTACTATCCAATGATCACATTTCGATTGGGGTAATACTATATTAATCCTATGGGGTTGTATCCCTAATACTACTCCTCATATCCATCCTTTACCTCTACATTATCAACCCCTACACTCATAAAAGGTGGGTCATCCTCATCAGGCTCTCTGAAACATGCAACATCAAGCTCATCTAGAGAGTCTCTTATAACTCAATGATGCCTGACATCTCTCATCTTTGGAATCCCCTACACAAGCTTAAAATATTGTTGTACCTGATCAAAATTATATATATCTATCTATCCCTTATCAAAGTATAGCCATAGTACCTACTATACCCAAGCCAAATCTAGTACATCTACAACCCATACTGGCTGCATCCTCTAGGGTCTCCATATGATCCAGTGAAGTAGCATGTCCTATATCAATCACCTTGCTACATCTAGGCTACCAGATCATTGTCTACATCCTCATCTCCTAGGTAACCATCGATATACAACTAGATTCCCTACATCGAGCTCCTCCTAAGGTAATCCATTAGGTCTCCTCATCGTTATGTGCTCCCAACACCGTACCTAGAGCAGAGTGGTGACTATAATACAACTATGCTACTTGTACATAACATTCCATAATATCTTGTACAAATAACATAATTTGAATGGACCCCACACAAAGAATCTCCCTATCTTCCTCATATCTGTAATCACCCTAGCCAAACCCCTAGTAAGATACCACCTGATCATATGATCAATCATCAATCCAACAACTACTCCACTCAGAACCACTATCAATCTATAAATATCATTAATCTCTACCAAGGCGTTCACACTAATACCACTTTGATTAACCAATTTTTTTATATTTTTAGTTAGATTCTCTAAATCACTCTCTTGTAATGTAGACTAGTATACCCCCATCCATCTAATAGAAATGTTGAGATATGTCATACATCCTCCAAGGTCACAATTATATCCCATGTTGGTAACCAAAATGTCAATGATTCTATATACCATTGCTTTGCCAATTCCATAAGTAGAGTTGTGTTCACATCTACTTGGGGCATCTTTGCTATGTCTAGAACATACACCCACTATGTTAGATCCCTCTTTGCTTGATCAAGTACCCTCACCTGATCCTAAAAATATCCACATTGCCACTCCTGGTTCTCGAAAGTACCATATTATGATAAAAATATATCAAACATTAGAAACCATTAGATTATCACATTCATAAAATTTTCAAATCAATAAAATTAAGTACACAATTATAAATGAATAAGTAGAATAGTGCAAATTTGTAGCTTCCCATGAATTCATTGGGTAGTCTACACATTCGCTCTATTATTTTTTGCCTTGCATATTCACAAATTTGTAGGGTTCTCTCAAATTTGGTAAACCCTAGCAACTGGGCCTGCATGGCACAAATTCATCGCAAGACAACAAATTCATCGTGATGGCCACCTTATCCTAAATACAATAAAAAATCTAGATTAACTAGCTAAAAATAAAAAATAAAATATGAAATTAAAGCAAAATAGCAAAATTATGCTTACCTGTATACTTGGTCTAACCCCATGGCCACCCATTTGCACAAAATTTGCTTTGTGAACCAGTCATTCCATTTTCCCCAAAGCTCGAAACCAGTAACTCACGTCGTGAAAATGAATACCACCATTTTTTCCCATTTTCACCTTTTCTTTTACTGCCACATCATTTCAAGTTTCACGAGGAATACCTCATTCCTCACGCAACACAAGGAATAAAAGAAAAATTGCTCTTTTGACCTTTCCAAGTTGATATTCCATCTTAAAACATCTACTTATTTTTTATCAACTTTAATCATTACTTTTTCTAGTTCAAATGACTACATCTTTCTTTGACACATTTATTTCTCATAAATGCACCAAAGAGGGGGCAAAATGTAGACAAATAATTT
Organism: Wollemia nobilis; assembly: GCA_028583015.1. Taxonomy (NCBI): domain Eukaryota; kingdom Viridiplantae; phylum Streptophyta; class Pinopsida; order Araucariales; family Araucariaceae; genus Wollemia; species Wollemia nobilis. Next base: position 708,149 of record JAQPPZ010002041.1, on the reverse strand, counting down.
TTACTCACATTAAAATTACTTAGTCCCCTCTAATGTATGTAAGTCCACCCTCCACCGCACACACCTTTTTTTTTGCATGTTTCAATGATGATTGCACATTTTTTTTATTTTCATGATTTATCTCCTTACGTTTGTAGGAAGCCAAATCACAAAACCTAGTGAATCACCCAATTTTTATCTGGTAGCTAGATTCTATTCGTACAAAATACTTTTTTCTATATTTTACAGATTTGCTCTTGCCAATCTCGGTCAGCAAATTTTCCCAGATTGGCAATTTTCTCAATATGATTCAACAACCGAACAAAAACCTAAAAATAATCCAAACTCCTTCCCTCTTGTACTTTTTATTTTATGGATGGAATATTTCTCTGGAACTAGCCACACTATTAATCCTCCTATCCAACCACCATCACTTCACAATGATGAACGGCTAGATCTATCAGTTAGCATAGTTATTTAATTTTATTTGTAATACCTTAGTTGTATTTGTAATACCTCAGTTTAATCTAAATTATTTACTATTAATTTCAGGTTTTATCTCATCTGCAACCATAATAATAATAATAAAATAAATCAAAAGATAATTAAACTACATTGCATTTAATTTAGATTAATTGTTTACTATATGTTGCTTGCAAGAAAAAAATTTACATATAGATTTTAGTTGCATTCTATCCTAGACTTAGGTGTGTGCTATTAAAGAAACTCATCAAACATTATACCTAGTCTAAGACATGGAAATAGTCTTAAGACATTTCTTGGTGAAACCACCATAATTTATCGACAATCATCAAAGAAGGTACGACACTAGTACCTCTCGTAGCGAGGTGTAGATCTCTTATTTTCCATCCCCCTTCCAAGCACGGATCCATTAGCCTGAGGGAAAGGGGCGCAAAATTTCTGGTCTACACCTACCAAATATTATTGGAATAAAGTTATGAGAATCCACATTTAATTTTGGATAGAAGAAGTAATAATACTAATGAAAACATGAATGCTACCATTAGAAAGAAACACATTATACCTAATTTTTGAGTATATACTTAAGAAATAATTTTTTTAGATAAAAGTAAATAAATACATAAGTGATGATTGTAATTGAAGATAAATAATTACACCAATATTTCATTAAATGGGTTAAAAATGAGAAATTTACAAAAGTAGTTTACTCAAAAACTCATGAAAACCTTGATATTTTATGTAAAAAAAGTTGATCGGGTCATAAAGAGGAAATGAGACTTTACAATATAAGGTCAATCTAATGGTCGCCTATAAAGAGCAAAATCACATGTAGAATAATACATCAATACAAAAAATGATATATTACTAGATGATTTAGACGAGGTTCTCATTATCACACAATTGAAAAATCAAAATAAAAAATTGTATTAGACATCAATACCTTTGTGTAAACTATAAGCAAAAAGAAGTTGAGGATGATAAAACATGTGAAGTTATGTTGTTCTTTATTGCAAAATCTAAGACTAATTCAATTTTTGCAACACAAATAATTAAGTAGCTTAGACACGCTAACTATACATTATAACAATATGTAATATATGACATTATAATAAGCCATTAATTAACACTTACAAAAGTTGGTTACAATTATAAACTTTTATTGGTGTCTTTGGGTATGACTTATTACTCCTTTACTATTCAAATATTGGTTACATCCATAAAAAAATTACCAAATAAAAACTTTTTTTTTAATTAAATTTCATTGATAATATGTTATAGAATTTTTTATTTTTAATAAATTATTTTTAAAGAAATGAAAACTATTAAACAAAAATAAAACTATAAATCTCATTGATTGATATATATATATATATATATATATATATATATATATATATAAACAACCTCAATGCATGTATTATACATAAATGAAATAAAAAATAGTTATGCATTCCTCTTCTCATAGACATATTAACATTGATAAAATAAAAACATATTATATATATGAATGAGAACTAGAATTAGATTCCATAAATAAAATGATGTTTGTAAATAATTATTTAAATACATATAATTTTGTTAGATATTAATGTGAATAAAATATTAAAAACAAGAGATAATAAATTTAATATATTTAGCATTCCAGCATATAATGAAGATTATATGCTGGAACGTTCGAGGGATGAATGCCCCTAGTAAGTAGAGAGCCATTAAAATATTAAGAAAAATGAGTAATCCTAATATTTTACTTCTTTAAAAGATGAATATAGATTCAAATAATATTTTGAGTACCAAAAATAATGTGTGGAGAAAGGTAAAATTTTCATCTACTACAACTAGATGAAACTTTTGCCTTTCTCCACACTTAAGTTTCAAGTAGTGCAACTAATACGAAACTTTTGTCTTGTTTATGATCATGTCTTGTTTATGATCATAAAAAAAAAAATTTATAAAATTAGATTTCAGATGGATCATCACTAATATCTATACCCCCAAATTTTTTACAGGAATAAAGAGGTTATGGAGGGACTTTAAATCAGAGCTTCATAAATCCTTTGCATTACCATGGGTGGTGGTTGGGGACTTTAACTCTCCTCTTTTACCTAGTGAGAATAAAGGGGGTAATCAGAGCTTCAACACTAGGATGAAAGACCTCATAGATTTAATCTTGAATACTAGTTTGATTGATATTGATATAAAGAGAAGTAAATCTACATGGTCGAATAGGATAATTGGGGAGAGACTTATACAAATAAGGTTGGACAAGTTTCTAGCCTCTTTAGAGTGGTTTTCTAAGTTCAACAACTTTGTTCTTTCTTCCCTCCCTAAGATTACCTCCAACCACAACCCTTTGATATTGGATATGGTCCTTGGATCTAAATAAAGAAAACCTTCCTTTTAGATTTGAACTAATGTGGTTGCATCACCCCCAATTGAAGGATAAAGTAAAGGAATGGTGGAGTGTTGACATTAGGGGGACAAAAATGTTTATTGTGGTAAAAAATTAGAGATTCTAAAAATGAAGTTGAGGCTATGGAATTGAGAGGTCTTTTACAATATTTTCAAGGAAAAAGGATCTTTTGGGCCATATCTAAGACTTGGATTCAATGATGCAAACTCATGGGAGATCTATTATCCTTGATGAGAAGGAAAAGTCTCTTCTCAATGATTACCATAGTGTGCTAGCAAAGGAAGAGGTTTTATAGAGGTAAAAGTCTAGAATAATTTAGCCAAGTGAGGGAGACCATAACACTAGGTTCTTCCTCTTATATACTCTAAAATATAGGAGTTCAAACACAATTAGGGAGATAAAGCTAGAATATGGTTCGTTGATCTAGAACGAGGATAAAATTAAAGATACAACCATTACATTTTCAGTGACTTATTAAATTTTAAGTTATATGAAAATGAGGATTTATCTTATTCCATTCTTTCAAACATCAACAAGATAATTTTTGCTGAATTCAATAAGTACTTAATCCAACCCTTCATTGATGATTAAATCAAAGAAGCAATGTTCGATATGTAGAGGGACAAAGCTTCAAGCTCTAACAATTTCCCCCCATGTTTTTCTAAGAGTGTTGGCACATAGTTCATCAGGACATAGGGGATGCTCTTCAAGAGTTCCAAGCTCATAATGCTTTATTGAAGGAATGGAACTCTACCTTTTTAGTCATAATACCTAAAAAGCAAGGAACCAACATATTTAAGGATTTTAGACTTATCAACCTTTGCAATACCATATATAAAATTCTTACCAAAGCCTTATCTAACATATTGAAGAATCTTCTTCCTAGGTTAATTTTTCATATTCAAGGGGCTTTTGTGACTAAGGCACAAATTATGGATGGTGATATATCCATTCATGAAGCATTACAATCTATGGACCAAAGAGTATTAGCAAGTATGAATTTAAAATTTGATATGAGCAAGGCCTACGATAGGGTATATTAGACCTTTTTGAACAAGGTTTTAGAAAGCTTTAGTTTTATTTTAGTTTGGAGAATCTACGTCTCTTGGTGTATATATTACCCTATGTTATCAGTATTAGTATATGTCTAGTCATCGAGATTATTTCCTAGCTATAGAGGATTAATACAAGGAGACCCTCTATCCCCTTACCTATTCATTTTAATGGCTAAGGCACTTGATACGACCATAGATTCATCTAGAAGGGAAGGTCAGATTCAAGGGATTAAAATAGCTACTTCAGTTGAACCAATTACTCATCATTAGTTTATGGATGATAGTATTGTTATTGGGGAGGTTTCTATTAGAGAGTCTACTAATATAAAGAAAGTGCTATAAGAGTATGAATAAGATTCAAGTCAATGCATTAATTTTAACAAAAGCAAGTTATTTTTTGCTAACACTCTAGCATTTAGATATGTTAGAATCTCTAGAATTGTTTATTGTGATATTATTGATTTTACCTTAACCTATCTGAAATTACCCTTATTTAAAGGAATTATTAAATATGTGATTTAGAATACTTTTATAGAAATATTTTAATATAAGTTAGTGGGGTGGAATAGAGTTTTTTTTCCCATGTAGGTAAAGTACAACTCTTGTGGTAGAGATCACGTTACACAAGCAACACCGAAAAAATGATACACAAGTGTTTCTCCTTTGAACAACTCAGAGAATCAAACCTTTTCTTACTTTCATTCCAGAAATGAGGATACAAAAAAAATCCCCTTTTACAATTTCAAAAATTCCTTCAAATACCTTGTTTTCCCCTTTTCCCGCCTAAAACCATCTATTTCAAATTTGAAAATTGGGGGCAACTTGTCGAGGTCATAACTTCGCCCTCATTGATCCAATTGACTATTACAACATATTTTTGGAAATGACATGAAACAAGCCTAAAATCCTCAAATTCAACCTCTAAGACCTTCAAAAATCTCCTACAAGTTAAACTAATTTTACTAGTTTTACAAAATTAAACAATTACAATTTTTTTTTTCGGATGATGCAAGATCACTCTTACACCACTAGATGATCCTACATTAGACACCCAGGGTAATTTTAAGAAGTGACCTTCACTTCTCTATTGTTGTAAGAAAACCAAGGTGTTTAACCTTAGCCTTTGACAACCAAGATGAATCTTCAACAGGTCTACCCTTCCACTTAACCAGATATTCTATGTACTGCCTATTTTTGGTACTTTTGTCGATGTGGGTATCTAGGATCTCTTCTATCTATTCTATCTCTAGATTAGATGCTGGAATATTCAACAATTCTTCTACTGGTCCTTCACCATTGTCTCCTTCATGGTATTCTACCAAATCCGAAATGTTAAAAACAGGTGATATGTTAAGCCCACTTGGAAATTCCACTTCATATGCATTGCCTGAATCCCATTTTTCTATGATTATGCATGGTCCAAAATTCTTCATTTTTATCTTGTTATAGGTTTTAGTAGGAAACTTTTCTTTTCTTAGATTGACCATAACTTCATCTCCTACTTAAAATTCCTTAAACTGTCGCTTCTGGTCTGCCTTGTCTTGTACTAAGTATTCATATTAGTAATATGCTTCTTCAATTCTTCATGCAATCTCTTCAGATGATCTACAAAATCCTCAACCTTAGGTTGATCCCATACACAATCTGGAATGGGGATTTATTAGTACTATTAACAGAATTAGTGTATGCAAATTTTGCCTGTGGAAAAACCAAGTCCCAACCCTTGGGCTTATATCCTACTAAGCATCTCAGTAGATTACCCAAATTCATTTTCACCACCTCTGTTTTCCCATTAGTCTGTGGGTGGTATGTAGAACTGAATTTCAGATCTGTCTTCAATTTCTTCCATAGGGTCCTCCAAAAATACCCAAAAAACATTGTATCCCTATCGAAAACAATACTCTTTGGTAGACCATGAAGTCGTACCACCTCTTTGAAAAACAACCCTGCAACATGAACTGCATCATTAGTTTTTTGGAAAGGAATAAAATGTGCCACTACAAATATGGAGTCATTCCCCCTCTGTGTCCTTGGTAGGCCAAGAACAAAATCCATGTTGATTTCCTCCCATGGTCTCTCTAGTGTAGGTAATGGATGATATAATCTAGTGTTCTGTCTCACACCCTTGGCCATCTGGCATACTCTGCAACTTTGCACAAATATCTTCACATCTTGTTGCAACTATGGCCAATAGTAGTTCTCACTAATGAGGGCAATGGTCTTATCCCAACCAAAGTGTCCAACCAACCCTCTACTGTGTTTCTCCTTGACTATATTCTCCCTCATTAAACTCCTTGGAATGCATAATTGATTTACTCTAAACAACATTTCATCTTGGATCATAAAATCCAGCCACTTAGTCTTGTCCAAAGTAACAGGTGACAAGCAAGATCTCCAAGCCTCTACAAAATTAGGATCTTCAGGGTACAAACCCTTAATTTCATCAAAACCTACAACTTCCACCTTCATTTTTGTCAAAAAAATTGCCTTCTACTTAAGGCATCTACAAATATAATTGACTTTCCACTCCTGTGCTTCAATACAAAGGTATAACTCTGTAGAAACTCAACCCACTTCAAGTGCCTCTGATTTAGCTTTCCTTGGCTATTAATATATTGTAAGGCCTGATGATCAGTATATAGAACAAACTCTTTTGGAAAAAAATAATGCCTCCACTTCTTTAGAGTCTAAACTATAGCATAAAACTATTGATCATAAAATGAATACTTCTTCCTAGCATCATTGAGTTTCTCACTAAAATAAGCAACAAGTTTACCTTTTTGACTCAATACAACTCCTATGGCACTACCACTAGCATCACAATTTACCTGAAATACCTTATTAAAATCTAGAAGTGCCAAAACAGGTTGCTCTATGAGCTTCTTCTTCAACATATTAAAGCTCTTATCTGCTCCAAAGGTCAACTTAAATTATTTCTTATCCCCTCTCATTTTTTATGTAAGGGGTGCACAAATACTGCTGAAATTTCTAATGAATTTTCTGTAAAAACTTGCTATACCATGAAATTATCTTACCTCAGTTATGCTCCTTGGATTAGGCCATTCAATGATACCCCTCACCTTTTTTAGGTCAATTTTTAGACCTTCGACTGAGATGACAAATCCCAAATATACTAATTCCTTCACAAAACTGCACTTCTTCAAATTAATTAGCAACTACTCCTCCCTCATCTTCTCAAAAACATTTTTGATATGCATCAGGTGTTGTTCCAGGGTCTTGATAAATATTTAAATGTCATCCAAATAGACAATGACAAATTTTCATAAAAACTCCTTCAATACCTCATTCATCATCAACCACATGAATGTGCTTGGTGCATTGGTTAGCCCAAATGGCATGACCAACCATTCATACAAACCCTCTCTAGTCTTGAAGGTTGTCTTCTAGTCATCTCCTTCTCTAACACAAATATGATGGTGCCCACTCTTCAATTCAATATTTGTGAAGTACTTGGCTCCAATAAAACAATCCATAATGTCAACCATCCTTGGCAATGGGAATCTATATTTTATGGTGATCTTGTTAATATCTCGGGAGTCTGTACATATTCTCCACTCTCCATATTTATTTGGTGCTAGTACTACAGGTATTGCACATGGACTCAGGCTCTCTCGAATCATTCCTTTTTTTAGCAACTCTTGGACTTGCCTGTTTAGCTCCTCACTTTCTACAAGAGTCATTCTATGGGCTATCTTATTGGGTAAACTAGATCCCGGTACCAAATCTATATGGTGACTAATCTTCCTCACTGGTGGCAAACCCTCAAGCACATTATCTGATATAATATTTGGAAATTATTCTAACAGACCTAACAATTCCACTAGGGTGTCTTTACATTCTTCTTCTCTAACTCTAAGAATTAATGCATAGCACATATGCTCATGCTTCAAACCATCCAAAAACCTTCTACCTTCAACTAAAAAGATTTTGGAACTGCTACATACCTTTTCATCCACCTCCTTCAGGGGCTTTAGCTTATGGCACACTCCATTATTTGTTAGGGAGTAAGTGTTGGCACGACCATCATGCACTGCACAATGATCAAACTACCATGGCCTTCCCAAAAAAAAATGGCATGCATCCATATATAGGATGTCACACATGACCTCATCACGATAATTCCCAATATTAAATTTTACCAAGCATTGCTCACTGACCAAAGCCCTATGGTCCTGCAACCACACAATATGATATGGAAGCGGATGTCTCTTCAAATCTAATTGTAATTTGGTAACCATTCCTCCTAAAACTAGGTTTTTTGTGCTACCATTTTCTATGATAATATTATAGACCTTACCTGCACATTTACACCTTGTACAAAATAAGATCTTCTTCTTCCTCGAACTGATCCTCTTCTTCTTCAACTTCATCTTCACTACCATCTTCTCTCCTTGGCTCAAAACCTCTATGCAACTCCTTTTGTAGAGCCTGAACTTGCCTCTGCAAATCCTTGAAATATTCTTCTAGCACCATATTTCTCCCACCACCACGGTTTGTTCATGGAGTCATTATGCTCACTTCTCTGACAAACCCTAACCACATATCCTGGTGTAAACTACCTCACATCCAATGATCTATTTACACACTCAAGAACTCCTGCTCTAATACCACTTGGTAGAGATCACGTTACACAAGCAACACCGAACAAATGATACACAAGTGTTTCTCCTTTGAAAAACTCAGAGAATCAAACCTTTCCTTACTTTCATGCCAAAAATGAGGATACAAAAAAAACCCCTTTTACAATTTCAAAAGTCCCTCAAATACCCTATTTTCCCTTTTTCCCGCCTAAAACCATCTATTCCAAATTTGAAATTTGGGGGCAACTTGTCGAGGTCGTAACTTTGCGCTTGTTGACCCGATTGAAGAGTAGATTGCAGTATGATGCAATCTACTCTATTAATAGGAAACCTAGGAATAAGCGCAAAGTTATAGATGGTTAAAAATATCTATTAAAGTGACTTTTATTAGATAAAATATAGAGATATATTTAATGGTTAGGGGAGAACAACTAGAGACTCCCTCTTGTGGCTTGGTATAAATTTTGTAGACCTAAGAGAGAAGGAGGATTGGGCATAAAGTGAATTCAACAAATTAAGGAATCTCTATTATCTAATATTGGTTGGAGAATAATTAAAGAAGGTGAAAATCCTTAGGTCAAAGTCATTAGGGCTGAGTATTTATATTCTTCCACACCCTTCTTCAGATGTGAGAGCCCTCTTAAGGGTTATACTTTCTAGAATGGGTTTAATAATTCCATATCTCTATTTATGAAATGTTTAAAATGGAATCTTAGGAATTGTAACTCCAGTATGTTTTGGAAATAAACTTGGATTACAGACAAGCCTCTTTGTGCTTTGAGAGAGTGCAGTCTAATTTGAGTTTTCCTGAAGGACAAATTTGGTAGTAGGATTTACGATTATCTTGAAGGTGAATGACCCTTGAGAATTTGGAATGATATCTCTCTTTCTACCTTTACTAAGGAGGTATGACATTAGGTATCATTATTGAAACATTTACTCCTATCTTATTACATTCTATTAATCCCCTCTCAATACTCCCTCCTTTGGGCTCTTTCTTCTTTTGGAGTCTACTCAGCTAGATCTAGCTATATGGTTTCCAAGGATGAGTCTATTCCTAGGTTTCCTATTAATAGAGTGTGGATAAAATACATATCTCCAAAATTTTCTATCTTCCTTTGGATTTCCCTTCAAGATGGTATCTTAACGATAGACAATCTCAAAAAGAAAGGATTTTGTATCCCAAATATGTGTCAATTGTGCAAGGTGAATGATGAATCAATATTTCACCTATTTATTCTTTATCCTTTCTCAAGAAATGTTATCTACTTACTAATTTAATCCTTTAGTTATTCATGGGCATTGCCTCATTTTATTCTTGGTTTTGTGGACCAATGGTAATCTCCCTTTAAAAGTGATAGAATCACATATTTATGATTTTTTTTCCTTACTCATTTCTTTTGGGGCATATGGCTAGAACATAATCAGAGGATATTTAGAGACATCAGTAGAGATGAAAAGGATATTTTCCTTATAATAAATCTTGATACTCATTAGAATATTTCAATTACCAAACATTGGGATGGGTATTAGAAGGGGGAAAAAAAATATATATCTAAATATTGGAATTTGGAAGCTCATGTTGGTGTTGACCCCATATAAAAGGAGGATATTAGAAAGAACACCAAATGGAAGGCTCCTAAGGAAGGCTAGGTGAAACTTAATTTTTATAGGTCCTTGAAAGATAACCCAAGAAACTCTATGGGTGAAGGTGTAGTTAGATATTCAAAAGGAGATTTTATTGGTGTCTACTAAGAGCATTATGGTATACAAACCATCCATGTGGCAGAAGCAAGGGCTCCTATTTATAGAATAAATCTCTTGTTATTGTTTAATTCTCCAAATATTGTAGTGGAAGAAGACTCACTAAACATTATTAACTACTTAATTAGGAAGGGAGAACCAAGTTGGATGATGGAAGAAATCTTAAATGATAGCAAGTCCTTTCTATAGTCCTTCCAAGAGGTGAAAATCATGCACACATTAAGAGAAGGAAACAAATTTGTTGACTTCATGGCCAACTAGGGAGTTAGTAGTAGCTCAAAAAATATTTGGATGGACTCATTTCCTCCTCACATGATCTCCTCTTTAGGTCTTTATGGTCATTCTAGCTCTGGTAATGTGGAAATTTTATAGGTTGTGCTCTATCATGGATATGTTTCCTTTGAGGACTATTTTTATTTTCCTTAGCAACGTTCACAGAGCTAATTATGGGTTATGGAAATGGAATAGTCCTGATGATTTTATTTCCAAGGCTAAATTTTATCTGCATCAGTTTACTCAAATTTACTATGGAAGGAAAGTATTACTATGCATGATTCTTGGGGGGCAACCAGCCTATGGCCAGGAATAATATTGTCAATACCCAAATGGAAGCTAATTATTTAGATAGGGATACCTAACCTTGTGCATGTGGTTTTTTACACATAGTTTGTGCACATGGTTTGGTGTACACACATTTTCCTATAGAAAAAAAAGAGAACACACAGGAAAAGTATGGAGAAAATTAATGGAGCATTAGGAGCAATATCTAAGATTTAGGAAGTTCTTGTAGATTTCCATTGCTTTTGTAACAAAGTCTAAATTTCAACTATATCAATTTATTTAAATTTACTATGTAAGGAAGGTCTTATTGTGGATGAATATCTAGGGGAATCCAACTTATTGGTAGAGGAAGATTATCAATAGCCAGGTCGGAGCAAATTATCCAAATAGGGATACCCAAAATTTGTACATTATAAAAAATAGGGGGGTCCATGTTTAGGAGGACCTCTTGTTTCAGTACACCCTTCGCCATAAGTATCATCCTCTTCGGGATATTTATTTTTTGAAGGAATCCTGGGACATGCTAAACGTATAGGTGCATATTAAGAAGGAATATTTGGAGGTTAATTTTAGACTCTCCAAATCTTAGTTAGCCATTCTGATATCTTGTTTTATTTGCAATATTTTATTGTTAACCTCTTATTTTAGTTTTTCATGTTGTTCTTTGATCTGATTTTTTGTCGAATTTTCATTTTTGGCCTTGGAATTTTGTCCCTTCTAGAAGTATTTTTGGCCTATGTATAAGGTTTTGGGCCCTTTCAAAAACCCCTATTTTCACCATTAATAAAAAATTATATATTTAACTCTAGATATTGTGTATAGAAGAGAAAATTTTATTAATAATTTTAAATATTATAAATTGCTTGAAATAAAGGTTATCAATAATATGGTTAAGAGTAGAGGTCAATTTTTGTGTCAGGCCTTTGCATCAGCTATTTTGAGGTCTCCTAAGTGCTTCACTACTAAGCCTACTATAAATATATCAAGCACTGAACTACTTGAATTTATCTTGAAAGAGTCGAGGGTGACTATGATAGTTGTTGAATCTAAATCTTATGTTTACCATGAGAATACCTTTAAAGTCTTGGGTATTATATAGTGCTCATCGTTGTCGTGTTAATCCATAAATGTTATAGTGTTATATTGGATTGTGAGAGGTATTACCTTACATCTGTAAAAGATCTATAATGCTCATCTAATTCATGATTGTGACCCTCAAGTTTTTTCTTTAAGAAGTTAAGGTAGTAGAGGACCAACTTGCCTTTAGACTATACTCAATCCTTAAGGATCATGTGCATTTTTGGATAAGGTATGCTCAATAAATTGGTAGTGCCACTATGTAAATTACCACCCAAATTATAAAAAATATCCTAATTTTTGGAGAAGACCCCAAACACCAATGTGTTTGGATGACTTTACATCTCAATCGAGTGATTATGGGCTGTTATTCTATTTATACTCACAATGAATTTCAAAATATAATTTCTCTTTGGAACTAGATGCATGATATCTTTGTATGGTGTAGAATTATAATAAACAAAGCCAGGTAGAAGTTAGGCCCTTGGACATAGATGAATTTGGAGCACGACTCTCAAGTAGAAACTACTTGAATATTTTTTATCCTTTTTTTTGCTTCCCTCTCTTTATAGATTCAACCAGATATAGTTGGTCCATTATTCAATGTCAATAGAACCTCAAAATGGCTATACTTGATCAATTTTATGCTGCCCAATATTTCCACAAACCATCAATTAATCCTACAAATATCCACCATCTTGTTAGTTTCTCTCTCTATGATCATTATCCAATTCTTCTAAAGTGTTCTCTTCACTGTGGGTATTTTTAGATCACCACCCACATGCACTTTAGAGAGAAAGTGCAAAGATGGACAATACAACAAAACAGATAAGATTGAAGAGCATGAAAATTTTTGTACTTGGTTGAAGCCTGGTGGGGTACCAAATATTCATCTTAATATTGGAGGTTCAATTCTGGCTAACTGTAGAAGGCGTTGGAAGACTTGTACCTGATTAGAACCCATTGAAGTACCAAAAGTATGGTGCACCCCTGGTCATATATTTGGTTATATCTCAAATGCTCTAGAACAACTACACCTAACCGAAGCCTGATATGGCACATATTATCCATCTAGAGGCTAAAATATGATGGAGAAAAATAGGAAAAATATCTAAATATGGAGAGTGCCAAAATATTTGTACCCGATCGAAGCCCGATGTGGTACCAAATCTCCATCCTAAAGTTGGAAGCTAACAAAAGCAATACAAAAAATGTTTATGTTTGGAGGGCACTAGAATATTTGTACCTAGTTGGATCCCAGTGTGGTACCAAATATCTATCCTAAATTTGGAAGGTAACAAAAGCAATACAAAAAATGTTTAAGTTTAGAGGGCGTTGGAACATTTGTATCTGATCGAGGTCCATTGGGGTACCAAATCTCTGTCCCACTACTAGAGGGTACTAAAATGGTCAAGTTTAGAAGGCATTGGAAGACTTGTACCTTATCAAATCCCGACGGGGTATTAAAATTCTAGTGCACCTCTGGTGATAAATTTGGCTATCTCTCAAAGGCATCGAAAAAATTGCACTTGATAGGAGCTCGATATGGCATGAATTATGCATCTAAAGGCCAAAATATGATAGGATAAAAATGAAAAAAAATGTCTAATTTTGGAGAGGGTTGAAATATTTATACCCAACCAAAGCCCAACATGGTACCAAATATCCATATCACTTCGAAAGGTTTCCTGATTGTAAAATGGATAAAGTGTTGATGCCATAAGATGATTTGTACCTAATCAAAGCTTGCCAAGATCCCAAATATCCAACACCATGAGATCATAGAGTATAAGTTTGGCAACCGATTGAAATAAAATCCAGCATTGACCTACCTGCATGAGGACTATCATCTCATGATACCTATTGGATAAGATTCCCTATTACAATAATCTCAATAATATGGTTATGCTCAAGGTAATCATGGAGGTTATAGGGTAGCTCAAATAAATGGGATCAGTGAAGAGCAATGAACTAGATGCAAGTAAGAGAGCCAACACAACTTAAAATGATGCAAATTTTGGCAAGGTCAGCAAGTTATAATTAGGCAGTTGAAGCAACCATACCTCTAAGTAGTTCAAGTAGATAGCACACCATATGATATAACATTAATCTATTTATAAGGTAATGATGCTTTGACAACTATAACATTGTAAAAATTCTATAAATACTAAGATGTAAAATGAAAATGGTTGGCTCTTAGGATTTTACAATTCATATGTAAGAATAAAATATTTGCATCTTAATACAAAGGGATTGTTGTTTGGCCTCTGGTTCAATTCATTTGCAGAACATGTATGTATGGATGATTACTTATTTCTAATTTTAACCTGTTGAATGTTCATGGTGTTTACTCTAAATTCTAAATTTATGCTTGTGTTCATTCACTTGTTCTGGAATTTGTAGTCTGATAAGCTACATTATATTGAAACTAAGTATTTTGTGGTTGATAGTAAAACTAGCTGGTCTATTAGGTAATTGATTGTTTATTTGCATAGTCTTTTATTACGCATGTATCTTGATGTTGCTTAATCTACACCAACATAAGTTCTAGATTCAACTCCTTTTGCTTCTTTCAGCACCCTTTTCCCCCCACACTTTAGGAATAGTTAGCTTGAAATTTAAAGGAACCAACTTCCTTCGAATATTGACCTTGTAGACCTCATAGCCACCTAGTCATTCAATGTTGGTCAAGGTCTATGGGTGCACAACCTTTCCATTAGATAAATTTCTAGACCAATAGTTTTTGGCATGCCTAGTGGGACCCAATCCCACTATTTTGATAAGATCAGAGACATGGCGATTCTCTGTTCATTATAGATCTTTATTTTAATCACCTGGTGACTCCATATAATGATATCCAAAAAATATTTGCATATCCACATTTTTTATTAAGCTACCTTGCTAATATTTTTAGATATATGATCACAAGACAAGAAGCTAGAGAATCAGAGGAACCTATTGAGTTTCTAGAATTACAATTTGATAACTTTAGGATATAGTTCGTATTCCCATCTGTTTCAACACCCTCTTTAGTTCTTACCAAATATATGATTAGAACATCTAATCCTATTATTACCAATCCGACTCCGGTAATCCCTCCTCTTGCACAAACAACAATGGCTGCAAATCAAAATCAAAATGCTTAGAACTACCCAACCTGGAATCATACAGGTCCTCTGAATTTACCTATCCAGAATCTTATTCCCTAGGCAGCTCTGAAAGCATTACCAATGTATGATGGCATCGATAAGACTACATATGAGCATTTTCAAGATGTAGAATCATTAGCCACCATACATAATATTCAATATGAGGATGTCATGATAAGGTTATTGGTAATATCATTGAAGGGAAAAATGTCATATTGGTATAGAACCTTGCCGGATTTAACTATAACTTCATGGAATGAGTTGGATGGCAAGTTGATTGAAGAATTCAATGAACAAGTAGATCCCTTCTCTCTACTAACACAATTCATTATGATTCAAAGGCACCCACAAGAAGAAATAACAAATTTCAACATTAGATTCAATCGAACATGGAGAAGGGTACCTCAAGGTCTATGCCCAACCAACCATGAACAAGCAATGTACTACTATTTGAGAGATTTTCATTTAGACTTGGGTATGTCCATAAGGTAGTCTAATGTGCGAACATTCCCAAAAATATTTCAAGAAGCATTAAAAGTAGAAAATGATCTAATTGCTATAGGGAGATTACCTCCAAAAATTGTAATGCCTATATACCCAAAATTTCCTCAACAACAAGTACCGACTTTTGCTACACCAAGCTCTTTTCTAAAAACCACTCCACTGATCAATTTCCCATCCTAGCCACATATTCCAATTTCCCAAATGCTTCCTACTCTTCTTGTAGTCCCATTACTCCCACCACCTACTACTATCCCTACATTACCATACCCTAATCCTTAGATAGTTGCCTTCCAAGAAATGGTAATAGCTATGAAGAACCTCACAAATGAAGTCACAGCTATGAAGTGAAGAGAAGCTGAGAGAAATTTTCAACCACGAAGGTTTCCATCTATTACAAGGGATCAGGCTGCCTCCACTAGCAAGCCTTTAGAAAAGTCCAGTACCATATACACCAATCAAGAGGAGGAACCTTCTTCCTTAGGATCTGAGTCTAACTATTGGTGCTCAACCTACAATGACCCACATGGTGAAAGTACATGTATGATGCATCAACATTACATTCAAAAAATTACAATTGAGAAGGTAGAAAATGCACAAAAGGGACAGGTAAATATGATGAGAGAAATAAAGGACTAAAATTTCATGATGCCATCTATGGAACAAGTGGTGGTTCTTACAAGGTACGAAAAGAAACCCTTACCCATCGATCCCAAAATCTTGGATCCTTTCAAAGTACCCTCTGAATCATAGGATATTCCAAAGAAGGATGTGCCTCAACTTACCCCGGTTCAAAAAATAGTTTAGCAATAACAGAAGGGAACTAAAGAAAGTGAAGGGAAAGAATAGGCTAGAGATAAGCTAAGATATCCTTCCTTGACTAAACATCAGAGGATTGAAGCTACCCAGGATTATAAGAATAAATATGATGAACCTATAAAAGAACATAGAAAATAGTCGGACTCTTCCAGTTTCAACATTGTGGAAGAATTGAAGAAAACCCCATCAAAAGTTAGCATGTATGATGCACTCCTCATTCCAGGACAAATCAATCTTTTATAGGCCTCACTCAAATCAATAAAGAGTCAGGGGAAGCAATAGGTAAAGTTGAATTTGGCTCAAGGGCACCCTACTTCAATAACCAAAAATAATAGGCCATCTCCATTTTACTTGTCTTTACGAATGGAAGGATGGATAGTACACAATTGTATGATTGACTCTAGAGTAGCTACCACTATCATGCCCAAAGTAGTGTATGAAATAATGGGTATGGAATACACAAGAAGCAGTCCTAGAGTGCTACAATTGGATGGTACACCTGTGAAAATAGTTGGGGTAATCAAAGATGTTCCCATGAAGTTGCATAGAATACCCCAAATCACTATCATTCAGGAAATTGTAGTGGTAGATTTAGAACCCTACTTTAGGATGTGCTTGTCAAGATAATTTACTACCAAGTTGGGTGGTTATTTATCCCTTGATTACTCCCATATGGAGGTTCCATTCAAATAGAAAAGAGTCAAGATATTTTTTGAGAAGCCATCCTCATTCCATATAGATAAATTAGAAGATGAGCAACAAGCTGACACAGTCAACATAACCACTCAAGAAATAGACCTGATGGAGGAAGTGTTGGAGGATATCCAAATAGAGGATCAGTTTTCCATAAGAAATTTCAATGCTATGATTGAAACAAGAATGGGAACCTATTCAATCATGAAACCGAAAGAAATAAAACTCATAGTCCTAGCAGATAAGATTCCCAAACAAGACCAGATTTGGAAATTGTTCTTTGATGGTGCTAGATGCAAGAATGGTGTTAGAAAGAGTGTAGTACTGGTATCATTAGTAAGAATTGAGAAGACATTCTCATACCAACTGACATGGAGCTACACAAATAATGTAGTAGAATATGAAGCACTATGTTTGGGGTTAAGAAAAGCTAAAAAATGGGAATCAAGCAACTACAAATTTTTGGTGATTCTGAACTGGTAGTTAATCAAGTCATAGAGAAATGTAGCAACAAAAAACACTACCTCAAGGCTTATAGAAATAGGGTATGGGACTTATTAGAATATTTTGAAGCCTTAAACATCAAAGCTATCCTGAGAGAACACAATACTCATGCTGACATATTAGCTTCCATGGGAGAAAATTTCTATCCAATATCCAACATCATTCACAAAGCTAAGATAGTGAGGCTTATTTATAGACCATATGTACTGGATAAATATATATTTTAGTAGGTTTTTGAGAATGATGAACAAATAATTGATTTCCTAATTCAGAAAATAAATTGTGCAAGTGATCAATTACCAAAATAGGATGAAGAAGGTGAAATAATTTAGCTAAAGAATAATCATATCCCCAAAGGACTAATAACTCTAGAAAGTTTATTTGATAATAATGATAGACCAGTTGCTCATAGAATTGAGGTTGATAGTAAGAGTTATAAAGAGATGCAAATTGAACCCGAAAAGGACATCAACATCGAGGTACGTTGTTCAAAAGAAGAAATCAAATAGACTATGGATTTGTGTAGAGAATTTAATGATGTCATAGCTTGGACTTATGAGGATCTCAAAGTATACAACAAAGACACTATTCAACATACCATTGAACTCATGCCAGATGCAAGGCCCTTTCAATAGAAGCAACAACCAATGAACCCTAAGATAGAGGCTCTAATGAAGCAAGAACTACTAAAGTTGTTAACTACCAAAATCATATACCCCATAAAGCACTCTACATGGGTCACTAATTTGGTGTTAATCAGGAAGAAAAATGGAGATATCCATCTATGTGTGGATTTTCAAAACTTAAACCAAGCCTCCTTGAAGGATCATTATCCTCTCCCACAAATTGATCAAATCTTGCATACTATAGTCGAGCCAAAAGGTTTTCTCTTTTGGATGGATTTTTTGGTTTCAATCAGATTTGGGTTAAATATGAGGATCAATATAAGACAACATTCACCACAAAATGGGGTACATTTGCATATCAATGCATGCCTTTTGGGCTATCAAATATAGGTGCTAATTTTCAAAGGGTGATGGATTTAGCATTTGATGAGTTGGTGAATAAGATAATCCTAATATACCTGGATGATATGACTATATTCTCTCATGATAAGAATAAGCATATTGAGCATCTTCGAAGGGTATTTGAGAAATGTAGGGAATTTAAGGTGTCTTTGAATCCTAAGAAATCAATCTTCCCAGTACATGAAGGGAAGTTGTTGGGACATGTGGTATCAAAAATATGATTGGCAATTGATCCAGATAGGGTTGAAGCCATTCGATTTCTCTCTCTCTCCCACTGAAAAAAAAGGGACTCCAATCATTCTTTGGATAAATTAATTTTATCCAAAAATTCATCTCAGATTTTTCTCAAATAGTAAAACCAATGACTGAGATGTTGAAGCAGGGAGTAGAGTTCAAATGGATAGATTCCCAGAATAAGACCTTCAAGGAAATCAAGGAGGCAATATCTCAAGCTCTCATTCTCATCAATCCGGACTACTCCAAGGACTTTATTCTCTATGTATTTGGAGTAGAAGGGAGCTATGCAATAGTCCTAACTCAAAATAGGGAGCAAGATAATGAAATACCAATAGATTTTTTAAGTCAAACATTTCAAGATCATGAAGAAAAGTATAATTTCATTGAGAAACAAGTCTATGTTATCATGAAATATTTGAATAAATTTAGGTATTTTGTTTCTCAAAGCAAGACTATGGTATATGTAGTACATTTAGATATCCAAAACTTTGTGATTCAGGGAGAACTTGGTGAGAAGAGGGCCAACTAGTTGACTAAAATATAGGAGTATGACATTGAGATCAAAACAAAAAAAATGATAAGAGATAGAGCCCTATGCCTGAGTTTAGAAGAGTCTACATCTTAGAATACCAATATGGCAAATCAATCTGAATATGATATTGGATTGAAGATAGAAATAAGGTAGCCAAATAACTAGATCAAATAGTTGCATTACTACTTTGATTCGGGGAGATGTTTGGATAACCTATTTGTATCCTAGAGATGAATATTTAGATTGCAATCTAGAAAATACATGCTAGGTGAAGATACCCTATATCAGAGAAACTTTTATGGTGTACTATTAAGATACCTACATTAAAAAAAAACCAAAGAAGTACTAGAAGAATTCTACAATGGCTTTTCAAGAGGCCACTATTCTAGATAAACTACAATAGAAAAGATCTTAAGAGTTGGATATTATTGGCCATTAATTTTTACAAATGCATTCAAATGGAACAAATCCTATGAAAAATATCAAAATTTTATAGGTAGAGGTAAATATCTAGTAATTCCATTACACCCAATAGTTGTGGAAGAGTTATTTCAGCAATGGGGTTTGGATTTCATTGGTGTGATTAACCCAAATTCATACACTGGATACAAATACATTTCAATAGCAATACATTATTTCATAAAATAATTGAAGCTACGAAACATGGAAGCTACGAAACATGTTGATCAAGACATTATAATTGAATTTATGCAAAGGTTAATCACTAGATTCATAATTCCAACAACCATTATATCAGATAATATCAGTTCCTTCATAGGAGCTAAGACTATTGATTTTACAAGGAAGTACAAAATATACTAGAATACTTCATCAAATTATTACCCTTAGTGGAATTGTCTTGC
Organism: Wollemia nobilis; assembly: GCA_028583015.1. Taxonomy (NCBI): domain Eukaryota; kingdom Viridiplantae; phylum Streptophyta; class Pinopsida; order Araucariales; family Araucariaceae; genus Wollemia; species Wollemia nobilis. The sequence continues at coordinate 687,893 of JAQPPZ010002041.1, read as the reverse complement.
AAAGAGCACTAACAAAAATATGGTGAAGATTATCAAAAGGAGTACTGAAGATAACCCTAAAAGCTAGCATTTACTATTGGATCAAGCACTTTGGGCTGACCATATCACAATCAAGAAGATGCTAAAAACTTCTCCTTACACTCTAGTTTATGGCAAGGAAGCTATGCTACCAATTAACCTAGAGCTTCCTACATTAAGATTCATTAAAGAAAGTTATCTGGATGATCTGCAACCCATAGAAAAAAGGATGGTTGAGCCGGTCCAATTGAATAAAAATATGAATAGGCATACAATAATATTTTTCACCACTAGATAAATATCAAACATTGGTTCGAAAAAAATGTTGTGGTAAATATATTTGAAGGTGACCTGGTGCTCAAATGGGATGTAAACAGAGCAAAACCCAACTCACATTAAAAATTTTATTCAATGTGGTTCAAACTATACATGATCAAACACAAGAAATACATGAATACCTTTCAATTGTGACACCTGGGTGACCATATACTACCAATTTTGGTAAATTATCAACACCTAAAGCATTATACTTAGGAAAAATGTCATCCATATTGTATATATGCAAATATGATGCATGTACATTTCTTGTAAATATGATTTTTATCTTTTCTAAACAAGGTGGTGCTTATTGAAATTAATGCCCAAAAGTGGGTAGATCATCTATCTACATAGAATGTTAGGATGAAAAACCCCTCATCACATCCTGATTAAGCCACTAATCAAGAGGTCCAAAAAATGAGTGGCATTTCCCAACACATCTAACAAGGTGGTTGTCAAGATTAACGATTGTTATAAAATGTAGGTTACCCATGATTAACAATGTAAATTCATTGAATATGGTGAATGGTGTTGAGGATGCAATTTTTAGTGATCTCGGTGATATTTCTTTCAAAGCTACATTTTTATGAAATTAGGTGACCCTAATTATACTTTTCAAATGCAATTATGATGAAATGCACTCCAAGCGGTGAAATGATTGGTTGCCCAAATTGTAATAGAATGTTACAAGCCAATGACACTTCTTCCAAGTACAAGTATTAGACCTTATAAATGGGTAAAAATTATCTAAACAAATATTTCTTGGCACACACAAATCTATTATGCAAGAGCATCAATATTTATAAACTTGTGAAACATTCGTTTGAACTAATTAAATTTAATTCTACATGCAAATATTCTTACCTTTTGCAATAATTCTGAGTACAAATACAATAGAGATCCCTGGAGACTTCAAGGAGAACTAGTGGTTAGTGATAGAAGCAGAGTCAAAAAAATGAGCAGAGGAAAGAATAGTGTCACTGTACAAAAATCCACAAGTGATCTGACTAATGAGCTAGTGGAAATTCATGACCCAATACTCACAATCAAGTCCAAGTTGAGGACCTATTCAATTAGCTACAAAGAAAATGGGAAAATATTTTTTGAAACTCATCTGATCGGTGTTGCTTACCACTCAAACCTTAGCAAATTCATGCCTGAAGTGGTGCACCCATACCTAGAACTCATCCATGCAATGATGAAGTTTTATGATGTTAGTATAGCTATTGTTTGTAATTCCCAATCTAAACCACTATTCACTATAAATAGGGAACTCTTAATGGAAGCATTTATGGTAGAAGAACCCTCAGGAACCAAGCTAAATGAAATCTGATTAGAGAATCATATATTATACCTAAAAAATAAACAAGTTCAATATTGGTTAATTAGGATAGGAGGGAAGTTGTCAGATGAATTCATGACAAAGAATAGAAAGCTCATGGACTTCAGTGATGAAGCAAAACCTATATTCTCTATGCTAGCAATAATCTTGGTGATGAGTATGGATGCAATAGTATACCCTTATCATATGCGTATGGAAAACACGGTTATGGTTTCCTTCATGCACGTCACTCTGGATTGGGTTGAATAATTAGATTTAAGCATACATGAACAACTAAAGTCTATGAAGAGCAAGAAGTGTGATGTATTCACATACCTTTCCTACATGACTTGGCTCTTCATTTTTTATATAATTTTGTAAATAAACACAATATTCAATTGTAAAAGATAGATGAAAAAGGTGTGACTCATATGGTATTAGACTGGACTCATGTACTAAGGGATAATTGTTTGATTCTTCAAATTCCCTACTTACTACCATATTATATGACCAATTGGCCAAGATCCGACTAGAATTTGAGTTGTGCAAGGATATGAAATATATAAAATCCTCCAAGTTCAATGAAGAGGAAGAAGGTGATAAATTCGAAGCTTCATTTAAAGAGATATAAACCTACTATAATATGAAGAACTATTCCACTAGCACTCGAACATCCTATGCCATGCTACATCGTCAAGGCATTGGATTGGATTGATGGGAAAGAATAAGTGAGGAACAAAAACTTGTGGCAAAAATTGATTTAAAAGGGAAGAATTTGCAAAATCTTTTAAATAAAAATTCCTCACTAAGCATTTTTATTCCCAAAAGTTTTGAATAGTTCACCAAACTTAGACAATGGACTAGGATTATGGAGGTATACTATAAAAAATTGATTAAGTTACTAAAGTTCATTCTTGCATATAATGATAAAATTAATATTTATAAGTTTATACTAGGAACAAATCCTAGAATAGGGCACCCATGTGTTGTAGGTAAGTTGGAGAGGAGAGGGCAATCCTCCAAGGGAGGTCCCAGGTTCAAATCTCCACCCTACCAAAAAGCTGAATTGGGTATCTAAAATCCAATTTATAATGTTGGTGCGAGCAGGGTCGGGTGTGACCCCCGGGTGACTTTGACAGTGTCGAACCCCATGTTCGTGGTCTCTCAGAACAAGGCAGCTCCACAAGGGGTTTTTATCTTTAAAAAAAAAATCCTAGAATAGGGCATGAAGTGAATATGCAAAAACCCACTACTCTGTAGAAGGCCTATGATTTGGCTAGAAAATCTGAAACTTACCTCAAACCCTACTTTGACTATGAAGGGGTATCTAAGAAGGACAAAGAGGTATTGAGAAAATAAACAATGCAAGATTCATGAAGTGGGAAGGTGAAAAAGCATTTACCTAGGTTACCACCCATACATGAATTTCACTTCACCATTAAGCTCCAACCTAAAACAAAACCTATACATAGATCTCCTTACACAATGAACCCTATAGAAATGTAAAAGCTAAAGGTGCAACTACAAGGATTTCTAGAGAAAGGAGTAAATAGACCAAATGTGTCACCATGGGCTGCGCCTATTATGTTTGTTAAGAAAAAGGATGGTTTCTTGTGACTGTGTATAGACTAAATAATTTTGAATAAGGCAACTATCAAGAATAGATATCCTCTACCTAGAATTGAAGATATTTTTGATCAGCTTAAAGATGCTACAATATTTTCAAATATTGATATAAAATTAGCATATCATAAACTAAGGGTTTGATAAGAAGATACTCATAAGACAACTTTTAAAACTCATTATGGTCATTACAAGTTTATTGTCTTACCTTTTGGTTTAACAAATGCTCTAGTGGTATTTATGAATTTTATGAATAGTATATTTAAAAAGTAGTTGGAATTTTATTTTGGTATTCTTTGATGATATCTTGAAATATTCTCGAGATAAAGCAAAGCACAACAAACACCTTAGGATTGTGCTATAACTGTTAAGGAAAAATTAGCTATACAAGAACTTATCCAAGTGTGAATTGTATGTGTTTGTAGTGCAATACTTAGGACACATTGTATCTACAAAAGGGATAGTAGTGGATCCTAAAAAATAAAAGATATTTTAAATTGGTTGTTGCCTAAAAATTTGATATAAGTTTGAAGTTTCATAGCCTTGACCGGATACTAACATTCAAAGAAAAGAAAAAGAATTTAGGTAGACAGATAAATGTGAGGTAACTTTTGACCTGCTTAAACAAAATCTTACTACACCTTCTATACTAAAGATACCTGATCCTCAGGGAAGATTTTTTGTTTGTATACATGCTTCATTGGAAGGTATGGGAGGAGTGATATCCCGTGAAGGAGCAGTGATATCCTATGGATCAAGGAAACTGAAACAACATAAGGTCAACTATGTAACCCATGATATGGAATTGGTAGCAATAGTGTTTGCTCTCAAGAGTTGGTCATATTATTTGGTAGGGATACCATTTGAATTGAGGATATATCATCAGAGTCTGCAATACATATTTACTCAACATTTACTAAATGCTAGGTAGTTAAGGTGGATGGAATTTCTCATCGAATATGATTTTGACATTGAGTATATAAAGGGGAAATAGAATAAAGTCATTGATGCATTTAGTAGAAGGAAACATCTAGCAGTCTTGTTCTGCATTCACGTCAAATTAATGGAACAATTTAGAGAAATGCAACATTAGGATGCATACTACAATCAAATTTTGGAAAGGATGGAAAAGAAACTAGATGAAAATAAATATTTTAGCATCAAGGATAGTTTCTTATGCTTTAAGGATAGGGTAGTAATTCTTAAGATCGATGATATGAGAAGGATGATCATGAACGAAGCTCGTAGATATTTGTGTTCTACTCATCTAGGTGGAGAAAATATGAGAGAGAATATGAAGAAAAATTTCTACTGATCGAGAATGAAGAAAGACATAAGTAATTTTTTTTCTCAATGTCTTGAATGTCAAAAAGTAAAACACAAATATATTACTAGACTATTGTATCCACATGATGTACCTATGTAAAAATGGTTTGCGATTCTAATGGATTTCATTGTAGGGTTGCCTAAAAATTGGTTTCAACATGATGTAATCCTAGAGGTGGTCTAAAATTTGACCAAGGTTATGCATTTTATACTCGAGAATACCATGGATGATGTCGTAGATGTGGCTAATATATTTATCAAAGAAATATTTTGACTTCATTGTTTTCTAGAAGTAATTATATCACATAGGGACTCGAGATTTACATCTGGTTTGTGGCAAGCCTTACATCCTACCATAGGTACTATATTAAACATCAGTTATGCTTATCATCTACAAATTGATGGGAAAAATGATAGGATGAACTAAGTGTTGGAGTATATGATTCACATGTATTGTATAGATCCAAAAAATTGATGGGAAGATTTCCTAAATTTGGTAGAAATTGCCTACAATAATTATCATCATTCGACCCTAGGCCTAGCTCCGTATGAATCTTTGTATGGTAGGAGGTGTATGACACTATTAGCTTGGGATAATCCAGAGGAGAAGATTGTTTTAGGATCATACATGGTCAAATAAATGGAAAAATAGTTAAATATGATCTGGGAAAGGTTTAAAGAAGCCACAAATTACCATAAGAGTTATGCGAATCTTAAGAAGTCACCAAGAGAGTTTTTGGTAGGTGATAGAGTGTTTTTGAGGGTGAGACCAATGAATAGTGCTATTAATTTCATAAAATTTGATCCACAGTTTGTGGGACCCTTTGAAACTATAGAGAATATTAGTCTTGTAGCATACCGATTTGCCTTACCAACCAGTTTGTCCAAGTTTTACAACACCTTTCACATTTCTTTGCTTAGGAAGTACATTGCTAACCCTGAGCATGTCTAGGAATTTTATAACTTGTGGATGGAAAATACAGAGGCTATAGATTCTTGACCAATAAATATCATTGAGTTCCAATCCAAATCAATAAGGAAAGGAACTTTGGAGTAGTGCAAATTTTAGTGAGATCATTTTTGGAAAGAAATGCTACTTGGGAGACACTAGCAGACATGCTAAAATATTTCCCTTTCTAGTTTGAAAATGCTTTGTAACTACTACTTTATGTTAACTTTAATATTACACATAGGATTGTGTTAAACCTAATGGGGGGAGTATGTCATGACCCTCCCTTGGCAGACTTTTTATTTTGAAAGATTCATGTTTTGCTATGTTGTTTTGTGGATGAAATGATTGACTATTTCAAATTTATTATGCAAAACACTTATATTAGTATGGAAAATGTGATATGTGAATGTTGTTATGGGATGTAGGATAATTCCATGCTTGTTTATATGAAACATGTATTTTATGTGAGAATATGATTCTTATAATGAAAGTGCATTTTTGCAAGAATAGGTTCCTTTATGGTGGCAGAAAGGACTAACCATCATGAAAAAGATACCTTGGGGAAATGATGTGATGGATTATTTATTGAAATATTTTGGGAGGTAACATGGATCAATACTCATTTCATGAGGATGCATATCATAATTTTCATAAGAAAAGATGCATCAAGCTTTAGTTGAATTTCTTCCTGCATCATTATTTTTTCTTAAGAAGGAGTTTTATTTGATAAAGGCATTATTGCAAAAGAAATGAATGCTAATTTCTTTAGGTATTTTAATTTTAGAAATAGCATATAAATAATTCATTCTAGTTGATAAAATTGCAATGAATGTCAAGGAAAGGAGTTTATGACTTATTAAAAGATAAAAGAAATGGATTTCCTTTATTATTATGTTTTATTAGAAAATAACATATTGTACTTTGCATAAGTCAAAACTAAATTAAAAAGAAATTTTATGACTAAAGTATTAATTTGTGCTTTATAGCAATACTTGTAAAATTTATAACTGGAAGAAAATTATAGTTTAAAATTTTAAATTATGCTTGGGAATGTATTTTAATTGATCATGATATTATGGTTGGTTGGATATTTTCATTAATTCTTATAATAAGTGGTGAGTAATTGGGATTGTTAAAAACATAAGCTGAAGAACTCACTGGCTAAGTTGGATAATGGAAAATATGGCCAAAATAATGGAGGGACATTCAGAATAGGGAAGGATAAAAAAGATATGAGGAATGAAAGGTAGAGGAACAAAAGAGGGTAGCTATCATGGAAGACTGCAAAAAAGAAACCAAGTTGTCTTGAAACCTTTTGCTTGTATTCATTGCTACTGGATACAATTTTTTGCTATGATGTTTTTTCGTAAAGAAAATAGATAATTCTTACATTTATTATAGACAATATCCAAAACGTATTACTAAAACTTTAACCTTGTATTACTAAAGGAATGGCTTATTTGGGAATAATCTAGTTTGGTTTGAAAATGTTTTAGTGTGAGTTAAAGTTTATAACCTAAATGAAACCCACAAATATTGAACAAAACTTTAAAATAATGCTTTTTGCTATGTTTAGTTGCTCTATGTTTTATTACTACATTGGTGGAGGATATTGACTTAGGATTCTGTTTTTAAATCTTGTATAAAGGAAAGGACTAAAATATTTGTTATGTGTGTGATAAAATATTTGAGTGTTCTAAATTAGAGTTTCAAATCCAAGTGAGTGGGTGCACCAATTATTTAATTGAAAAAAATAGAACTTGGTGATCCTAAGAATAGATAGGGAATGTGTTTTAGTTATGAAGGAAAGAATAGATAGGTAATGTGTTTCATGGAATGTGAAATAATGGTTATGCCTTGTTTTATTAAAATAATTGATGGATCGATATTATGTTTTGAAAACATTGCTAGTTTTTACTATAGTGAAATAGCTCAGTGTTGTTGTGTCTTATTTTTTAGAGTAATATTCCATTCTTTGGGATATTTACCCTTTTACTCCATTAGGGTAAAATAGGTAGTATATTGCATTACACTACTTGGGTAGATTATTACATTTACTTTTCTACTTTCTACCATGTAGATATTTACTATCTTAAATATCTAATGGTTAATTTCCTAAATATCCTAGTTGGAAGAGTTCTAAACCAAAATCTCTTTCTCTTGGCAGATTGTTTGGCGTTATTTCTTGTTCAATCAATTTTGATTACTATTCTATAGCCTATTTAAAGGCTATAGTTTCTAAACTATATGCTAATGCAAATATTCAATTATCAAACTTATTTTGGATCTCCTGGTCATATTGGTATTAGAGTTGGAGGGAGGAGCTGCAAATGAGATGCCTTTGTTCCATAGGATAAGGTGAAGGTGTTACTTTGTTCCATAGGACAAGACGAAGGAATTTCTCGCACAAGAGGAAGCACCAATTTTCAATTTGGTGACTTAATTTATTTTTTTCCTCTCATATTTCCTAAGTTTCCTATGTTTTTTAATTGAATTTCATTAATTAAATTACCTGGAGGTAGAGGTCCACATGACAGGGTCAAGGGAGGGCACGCAAGAGCTTGATCGGCTAGGTCCAACTCCTCGACCAATCCCAGCCCCCGCAGTTGATCGACCAGGCAGATATTAGCTATTAGCGATCGTGCCCATGGCCTGTGGAAAAGTCTTAGTTTGGCTCCCACCCATAGGGCCCGTGCACCTGAGGCAAGCCAGCGGGAGAACTTTGAGGGTAGGAGCACCCTCACACTCCCACATGGCCTCACCTTACCAGGAGTGCCTCGAGGGCAGGAGCACCCTCACACTCCTGGTGGAGTGCATCAGGCGCTAAATCCTTTAAACACTTGGTGAAACCATAGTAGGACATGTGGCCGACTCAAATCGTGCCACCTAAACTCACATGCTGGCGATCTGACTCACTAGACACCTAAGCATCTGACTCAGCATGACATGTGGCACACACTTTGAGGTGACACATGGCAAGGATAGGGAGGTGACACATGGTGCCAACAAGGAGATGATATGTGGTGGAGCCAGAAAGGCGGGCGAGTCCAACAAGGAGACACGTGGTGCCAATAAGATAGTGACATGTGTGAGGTGAAAATTTTTGGTTGGGCAACAACATGCCATGTGGCAAGGTTTGATTCAGTGTGCAAGTGACATGTGGTGAAGAAAGGAAACATGGAGAGGTAAATGATTACCCGTAGGCAATCATGCGCTATAACGCACGTTGAGGCTTTTAAAAGCCTCTTTCATCCCTCGTGGGATGAATGTGGGATAAATCCCACAAAAACCCACGTGCCGCCCGCCACCTCCATAACACTCTACACGTGGGGTAAGCTTTCAAATCCACCCCAGCAGTGCAGTGGTCAAGGTGGAACTTGACAGGCGCGAGATCATGAATTTGATTCCCACGCACTCCTTTTTGGCAAAGAAAGGTGAATTATTATGGATATTTGGTAAAGTTTTTTCAAATTTTCAAACTTTTTGCTTAAATTTAATACTTTTTTAGATTATTTTTTATAATTTTATATAGTTTTACCTTAAATAATCATTTTTTTATAACTTGATTATTTTTTTGGCCAATTATGTTTAATTATTTAAAATTAAATCTTTAAATTTTTTTTTTTAGCATTTACATTGGAAATATTTTAAACACCAATTTTTTTTTGCAACTATAATAATTACATTTCTTATGTTTTATCCAGACTTGGGGATAAAGAGACAAATAAACCAATATTTTTTTTGCAAAACATAAAAACTCTTCTCAACCTTGTTAATTTAGCATACAAGAAAGGATCAAACTTGAATTCTTTTTGCAAATTAGACAACAAGGAGATTGCATTTTTTTTTGTAAAATTCAAAATGCAAAGTGTGCATTTGTTTTTTCCGAGGGGGGATATAAGACATAAAATTGCACATTATTTTTTCTAAAATTGAGAAGACATTGTAACCTTTGGGTCCATCAAAACCAAGTTGTTTGTCGACTGGTATGGAAGCCTTTCAAACGAGGGTCGTGTGTTGACTTGTCTTGGAAGGAGTGATCTATTTGTTAATTTTGCAAAATAAAGGGGGGAAGACATCATTGTACTTATTTTGCAAAATTTTAAGACAAGGAGGAGACATAACATATCATTTTTTTTGCACAACACAATTTCACATTTTGTTGCAAAAATTAAAAGGTGCATTTTCGATTTTACTCAACACATTCATTAGCAAATTAGGTGCATTTTTGGTTGCATCCGACCCCTAGGTGATAATAATTTTGTGGGTATTATTTTTTTACTATTGCATTATTTCTTTTGCAATTATAAGTCATAGAATCAAGAACACTCCATACCCCAAAATTTCACTAATAAATTTGTGTTAACCATTGCACAGATTTAAAGCTAATATTCACTTGATATTCTCTCCTACAAACAAAAACCCCTAATTCACTCTATTTTTTGGCTTAATTTCCTCAAACTAATTATCCCTCTTCAAGAGGATTTTTAGGCAGGTGCCATTAAATATCTTTTTCAGTGAATTATCTTTCATCTTTTATTTTTTTGGCTTAATTTTCTCGAACTGATTATCTCTCTTCAAGAGAGTTTTCAGGCAGGTGCCATTAAATACCACTTGAGAGTGAAAGAAATATCATATTAATATAAATTGTAGGACATTCATAATGGCAACTATCAATAAATACTTAAGTGATACACAATTGCTAAAGGGTCCTAACTATTCAACATGGAAAACTAAGATGAAAGACAAAGGCACAACACAGAAGAAAAACAAAGGCAATATTGCTAGTGAAGTGCCTAATTCCAATTCTGATTCTAGTTCAGATAAAGCACACAAAGTGCTCATTGCTAAGATAGTATTGTAGAGGGAAAACACATTTTGTCACCTTAAGAAAGCACCATTTCCTATCTCTTTTTTTTTTAGGCTTCATAAATAGCATAAGTTTTAGTTTGAAGTAATTGTAATAAAGGGGTGTTTATACCTATTTTTTAGGCTTCATAAATAGAAAACTCTCATTTTTTAAAGTTCTTGTAACAAAAGGAGGGAATTTTCTGGTGTAAAATTGCCTAGGAGGAAATATTTGTAAAATCCTTGACAAAGATTCTGAAGTTGCACATATTTTGCAATTAAGGGGGAATATACATTTCTTTTCTTCACAAATTTTTGTAAAAGGTGAAGAAGAATTATAAGGGTGCATTTTCGATAGGGACCAAAACCTTAGTCATACTTATTTCAGAAATTAATTACAACATATTTTGCAACAAAAAGGGGGGAACTTATAAGGGTGCATTTTCGATAGTGATCGACACCTTAGCTACCTTATATTTTGAAAACTCATTGTAAATGAATGAACCTCATATGAAGTGATCTATTCTACTACACCTAGTGATTGTAGTAGCTAGTTACCCATGCAATTCATTTGGATGATGAGATTACTATAAGGACATTCGTTGGTGCAAAGATAAAGTGAGGAATGACCCACTTTTTGCTTAGAAGCAACAAGAGTACTGTGACAGAGCAAGAACCAACAGATCGACATTTCCTTCCACTATATTGGGGTAGTTATATACTTTACCCAAATATTGTTGTATAGGAGAATAGGTATACATTACCCAAATAATATAATAAGGGCGGATGTTATAGTATTATTCCATTCTTTGGGATATTTACCATTTTACTCCATTAGGGTAAAATAGGTAGTATATTGAATTACACTACTTGGGTAGCTTATTACACTTACTTTTCTACTTTCTACCATGTAGAAATTTACTATATTAAATATCTAATGGTTAATTTCCTAAATATACTAGGTGGAAGAGTTCTAAACCAAACTCTCTTCCTCTTGGAAGATTGTTTGGCATGATATCCTGTTCAATCAGTTTTGATTACTATTTTGTAACCTATTTAAATGCTATAGTTTCTAAACTATATGCTAATGCAAATATTCAATTATCAAACTTATTTTGGATCTCTTGATCACATTATTTTGAAATATGGGTAGATAATATTATTATTTTAATTGAAAATACTTTCAATAGATTTTTTTATCAATGGAAATGGAATGATGTTAAAAGGTATATTCCATTCTTGTTGGAAGACTTCATTTGGAATGGGATACCTGTTATATGGTAGTTGATAATACACTACCAATAGAATGAATTGCTTTACTTAATAAAAAATGAGTGGTCTATAATACCCATTGAAATATAATCCTTCTTAATGATTAATGAATATGCATTGGAAGAAGTAGGCATCTTCCATTTTGCTAGGTTGATGGAGATTTTAATAGTAAGAGTATTCTTGTTCATGTAGTTGATGTAAACTAGAAGCGCATATCATGTCCTTTAACTGAAGATGTGTTGAGATGGAATTTATATGTGATGTGAAACATTAATCATGTAAAGAAAATCATAAACAAGATTGTTAATGGAAAATATCCATATTGTAAACCTGAACATTGAGCACCTTGCTCAATGGTGATTCGACTCAGTTCAAGTTAATATTTTATTATGAAAAGATAATGTTAAATATTATAATTCTTAGAAAATGTTTTGTATACTTCAAAATTAAGTTCTCTTGTGGTAACATTGGTGGAACCAATTATTGATTAACTAGAGTGTTTTTAAATAGGAAGTATTTTAAGTATGAAATTTTGTAATACAAATCAAGTGTCATGGATAGATTAAATGGATTAGTTATTTTAGGAGTAAAATCAAAGTAGATTGTAGCATGTTGGTTTATTTTAGAATGAATGTTTTTATAGAGTTAAAGTTAGTTAAATCTATATTTTAGTTTAAGCGACGAGTCACCTTGAGGAATTACATCATCATGCTAAAGCTTGATATTAATTTAAACCTTTGTGACTAGATTAGTATAATGGAATTAATTAAATTGCATGGGTTTCACTAGAGGAATTCTACTAGAATTTATTAAAGTATAGATATTTAAAATGAGTTTAAAATGAGCTCAAGAATAGAAATACTAACTCTCCAATAGATGAGAGAGATAGTAGACATCCATTGTGGTAAGTGCACCAACACAAAAGAACTTGCATGAGGAGTAGGTATTAGCTTACTTATTTTTGACTGACTGAAAAGATAATTAAGCTGACTCATGTGGATGATGAGAATAATAGCTTAAGTGGGTGTGAAACCTAGTACTGTTGAATAGGAGTTATGTAAGTGGTATAAATTGGTGTATTGGGTTATAAAGTTATCCAAGGCTTGTAATCCTTTTCATTAAATGAAATGTAGTTTCCAAGGATAGAAAAAAAGGGTTTGGAATCATGAAAATTGGGTTGTGAGTAAAGTACTCCCCCTAAAAAATCCATACTTTCCTACTCTCTCACCTCATTACTAGCCTTATTGGCTACTCTAGTCCTCCTAGTTGCTACCCAGGGGCCACTACCAAATATTTTCTCTACCATTAAGCTAGTAGAAGAGAAAAAATGGTGATGGAGGAAAGAAGAAGAGAATTTTAAATTATTGCAAGAAAAAGAAGAAGAAGTTGTCACCATGGTCTATGACACAATAAATCCCATCAAGTAAGAAAGGATCAAGGTGGTATCCAAACCAAAAGATAAAAATCCTACCTCTTAGATGAGAATAAAATATTGGGAAATAGAAGAGTACATAAGATATATCTCCATGATATCAAATATGGAAACCATTCGGGCCATCTATGCAGTGATGAATATATTGTTGGTGTAGTAAAAAAGTAGATAGGAGTTTGGCAGCTGCTAAAAAAATTTGTTTACCCTTAAGGCCAAGCTTGCTAAGGAAAGGTTGGACAATAATACCTTGAAGAATGACATCATCAATTTTAAGGGCATCATTGATAAGGCCCCCTCTAAGAAGTATTTGTAGTTGAAATATAAACCAAAGATCTAGAGGATAAGTTGAAATGGGTACAAGAAGAGAGAGAGTAGCAAAGTTCAGCACTGATCGATCTGAAGAACAAATTGGCACAATAGGAGGAAGTATTATTCATAGTTGTGAATGAGTTGTATTATGAAAGGGATAATCCACCCAGCTCATCAATCTCCAAAGAATGGCTCAAATATATTTGGGACTACTATCAGGAAAAAATAGAAGGAATGATTCTACCAACTTTCCCCCCTTTTCATACAAATATTAAACAATTTGGTGATGCTACTAAGGAGGCTATAAAGGAGATATAAAGGGTAGACAAGGGTCTCATATCCAAACTTTTGGAGGCACAAAATCTCAATAAACTTTTGAGATATCATGAAAGTTTCCCTGCCTTGAAAACATAGCCTAGCAAGGATATAGAATATTAAAGACTTCTATCCCTCTAGATTCGTCGAGCAAATAAGCTCATTGATATGGAATGAGATAGGTTATCCATCATTATAAAATATATTGATGAATTGAGCATCATTTCACATGATCCCAAAACCCTAGGAGCACCAAGATTCTGGAATGACAACTCATTTTCGCACAAGAAAGAAACACTCACCTAATTGTTTGAAATGTGAATAAAATATCAAAGTGAGATCAAATCAATATCTAAACCATTGGAGGTAGATAAGTTCTTTGAAATATTCTATAATATTTCTCATATCCTATAAAAAGTGTAATACCTAGCTAATAATTACAGTGACCCTCCTTATTACCACATTGGCAGGCTAAGGGGAATTATCTTGAAACTAAGAGGAATTCTAGACCCTATCTAAAAGTCTAAAACAATATGTGCCAACAACTCCAAATAATTTTTCTATCTAAGGCTATTTCATAACATAGAGAATAATTAGAAATAGTTGCACAAAGGGAGCCTCCACAAGAGGGAGAGTCACAATAGCATACATCACCAAGGGAATGATTACGAAAGTCTAAATAATAACACCTCCTTGTATTATATTATTTTTTTCTTGTACAAATGTATTATAAATTCTTTTTATAAATAATGACTCTGAGGTCCAATGGAACATCTTAATGTAATATTGAAAGGCAACTATCAAATCCATATGTGGCACAAAAAATAAGAGGGCAATGATAGTAATTGTCATCAAATCATCAACACTCAATATTAAATACACATTAATTTGTGTACTACTGTAAACTAGATCAATGGCAGGATATCCCTAGATTACAAATAATGATGAAGTAAAAATTCACACAAATTAGCTTAGGAAATACACCTACTTTAGGCCACACTTGGATAAGCATCCTCTAGCTTTGACAGACGATATGATGAGAAAGAGCATAAAAATTTGAAATCTTGCAGACAATGTAATGAAGGACTTCTTACTAGGCTAGGTCAAGAAAGGAAGAAAATATAGAAAGCACAACAAGTGAAATAATGGTGATTTTCTAATATGCCTTGTGTGGGCGTAAAACAACCTTTAGCTACAACCAAATTTAATCATGTAGTTCTATTTTTGTGGGTGTATCTCAGGTTTAAGGTATTTTCCTTTTTTATTTCTACTTCCCTTTTTTCACTGATGTCCATACTTTCACCTTTAGTTTTGCTTCCATATTTTATACTAGGAGTTCTAGCTTGGGTCTTCTGAAAATTCCCATTCTCTAGGTATCTCCATGCACTATTTTTGTTTCATCATATCCATCCTGCTATCACCTACAATTTGTAAATTTTAAGATAAGGTCTTCTATCCATTTTGTCACCACATTTTTGTTTTCTCTTTTCTCCCTAGTTGTTTGTTTGGTTAAGCAAACTCTATTTATAAAATATTCAATCATTCATCTCTTGTATTAGCTCTATTTTTGTCAAATCCTATGGTTTGTGGTATATTAATAGTCAGTTTGATTCTCTTTTTACAAGATGAAATGTCCCTATGAGTCACCAAGAATGTGGGTATTTTTAGCTCACCACCCACATGCACTTTAGTGAGAAAGTGCAAACATGGACAATACAAAAAAATAGTTATGTCTAAAGAGCATCGAAAGGTTTGTATCGAGCTAGATTCTGGTGGGGTAATAAATATTTATCTTAAAATCAGAGGTTCAATTTTAGCTAAGTTTAGAAGGCACCATAAGACTTATAACTAATTGGAGCCCATCAGGGTACCCAAATTTTTATGCACCCCTGGTGATAAATTTGGCTATCTTTCAAAGGTACCAAATAAATTGTATCTAGTTGGATCCTGCTATGTCATGTATTATCTATCCAAAATTCAAAATATAATAGTATAAAAATGAGGAAAATGTTTTATGTGTGGAGAGCACTAGAATATTTGTACCCAATCGAAGCTTGGTGTGGTAAAAAATCTCTATCCCAAAGCTAGAAACTAACAAAATCAATACAAAAAATGTTTAATTCTGGAGAGCACCGTAAGATTTGTACCAGACCAAAGGATGATGTTATACCAAATATCTATCTTTAAGCCAAAAGCTAACAAAAGCAATACAAAAAATGTTTAATTTTGGAGGGTGCCAGAATATTTATGCCCACTCAAAGTTGATTAGAGTACCAAATATTCATCCCACTATGAAAAGGTACCAAAATGGCTAGTGTAGAAGGCATCAAAAGACTTGTACCTGATCAGAGCTTGACGGGGTACTAAAAGTGTAACACACACTCAGTAATAAATTTGGCTATCTATCAAAGGCACTGAAACAACTACACTCAACTAGAGTTGGTATGGAATGAATTATCCATCCAAAGGTTGAAAGATGATAGGAGAAAAGTGGGAAAATTATCTAATTCTAGAGAGGAAGATTTGTACCTGATTGAAGCCTAAAATGGTACCACATCTCTATCCCACTACCAAAGGTTTCCTGATTGCAATAGAGGTAAAATACTGATATCATCAAATAATTTGTACCTGACCAAAGTCTACCAAAATCCCAAATATCTGGTATTATGAGATCATAGAGTATACATTTGGCAACCAATTTAAATAAAATATAGCACCAACTTACCTACACAAGAACTATCATCATCTCGTGACACCTATTGGATAAAATCCTTTGTTATAAGAATATCAATAATATAGTTATGCTTAGGGTAATCATGGAGGTTATAGGGTAGCTAAACTAAAAAGGATCAGTAAAGAGCAACGAACCAGATGTAAGCAATAGGGTCAACATGACTCAAAATGGTGTAGATTTTAGCCAAATCAACAAGTCATGATTAGGCAATTAGAGCAACCATACCTTCAAGAAATTCAATCAGCTGGTACACCCTTTGACATAACAAAAATCTATTTCTAAGTAAATGATACTTTGACAACTATAACATTGTAAAAGTCTATAAATACTAAGATGTAAAATAAAAATGGTTGGTTCTTAGGCTTTTACAATTCATATGTAAGAACAAAATATTTACATCTTAATACAAAGGGATTATTGTTTGGCCTCTGGTTCAATTCATTTGTAGAACATGTATGTATGTATGATTACTTATTTCTAATTTTAGTTTGTTGAATGTTCATGGTGTTTACTCTAAATTCTCAATTTATGCTTGTGTTCATTCATTTTTTCTAGAATTTGTAGTCTAATAAGCTGCATTATATTAAAACTATGTATTCTATGTTTGATAGTAAAACTGGCTGGTCTGTTAGGTAATTGAATTTTTATTTGTATATTATTTTATTTTGCATGTGTCTTGATGTTGCTTAATATACACCAATATAAGTTCTAGATTCAGCTCCTTTTTCTTCTTTTAGCACCCTTTCACCCCCACACTTCAAGAATAGTTATCTTGAACTTCAAAGGAACTGACCTCCTCTGGAGATTGACCTTGTAGACCTCACAAAATCATAGTAATTCAATTTTGTTCAAGGTCTATGGGCACACAACATTTCCATTAGACAGATTTCTATATCAATATTCTTATCCATAGATAAATCTATCCATATTTGCTTTAATATCAATGTTTTTATCTATCCTATAAGGAATTCATGAATGTTATACCATTTTTGTGGTTATTGGAACCTTTTATTTCTAATAACATGGGTTGGATATAGTGGTGGGAATGAGGTATCAAAATAAAAATAATATTTTTGAGGTAGTATAGCTAGTAGGTTGCCAAGCCTAAAAGCCAAAAGGTTGACCTCCTCACCTCTCAACTTCACCCTAAATACATTATCCTTAAGTACAACCTTAGTAACTTGGAATATCAATATCATTATGCTAATTCTAAAGAATAGCTTCAAAAATTTGAAGTGGAAAAATATTGAGGTACCCAAATTCAATCTAGATTATATTGGATCAAACATGGAAAAATAGGCTCTAAATTTTTATTTGTCTTCTTCAAGGACAAATAAAAATTTGATAGCATCATTATCATCAATGATTTCTTGGTGAATATTAAGACCAATCACCATGAAATTAATGAACTCTTTTAAAGCTACTTCCAAAATATTTTTGTTGTGCATCCTCTAGATGATTTGCTCCCCATCCTATATGAGTATGTTAAGGAGTCTATCCCATAAAAGTGCCCCTTAAAATATAATATAGAATTGAACTTAACCTCACATAAAAAAAACTATAAGAGGATATTTATTTTATGAAATATGGTAAATATTTAGGTCCTAATGGTCTTCCTATGGAGTTCTACGAGATCTTGTGGCTCTTAATTGATAAATACCTCTATGTTGTCTATTATAAATCCATTACCTTTAGGTTTCTTGGTATCTTCATCAACCCAGGCATGATAAAAATTATTTTGAAAGGCACAGATATTATTTCTATCTCTAGTTGGAGGTATATAATCCTACTTAATATTATATACAATATTATTGCTAAGATCCTTACAATTATATAGATATTTATGGCCTCTAAATTTGTTAGACAATAGTAGATAGGGTTCCTCAAAAAAAAATTATTCTTGAAAATTTGATGTTGAATTGTGAAAGTTTCCAATGGGACAAAGACTCTAAGCAGGAATTCATTGTGCTAAAGATTTATTTTTACAAGTATTATGATCGTATTAACTAGAGACACATATTGAATATGCTTACTTGACTATGATTTGCTAATAATTTTTGCTTCAACATATTGCTTCTATTTTAATTTGTTTTAGTTATAGTGGTTAATGGTAGCTTATCCAATTCTATCCCTCTCATCATCCTTAGCTGGCAAGTTTTTGGGAGGAAGGCCGAACATTGAGACTATTCGCTCATGGGCCGCGAAAAAGTGGAAAACTTCAAGAAGCTTAGAAATTGTAGCCATGCCAAGAGGCTTTTTTATGATAAGACTCAACAACAAATATGATGCAGAGCACATCTTTACAGGAGGACCCTAGTTTCTAGGAAGGTGTAGCCTCTTTTTGAGGAAGTGGGGGGAGGATTTCAACCCTGAGAAGCAAAAAATTAATATAGCACCCATTTGGTCTACTTACCAAACCTCCCAGACTAGTTTGTTAATGAGTAATGGCTTAGTGGCATAGAAAATATGATAGGAGAGCTCATGGCAATAGACCATTCAACCCGGGCAAGGACTAGACTGATGCATTCCAGGATCTGTGTAAATGCAAACTTGGATTCTGATATACCTTCTCAGGTGGAACTAGCATATGGAGAGTTTCTAAGGATTCAGCCTATGGAGTATGAGAACAAGCCAATATTTTGTAGTGTGTGCAAAACCCAGGGCCACCTTCAAGCCCAATGTTTGACAAGAACTGCAAACAAGGACGCCACGAGTGAAGATTTTCTAGGGAAAGCTAATGGGAGATGGATCCCAAAGTTTCAAGGAACACGTATTAACTTGGAAGGATACAAACAAGTTAACAATAACCAGGCTAACCAAGCCAACACAGAACTAGTAAAAATCTAGGAGAAAGGAAAGCAACATAACGAGGGAGGCAAAAATCATAAGGTATGTAATAAATATCCCAGCTTGAACATGTTTGATATCCTAGCAAATCTAGAAGTTGAAAAATAAAATAGTAAGGATGATACCATCAGTGTCAAGTTTCCTGAAACCCTAGACTCCCCATCCAAATCAGGACCATCCACAACTATGACAAAAAGCCCCAAAAGCTATGCTCAAAATGAAGAAAAATTTCCAAGTCATTTCAGTTTAAACATGGAAAAAATAGAGTCAAGAGTCGAATTTGTGGAAACAAGAGCTAGGAATGTAGCTCCTAATATCGTAGTGGAGCAAATTATCCCTTATAATATGAGACCAAATGTAAAATGTTCCTTGAAGGAAAGCCCCCTGTTTAGGAACCAGACAGGAGAGGTGAACCAAAACAAGGCTGAGGATGAAGAGGGAATTTAAAAACCCCAAAATGAGGAAGAAGGTTCAATCCCTAGACTATCATAGTAAATGCCCCCTCATTTCAGTCAAAAATAGACTAGAAGCACTACCAAGCATCCGATAGATTATGGAAGTGAAAGAAAGAAATGGAGAATATCTATAGCAGAGCACTATAGAATAAGAATCAATGAAGAAATTACAAACGGAAAGCAAAGAATATTGTTACAATAAGCTATTCCTAGCCAGGATAATAGCAAAATTGACAAACCCCATTTGGATCAGGGAAGGGTGCGGGGAAAAAATATCAAATAGTCTAAATGAAGGTTCTCTCATGGAAGGTGAGAGGCCTAAATGGCCCACCAAAACAAAGTATGGTGAAGTCTATAAGGAACGATTGGAATCCTACTATCATTTTTCTTCAAGAAACCAAAACAGATGCGGCACAATCAACACTTATAGCTAGAAGGATTTGGAAGCAAGGGGAAGTGGCCTTTCAATAGGTGAGAGGAGCATCTAGGGGGCTCATGATATTATGGGATCCTATTAAAATAGAAGGAAGTATTATTCAGGCAAATGAAAGAGTCTTAAGCATATTATTTCATGATTTTGATACTAATAAGAATTGGATTATGTCAAATGTTTATGCCCCCACCTCTGTCCAAGGGTGGTATGAACTGTGGGAGTTTTTGGGGCATTTGATCCAAGATTTTAAAGACATTACTTGGGTGATTGGTGGAGATTTCAATACCCCCCTTTACCCATCTGATAAGAAGGGAGGATCTGGGTTACCCTCAAGGAGCATGGAGGACTTCAATGAATTCATTAACACAAATGAATTGTTGGATGTAAGACTAAAAGGAGCCAAATTTACATGGAGTAACAAGAGGATAGGAAGTCATCTAATTCAAGAAAGGTTGGATAGGTTTTTTTTATCCAAGGAAGCTACAACAATGTTTTGTGATTTAGCGTTACAAGCCCTTCCTAAATGCACTTTAGACCATAATATTATTCTATGGGAGGCATTTCAGGCTAACTCCTTTAAAAATCCATTCAGATTTCTATCGATATGGGTTAAAAATTTGGACTTCAAGAAATGAATAGAGGAATGGTGGTAGCAGCCTATCCAGGGAAGTGCTTCCTTCAAACTATCTCAAAAACTTAAGATGGTGAAAAACAACCTTAGAATATGGAATAAAGAAGTCTTTGGAAATATTTTTGAGAATAAGAGAGTAGTGGAGGAAAAACTGAGAATAATAGAAAGAAAAATCCAAAATGGAACCTATGATGAGGCGACAAGGACTGAAGAGAAGGAAACCCTTTGTGAGTTTTATAATATTTTAGCTTGTGAAGAGATGTATTGGAGGCAAAAATCAAGGGCATTATGGCTAAAGGAAGGGGACTCTAATTCAAAAAATTTCCATGTTACCACATTGAGCAATAGAATCAAAAATAATATTAGAAATTTAACTAAGGTGGATGGATCCTCAACTCAAAACATTCAGGAGATCAGGGACGAGGCTGTTAATTTTTTCAATTCATTATTGGGTGAAGAATGAGCCTGTAATGCCCAAGCAAAGGACTCTCTCCTTCAATTAATTCCACAACTCATTGATGAAACAATTAACGAGTCTCTTACAACATCTTTTTTAGATGAAGAGATCAAGGAGGCTTTTTTTAACATGGATCCTGACAAAGCTCCTGTGTCGGATGGGTTTTCACCATGGTTTTTCCAAGTTTGTTGGGATATTGTTGGAGAAAAAGTTATTGCTGCAATCAAGGAGTTCCAAAGTTCAAATCATATTCCAAGGGGTTTCAATTCAAATTTCATTGCTTTGATCCCTAAAGGCCCCAACCCCAAGACTATGGCTGACTTTAGGCCGGTTAGCCTATGTAATATATCCTATAAAATTATGTCCAAAGTTTTAGCCAACCGTTTAAAGAAAGTTCTATCGGTTATCATTGATCCAAGTCAAGGAAGTTCTGTACAAGGAAGATCAATCTTATATGGAGTTCTTACTATTTATGAGGCTCTTCATACAGATTATTAGACCAAAAAAGCAGTCATGGCTTTAAAGTTAGACATGAACAAAGCTTATGATAGGATAAATTTGGAATTCCTAGAGGCAGTTTTATTAAAATTTGGCTTCAACATGAAATGGGTCAAGTTAATAAGAGATTGTATTTCTAAGCCTTGTTTTTTAGTTTTGGTTAATGGGTCTACTGCAGGTTTTTTTCAAAGCAAATGTGGTCTAATACAAGGATATCCCATAAGTCCTACGATGTTCATCATTTTAGCTGAGGCCTTGGGAAGAACCATTAAGGCAGTAGAGGTAGCTGGACTCATTTCAGGTATCAAGGCCACGTTGCTAACTACCACGGGAACACATAAGCAATTTTTTTATGATACATTGCTACCTACTTTGGCTTTTGTGGTTGATGTAAGAAGGATTAAAAATATTCTCATAATGTATGAAGAAACGGCTGGACAGAAAGTGAATTTTGATAAGAGCAAAATTTATTTCATCAATACCCCCATTCCTAGGCAAAACAACATATCAAGGATCATGGAATGTCAGATTGCATCCCTTCCCACCTCCTATTTAGGTCTTCCCCTATTTACGGGTAAACCTGAAGGATCAATGTGGAACATAGTTCTAGAGAGGATCCAAAAAAATCTAGCAGGTTGGAAATGACATCTGTTATCTCAAGCAAGAAAAGCAGTTTTAACTATGGCTTCACTTCAAAGTATACCTGTTTACTTCCTATCAGTATTCAGAGCTCCCAGCAAGGTGTATCACAAAATTGAGCAGCTTCAAAAAAAATTCTCTGGTCAGGGACTGAGGATAAGAAAAGGATCCATTTAGTAGGTTGGAACAAGGTTTGCAAACCTAAAGCTGATGGGGGTTAGGATTGAGGAGAGTTGCTCATCTCAATATAGCTCTGTTAGCCAAACAAGCATGACAGTTATTGACTAAGGTCGATAATGAATGGACTGCCATAGTTAGGAGGAAATACCTCCAAGATGTGAACTTCCTTAATGACAACTTAGCAAGCAGGGGGTCTGCTTTTTGGAAGGCAATCCTCATGAGTAGGGATATTGTCAAGAAAGGTCTTAGATGGATTCTAGGAAATAGGTAAATAATAGAATTTTGGAAGGATCAATGGGTGAGAGCTAAGGAGTTATCTTAGAATCCTCGTTTGTCTAGGATTCAAGAGCATATGGAGCAACATATTGGGAAGAAGGTTGCAAATTATATGTGGCATGGTATAAATATCAATAGGTGGAAACACATCAGAGGACAGGGTTTTGAAGCGGAGTCTGAAGAGCTTTATAACATTTTAACTCAGCAAATAATTCCCTCTGGAGAGGATGAAGATCATATTGTTTGGGCTAAGACTGAAAGTGGTGACTTCACAGTTAATTCTGCCTATAATTTGCTTCTCAATGTGGAAGGTCAACAATTTCAACCGAGTTTGGTTTGGATAAAAGGCTTAATTCCTAAAATATCCTTTTTTTCATGGCTGGTGATTTAAGGAAAAATACTCACTATGGAAAATATGTTATCCAAAGGTATGGTTATTGCTAACCGTTGCTACATGTGCAGGGTAGGATGGGAGACTATCCAACACTTATTTCTGGAGTGTCTGATAGCGGAGTCCATCTTGGATGAAATTTTCCAAGCCTTTAGGATATCATGGGTTAAGCCTGCTCTTATATTCGAAGTGTTCCATCAATGGCCTCAACCCTTTGTTAGCCTAAAACTTAAGTACCTATGGAAAATATATTGGCATCATTTTCTCTGGAATATTTTGCTAGAAAAGAACCACAGATATTTTAAGGATACCATTCACAACCCAAAAACCATCCTCAACAGGATTATTGTCTTTGCAAAAGAAAAACTTAGCACCTTAGTGGATGAGAACCACTCAATTCTTCCCCAAGAAAAACAATTATCTCGGGCTTTAGGTGTTTATGGCAAACCTTCCATTCCTTTTCCCAATCCCAAAAATGGGATTTTTTTGGAGCCACCTCCCAAGGTTGGTTTAAACTAAATTTTGATGGTGCATCCAAGGAGAACCCGGGAAGAGCTGGAGCTGGAGGAATAATCAGGGATCATCAAGGAAATCTGGTCAAGGCCTTCGCTGATCCATTGGGAATTAGAACTAATAATGAAGAAGAAGCTAGAGCCCTTTGGAGAGGGTTGCAAGTAGCCCAATCAACTCAAGGTAACTTGATGATTGAAGGTGATTCTATGAACATAATCAACTTGTTAACCAATGGCAAAAAACTTCCATGGAGAATCGAGGGATTCATCCATGAAGTGAGGATCCTTTTTGCGGTAAGACAGAACAGTAGGGCTCGTCACATGTACCGTGAATCCAACAGGTCAGCTAAAAAATTAGCCAACATAGGTGTTAATGTTGGTAGTTTGGTGACATGTACATAAGGTGTGCCATGTGAAGTGGAAAACATTATTAGTCATGAAAAGAAACCTACCCGTTAAGGATAAATATGAATGGGTGTTCTTTCCCCATGGATCTGGTAATAACTATGGGGTTTCCCTCTAAATAATACCAAATTGGAAATGAAGGTAACAGGGTGTAAGCCTTGGAATATTTCAACAAAGAATAGGAAATGGGCAAGCAACAGGTTTCACAAGTGCAAAGTTCCAAACTTCAATTCTTGTCAATGTAAGTAATGTTTACAGTTATGTTTAGGTATGGGTGTGCTTTGTTAGTAAGGTGTTGTAGGGGATTCAACACAATATCTGGTAAGAAAGTTTCAATAATGACTAGGATCTACAATCTCAGCAGAAGGTTGGATATTATAATAGGTTTTGGGTTAACCTACAAAACCCGATAATTAATGAAGACTTTTATTTACCAAAAAAAATTCTATCCCTATCTAGTGCTTAATTTGATAGGGTTATCCTCTTACCCCCTACTATATGCTATCAATGTTGATGCATTAGGATACCTTTTGGAAACCACTCATACATAAGGTAGTCCCAAAAGAATCACTATCCCCAATTAGAAACCTATGATAAACTCCCAATTTATTTATTGATCCTTATTATTTCTCCATAACATTCAAGAGAAGATGGAAATCATGAGAGAGGTGCTTCAACTTTATTATGATAATTTTTATTCTAAAGCTAATGACATAAAGACTAAAATATTTTTTTTATTTAAAAATTAGTCTTGTGCCTATGCCCCACTTTATTAGAATATTGTTATCTATAGGTCCATCATTAGATATATAGGGGTCCTCCTTGGATTTGAAGCTTCCCCAAAGGTCATGTGGGATTGGGTCCTAAATAAGGTGTACAAGAACATTTATACTTGCCCCGCTAGATTTATATCATTAATGGAAAAAATCTAGGTTCTCAACATTATATTTATAGCCTCACATTTTTATCCCTCCTCTTGTTGGATTTCAACTAAAGTTGATTAGCATAAGTTCATCTATATGCTAAGGAGTTTCTATGGTGTAAATGGAATGAGTCTTGTTTTTAGGATCCCATGCTTACTTTATTATGTAATTATCCCCTTCCCAACATGGGGATCCCATATTAATAATATTTTTTAATGTTTTTGTGACATGATAAATGCACCATAAACAATGTAAATGAAGAAAAAGCAAGAAAAGGAAGTTTGGATATTGATATTGCAATATGAGTATTTCTTTCGATTAAAAAATATCTGCTTGGATTATAATATACATACCAAAAAGGGAGGGTTTTCTTTGAAAATAAATTTTAATGGTACTTCACACGATATCCTTAGTCACACTCAAAAAACCTTAGATAGGTTTTT
The DNA here is from genome assembly GCA_028583015.1 of Wollemia nobilis. NCBI lineage: Eukaryota > Viridiplantae > Streptophyta > Pinopsida > Araucariales > Araucariaceae > Wollemia > Wollemia nobilis. The sequence goes on along the minus strand of JAQPPZ010002041.1, from coordinate 662,335 downwards.
TGGCTTCATTGCTTGACTACTTGAAACCTCATGCTAATCCAAATATCGACACATAAATCCACAAAAAGCTATCAATAGCATCTATTGGGCCTTTTCATTTAAGATCCTAAATCATGAAAATGAGAGTTACAAAACTCATCAATAGACTAATCAAAAGTTATAAAAACCATGTAAATAATTATAAAATCATACTAAAATGCTTGATTTACCTTCTTAACTACCTGCTATTGACTATAAGTATATGTATACCTTCTAGACCCAACCACCCAAGGTGGTTGTCTCTATGTATTTGCATAGGGTGGTTTTATCTATATAGCCACACATGATGGTTATATTTGTAAAAATATATTAATCCAAATGAGCTTAAAATCTATGGGAACCTTCCTCTTGTTGTCAAAAACCTACTCTCAAAATTTCATGGAAATATGTGTTTAGATGAGGATGTTATACCCAAAAAAGTGAGGGTGAGTCTGCCTTCTAGACACAACCACCCAAGGTAGTTGTCTCTATGTAGCCACCCAGGGTAGTTATCTCTATGTGGCTTTCCAATATGGTTATTTCTATGTAGATACCTAGAAAATTTGAATCTATGTTCTGGAAATGACTTCAAACTCAAATTTAGACCTTTCAAGAAATATCTCAAGGATTTTGGTGTAGATCCAATGTTTTTTGATAGTCAAAGATGAGTGCAACCATAAAAAAAATATTACCATGAATTCCAAAGATACTCCATTACTAATATCTTTGATATCTCCAAATGAGGTATCCATGTTCATAAATTTAGAGAATGACAAGGAGGTCCAAATGAAATCTTGGCACAATTATGGTAGTGTTTTGTGCGCTCTCTCTTGAAGTGAATGAAATGGGAGCATATTTATAATATTTACCAAGGGTGAGGAGAATTATATGTGGGGTGATAGGATGATGGAAGAGTAGCTTGGATTAGAGAAAGGAGGAATATTATGTTTCTCCACTTGATTTTTTGGATGGACAAGTGTGCAATATTCTCTATTTGGGCTATGAAAATATGACATGCTATGACATGCCTCGTTAATGCTCTTGGATGGAGAGACTCACCCACCAAAATGATGTGTTTCATAAATGTTCTTGGATGGAGGAAATCCTCACCCACCAAAATAATATGCTTCATCAATTTTTTTGGGTGGAGAGAATCCTCACCCATGTGTATTAATGCCCTTGGAATGTGGAGGAGAGAAGGGAGTAAATGCCAACTAGAGTGAGGTCGATCTAGGTTAAAATAGAGGGATGGTATCATGTTGACCATGGTTTATGTGTAATAAGGTGCTTAGGATGTTCAAAGGTGTTAGGATAGTCAACATGAATATTTATAAGGTTGGAATGTATTGATTAAAATAATTACAAAATTTATTAAATATTAAAATTTAACCAATGCCAATATGGTACTTTTTAGGTTTCTACAGATGGCCCTTTTTGTACCATATTGTGTGTGAACACAATATGGTGTAAAATAATATGACATCGGTTGTTGGATTCATGATGGATAGTGACAATGATTGGAAAATTATAGAGAATGATCTCTAGCTTGAGGGAAGTGATGTAGGATTGTCTCAAGTCAAGAACAATGTTGGATGCCCCAATTATAGCATGGAGAATTTTATTTGAATCTTTACCTTCAACAGATTGATAAGATCATTTGATATGGAAAGTTAACCAACCAAAGGTAGGTGTTCTAATTATGCTCCAATCAATTGTAAGTGGATTTACGTTTTCCACCTTGATTGTAGCATAGACATGTAAACCCCTACAAACATTGTTATGGTGTGTACCAAAGTGGTTGAGTCAGATTTTTTATTAAAGTAGAGAAGTTTTTCTATTTGCCATAGTAGAAAAGGATTTAATGATAACCTCAATAAAATATTCTTGGACACATGTGACTCCATAGTTGATTATTTGAGTATTGGACTTGTTTAAGACAAAATTTTGTGGATATTGCCTACCACCTCAAATGATGAGTTGATGGAGGAAGGAAAAGACGATAGTGATGGAGTGGTTGATAAAATGTGGAATGGGAAATAGGATAATGGAGATGGGATGGTTGAAGAGTGAGACATGGCATGTCATGATCCTCCCTAGCTGAATTTATGGTATAAGAAAATAATGTATTAACCTATGATATGGTGATACCTAGTTTGAACAATTGAACCAACTATATGATGTTTAGTTGATTTATAAGGGCATGTTATCACTAACATATTACCAAGTGTGCAGGATCAGGTACACTCACAGGTGGAACAGGTATAGTCACCCACCAAAAATGAGGGTACCAAAGATCAGGGGAAATAATGATTAAGGTACTCAGAGATAACATGTATAGATACCTTTATATAGGCATGCACTAATGGAAGGGATAATCATCGATGGATGATCACCTTGAGCTTCAGTTGATAGACTAGTAGCTATTGTAAAATCTCTGGCTAAGATGCATAATTGGGTTGATGGAAAGATTTATGCTTTGTTGTTGTATAAATGTGTTTGCTCTCTACTGCATCATGGTTTGAGTAGTTCAATATTGGGTTTTCTATATGAGAACAACTGCAAAATGTATATAGATGCATAAGGTAAACTGTCATGTCGAAGTGAAAGTAGAGCATAATCCTTAAGAAAGAAAGAAAATTAAATTTACATGCTAAATGAAGATTCCTTTAAAATAATTAATGAATTTTAAGTAAATAATGTTTGGCTCATTGGAGCTCATTAGTAAACTTCATTGCAATTAATAAATGAGTTTTCATTTAAATTAATTAAAAGTGTTCATTTTAATGATAATAGAGAATTCATTAAAAGAATTTAATTAATTGAATTAAATGAAAGAGAATTCATTTTAAGAAAAAATATATGTATAATAATAGATATATTTTATTTAAAAGCAATAATGAAATTGTATAAATAAAAGTAATATATTTTAATGTTGATAAATATCATGAGAATGATATTTTAATTAAAATATCCATTCTTCATTTTTTAAAATAAAACATAATCATCCCTTTCCTATACAATGAAACCTATGAAATAGCCTATGAGGCTACTAATTTCCAAAGGTGGAAAATATGGGAAGAATGCATAGAGGATAGGGGACAGTGCATTGAAGAATAGAGGCTCAAGAAGGGTCTCAAGGTTTGAGAAGATGGCAGATGGACCACCTGGATGGACAAGCACATAAGGAGGAAGGAAGGAAAAGAGAAGAGGGGAAAAAAGGAATAGGGACAGCAGAGCAAAATTATATGAGAGACAGGGAGAATGAAAAGAACACACTAGAAGATAAGAGAAGCAGCCAGACATCGCCAGCTTTCCATCTCTGTAGGAGTTTAAGGTTGGGTTGCTTTAAACTTGGAATCCAATTTTAAATTGCATTGGGGTGCTGTATGTAAGCACTATGTTTTTGAAAGAAACCACCATATGCTGTAAGCGCTGTGTTTTTTAAAGAAACCACTATATGCTATGAGTGCTATGTTTTTTGAAAGAAACACCATATGTATGTAAGTGTTGTGTTTTTGAAATAAACCACCATATGTTGTGAGTGCTATGTTTTTTGAAATAAACCACCATATTTATGTAAGCATTGTGTTTTTGAAAGAAACCACCATATGCTGTGAGCTTTTGTTTTTTTGAAAGAAACCACCATATGTTGTAAGCACTGTGTTTTTGAAAGAAACCATCATATGTTGTAAGCATTATGTTTTTGAAAGAAACCACCATATGCTATGAGCGCTATGTTTTTGAAATAAACCACCATATGTATGTAAGTGTTATGTTTTTGAAAGAAACCACCATATGTTATGAACATTGTGTTTTTTAAAAGAAACCACCATAAGTATGTGAGTGCTGTGTTTTTTAAAGAAACCACCATATGCTATGACCGCTATATTTTTGAAATAAACCACCATATGTTGTAAGCATTGTGTTTTTGAAGAAAGCACCATATGTTGTGAGCGCTGTGTTTTTTTAAAGAAACCACCATATGTATGTAAACACTGTGTTTTTTAAAGAAACCACCATATATTGTGAGCGTTGTGTTTTTTGAAAGAAACCACCATATGTATGTAAGTGTTGTGTTTTTGAAAGAAACCACCATATGCTGTGAGCATTGTGTTTTTGAAAGAAACCACCATATGTATGTAAGTGTTGGGTGTTTTAAATGAAACCACCATATGTTTGTTGAGCGATGTGTGTTTTAAAAGAAACCACCATATGTATGTTGAGCACTGTGTATTTTAAAAGAAACCACCATATGCTTTGTGAGCATTGGGTGTTTTAAATGAAACCACCATATGTTTGTTGAGTGTTGGGTGTTTTAAATGAAACCACCATATGCTTGGTGAGCGTTGGGTGTTTTAGATGAAACCACCATATGTTGTGTTGAGCACTGTGCACTATGTTTAAGGAAGAAACCACCTCATATTTTGATAAGTATTGTGCACTGTGACTTTAGTGAGCGTTTTAGTGAGTGTAGGCTTAGAGGAAGCCAATGAGCGTTTTAGTGAGCGTAGGCTTAGAGGAATCTAGTGAGCATTTTAGTGAGAGAATACTTAGAGGAAACTAGTGAGTGTTTTAGTGGGCACAAGCTTAGAGGAATCCAGTGAGCATTTTAGTGAGCATCTTAGTGAGCACAGACTTTAGAGGAAGCCAATGAGCGTTAGCAGTGAGTGTTGGGTATGTTTGAAGGCCACATCATGTTGAAGGGATCACTGTGATGGTTCAAGGGCTATGTATTCAAAGAGCATTGTGGAGTTGAAAGCACTGAGTAGTTGAGAGTATCGTGCTCCAAGAGTAGAAACTCTGTTAAGATAGAAGTAAGGGCATTTCCTAGTTCTAGTTGCTTAGATTCTAGGTTTTTTTGTGGTTGCTCAGCATCTACCTTGGAAGACATTGACCTCTAGTTGTAGACCATGCATTAGGTAAGATGTTGTGTAACTTGTTATAATTAAAAGAAACCTTGTTCTATGAGAAATATAATGAAGGGTTTTAATTTAAGAAACCTTAGTTTCATATAAAATATAATGAAGGCTTTTAATTAAAAAAAACCTTTGTTTCATATAGGATTATTGAAGGCTTTTAATTAAAAAGAACCTTTGTTTCATATAGGATTATTGAAGGCTTTTAATTAAAAATAACCTTTGATTTATATGAGATTTATTTAAGGTTTTTAATTAGAAAGGAACCTTTAATTTTATGAAATTTATTTAAGGTTTTTAATTAAAAAGAACCTTTGATTTTATGAAATGTATTTAAGGTTTTTAATTAAAAAGAACCTTTGATTTTATGAAATTTATTTGTTTTTAATTAGAAATAACCTTAGTTTCATATAAAATATAATGAAGGCTTTTAATTAAAAAGAACTTTTGTTTCATATGGGATTATTGAAGGCTTTTAATTAGAAAGAACCTTTGATTTATATGAGATTTATTTAAAGTTTTTAATTAGAAAGGAACCTTTGATTTTTATGAAATGTATTGAAGGTTTTTAATTTAAAGAGACAAACCCTTTGATTAATGTTGATTATCTTAGGAGTTTTAAATAAAAAGAGATGTGGATTTATTTGTGAATTGAAGTTATGGGGATTCAATTTAGGGAATGAATGAATGAGTATTTTAAAGGTTAAAGTTATGGGACTTTCATGCTTTAAAAAGTAATTGATTGATTGGAAATGATGAATTAAAAAGGATGTAGATTTATTCTTTGAATTGAAGTTATGGGGCTTTGATTTAGGGAATGAAAATAAAGGGATTGTTTTAAAGGTTAAGGGTATGAGACTTTAATGCTTTAAGACATGAATGAATTTGATTAAAGTTAGACCTTGATCTAAGTGGTACATGTTGTATGACTCTCTAAGGTAACTTGAGAGGTGAATATAAAATTAAAGGTTCTTTTATAATATCCATTATGCATTAGATGATTAGAAACTTAATTGAATTTTGTATAGTTGCAATTTGGTAAAGTAAATGAATAGATGTATTTAGAAGGCATGCCTATCCTAAACCATGAATATCCTAATCCCATACTACCCTCAAAGATCCAATGGGAAGAAAGGAGAAGCAAGGAGTTCAATGGAAATAAAGTATAGGTAATTGTATCTTATGTTGATTTACTTACGATCAAATAGACTAGAATTATGGGGAGATATCCCCAATGTAGATAAGGTGATATTCTTTAAAGTAAGAAGGATTTATCATTTAAGAAATAATGAGATAATTATTTATTGGTTTAGTAAAGGTACTTTTCCTTTATTTCTATATTTGGATATATTATATACTTGATTTTCTTTTAGTGTTAAGCTTACTTTATTTTCTCTATCATTGCTTGATTGCTTTCTGATGTTATAGTAATTAGATGTATCATTCTTTAGATTCTTGATGATAGAAATCTAAGTGTAGAGTTCTAGGGTGAACTCAGAGGTGACCTAAGGGAATTAAGAACCCCTTAGGGTGAACATATGTAACCTAAGGGAATTGAGAACCCCTTAGGGTGAATATAGGAGACCTAATGCAATTCAGACCCCCTTAGGGAGACAAAGGACTAAGTTGTGAAGAGATTACATCTGAGTTAAGATAGCTCGTCATAGATATGAGATAGATAGCTTAACTCGCAATACTCGTAGCATAACTACACATAAGGATTTATGTATGGTATGGAGATGCATGTATACCTTCGATGGACTACGGGTGATAGGTCTAGCTCATCAAGAATGATGGGAAAAATGAACTTATCTACAGTAACACATGTTACGCCTACACAAATGAACTTGTGATAGGGTACTTTGTGAGATGTATCTTCCAGGAAAACTTAGGTGATTGAAACTTTAGGTTAATACTAGTTGTATTAGGGGTTCATCAAGGGTTCATGTATCCCTCTTCTTAGAGAAAAAAAAACATTTTCTATTTTTGTATTTTTCTGTTTGTGTGTTTTTGGGTCCTTATAGGGCATGAGATAAGCAAAATAATTTTGGATTTGTTTCTTTTATTGTGTTTTTATTTTTCTTTTTTTAATAATAGTGTCATTATGATAATCTACTCATCCTATTGTATTGCATGGATAACCAGTCACTGTAACTACCAAGTGTATTAGAGTAGATTATTGGGTATGAGGTTCACTCAAATACATAGGACAAGAAAACATGAAAGTAAAACTAATATATGAAATAAATAAAATACAGGAATGGAAATCTAGTCTATGAAAACAAGAGATTATAGGAAAGTAAATCTATTGTAGGAAAGCATGAAATGACATGAAAGTAAAGCTAATCTATGCACAAAAATTTAATTCAAAGCTACAAAAATGAAATTAAATCTAGTCTATGAAAATGAAATTAAATCTAATATATGTGCAGGCAACCAAAAATTAAATCTATATTTGTATTTGTGTTTCTAGCCACCAGGGGTGGTTGTCTGTGTTTGTGTCTGTGTTTCTGGACACCAAGAGCAATTGTTTATGTCTATTTTTGTGTTTATGGCTACTAGGGGAGGTTTTTTTTTTCTATATCATAAATATAATATAATGTGCAAGAATGGAAATATAATATAATGCACAAAAATAAAGCTAATTTAAGGCCAAAACGTAATTCTAATATGATGCACAAAAGTAAGGTTAATCAAATGCATAGGTAAGAAAATATAATTTAATGTAGGAAAGTAAATCCAATCTAATGTGCAATAAAGGAAGTCTATGCTACCAACATGAAATGAAATCTAATATATAAACAGGAAACATGAAATTAAATCTATTCTATGAACATGAAATTAAGCCTAAACTATGCACATAGATTAAATCTAATTTATGCATAGGTAAAAGGAAATTAAATCTAATCTATGCACAAAAAACATGTAATTAAATATAATTTATGCATATGCAAAATAAAATTAAATATAATCTATGTGTAGGTAAGAAAATCTATTCTTATGCAAGAAAGTAATTGTAATATAATATGGGAAAATAAATCTAATCTAATGCAAAATTTAATTGATTGAGCCTTTTAATTGATTATTGATTGAGTCTGATTAATTGAATATAATTCATTTGATTGATCTGATTGAGTTGGAATGATTGATTGACCTTTTGTATTGAGCAATAGGGATGATAATTTTGGTTGAGGCCTGAGAGGCCTCCATTTGGTATTCATTTTCATTCATTTTCATCATTTTTTTTGATGAGGATGAGATATGTAGGAAAATACATGAGGAATGTGTTGATTGATTCATGATAGATATGTATGGATGGTTGGATGGGTAATATGATATGATGTGATGTATGGATGGTGTTATACATGTTTTTAGGGTTTTTAGCTTATGGATGAGATGGGTGGTGATTTGTAGTAACTTAGATTTGTGTGTTTGATCATGTTTTGGATGGGACCATATGCATTTTCTAATGAAAATTAGGTTTAATTAATTGAGGAAAAAGTAATGATCACATCGATACATTAGGAGGATATGAGACATTATAATGAAAATGGGGAGAATACATATGATATGGATGGTGATATGTGAACTTAAGATATGATGATAAATAATGTAGGATACATAATACAAATAGAGACATTAATACACATGTGTAACAAATAGTGTAGAATAACATGTGGTGTTGCCCTAGACATATTATGATTTTTAGATTCTAGAATAATTTTAGGAAACTCAAAAACCCTAGTGGTACCAATAAAACTCATTGAATAGCCAATAAATAACTTTAATATGCTTAGACCATCCTAGGGAGTCAAGTCTCTCAAGGACTGATGTGTTTGCAATGAGATTCAATATTGATTTTGAGTGAGGTTGGACTAACCAATTGCAAGTCAATCCATTATAAGCTAGCTCATCCGTAATTAGTCAAAGGTTTGTATAAAAGATCACTAATGTGATAGACATGACACGCAAAGGGTATACTCTACTGCTAGTAAAGCATCTATAGCCCTAATGGATATATCCCCATAATCCTTCAATATTTCTCCACTACCAGCCAGGAATCTATAGCCCTGACAGAGACATCTAAAATGCCTAAATATCCATGATAAAATATTATTACTCATTTTGGTTTTGATGGATTTTTTTGACATATATGCTATTTGTATCATTAGGTTTGGATAATTTGCATGAAACAATGAGCAAAGAATTTTTTTTTATTTATAGCAAGAGCTACACATGGATTTGTCTTCCCAAGTCTCAAAATGTAATTAATATGTGATATATGTGCTTGGTTCTGAAGTGAACTCGAGGTAACTAGGAGAGGCCTACAACACTTTAAGACTAACATTCAATGAAGGTTGATTGGAACACTAGGTATGGCTTAATAATATAATGACCTCAATGTATAAGTGACCCAAGACCTTGGGAAAATAAAAACAAGTAGTGTGTGTGACAAATAGATGAAGGAGATATAACGGGTGTACCAAAAGAAGGACAAAATTATAGGAAATATAATTGAAAAAGAGGACAAATATGAGATAAATAACATGAGACATAGAAATGGATATAATATGTACAACTATTTTATGTCATTGATTAATTACACCAATCAAAATTAGGATAATTATATAAGTAAAACAAAAAATAAGAGCAAATTAGCATGCTAGAAGCCATATGTAGTACTATAATGGATGAGTGAGGTGGATCAATGTGATGAATGGATGCAAGGTGATGATATTGATGACATGGAGAGAGTAAGCTCCCTTAGGCATAAAATTGGGTGGAAGGAGGGGTGACTCGCCCTAGTCAATAAGGGATGGTTATGCACAAGGTTTTAGGGATGAATTAAGGGTAGATGAAAGAAAATTGTGGAATGAAAATGAATAATGACAAAGAAAATATGTGATGTGAAATATGTGATGAAGCCATTGAAATATGTTGAGGAATGGTTGGATAAAAATGAAAGAGCTAAAATATATTGAAGAATGACTATATGAAAATTATGAATGATGAAGAAAATAAAGGAACCATTTGTGGGTATGTAGCTGCTCGAAGCATAACCACACAAAAATAGCCTAGACACTATAGGAGAAAGAGATGGGAAGGAAATTGAAGAGGGGAGAAGGAAGGAGCAGGTAGGGTGGAATTGGAAAGTGATGGGGCAATGACGATGGTTAAGGATGGATGTAATGGTACCTAATTCACACTTGAGAAGAAGACATAAGAGTATCTATAATCATAATGAATGTACGATACCCCAATGATGGAAGGGATTAGTATATTTGAACCATGTCATTGATATATTGTTGAGAACTTTAGAGTTTGTAAATGAGCCAACCATATGGTAGGTGTTCTCATGATGTTTTAATTGATTTAAAGTGGTTTTATATTTACCACCACAACATAACATAGGCATGTAAACACTGTACAAGCATAGGCATGGCATGTAGAAATTCAAATTTTATTAGAGTGTGTGTTGAGAAGAGAAATTTTATATTTTGACCCAGAGTAGGGTTCATGATGGTCTTAGGCAAGGTTCTTGGATATACGTCAATTCAAAAATTAGGTTTTAGATATTTGATCAATATTCATGATAATATTTATAAGATAATGTCATATTTCTCGAGCACTGAGATGTGCTGTGGAACAATATGATTTGGTTGTATGGAGTTGGTTTGTGATTATGTGTGATATGTAGATGGGTAAAAGATAAAATTTTATGAAGAGGAAGATATGGAATACAAGTGAGATTTTTTAAGAGGGTCATCGAAATGAGATGGTTAACTCCCCATGATCGAGAATATCTTGTAATAGACACTAGAATCATCAATAATATTCAATGTTGTTATCTTGTTGATAATGGAAAATATAATAGTGATGTTATTTATACCACTTGGAATTAGGTTTATTAGGGTCATCCAAATGGATGTCATGTAAGGACATTAGTTTTATGTTCTACAACTTTTGAAAGATCATCAATATTGGCTTTGGTAATGGTTTTCAAGGATGAGGTGGGTGAAAAGGAGGTTGAGAATCATTGAAGGGCCAAATTGAAAGAGGGGGAGTGGAGAAATATTAGATGGAGGAAGGTTGAAAGGATAAAATGGAGACTTTGTGATGACTTATTTTTAGTGTGGGGTTCATGAGATGGGTCATGATTTATTGTAGATCACCTAGGGGTGGAATTGGAGTGGGCAAGATAGGTGTAAGTGATCTAGTGAGAGGGTGAGGATTAAGATGGTTGGGATGAGAAAATGAAGAAGGAAAAGGTTAGTTAGGAGAATATGATGAGTGGCAAGGTCTCAAGTTTTGGATCGTGTGAGGGGTAAAAGGTAAAGTGTATGGAGTCAATAGGAGAGGAGGTGATTGTGGTGGTGTTGGAAGGAGATGTGGGAAATATGAGGGGGGTTGGGTGACATGAGGGGTAAAAGGTAAAGGGCATGGAGTCAATAGAAGAGGAGGTGATTGTGGTGGTGTTGGAAGGAGAGGTGGCAAGGATGAGGGGGTTTGGAAGAATAAGTGGAATATACGAGGTTGAATAATGTAATGAGGGTGAAGGGGTAAGTTTAGAAGGGATTTTGGTTATAGTGGCATGTGACAATGGGCCTTGGTAGAATGTGATGGTTGACAATGGGCCTTAGTAGGTGGATAAGGAATAAGATTAATAATGAGGGATGGATTAGGCATCATGGGAAAGATATTTCCAAAATTGGTTGGAGGTGTCACCAAAGGGTTGGGAATAAAATTAGAATGATCTATGGGAGGAGAGACCTAGGATTTTGCTTGACTTCAAGTCAATACCCTAGGCTAGAAGGAGTGGAATAGGATATGAACGAACATGTTTTTGTGAGATAGTGGATGTTTTTGGGTGGTTTTTGCGGACGAGGGGTGCTATATAAATAAACAACAATGCAAACAATAAATAAAATAGATAATGTTGATTTTTAATTATTTTGAAAGTTTTATTTGTTTTAAGGATTTTAATTATGGTTTTTATTGTTTTTTTTGTGGGCATTTTCGGGAGGGAATGGTATGGCTGCGATAGGAGGTGTTTTATGGATTAGTTTATTTTTTTTTCTTTGGTATGCTTGATGTACCCTAAATATAGGGAATAAAAATGGGGTGGATGGAGTAGAATATATAAGTGTGTGTTTATGTCCAGTTCCCTTATGAGAAGTAGTACAAAAATGGCTAAAAAGTATTCCTAGGGTGGGGGTTGGCTCTAGGCATCCTAAGGGAAAAAAAGGAACCTCCAAAAGGAGATTGTACTATATAAGTCCTCCTACTATCCCACTCAAGCTTTCGCTTCACCCTCAATCGGGTTTGAATAAAATGATAATTGCATGTCTAATAATTATTAAGATCTGTGAGTGAAGGGCATCTAACCTCAAAATTACCTTGAGCTAGCCCCAAGGTAACCAATCTCCTGGTGATGAATTTTGAGAAACTATGCATGCTAGCTATGGTGTCTAAGAATCAACAAAGGGTTGGTGGTGAAATACAACATCACCGATTGGTTTTACCAGCAAAATTATTTGTAAAATATATCATGTAAAGTGTGTGATTTATCTTATTTGATTTCTCTCTTTTCTTATTTTTGGTTTTATTGTTTGATTCAAAAAAATCCTATTGACCATTGAGATCTAAAGCTCACCCTAGGGAGTAAAAAAAAAAAAAACTTTATATTAATGATCTATGAAAAGAAAACTTGATCTAATGAGCCAGGAAAGCAATAACAACTAATTTAATGAGCCTTGAAAGCAAATGGCAACTAAGCTAATGATCCTTAGAATAAAATGATAAATAAACTAATGAGCCTTTAGTTTTTGATTTAATATAATGAGTCATAAAACAACAATTATTGAGCCAATGAGCCTTAAGTATTTCTATCAAAAATCATAAAGCAACTATACTAAACTATTGGGAATCTAAAGAAGAAGGGGGAAAGAATTACACTATGAAGTAGACCTTCTAGACTAAAGAATTTTTTTTGAGAAATCAATCTAAGGAAAAAAATATTATGGGGGTACTAAATAAGACTATGGGCCTATGATAAGGAGAGGAATACCTATGGAAAACTAAGGAATGGACAAAATCAATTTGTGGTTCAAACAAGCAATAACAAATAAATAGATTTTGATATGAACCTCTATGCAAAACTAAGGAATATAAGCTACTAATATGTGATACTATGTTGGAAATAAAAGGAATTAAGCCTATTGTGCCTCTATGTCTATGTATGTATAGTTATATATGACTGTGTAGCTACTCTATATGGTTTTATGTGTCAGTGTAGCCACCCTAGGTGGTTGTCTATGTTTGTGTATCTGCACTAGGTTGTTGTTTTTGAGTCTTGTGGGTAGATCTTATAATATTGAGTTGTGGTTTGAATGAGGTGAGTGTTTCATTTCTACTCCTAAGTACCTATGATAGAAAAAATAAATAAAAAGTTAATAAAGCAAGAAAAACAAGCAAGAAAGCATGAGGAACCCTAAGCAAAATACACAAGACATACTATGTTAGATGCAAGTCCTATAACTTAAGAAAAATAATGAATGTCAAATGCTTTAAGTAAAAATAGGTCCCACCATGATATCCATTTACGTAACCCAAGAAATACACCATAAACAATGTAAATAAAACAAAATCAACAAAAAGAAAGTTTTGATATTGATATTGCAATATGAGTATTTATTTCGGTTACAAAAGATCTTCATGGATTACGATATTCCCAAAAGGGAGTGTTTACTTTGCAAATAAAGTTCAATGGTACTTCACATGATCTCCTCAGTCACACTAAAAAATCCTCAAACAATTTTTATGGCTTGGTTGGTTGACCACCATAGACCTCACGCTGCTCCAAATATGTGCACACAAATCCACAACAAATTATCAATATTATCTATTGGGTATTTTGAGATAAGGCCCTAAATCATGAAAAGGAGAGTTACAAAACTCATCAATAGACTAATAAAAAGTTACAAAAACCATGTAAAAATTTACAAAATCATGCTAAAATGCTTGCTTTACCTTCTTAACTACCTGTTGTTGATTATGGGTCTTTGTCTACCTCTGGTTAATTATCTCTATGTAGTTGCATAAGATAGTTGTCTTTGTGTAGCCGTATAGGGTAGTTGGATTTGTGGATTTATATTGATCCAAATTTTTTGAAAATTTTTGGGAAACTTCCTCTAGTTTTCAAGAACCTACCCTCAAAATTTTATGATAATCCGAGTCTAGATGTGGAAGTTATGCCCAACACAATGAGGGTGGGTCTGCATTCTAGAATTAATTGCCCAGGGTGGTTATCTTTGTGTAGCTGCCTAGGGTGGTTGTCTTTGTATGGATACCTATGAAATTTTGATATATGTAGCCACCTAGGTTGGTTTAATATACATTCTAGTAGAGGCTTCAAATTTAGATCTAAATCTTTCTAGAAGTGTCTTGGGGCTTCATGTGCATATCCAATGTTATTCAATTATTGAAGATGAATGCAACCACAAAATAAATATTACCATACATTCCAAAGATACTCCATGATTGATGTATTTGAGATCTCCAAATTAGGTACCTATGATAACAAACTTAGATATCCACAAGGAGGGCCAAATGAAATCTAGGTATAGTTTCAATAATGTTTTGTGCACTCTCTCTTGAAGTGAATGAAATAGGAGTATAATTATAATATTTCCCAATGGTGAGGAGAATTATGAAGGTGGTGATAGGATGATGAAATAGTGTCCTGGGTGAGAAAATGATGTAATATTTAGTTTCTCCACTTGGTTAATTGGATGGACATGTGTGCAATATTCTTTATTTCAGTTATGACACACTATGACGTGCTATAGCTGGGTCTTTGTCTACCTTTGGCTAATTATCTCTATGTAGATGCATAAGATAGTTGTCTTTGTGTAGCCGTATAGGGTAGTTCTATTTGTGGATTTATATTGATCCAAATGTTTTGAAAACTTTTGGGAAACTTCCTTTAGTTTTCAAGAACCTACCCTCAAAATTTTATGATAATCCGAGTCTAGATGTGGAAGTTATGCCCAACACAATGAGGGTGGGTCTGCATTCTAGAATTAATTGCCCAGGGTGGTTATCTTTGTGTAGCTGCCTAGGGTGGTTGTCTTTGAATGGATACCTAGGAAATTTTGATATATGTAGCCACCTAGGTTGGTTTAATATACATTCTAGTAGAGGCTTCAAATTTAGATCTAAATCTTTCTAGAAGTGTCTTGGGGCTTCATGTGCATATCCAATGTTATTCAATTATTGAAGATGAGTGCAACCACTAAATAAATATTACCATACATTCCAAAGATACTCCATGATTGATGTATTTGAGATCTCCAAATTAGGTACCTATGATAACAAACTTAGATATCCACAAGGAGGGCCAAATGAAATATAGGTATAGTTTCAATAATGTTTTGTGCACTCTCTCTTGAAGTGAATGAAATAGGAGTATAATTATAATATTTCCCAATGGTGAGGAGAATTATGAAGGTGGTGATAGGATGATGAAATAGTGTCCTGGGTGAGAGAATGATGTAATCTTTAGTTTCTCCACTTGGTTGATTGGATGGACATGTGTGCAATATTTTTTATTTCAGCTATGACACACTATGACGTGCTATAACATACCTCATTAATTTTATTGGGTGGAGAGATTCATCACCCACCAGAGTGACATACTTCATAAATGTGCTTGTGTGGATGGAATCGTCACCCACAAAAATTATATGCTTCATCAATGTGCTTGGGTGTAGGGAATCCTCATCCATGTGCATTAATGAGCTTGGAATATGCATGAGATAAGGGAGTAAATTCCAAATACAGTGAGGTGGACCTAGGTTAAAATAGAGGGATGATCTCATGATGACCATGGGTTAGGTTTAGAAAGGTCCTTAGGATGGTCAAAGGGGCCAGGATAGTCAATATCAATATTTATAATATTACAATGCATTGACTAAAATATTTGCAAAATTTAGTAAATATTAACATTTAACCAACGACAATATGACACTTTTTAGGTGTCTACAGTTTTATAATATATATGTGGTATTTGAGATGCCTAGACAAGTGGGTCTATTTTATGTAACCATTATTTAGAATGTAACCACTTGTTTGGTAGAATATTATAGCTCAGGTTGCCACATGCATGTGAAACCAACCCTTGAGCGTTATAGTTAGGGTTATGAAGAGTCTTTATATATTAAAAGGAACATAGATTATGATATATCTCATATTTTTTATCAAATATATACTTTTAAGGAGGTTTCCCCCTCAAAGAGACCTATAATTCTATAATGTGCTATTGTTTTTCTACAATATAATTTGTAAAATTTCTATTTCATCTTGCAATTTTGTTAATTTCAAAATCAATTTCTATTATTATTACAATAGTGTGTGGATGTGATTTTTTTACTACAAGGTTCATAATAATTGGTATTAGAGCACTTTATAGGGCCACATCTTATTGTAGTACAAATAGTTTACATTCTACCAATTCAAATTTTTGGGTATACAATTTCCTTTTTTTTATTTTCCTACTTATTTTTCATTTAAAAACAAAATTAGATAAAAACAAGCTATTTTTTCCTTCTATTTTAAGTTAAATATGTTAGAAATCATGTTTTGGGGGTTCTAAAGTATCATGGAGGACTTTTCATTATTGGATAAGCTAGATTACCCATAAATCATCTAGTGAAGTGAGTGACAATCAAACTCCAATACCTAGGCCTCAAACAATACCCATATATGTACTTGAGCTCCCACATATCTTTGTGTATACCACGAGACACCACCTAGGATTAGTAGAAAAATTTAGCCCTAGGAATATGTTTTATGATGTATTTATTCATATTGCACTTAGCATAGCACTCAGGAAGATCACTCTCACATACTATCATAGAGACAGGTAGTGTTCTCAAGGGTGTGTGTGGAATCTTCCTCGAGTAGTGGCCTAAAATATTAGTTCAAGAAGTATCATTTGTCATTGCATTATAATAGAGGGCTATGGAAAATGCATAAACCTTGGCCTAGAATGCCTTATTTATGTTGAATGATTAACCAAAATTTCAAAAACCCTACACAAAAATGAAATAATTTGTGGGTGAAAGTAACAATCAAAACAAGGTTTGTTAGTAATAGTTGAGTGTCATTTCAGCCAGGGCATAGTTAGTAATAGTCAAGACAATGTCTAACTATGCAATTGTAACTTACATAGTTAGTAATAGTTAAGACAATGTCTGATAGTGTAGTTGTCAGTTACAGTTAAGAATCATAACGAATAGGATAATTTTCAAAAATGGAGTATGCCAAGACAACCATAAAAAATAGTGAGTTATAGATTTAGACAAATTATTTATGAATAATGAAAATTTCAAATCCTACTAAGGGGTTGTTGGAAAAAAGTTAATTTTCTAAGTGAACCAAGACTCTAGAAGAAAAACAAACAACACTTGAAGATAATATTTGACTAGACCTAGATCATTATATTTATCTTTTCAAACTGATTATTTTCATATACACCACCTAATCAATTTTTAGTAAGTCAGTTGGAGTGGTCCAAAACACACATATATGGATGGAGGGACTAGAGGAGCAACGAAGGATTTGGAACAAAGATAATATATGGAACAAGTAAATCACACATTGAGTACCCTATAGAGCCAAATATCCCACATTGAATAATAAGTTAAATAGATGAATTATAAAATATAAATTATAAAACTTGACCAATTTAAATTCAAAGAAGTGATTGAAATAAGATTCTTAGAGGTTTAAGATAGTTTAAAGGGAGTGCCAAAATTATTCCAACATATTGACACTAAAGGATAAGGTGGTATTTCATGCAATAAAGATAAAGAAACCCATAATGCTATTTTTTACACAAATACCCCATTTAAGATGTCCAAATTAGACTTCCTCAAGTTTAACAGGGAGGAAAATAATGTTGGGTTCTGTCAAATAGATCAATTATTCAAACTCCATAATGTTCCCCAATATTTTTGGGTCACAATGGCATATTTTAAATTTGAATCTAAGGCCCTACAATAGTACTAATGGTTATAAAACATAACTTCTAATCCTTCTTGGGAAGACTTTGAGTCCCAATTACTCACTTATTTTGACCCTAGTTAGTATGAGAACTTTGCAAGAGCCTTCATAAAATTCAAATAGGCCTCTACCATTCAATAATATTAGACTTAATTTGAGAAATTAGCTAATAGGACAAAGGGTTTGAATGAGTATTTTTCAAATGTGTTTTATCAATGGGTTGAAAGATGATATCAAGGCAAAAGTAAAAATGTTCAAACCATAGTCTATGATGCAAGACATAGGATTGGATAGACTAATAGAGGAGAATGTTTCTACCCATAATAAGTCATCTAAATTCCCATAGGACAAACATACCTTATAGCTATTCTTCTTAAATTTGTATTCCACCCTGATTGGGTTGATCTGATTAGAGGATGCATTTTCAAACCATGGTTTTCTATTCTCATCAATGGATCCACATCAGGTTATTTCCAAAGTAGCAAAGGAATAAGACAAGGAGATCCTATATCTCCCTTACTATTCATTATTGTAGTTGAAGCACTTGGAAGGACCATAAAGGCTTTGTACAAATCATGACTCATATCAAGAATCAGAGTAGTCTAGTCATACACCAATAATTTATGGATGATAACATCATCTCTACCTTTGCCTCCATTTTTGAATCCAAGGTAATCAAATACATTTTTCTTTTATATGAGGATGTGTTTGGTCAAAAAATTAATTTCAATAAAAGAAAGATATATTTATTTAACACCCCTTTTTAGAGGTAAATCAAAAAAACCAGAATTTTAGAATGCTCTGTGTCTTCCTTTCCTACAACCTACTTGGGAATTCCTCTATTCAATGGAAATCCTTTAGACTCAATATGGAATAATGTGATTGAAAGTATTAAAAATAAATTGGTGGGATGGAAAGGAAACCTCTTATCTCAAGCTGCCAAAGCCACTCTTACTATGGATTCTCTTCAAAGCATCCCTGTGTACTTTTTGTCTATATTTAAGGCTCCTACAATAGTCTGTCATAAAATAGAACAAATTTAAAAAAAAATTATTTGGTTTCGGATAGAAAATAAACAACACTTACATCTTGTTGCCTGGGATAAGGTGTGCAAACCCAAGGATAAGGGAGGAATTGGTCTTAGGAGAGTCCATATATTAAATTTAGCCCTCATGGATAAGAAATCTTGGTGCCTGGTCACCAAAATTAGTAATGAATGGATAACTATAGTCAAGAGAAAATACTTGTAAGGAATAGACTTCCTCAATGAAATGGCCCCCACCAGAGGATATTCCTTTTGGAAATCCATAATGAACATCATACAACTGCTGAAGAAAGGTCTAAGGTGAATGTTAGGGTATGGATGCAATATAGATATTTGGAATGAAAAGTGGATTAAAGGAGAACGTCTTATTGAATATCCTAACATTCTTGTTATGAAATAATTCACTATTGTCATGTTTGGTCAAAAAGTCTTTGATTTTTTGAGCTTCTAGAACAACGGGAGCAACTAGAAACCTATCAAAAGCAAAAATCACATGAAAAAGTATTCTTCATTGGAATCCTTGTTGAATTCCACCATAATTCCTTCTAGAAATCCCAAGGACCAATTGTTCTAGGAGCCCATTGAGAATGGATAATTTTTAGTCCAATCCTCTTACCAATTGCTCCTAATTCCTGAGGAAACTTCATTCCTTGTCATCTCATTTGGTCCAAAACTCATCCCTAAGATTTCCATTTTTGCCTAGTTGGTCTATCAAGAGAAAATACTAAAAATTGATAATTTGCTCAAAAGAGATGCTATCTTCCCTAACAGGTGTTATCTGTATTTGTCTGATTGAAAGTCCAATATTCACCTCTTCCTCACATGCAATTTTGTAGAGGAACGAGGGCACATACCCCTGACCGAATTCATAGAGGAAGGAGTATGGCTTGCCAAAAACAGAACCAAATTATGACAACTAGAGCTAGTTCCTGGGAGGAAGCGCCTATGGCATCTAATCCTATCATTAGAGTAAGAAGAGGATGACTTGGAGGCTGATCGCGTAGCCTAGATCCTCTAAGAATTAATAAGCTGGAGTCCACAGGACACCAGGACTTCTATGGGCATTAATTAGGAGGTTGATGCAGCATTGGAAGAGGCTCTAGATTGGCAGACCGATTGTTGGATGGCCCAACAAATGTTGGAGGATTGCTAGATGATGCATAGGGAGGAATTGGAGGAGCAAGCATGGAGAATAGCTCAGCTCAAGCGACTGGTCCAATAGTTGCAAGAGGAGAATCAACAATTCTAGGCCAAGGAGATAGAGAAAAGGGATGTGTTGACTCAGACCGATTGGGTGATTGAAGTCCCAACAAATTACCCTACTTCATTAGAAAGAGTATACTCTTTGGGGCAATTCCACTCGAATTCTCGACAAAGCAGCCCAAAAGCAGGGGATAATTATTCTATTTTTAAGGTTAATGGGGGAAACAGTACAAAGGATCCCCCTATTGTAGACATGAGTGATACAGAGCCTTGTGAGGACCAGCAGTCGTAGATAGAACCAGGGGTTAAGGAATAATTCCTTGGACCAGAGGAAAAAGAGACTGAAGGACCTACAGGGTTAGCACCAGAACAACTGGAGAAAGGAGGTACAACTCTGGGGACATCAGAGCCAGTACCTCATAATGAAGAGACACCTATCAAGAAGGAGGAAAAATCTCGTATTTGAGCCACCACACTTTCTACCAGGACCAAAGAAAAATGGCCTAGGACGACTTGAAAGAAGGTGAAGGTGACCTTCGTCGAACTGGTCGAGGAAAAATGGGACATGCAACCATTCAAAAAAAGGTAAAAGTAGTTCAAAAAATTGTGTGAAGAGATGGCAACAGTAAAGGAGGCCAGAAAGTAAGCCTCCAAGGTCCAGGGAGACCCGAGTATTTTTGTTAACCCAATGAATGATGATCAATTCTGGGAGATTTACAGGTCATCTCACGGACACTCCTCGAAGATACAAACATATTTTGAGAGATGGGGGGTATATGGGCCTAAATTAGAAGTTGTTGCTATTGCAAGAGATAATGTAGGGCTTACCCCTAAGGCAACCCAATTATACAAGGCCCAGATAGTTCAACTCAGGAGGGATAATTCTGACATCCCTCTTGTAGTGGTTAGACCTCCAGATGCTGACCTATGGTAGGCTACAAAAGCTGCATTCCAGGCAACAGGAACTATGCTAGCTATAGCACCTCCAAGAGAAGCCAGGGTGGGAACCTAAAATAGGCAATCCAGTAGATTGAGTAGAGGTAGACAACAAATGATGGTTGCCCCAAAACCACAACTTCACATCAAAAAATAAATACCATACCTCTCGATGCCTGTCCATAGAAGAAACAGTCACAGGCCGTAGGTACAACTAGATCCACTAGAAAACGGTGATGATGAAGAAGCATGAAGAGCTACCTAAAATTTTGATGCCATGAGGGCGTGGCATATGTTAGGCATGGGGGGATGATGAGCCTAAAAAATGCTCATATTTTGTATGGGTTTCATTGATTATTATGCAATAATATAATAGGAACTGTGTACTTTTATGAATTATTATGTAATTATTTAATAGAATTGTGTGTGTTATCTAATTTGTGTGTTTTAGGCGGAGGTCCAAGGTTCAAATCTCGAACCTCGCCGGACTGAATGCTTGTCCCTTTCCTGGTGCTTTCAGCGATGTAAAATGTTTAAAATGATTGTGGCATAGTGGTTATAGGGGCGGACTACGCGAAGATCTGTGTGGTGGCTTTTGGGATGGACAACATAGAATACTGTGGCAGCCATAAAAGTTGGACAACCTGCCCGGATTCGTGGTGGCTACCGATTCCACCATGTAAATTAAAAAAAAAAAAAAAATGTGTGTTTTAGTGTGTTTTGTGGAAATGTAGTTGGTTTTGATAGATTTGGATCAGTCGAGGTATTTCATTGACTTGGCACTCTATTTCTTTCAGGATCAAGGCATGATAAGTAGGCACATTCCTCTTCAAGAAAGGCACCAAGAGAATATAGGTGCCTTCCTCTTCAAGGAAGGGGCCAAGAAAAGGGTTGGCACCTTCCTCTTCAAGGAAGGCACCAACAGAAGGTAGGCTCCTTCCATATACAAAAGGCACCCAAATTACTTAGGCACCTTCTGCATAGTAGAGGTGCCCCATACAAGGCAAAGAGCCTTCTGTATAGATAAGGTGCCCACATTAGTAGGCACATTCCATAGGAAGAATGTGGTCAACATTAGTATGTGCCTTCTGCATACGGAAGGCACCTATCAAAAAGCATGTGAGGAAGGCACCTTCCTCATAGAGAATGCTCATTCATTCTTCACTAATTGACCAAGTAAAGTGACGTGGGTAGAGTTGATCGGTGCCATTCCAATTCTACATCATGTAATATAATCCTGGGAGTTGCACCAATGGACAAGAATGTTTTACCTACACCAGGCGAAGCATGCACAAATCAGAAAATGTGCAACCATTAGGAACAAAGTCTATTTTTAGCAGATGTCGATTACATTTACCATAATGTCCTAGTTTAGTCTAGACTAAAATACTGTTGTAACTTCTTTGTAACATAAGATCTATGTGTGTGCTTTATAAACACGTAGACCACTCTGATAGACATCTAGAATATAGAATCCAGATTGAGAATATATTTGTCATTCTGAGGAGATAGAAACATTGTAATAATTGTTTTGCGAATACAATAAAGTTTGAGAGTTCCTAACTGCATGTTCAGATGGAAAGGAGCTACTGGAGCCTGGGCCCACTCCAAGCCAGTATTCCTTCCCTTTTATTTATGCTTTCCTAGATTAGTTTCTTGCTTTCATAGGTTTATTTCCTGCACTGTTATTTTCATTTCCGTAGCAGGTTTACTTTTATGCACATATGAATATTTACATTATCAGGATTTAATTACTCATACATAAATTATTATGGTGTGGATGAATGATTGACAATATTTTAAACCCCAAAATAGTTTAATTAGATGAAATCATCTCAAAGTGGGTATTGTAAGTGATCTTGTATGAGACACTTCTAAAGTTTACGAAGCTCCATGGGTTGAAAATTTAGATGATCGGGCAGTGACAAAATAGGAGAAAAATTCACCTGTGTTTGACCTGCAACAATAATCCTTCATGGAGGGTTAGGGATTGCATTGAGGAAGCAAGGATTTTAATTCTCAATCAACAAGTTATCATATTTCAACATACTTTTAGAGAAGCCAATAGGGTAGCTAATAAATTGGTAAATCATGGAGTCAATGTAACTAGCCTCATCACTTGGATAGATGGCCTCCCACAAGCAGTTAGTGACATCATGGAAAAATAAAGAACACAAAATGTCAACATAAATGAATGCTAATCAAATGGTCATATTTGTTTTAACAATGATCCACCTTAACACCCATGTTTCCTTAGTTTTTGATCTCAATAGATTTTTTCCTAAGCATAAAATATTCAACAATTTTAATACCTTTTACCAAGAAAGCATTTTTTCAACCACAAATGTAGAGTCTTCCACACCATATTTAGTTTTCACTTCCAATATCACCCTATTAAAGGGAGGGATACTAATTGAAGAGTCATCCATGTTGGTTGTATCCACATGAACCCACCCTTAATTAACAACATGCTTCATCCCCTCACACGTGTCATCATCATTTTCTCCCCTGTCATAGCCACATCCTCTATCCTGTCTCTTCTGATTCCCAATGCCCATTTTCAACCTAACTTATGGTTCACGTGGTCCTTCTTGGTGGTTTGGAGAACCTCAAAACTCAAAATTGCTTTTGTTCTTTCAAAAAGCTTTAAGAAATGTGGGAAACCCAAAGTTGATACATGTAATCTCCAAGGATTTCTCCAGAAGGTTTAGCTCCTTCTTCGAGAAGCCAGTTTTCTCTAAGTATGTGCGGATTTTTTTTTTTAAGAACCCATATGGTAATTGCAGTATCAATCTTCCTGAATAATTCCTTTGATCCTCCACAAATTCCTTCAATAAGCACCCATTATGTCAGCCCAAAATGAGTTTGTTTGATCCAAACACCTTGGATTTGGAAATCATTGTAGTTCTATTCTTGCTGAGAGAGGTTTTATCCCCTTTTTTAAGAAATTTTTAGGATATGAGATCGATATTACTACAATGATTTTGGAAAGTTAGGATGGGATCAAGGTTAATATTTGTAGAAAATATTAAATAATTGATACTAAACTGCTACTTGAGCTCACCGGGAAACCTGCTAAAGGGTGGTCAATCCATCATGAAAAACACAATGGGAAGTCGAGTTAAAGGAATTCAAGCACCAGAGCAAGTTTTCCAAGTAGGTGAAGGTAGTAATACATCAATCTAATCTCCCCATCCCATGGAACAAGTTAATTAACCCCATCATGGATTACATAACCATAAATGACCTTGAGAAAATTTTATGTAGCTTCTATTTTGCATTTGTAAACCATTTTAGGGATGTCAACCCTATTAGCATCCCCTAGTTCATGTTGAATTCTATCAGTTATTCCATAGAGGCTTTTAGGAAGAAGAAGGGAGATGGCCTCCCTTCCCACCAAGTCCTATTTAAAGTTTTCTTCAATCATTGGTTGGTCCATTTCCCTAATGGTATAACCCTTCTCACTACCCAAAATTTTACTCCTAAAGGAAAATCTAGCCCTACCTAGCTTAAATAAAGCCCACCCTTATCCTCTACCTCTTCCCTGGACTTGTATACCAATAAGATAGTGGTCATTGATGTAATAAAAGGGCTACTTACGAAGAAGAAAATAAAGTCTAAGGAACTTGAGGGCACTATAACGTGTTCACCTCACTTGAGAAACAAGTTCATTTAGGACAAGCATAAAATTTTGGAAATTGTATATCATAAGGATGACCATGACATTATAGCTCATATTATACAATATTTCATCATCAAAACTACCTAAAATGGTATTTCTCAACTAAAAAATGAAATTTCCCAATTGAAAGATCCTGTGGACACTCTCACAGATCTTTGCAATGCCTTACATCTCTTAATTTTTCATGAAAGGTTCATTGAGGTAACTTTGGAGGACACAAAGGCATCTAAGGTCAACATTGAGGATGAGATCAAGGATGAGGTAAAGGATGACACAAAGGATGGAGGTGTCAAAGCAAGTGAGGAGGACTAACATCTTCCTTTCTTTGCTAGTTGTTGGTTTTAGGGCTTCCTTCCATGGGGCCTTTTTCTTTAGTGATATGTTACTATTGCTCTTTCCTATTTGAGGCTGCATTCCCCTATTTTATTATGTTTCTATTTTTTTAGCATCCTTAATATATGGTCGTAAGAAGGTTTTGGGGTTTCTTATCAAAACCCATTTGAATGAAAAATTAACTTATATAAAAAAAATCTACATTTCCATCCAAGTTTACATCAAATCCTGGAAATACATCTATGCCAATAAAGCAATTGACTAGGGAGGAAATGGATGCCTATACAACATAGGGATTAAGTTATAATTGTGATTAGAATTATTCATTGAGGTATAAGTATATAAAATATCTAATGATGAAATAAAACCATAGGAATAAGAGCTTTAGGATGAGGATGAAATAATATCCACAACTATAGATCTTTGTCCATGCACTTTCAAGAATTTAAACCCCTCAAATGATGAGGGCAGTAAGGTTATTCAAAGGAAAATCAATTTTAATTATTATGTATTCACGTAGTACACATAATTTTTTTGCTCCCCAACTATCTAAGCAACTAAATTTTTACATGTATGCTTGCAACCCTTTTAAAGTCATAGTGGTAAATGGAGAAACATTACCTTATAAGGGTAAATATTTTAATGTTATGTTGAAGATAGAGGACTATTATTAGATTTTGAGATAGATCACAATGGGAGATGACAATAACAAGATGCAAAAATATGAAAGAAATTAAATTCACGAGATTTAAAAAATTTACTATAAATAGAAATGACAAAAATGAATACAATTTTGCTATGGATAAAATGGACACTCCATGAAAGATGCTACAGAACCATAATGTTCTTCATCACTAATGGAGTAACCAACTACTACAACTACCTACTGAATTTCTTATAAAACTCTTACAATGAGGACCTCTTATAATGGAAGATAGATTCCTTGGTCAACACTATACCTAGCTATACAAGGGACACCTTGCACATTTACACCTTGCACATTTACACTTGTGTATTTATTGCATTGAATGAAGTAACTAGATAAATTCCCACTAAAGTAATCTAATGTCCTAAGTATGTAACTAGGAAGGTACATTTACATGATCCAAATGATGTAACACCCCCCTTTATTACATTATTTGGGTACTAAAGACATTTGATATTCAATATGGATCTTCTAATTCATATTTACCTTTGTATCCTTTATCTGTATTCTTTATAATGTGTTAAAGCAAAATTATTACATTTGCTGATAGAGATTTATCCTCATAATTTTTTGAGAGTTCATCCAGTTCTTCAATTTATTATTTCCTCTAAACTAGGTGCCCATTTTGATTTTCCTTTCTGTATTCCAATTGAGCATAATTGGTTGGTCATTGAAATTACTTTTGACAAGAATTCATTTAATATTATCTTTATTGAAATTGTTTCCCATTATTTATCTAATTTTCTTGATTCTGGTTTCTAGGATTGTACCTACAATAACCGATGCTATGATGTTTTTTTTGCATATCTGACAATATCATGTTCTTCGTCCTTTTATTGATGAAGCAATATTTTCTTATGGATTATATTTTGATGTCAACACAATGTTAGTCATATTATCTTTCATAGTGTGTTCCATTTCATATTCCTAAAGAATATTGACTAATTCATCAAAATAAGTATCTTTACTTAAGATTTGTAGAGATGTGACCAAATGCTTATAGTTGTCTGGAAGTGCTCTCATGTTCACTTGAGTAGGAAGTTCATCTTTAGGATCCTATCCAAGAGTTAACAAATTTCCTTTAATATCTGATATCATCCTTAGAAAAAGTTATATGCTTTCCCCACTGCTCATTTTTAAGGAATGTAGTTGAGTTTGTAGATGAAGAATGGTGGATTTTTTATTCCCTTAAAATATTTTTTAAGCTTTTTCAAGCTTCATAAGATTTTTTTTTCTAAACTGATATAGGGTTGTATTTAATCAGTGATAAAAAATGTTATGATAGTTTTTTCTTTTGAATCATTTTTCTGAAAATTTTGAATCTCAGTATCTCATGTAGTAGGTTTTTCCCTTGAAAAATATCCCAAAGTTTTTCATATACCAAAATTACTTTTACTTTATTCTTCCATGAGACATATTTTTGCCCTTTGAGTAGTTGAGATTGACCTAGGAAACATTTTTTGGAAGTCATTATATTCCCTTTAAAAACTCTTTAGATTGTTTGGACTTCCTTATGTCTCCCTAATGATGATAATTCACAAACCTAATAAGTTTTAGGTTTTGTAGTACGGTTACATCTATCCAATAAATTTAGAACTTGATAATTTTTTATTGATGCTAATATTACCAAGTTTTGTAGAATGTCTTATGGCTCCTTAGAATGTTTTGGATAGGATGTATTATCAATATAGTGCTTTTGTAAATTGTAGTTCAATTTTAAGTTTATTTTGTAAAATTTTGTAAATACAAAAAATAAATTTTCTATCTCCTTATTACTCCTATTGAACTAAGCACTATTTTTAATTATTTGAAGAGGTTTTGAAGTGAGTATTTATTTTCCTTTCTTCAAGTGTTTTTTAGATAAAACTATAAAAACCCAACTTTTGAATATTTTTAATAATCCTATTTAAATACCCCTTTTTGATTGATTTAATGTTTTCTAATTTCCAATTCCTAAGTTGATTTTGTATTCCTTATAACTCCCAAGTTTGTAAAAATTAGAAAATAATATTTGCAAGTTATTTTAACAATAATAATATCCCTTATTCCTCCTTGATAACTTTTGTAAATAATAACAAATCTAAAGTATGATTTTTTAATAAAAATATGTTTCCTTATAACTCCAAAAACCTTATGTTAAAACAAGCATAAATATTTTACCTCAATCGCTCCTCACTATTGTACATCGATAGATCCGTAGCTATGTGTTTCATAGTACTTATGGGCAATTCAGAGCCTTATTTGATTGATGTAAACTTATACCTCGATTGGTGATCATTTACTTCTATAAGTTGGTAGCTTCAAATATCACTTGCTAGGCTTATCTAAATGTTGTCTTTATGATAGCATATTTAATATCTTCCTCACACCATTGAATGACATATAGATATTTTACCTTTATGCATTAACTCAGTTTTACTATTCCTTGCTTTGCTCGGTTGTGTTCTGCTACTGTATATTTCGCTCTCACAAATTAGCATCTTTAGAAGGATGGGCTTCATGATAAGTGTCACACAAAGTGTTACAAGCTAGATTCTTAATGTTCCTTTGGAAATTATGAATGTTCCTTTGATAGTGAGTGCTTCTTCTGCATGATTATTTTTTTGATAGTGATATATGTTCCTTCGGTAATGATGAGATTGGTGGTAACCTCCAATGAATATTAACTCCCTTCAACTGAGTGTAACTCATTTTAGGTGATCACTTGAATGTTGGGAGATGTAGAGAGTTCATGCCAAGTGTCTTGATCATGTATGCCTTATTTCTAATGCTTCAAGCAACCCTAATTTATCCTTTATCTTTGCACCTTACATGAGCTTGCTATGTTTCTTGGTAGGCAAGCTTTATTTTGCATGCTAGCTTGGAGAGGATGATAGAAGACTACAATTGGATAGTTACAAGTGAGGACTGAAATATTAGTTTTACAAATTTTGTGATTTCATAGGGCTAGAGTATTTCCATAGAGTTGAAGGAAAACTTATGAAGACTAGGACTCAGTATTTGATACACTAGGTTGATGAATCAACTAGTGAAGCTCAAACATCTAGAAATACTTACCTGAAAGTTTATTTTATTAAATGGAATTAGTACTCATATAATTGGGATAAATCCTACAACCAAAATCTAGGAGACCTCAACTTTGTTACTCAAAGGTCAAAGTGCCTTCATAGTGCATAGATTAGTTATTGTAAAGAGGAGAATACTTCAGAATAATCTTCTAAAAGTGAATCATGGTGAAGTGTGGAGATGGGAGATATCCATTGATATATTGAATAACTTCAGAAGAATAAAAGGCCATAGAAGCCTTGATATAGAATAAAATGTCATAGAATAATTGATCTAGAAGAAAAGGCCATAGAAGCCTTGATCCAGAAGAAAAGGCCATAGAAGCCTTGATATAGAATAAAAAGCTATAGAAGCCTTGATATTTAATAATAGGTCATAGAAGCCTTGATACTAAAGAATATGCCATAGAAGCCTTGATATTGAATAATAGGCCATTGAAGCCTTGATATTGAAGAACATGCTATAAAAGAATTGATATTGAAACATGCCACAAATGCCTTTTATTATGAAGAAGATTCTAGAGGAGAGGATCTAATTCATAAGAAGATTTTAGTAATAATATTTTTTTTGTAGGTAAAGGAGATCCAGTAAATTGGGAAAGCTTCCTACAAGAAATTTAGGAATAAAAGCCTCTTTAGAATCAATCTAGTACTTGAAGAAAAAGATACTAGGAGGAGATGTCATTAAAGAACTTCTAGGATAGGAAGAAGAAGGACTAGGATAGTCCTACTCATATCTATAAGTAGTAGAATCAGAGATCCAAAAGAAGATCTCAACTACAACACTTTCAAAAAATAGAAGGTTGAAGATAAGGTCGGTCAACCACCAAAAATACAGAGTCATTTCCCCTCTGTGTTCTCGACAACCCGAGGACAAAATCCATGCTTATATCCTCCCATGGCCTCTCAGGTATAGGTAATGGCTGGTACAACCCTGTGTTTTGCCTTACACCCTTTGCCATTTGGCATATTCTACAGCCTTGCACAAACTTCCGCACATCTTGCTGAAGTTGTGGCCAGTAGTAATTTTCCTCCACCAGGGCAATGGTCTTATCCCGACCAAAATGCCCAGCCAGTCCTCCGCTGTGCTTTTCTTTGATTAAGTTTTCCCGCATGGAACTTTTGGGAATGCATAATTTACTTCCCTTGAACAGCATTCCATCTTGGATTAAGAAATCCAACCATTTTTTCCTGTCCACAGTAACAGGTATCGAGCAAGCCGTCCAGGCTTCTGCAAAATCCGGATCTTCAGGGTACAAACCCTTCAGTTCTTCAAACCCCACTACTTCCACTGTTAGTTTAATCAGTAAAGTCTACCTTCTGCTCAAGGCATCTACAACTTTGTTTGACTTCCCACTTCTGTGCTTCAGCACAAAGGTATAACTTTGGAGGAACTCCACCCATTTCATGTGCCTTTGATTCAGTTTTGTCTGACTGTTAATGTATTGTAAAGCCTGATGGTCAGTAAACAGAACAAACTCCTTTGGCAATAAATAGTGTCTCCACTTTTTCAGAGCCTGAACTATGGCATAAAATTCTTGGTCATAAACTGAATACTTTTTCCGAGCATCATTTAACTTCTCACTGAAATAAGCAACTGGCTTGCATCCTTGACTCAGTACAGCCCCTATTGCACTGCCACTAGCATCACAGTCCACCTGAAATACCTTGTCAAAGTCTGGAAGTGCCAAAACAGGCTGTTCTGTGACCTTTCTCTTTAATGTATCAAAGCTCCTTTCAGCCCCTAACGTCCACTTAAACTCTTTTTTATCCCCCCTCATTGTTTCTGTGAGAGGTGCACAAATGCTGCTGAAGTTCTTTATGAACTTCCTGTAAAAGCTGGCCAGACCATGAAAGGATCTTACTTCCGTTGTGCTTCTTGGGGTAGGCCATTCGATGATGGCTCTCACCTTCTATGGGTCCATTTTCAGGCCTTCTTCTAAGATTACAAATCCCAGGTATACTAACTCCTTAACAAAATTACACTTTTTTAGATTTATTAATAACTGCTCCTCCCGTAGCTTTTCAAAAACTCTCCTAATATGTATTAGGTGTTCCTCCAGGGTTCTGCTGAAAATTAATATGTCATCTAAATACACAATGACAAACTTTCCCAGAAATTCCTTCAGCACTTCATTCATCAGTCGCATGAAGGTACTTGGTGCATTGGACAGCCCAAATGGCATGACCAACCACTCATACAAGCCCTATCTTGTCTTGAAGGCTGTCTTCCACTTATCTCCCTCCCAGATATGGATCTAATGATAGCCACTTTTTAAGTCGATCTTTGTGAAGTATTCAGCTCCACTTAAACAGTCCATGATATCATCCATCCTTGGCAATGGGAATCTGTATTTAATAGTGATTTTTTTGATGGCTTGTGAATCTGTACACATCCTCCATTCTCCATCCTTCTTTGGTGCCAGCACTACAGGTACTGCACATGGGCTCAAACTTTCTTGAATCAATCCCTTCTCTAACAATTCCTGGACTTTTCTATTTAACTCCTCAGTTTCTACAGGTGTCATTCTGTGTGCAGCTTTATTTGGCAAGCTTGATCCCAGTACCAAATCTATATGGTGGCTAATTTTCCTTACTGGGGGTAAACCCTCAAGCACATTGTCAGACACAATATCTGGAAATTCCTCCAGCAGATCCAGGACTTCTGCTGGGGTATCCTGGCATTCCTTCTCTCTTGCTCTAGGGATTATTGCATAACATAAATGTTCATGCTTCAATCTGTCCAGGAACTTTCTCCCCTCAACTAAATAGATTCTAGAATTGTTACATACCTTTTCATCTGCATCCTTCAAGGGCTTCAGTTTATGGCATACACCATTCCTTGTCAATGAGTAGGTGTTGGCACGGCCATCATGCACGGCACTCTGGTCAAACTTCCAGGGCCTCCCTAGCAACATATGGCAAGAATCCATAGGTAGAATGTCGCACAGGACCTCATCACAATAATTTCCAATTTTAAAATTAATGGAGCACTACTCATTGACCAAAGCTTTATGGTCCTTCTGCAACCATGCGACCCGATATGGATGCGGGTGCTTCTTCCTCTCTAACTGCAGTTTTGCAACCATCTCTTCTGAAACTAGGTTGTTCATGCTACCATTATCAATAATTATATTGCACACCTTGCCCGCACATTTACATCTTATGCGAAACAAAATTCTTCTCTGATATGTGTCCCTCTCCTCATTCAATAAGACTCTTCTTAAGATCATTGCTTCCCCTCTCTCTACTTCTTCTGAATGTTCAGACTCAGCATCTTCCTCTGCCACAACAGCTCTGGTCGGACCCTCAGGCCTCTTGTTTGTCCTTTCTCGATGTTGTGGACACTCGAATGCACGATGTCCTTCTTCACCACAGTGGAAACATGTTCCACAAAATACTCCTCTTCCAAATCCTCGTCCAGATCCACCCCGTCCTCTTGGGTAGCTGTTCTGGTCTCGGGGCTGATAAACATCCTCCTCCCTTTGATCCTGGTTACCACTGGCTTCACCAGTCTTCTTCGGGTCTTTATACTTTTCTCCATTGGTTCTCCCACCAGTTCTTCCACCATGGCCCCTTCCTCTTTGCTTGCCTTCAAACCGCCTATTCAATTTTTCTTCTACCTTTAAGGCAAACTGGTAAGCATCCTCAATGGTGCTTACCCAAACTAGGCTCAACTCTTCTTGGATGCCGAGTCTCAACCCATTGATATAACGGGCTACCTTTTCTTTGTTTGCCTCTAAATGCCCAGTTCTAATGGAAATCTTGTAAAACTCTTCGGTGTACTCTTGGACAGTTATGTTCGTCTATCTCAAACTCTGCATCTTTCTTAACAGATCCAACTCGTAATCTACCGGGATGAACTGTCTTTTCAGCTTCTCCACCATTCTGTCCCATCTTGTTATTCTCTCCTTTCCTCTTCTGTTCCTCTCCAACTGTATTCCCATCCACCAAATGCTGGCATGACCCTTCAACTTGGTCTTAGCAAATATGACCCGATTAGGGTCTTCAACCTCCTTGTACTCGAAATACTCCTCTAAATCATTTATCCAATCAATTACTTCTTTTGGATTTAAGTTACCCGAGTATGTGGAAACCTCCATTTTTGGTTGCTTTCCAATCTGAGAGATGGCCTTGTATAACCGGGCTTGTGTAGGATCCATAGCCTCTTCCTCCTCCTCAGATTGGTCTTCTTCTTCAACTTTGTCCTCACTTTCCTCATCCCTTCCGGGCTCATGCCTTCTGCGTAACTCTGCTTGTAGGGCTTGAACTTGTCTCTGCAAGGCTCGAAAGTCTTCGACCGACACCACATTTCCTACTCCGCCACGGTTTCTTCGTGGAGGCATTATATATATATATTTTTTATAGAATTCTTCCATAGATCCTGGTGTAACTGCCTCTCTCCGGTGATCTGTTACACGCTCAGGAGCTCCCGCTCTGATACCACTTGACGGTGAGGTCGAGATTCAAACAAACAAGTTCTCACAAATTTGCAGTAAATTTCATTAATACAGTTCTCTGTTACAATTTCCTCAGCCTATTTCTTCTCCCACAATCCCGAACTCACCATCCCTTCCCATTACAATTTTTTGGGTTTTTATCGAGGCCCCGTTCCTCTCGGCAATTAATGCCCCGCCTAAAAAAATTTCAATTCGAATTTTCCCCCCTCCCTGGGTTTTTTGAAATTTTAGTCTTAAATGACAACCTGCCCGATCTACCATGGTACTAGCATTGATGGCCTTCCTGCACCGGCCGCATTGTTCAGAACGTCCTCTGCACTGTTGTTTCCCCCATTAAGTCGTCACCTGTAATGGTTGCGTTGCCAGAATGAATAAAGAATGCGTGGTCGACACCTCCCTCGTCTTGTCTCCATACACGTAGCCGACCGCCTGCAAAGCTGGCCACGCCTTCGCCATGACGCAATAAATTTGATGCACGTACCCTTTATAACCGCTTTGAGACACGTGGCTGTCCACGTGCCAAAACCGTCCTTGACTGGTCTTCGGCTCTTTCTTCTTTGGTCAATATTCCACCTGGTCGCGATACCGCGACAGGTCGTGAAATCGTGACATGTCACGATATCGCGACCCAAAAGCGCCTTCACAAGCCGTAGCTCTTTGGGGTCACAAAATCACGACATGTCATGATTTTGTGACCCCCCCTCAGCCTTCACTTCACTGATGTCCCTGGTAATGTTCCCTTCATTTTGCTTGAGTCTTTGATGCTTCTTGATTAAGCCACGTGGCGGCTTCTAACTGGCCGCGATATCGCGACAGGACTCCATCTTCTCCGCCTTTCTTTATTGACCGTCATGATATCGCGACGTCATGATATCGTGACGTCACAATATCGTGACGTCTGAAGCTCCTCCCCTCTACCTTTCATTATCGTCGTGATATCGCGACGTCGCGATATCGCGACATCGCGATATCACGACAAAACTTGTCAAAGTTGCGTCGCAACGCATGGGGTCGCGATTTCGTGACCCCTCCCCACCTTGCCTTACAAAACCTTCCAGGCCAAAACTTGCTTTACAAACCTTCCCCAATACTGAAAATAAATCAAAGGCACAGAACTTAGAAAAATTTGAAATTTTTTTGGAAGATGCAAGATTGCTTTACTGTCTCCGGATGCTCCTGCATCAAAGAGCCTTGCTGAAGAATTCATAAAAGGAGAACTCACTGGAGAAATCCACTACCAAGGAGAATCCCTTGATAGTGAAGGATTTGGGGCAATTGTTACCATCCAAAAAAATCCCAAAAGGAGGACAATTTTGCAAGGAGGGCCAAATCCGAGTAGAAGAAAAATACAATGAAGACCTCAAGATATTCATAATATTGAGAAGAAGATCTGCTTGAAGTTATAATTTGATAAGAATACTTGAAGGCATAATACACTTATCAAATCCGAGATATTTGAATATTACCTCCTACAAAAATATGTCACTAATTTAGAGATACAAACTTCTCTAAATCTATAGCAGAAGGAGGAGATTACAGGAGGAGATCAAAGTCAACAAATCCTAGGCTCATGAAAGAAAGTTCGAGACCATAAATTTGCTGAAGGAGCTATTCAAAATAGTCCACAAAATAGCTACAAGATCCTATTCAAGGCAAAAACTTGGTTATCTTAGGCACCAAGATTTGCATCCTCTAAAAAATCAAAAAAGAGCTACAAAAGCATTCTAAAAAATATAAGCAACTATCGGTGAAAGTAGATTCATTTTTGATAACTTATCAAATTTATTAAAGCACCTTCATCCTAATTAAAGTTCCAAAAAAGATATTTGTATTATAGTATTCAAGTTTGCAAAAAGAAAGGTTATTCTTAAGGTTCATTTGCACATTAGGAGTTGATTAGATTTTAGAATTTTAATAATCTATCAACTAGCCTATTATATACTTTGGAAAGTAAAAGAATACTATATCCTAATATCTTGCTTATAAGAAATTTACAAAATAAATATTGAAGGTTCATTTGATATTATTTTTTATTAGTTGTAGAGAATTTATTAAGTGCAATTTTTGAGAGTACATTGGAGTGATAAGGTGTAATCTGTTAGTTCATTAAAAGTAGAATTTGTTAGATTCATTTACAATATTATTATTCTAAAAAAAAATTAGTTTTGTTCTTTGAAATAAAGGCTACAAAATCTAGTTTGGATCAAGTTTCTAAAGACAATATTAAAGAATATAAACCTACAACTTATAGTTGCCAATAGAAGCCACCAAAATTGGTTAGTACAAGCAAAGAAAAACTAACCAAAAATAATCTTCAAAGATTGAGACTTGGTGAGTCTCAAATCCGAAGTGCTTAGGGTTAGTGCAACTAAAATAAAGAATTTGTTATACAACATTTACAAGGATTGGATTCATCATAAATCATACAATAAAATGGGTAAGGAGTCTAACAAAAGAGACATCCTTAAAACCCTCATTTTGCACTCATTAACTTGCTACAAAAATAAGAATTTCAGAATTGCAAAAGAGTGCAAGAAAAGGTGCAATAAAAATGTTCTATATATATGTAAAATTTTATGGTATTGCACTTCTAAAATACATCAAATGCAGGTAAAGGAGTATATTTAAAGGTGCCACAATAGACACAATAGGTATAGGGAAAAATATAGCCAAAGGAAGAGACAAAGGATTGAATATTCTCCAGCATCGAAAGGGTGTTATCTATAATACCAGACCTGTAGAAAAAGGAAGATCTTACATAAATGACAAAAAGCCTACCAAGGCTATCTATGTAAGCCAAAGTAAATCTATCACAAATTTTTACGTAAACCATATCAAGAAGAGAACACTATCTACATAAAAAATGATAGAGCACATCTAACATTCATAGGGAGCATAGTGAAGGTATAAACATATAGAAGGAAATTGGATGCTACATTGGGAATATCATCAACAAAGGGTAGAAATAAATCTACCTCATCCTTGTCCAAAGCTCCAAGGCAGATCATGAATTACCTATAGAAGAAAATACATTGCTTGCTATTCAAGAAATCAAAGTAAGCTAAGGAGGAAGATATTCGAAGGAGTTATAATATCCTTCTTGGATGTCACGTAGAAAATCCCATGCAAAAGGATTGAGTGCCACTTGGCATATTATTCCCTCATGGCTATAATATCTCTAACACTCAAGATATGAACATTGAGAGCACTCAAAGCAATGTGAATACGTTACAAAGGAGTAACGATTGGTGCAACATCGTTACAAGAAGAGGTGGCAATGCTCCAAAGAAATGCAAGTATCACTTGTCCATTAATGATTGTCCTTATATGCAGCATAGTGAGAGTAAAGTGCAGTATAGTCAATCCATTTCTAAGTACAATGTGGAATAAGGAGATCATACGAGCATTTAAGACTCCATTAACTAAGTTCACATCTACTCTCCAAGAATCGAAGAGGAAGATCTACAAGCATTCCACACTTGGTCATTCAGACTCATCAAGTTAAGCACAATAGAAAGGGTAGGTAAAGGGCTATCATATTTCAATAAAAACTAGTATGATTCAAGTGTAAATTCAAGGGGCTAAGGTAAGAAAAATATCTCATTAATATTACTTTCAAACAAAGGAGATACAAGGTTATATTTTTTAGGATTATTTTTAAGGTTGAGAAAGCAAAAAGACATAGGAAATAACTTACCAAAAATAAAAACACTATTTGTAAACTAATTTAGGAGATATAAGGCCTTCTACTTATGTTGAATCATTTAATACTTTGCAAATATTATTATCTTTTCTAATTTTCCAAAGTTAGGATTCATAATAACTGCTACTACAAATTAATTTATTGGAAATTAGAAAAATTGAAATAAAATCTCAAAGGGCCATTATAAGAGGTTTATCAAAAACTTATAAAGGTTGGAAATTATAATATTTACTTGTCTCAAATATTCTCAAATATAGACAAAATATCCAGTGTTAAAACCTCTTGAAATATCTAAAAAGTTCTTAGTTCAATAGGAGCAATAAGGAAAATAGAAGTTGATTTTAACATTAATAAAAAATTACAACATAAAAAATTAAACTATATTTTACAAAATCACTTTATATCTTATCCAAAAAAAAACTAGGGAGTCATAAGGCATTCTATATAGCCTAAGAATTGATATTAGGTAATTCAAATGGCTTCAAAAAAATTCTTCTTAGCAGAATCTCAGCTACTTAAGGGTCCTAATTATTTCTCCTAGAAGAATAAAGTGAAAGCTATTTTGGTATATGAAAAAATTGGGATATTGTCAAAGGGAAAACACAAATACCTACTACAAATGATATTGAGATCCTAAAGTTTGTATAAAATGATTCAAAGCCCCTAATGATAATAAAATTTGTTATCAATGATGAGATACAATCCTATATCAGTTGAGAAAAATCATCCTCAGATGCATGGTCAGGCCTAGAGAAAATATTTGAGGAAAAGAATAAGGCAAATATTCTCCATCTTCAAAGTTAACTTCATTCATAAAAAATTAATAATGGAGAAAGCATAGAACTATTCCCAAGAAAGGTAGCAAATATTAAAGGGAAATTATTTACCTTAGGAGAAACAATTAAGGATGAAATTCTTACTCAAGTAACCATGAGAGAACTTCTAGACATCTACAAACATTTGGTAACATCTTTACAAGTTCTAAGTGAAGATACTTTTTTTGATGACTTAATAAATATTCTACATGAATATGAAGTGGAAAATATAGTTAAATATTAGATATATAACACTGCATTTATATCTAAAGATAACAACAGGTGCACTTATACCCCAATGATATCCAAGGAAGAGCTTCGTTGTGGGAGTATCTGGGTAAACTGGGTGATGCTTTCCATGACATCTCGTGGGTGATGGCTGGCGATTTCAACATGCCATTATACCCCATCGGAAAAAAAGGGTGGCTCTGGGCTCCCAACCAGAAGTATGGAAGACTTCAATGACTTCGTTAACTTGAACCAACTGATGGATGTGAGACTAAGAGGAGCCAAGTATACTTGGAGCAACAGGCACGCAGGAATCCAACTTATCCAGGAAAGACTTGACAGGTTTTTCTTATCGAAGGAGGCAATTGCTGGGTTTGGAGACTCGACTTTGCAAACTCTTCCCAAAATTTCATCTAATAACAATCCCATCCTTTGGGAGGTTCCAAAGTCAAACTCCTTCAAAAAACATTTTTGATTCCAGTCGATGTGGATCAAGCACCCGGAGTTAAAAGAAAATATTTCCAGATGGTGGCGGCAACCTTTCTAGGGAAGTTCAGGTTTCAAACTTGCTCAAAAGCTAAAATTAGTAAAGGATAATCTTAGAACATGGAATAAGGAGGTTTTTGGGAATCTGTTTGAGAACAAGAAACATGTGGGATAAAGGCTGCAAATCATTGACAACTCCATACAAAATGGTTTAGGTGATGAAGCTACTAGGAAGGAGGAGCAAGCCAAGCTATCAGAATATCACAATATTCTGGCTTGTGAAGAGGTATAATGGAGACAAAAATCAAGGGATTTATGGCTAAATGATGGTGACTTGAACTCAAAGTTTTTTCATGTCACAACATTGAGGAACAAAAGTAATAACAAGATCAGAGAGTTGACCAAAGCTGATGGATCCAAAACCTAGGATCTGATTGAGATCAGAGAGGAAGCAATTTCTTATTTTAGCTCCCTTCTCAGAGATGAATCCCATTGTATAGAGGAAGCTAAGGACACTCTCCTCTAGTTCATTCCTTGCATGTTTGATGAGGCCATGAATGGCAAGCTTATTGCTCCACTCATCGATGAAGAAATCAGAAAGGCATTGTTTAGTATGGAACCTGAGAAGGCCCCTGGCCCTGATGGGTTCCCTCCTCGATTATTTCAAGTTTTTTGGGATATTGTGATAGAGGATGTCATTTCTTCTATCCAAGAGTTTCAGGCTTCAAAACATATTTCGAGAGGGTTCAAGTCCACCTTTATTGCCCTAATTTTGAAGGGCCCATCTCCGGAGACAATGGCAGATTTTAGATTGGTTAGCTTATGTAACGTATCCTACAAGATCTTAACCAAATCCATAGCTAACAGAATGAAAGAAATATTTCCCTCATTATTGACCCTGGTCAGGGAAGTTCTGTTCAGGGGAGATCAATTCTAGATGGTGCTATCACTGTCCATGAAGCTCTACACTCTGCAAGGCAAACCAACAAGGAGGTCTTTGCTTTAAAGCTTGATATGAATAAAGCTTTTGACCGTATTAACTGGGAGTTCTTGATGGTTGTTATTCTGAAGTTTGGATTTCATCCTCAATGGGTCAGGCTGATAAAAGAATGTATATCCGAACCTTGGTTCTCATTTTTGGTCAATGGCACGACAGTTGGGTATTTCCAGAGTCATAGGGGGATTAGACAAGGAGATCCGATTAGCCCAATGCTATTCATTTTAGTAGCAGAAGCATTAGGTAGAACCATAAAAGCTGCTTGTATTGCTGGATTAATCTTTAGGATTAAAGCCACTTCTCTCACCAACCCAGTTTCTCACCAACAATTTGTTGATGACACTTTGTTGTTGACTCACTCGTCAATGGTTGAAGCTAGAAGAATTAAGCACATACTCCAACTCTACGAGGATGCGGTGGGCCAGAAGGTAAATTTCAACAAGATTAATCTTTACTTCCTCAACACCCCAATCCAAAGACAAGCCAGAATAGCTATGATTTTGGGATGTTCGATAGCAACTTTTCCTACATCTTATTTAGGCCTTCCCCTTTTCTATGGTTCTTCGAGAGAGTCGATGTGGGATAGAGTGGTTGAAAGAATTCAAAAGAAACTGGTTGGTTAGAAAGGTCATATCTTATCTCAGGTCGAGAAGCTTACTCTCACTAAGGCATCCTTATAGAGCATCCCAATTTATTTTCTTTCTGTGTTTAAGGCCCCAACCAGAGTTTACCAAAAAATTGAACTCCAAAAGAATTTTCTCTGGTCTGGGTCAGAGGAAAAAAAGAGGTTCCACCTTGTGGGTTGGGGCAAGGTTTGTAGGCCGAAAGAAAATGGGGGGCTAGGACTAAGAAGAGTTGCTCACCTAAACACTGTCTTGCTTACCAAACAAGCTTGGCACCTTATCAACAATGAGGAGAATGAGTGGACTGCCATAATTAAAAGAAAATATCTTCAAGATACCAATTCCCTAAATGATTCAATGCACGGTGGAGGGTCGGCATTCTGGAAAGCAATCTTAACAAGTAGAGAGGTCTTAAAGAAATGCCTAATATGGGTTCTTGGTAACGGGGTGAAGATCAAGTTATGGGATGACAGGTGGGCCAATGATGAAGCTTTATCTTAGTTTCCTACCCTGGCAAGGATCAAAAGAATAAAAAAGGACCTCTTTGGAAGGAAAGTGGCTGATTTCATAAGACAGGACAAAGGTAGGCTTATTTGGAAATAGATAAGGATTCAAGGCTTTGAAGCTGAATCAGAAGAACTCCAAAGCATCCTGCATCAACAATTAATTTCCATGAATCCTAAGCAGGCTCGTGTAATATGGGCAGCTACTAAAAGTGGGCAGTTCTCAGTCAAATCTGCTTATACGCTAATGTTAGATACCGATGACCCCACACTCTAGTCTCAGTTGGTGTGGGTCAAAAACCTTATTCCTAAAGTTGCTAGGTTCTCATGGTTGGTGATCCAAGGCAGGATTCTGACGATTGACAACTTATTAAGGAAAGGTATGATAATTGCTAACCGATGTTATTTGTGCAAGGGTAATTGGGAGTCCACCCACCATATTTTCCTTGAATGTTCGGTCTCTCTGAGTGTCCTCAATGGGTTATTTCAAGCATTTAGAATTTGCTGGGTTAGACCAGCTACCATATTTGACCTCTTCCACCAATTGCAAAATCCCTTTGTTAGCCTTAGGATGAGGTTCTTTTGGAATATTTGTCTCCATCATTTTCTTTGGCAGGTGTGGCTAGAAAGAAACCTTAGAGCTTTCCATGAGTCGATCCATGATGTCACCTCCATTACAAATAATATTCTTACCTTCACCCATGAAAATGTCAACCTTATACCTTATGAGGATCAAAATCCTTTCCCCTGGGAGATGCAGATTGCTCAATCCTTAAATATTACTCTAGGTGAGAAACCTGTGATCAAGGTCAATCCCAGATTAGATGTCAAGTGGAAACCGCCCTCGGTTGATTGGTTCAAGCTCAAATTCGATGGGGCCTCTAAAGGTAACCCTGGAAATGCAGGGGCTGGAGGAGCAGTGAGAGATCATCAAGGTAATCTGGTGATGGCCTTCTCTGAACAGTTGGGAACTAGGACTAACAATAAGGTGAAAGCAAGAGCATTATGGAGGGGTTTTTAGTTGGCCCAGGAAATTGAAGGTAAACTAATTATCGAAGGATATTCGATGCAGGCCTTCTCAACAATGGGAAAAATCCTCCATGGTGGATTAAGACTGTCATCGAAGAGGCTAGGATCATTTACCATGCCAGGAACGATAGGCAGGCCCAGCACATTTTTAGGGAAGCAAATAAAACTGTTGATATATTTGCCAATTTAGGGGTGGAAACCGTTGGGTTGGTCACTTGGGAACATGGAGTCCCAAGTGAAGTGGATCAAATAATTCAAAATGATCACCAATGATGGTGAAGTTGTGGGTATCGGAAAAAGGGAGAGCAGTTTCAATGTGGTTTTGTCAGGATTTCTTCGGTCCTTATTGTGATAGCTTTAGCTTTCTTTGCAATAGGGGAAGGATCCAGGTGGCTTGGTGGCTTCATGTTATGGGGACATGTTCAAGTTTTAGGAAAAGCAATTTTCATCAAGAAAGGAAAAGTGGAGTGATTTCACGACAAGTTGAGCAAGAAAGGAAAAGTTTCGCAATATCACGACCTGCCGAATGAGAAGGAAAAAAGGTCGCGATATCGTGACATGTTGAGAAAGAAAGGAAGAGTGTCACGATTTTGTGACATGTAGAGCAAGAAAGGAAAAGTGTAGCTATTTCGTGACATGTCACGTTGTCGCGATTAAAAGAGAAGAGAAAAATCAAGAGGGAAAAAGTGTCCCGATATCGCAACAGGAATGAAAGAGTGCCGCGTTGTCGATCCAGTTGAGCAAGAAGGAAAAAGTGACACTTTTTGGCGATGTGTTGAGCATGAAGGAAGAAGTGTCACGATATCGCGACATGTTGCATTTTCACGACCAAAAAAGAAGAGAAAGAGCAAGTGGGAAAATGTGTCACGATTTCGTGACATGTCGTGTTTTCGTGACTAAAAGAGAAGAGGAAGAGCAAGAAAGAAAAAGTGTCACGATATCGCGACATGTCGCGGTGTCATGATCAAAAGAGAAGAGAAAAAGCAAAAAGGAAAAAGTATCACGATATCGCGACATGATGAGCAAGAATGAAAGAGTGTCATGATATCGCGACATATTGAGAAAGAAGGAAAATATATCG
The DNA here is from genome assembly GCA_028583015.1 of Wollemia nobilis. Taxonomy (NCBI): domain Eukaryota; kingdom Viridiplantae; phylum Streptophyta; class Pinopsida; order Araucariales; family Araucariaceae; genus Wollemia; species Wollemia nobilis. Next base: position 619,441 of record JAQPPZ010002041.1, on the reverse strand, counting down.
CTTTTTGGTGATATGTTGAGCTTGAAGGAAGAAGTGTCGTGATATCATGACATGTCGCATTTTCGTGACCAAAAAGAAGAGAAAGAGCAAGTGGGAAAAAGTGTCACGATATCGCGACATGTCTTGGTTTCGTGACTAAAAGAGAAGAGAAAAAGCAAGAAAGAAAAAGTGTCGTGATTTCATGACATGTCGTATTTTCGCGACCAAAAGAGAAGAATAAGAGCAAGAAGGAAAAGTGGCACGATATCACGACACATCACATTTTCGTGACCAAAAAATAAGTGATAGAGAAGGAAGGAAAAAGTGTCGCGATATCGCGACATGTTAGAAAAAGTGTCAAGATATCACGACATGTTAGAAAAAGTGTCACGATTTTGCGACATGGAAAAAGTTTCGCGATTTCGTGACATGTCACATTTTTGCGACCAAAATAAAAGAGAAAGAGAAATAAAGGAAAAGTGTCACAATATCATGACACGTTAAAAGAAAGAGTGTCGCAATTTCGCGACATGGTGAGCAAGAAGGATTTGGTGTCGCTGTCCGGTGATATGTTGACCTTGAATAAAAAAGGGTCACGATTTCGCGACATGTCAAATTTTTGCATCCAAAAAAGAAGAGAAAGAGCAAGAAGGAAAAAGTGTCGCGATATTGCGACATGTTATTTTATCGTGACCAAAAGATAAGAGATAGAGCAAGATGGAAAAAGTGTCACGATTTCATGACATGTCATATTTTTACAACCAAAAGAGAAGAGAAAGAGCGAGAAGGAAAAGTGTCGCGATATCGCTACATGTCGCATTTTCGTGACCAAAAGAGAAGAGAAAGATGAGGAAAGAAAAAGTTTCATGATTTTGTGACATTTTTAGATTGAAAGAAAGGGTGTAGCGATATCGCGACATGTCGCTTTTTCACGACCAAATGTGAAGAGAACAAGCAAGATGGAAATGTGTCACGATATCGCGACATGTCAAATTTTTGTGACCAAAAGAGAAGAGATAGAGCGAGAAGGAATAGTTTCATGATTTTGTGACATGTCACTTTTTCACGAACAAAAGAGAAAAGAAACAGGAGGAAGGAAAAGTGTCACGATTTCGTGACATGTTGCTGTTTCGCGACCAAAAGTGAAAAGAACAAGCAAGAGGGAAAAAGTGTCGTGATTTTGTGACATGTTGTTTTTTCGTGACCAAAATAAAAGAGAAAGAGCGGGAAGGAAAAGTGTCACGATATCGCGACATGTCGCATTTTTGTGACCAAAAGAGAAAAGAAAGAGGAGAAAGGAAAAGTGTCGCGATATCGCAACATTTCACAATTTCGTGACCTAAAGAGAAGAGAAAGTGTTAGGAGGCAAAATTGTCGACTGTCTGTGTTTTAAGGTGTGTGTAATCCTTTGTATGCTTGCTGCTCTTTATTGGCTGTGTGGCCCTAGTAGGGGGCTAAGAAAAAACTGTGTGGCTCTTTTCTGTTCTGCTTAAGCTTTGTGCTTATTTTGTAATAGGTTTTGGGTCAACCTGTAAAACCTGGTAGTAATGAATTTGTACCTTATTTACCAAAAAAAAAAAATCTAAAGATAACACACATGGAAACATTACCTCTTCATCAAAAGTAGAAATACCATGGTACAACAGGTATTGTCATATATGCAAGAGAAAAGGCCATAATACTAGCTACTGCATGTTCAACCCCTAGAATAAGAATCAAGGAAATTAGGTGAACAATGGGAGACACTTTCAACCACAAAAATTTTAAAATCCTTGTCAATAACAATCTTAGTGTCCATCCAATTATCCCTAATTGGAGTATCGAAAAATAAATAAAAAAGGACATCTATCTCAGAGGATAGAAGAAATTGAAGAACTGGAAGAACCTACTGATGATTATGATATCAAATCTCTTTGAAAAATAATGACAAATTTTGAAGACACTAACATCTTGATGGTACATGTTACAATAATAAGAAAATAATCATAATTCTATATCAAATAAGAAGATCCAATTCAAAGCCATCAGATGGAAGAAGATCCACATTGAAGACTAAATTCTTCAATACCCAAATATTGTAATACAAGGGGTGTTAGAAATAGATTATATTACATTATTTGGGTCATGTAAATGTACCTTACTTGGTACATACTTAGGACATTAGTTTACTTTAGGGGGAAGTTATCAAGTTACTTCATGCAATGTAATAAATGCATAAGTGTCAATGTGCAAGCTATAATGTGCAAGGTGTCCACTTGTACAACTAGATAGAGTGTTGGCCAAGGAACTTATCTTCCTATATAATGGCCATAAATATATAATTCATAGCATCATAGTTAGTGTGCGGTAGATGAGAAGTAGGGTAGTGTGTATGTGAGCTATAAGCTTAGATCTCATTCATGGAGCATTTTCTTATTATAGAGTGTCCATTTACTCCATAGCGACTATTATAATATTTTTGACATTTCTATTTATAGCATATTTTTGTCATCTCACAAATCTATTTTATTTCTTTCTACATCTTGTGATTGGTATCTCCCATTGTAGGTGGTTTCAAAAGCTAACAGTTTAAGTTAAAAAAATATCTATCAAATGTTTATGCTATATGATTTTACCAATGATTCCAATCATATGTATTGATCAATCAAGTAATAAGTATATCAATGTAGATACTCTTTCGAGGACATAAATGTAAAAATAATAAGTGTCTTGATGCAATGTTGTTGGTAATATAAATCATTATAGAGGAATATGTAGACATCTAGTGATACATAGACAAAGTGAATTTTCTAGATGGTGCAATGCCAAGAATGAAGAGGATGATTGCTTAGGCTAGTCAAACCTATTTAATAATTTAGGAGTTTTATATTAAGTATGGAATTATGGGAAGTATCAACGAGTAGTTGAACAAGAGTACATAAATTAGTTCACAATGGTTGAGAAAGTGGATTTCATTATGGTTTCTAAGTTAGTGCAAAAGAAAATATAGAATAAGGTTGAGCTAATGTCTCACTTACCCAAGAATTATAATCCAAGTATAGATTTGGTGATTTCCAATTTGAAACTTAGGAATGATTATTTTGAGATTACCTAGATCTAAATTATTAAATTATTACATATTAATATGCATTTAAGTGCTTTTAACCCACTATAATAACCATCATGTTTAAATTGTACTTGAACTATGAAAGGGTGTGCCCATCTAGTGATGAAGGCTATTATCAAATTCAAAGCTAATAATTATAATTATTATTTATGAATTTGGTATCCTCATAGAATATCTACTATTTCATTTCAAATTATGTTGTTTTTTATTTGTTATTTATTCTAAAAAATACTATGTTAAGGCTTTTATACCATGTTTGATCAAGGAAGCATTTTTCCTTAAAAAATAGCTATATATATTAAATTGAGAGCCCTACAGAATGTATTGTCAATGGACACGTAAATTGAGTTTAATCATTCACCAATAGTAGAAATATAATTTGAGTTAAGAAGTTATAGACAAAGAAAAAATACTAAGTCTTGAATATGAATTAGTGTTATGAATAAGATTCTAGTGTTTACTATAAAATTATTTGTTTTTAGTAGAAATCAAACTGATACTGTTATACTGTATCTATTGATTTATAATTTACCAAGGTTGTTTGATATTTTCATTTGTTTTGTTACTAGTTGAATATAGTAGATTTATTCCATTTAATATATTTATAATATAGATTATTGATATGTGTGTGACTAATTGATATTAGTAAAATATATGAAACTATGTTTGAAGACCCATAATATGACTATGAGAGAAATTACATATCCAAACAAACTATCATTTTACTTATATGGGAAAGTCAAGAAACATACTCAGTCAAAGAAAGAAAAAATGAAGATATAAAATAAGATAAGAATAATCTTTTAGAGAATAAATAAGGGTGAAGGAAAGAAGGTAGTAATACTAAGGATAAGAAGGATGGAGAGGGAAAAAAAATGGATGGGATAATAAGAATGGTAATCAATTATTATGGATGCTAAAGAAACTAAGAGTGAAGGAAAGAAAAATGAATCATTTGATCCTAAATATGACATAGTATATTCATCCCCTTGAATGTTCAAGTCATGAAATTCAAATGTCTAGAATATCATGTAATTGATACTTTATGTGTATCTAATATGTTGTGTCCAACTCTAAATCCATGGAACAATAAAAGACTTATATAATTTTAAGATAATAAATGCTTGATGAACTAGATCAAGATTAAAGAATAAATTGAATGGGGAAAATTTATGTGCATAAGAATCTAATCAATGCTATAGTTGTAGAGTAGTAGTTATATTTTATGGTTCAGTTTAAGTCATCCCATAATAGTTATAAATAGACAAGTTAATAAGCATGACACACTATTAGTGCTTAGAAATTTTTCATATACTAGTAGCCTCATGGGATGGTTTATTTTGTTTAAATCAAGGTAGTGATCCATACTATACATTTCATAAGATAACTAGAATGATCAACATACTATGAATAAATATGAATTTGAAAATTTCCATTTAGGTTCAATTTCTTTCTTGGAATTTTCCTTTAGTTATATTTGTGGGTTTTAATATTTTTTTTTTACTTCTTAATTTTACCATGGTTGTGAATGCCACATAGTCTAGATAGTTGTAGTGTAGTACATTGTAATAAAATAAATTCTAAAATACAACAATAGAAATAACAATTCAATAATGTACAAAGGAACCATCCACTAAAACAATAACTCATATTAAATAACAAAATATCAATAATGCATGTAAAAAATTTCTAAATTAAAATTCTATACAAATCCTACCCAATTATGGAAGGCAAAGTCTCATAACCATTTTGAGAGGGTAAATTTTTAAATGTACATGAAAGGTGAATTAAAATTCAAGTATAAAATATGATATTATCTACAATACAAATTGATTTATAAAACTAAAATAATTATAATACTAACCCTAAGTCTAAAGGGCTAATTAATATAATCCTATCACCTTAATGAATAATAATAAAGATATATGACTTGGTTATATTTGTCATGACCCAAATTTCATTTTTTTAACCCAGGGTTATAGAATCTAGGATCTAGAACAACTACTCATGTCACATCAACAGATTTCCATCTAGATATTCTTCCGAGGAACACCCATCCTTACACCTTACATAAATCCAGTTATGTAAGAGTACTAGATGTTTTATTTAATGGATAAAAACTATCCATATTATGGATCCAATGAGCTAGCATTGACCTCCCATTCATTCTTTTGAAAGGTCCACACCAATTCTACACTCCACATAAGTCCTTCTATGCAGGTGGTACATACGTGTGAGAATTGACTATCCATATCATACATTTATGGATCCTTTTGCTATACTTGGGAGAATTCTAGCGTTCATACGCCTTTGGATGGTTTACCTTGGAAATGTTGTGCCTTTGAGGTACCTTCAAATATGCTCTCTTTCCTACATAAAATGAATTAGAGAAGTGCAATACAATGTAACAATATTTGTAAATAAGATGCCTTTATTGTACCCTTTCTTGCACTACTTTTTGTAGGTATGATGTTTTGGATTTGTGGCAGATTTTTAAATACAATGTAAGGGTTTTGAGGATGTCTCTTTAATTAGACACATTTCTCTTTTTTACTTGGATACTTTGATGACAAATGCAAGCTTAGATAGAAGCTCCTTATTTGATGCAATTTTTTATACTTTTATCCTTGCAACTAACCCTGTAATGCTTTGGATTTGAGACTCACCAAGTCTCTTTTTGAAGCTTCATTTTTCTGATTTTGGTTAGTTGTATCCTTATCCATATTTTTGAGGATTCTAACCTATTTAGGTGGCTTCCCTTGGCCACTATATGTTGCATATTTTTGTGCACTAGCTGTGTTTTTAGACACTTCAAAATTTTTTGATTGTGTGCCCTTTTAAAGAATCATAAAAACTAATATTTTGAGAGTAATAAAGTAGTGCAAATAAGCTTAACAATATTTTTATTTTTATGCACTAACAATCACACCTTATCACTCGAATCAATTCTCAAAATAAATGCACTTAATAAATTTACTACAACTAGTCAAGAATAATCTAAAATGAATCTTCAAGAGTTATTCTACAATTTCATTACAAACAAAGTTGTAGGGGCTAGTCTTCTTTTGTTTTCCAAAGTAGATGGTAGGTAGTCTATAGATAGTTGTAACTCTGAAATATAATCAAATCCTAATGTGCAAATGAACCTTAAAATGAAATTTTCTCTTTTTACACTTTCGAATACTGTAATCCAAATTTTCTTCTTGCAACATTAATCTAAATAATGTACTTTAACAAATATGATAAGTAATCCAATTAATGAATCTAATTGCACCAATAGTTGCTTAATTTTTTCTGAAATATTATATAGAGGATGTAGCTTTTGTATATGATGTATATCTTGGTGTCTAAGATCACCAAGTTATTTCCCTGAGTAAGATATTGCAGTTCTTTGTAGGTTGTCCTAAACAACTCCTTCACCAAAATATGATCTCAAACTTTCTTTCACGATCCTAGGATTCTATGGCTTGTTCACATCTTGTAGTATCCTAATTTTTGTTGTAGATTTTTAGAAGTCTTTATCTCAACAAATAATACTTGTTCTGAGAGGCACTCTTCAAATCTCTTGGATTTGGAAGGCTTCTCCTGTCTTCAAGTCTTCTTGTCAAATCCTGACATCAAGTAGGATCTTTTTCTCAATATTCTGAATTTCTTGAGGTCTTCTAAAATTTAGCACTCCTTTCCAAAATATTCTTTTGGTCTTGTGTTTGGATGGCGACAATTATCCCAAATATTGTCAAGATTTTTCATGTCTTTATTTCTTCTGAGATTTGGCACTCCTTACCAAATTCTTCTTCTTCAATGAGTTCTCCTTTGATGATTTCTTCAGTAAGGCTATCCAATCCTTTTATTAGATTCTCATTGAGACCTCACCAAGGTCTTGTTAGAGTTAAAGTGCACTATGCCTTCAGTTTGACACTTGTCAGTTTCATTGACAAGTGTCATGTTCATCATATAGGCCTTCTGCCTATATATGTAACACATTTTTATCAATAATATAATCCCTTAAGTTTTTCCCTCCCAACATTTGGTATTAGAGCAGGCTTTCCCTGCCCTGTGAAAACCCTTGAGGGGGGATTTCCCTCATGGAAATCCTCCCTCCCCCTCTTTTTTCATTCATTTTTCTTTTTTTGGAAAAAATTAAGGGATTAATTATTCATAAAAATGTGTTACATAAATAGGCAGAAGGCCTATATGATAAACATGACACTTGTCAATGAAACTGACAAGTGTCAAACTGAAGGCATAGTGCACTTTAACTCTAACAGGTCTTTGATCTTGCAACTTCTTGTAGTCTTCCTTGAGACCTTTTCTTCAACCTTATGCTCCTAGAAGTGTTGGTGGTGATATTTTCTTATGGGTCTCTGATTTTGCTACTTTTGGATTCAAGTAGGAATCTCCTAGTCCTTCTTCTTCCAAAAATAGAATTTATTCAATGAGATATTCTCTTGATATATTTTACTTTAGGTGTTGGATTGATTCTAAAGAAGATACTCTTCCTAACTTTCTTGTAGGAAGTTTTCCAACTCACTGAATCTCCTTTCCCTGCAACAATGTATTAGTACTGAAATCTCAATCTACTTCTAAATTAGATACTCTCTTCTGGAGTCTTCTTTAGGATCAAGGATTTTGTGGTATTTTTTCAGTATCAAGGCTTTTGTGGTATTTTATTCAGTATCAAGGCTTCTGTGGTCTTTTCTTCAATATCAAGGCTTCTGTGGCCTTTTCTTCAATATCAAGGCTTATGTGGCATTTTCTTCTAGATCAAGGCTTCCATGTATTTTTCTTCTAGGACAAGGTTTCTGTGGATTTTTCTTTTGGATCAAGGATTCTATAGCATTTTCTTCTTGTGTGAAGTTCTCAATCTAGCAATGGAGATATCCAGTCTCCTAAATTCACCATGACTCTTATCTAGAAGTCTTATTTTACAATATTCTATTCTTGCACAATGAACTAATCTATGCACTATGAATGTACACTGACCTTCGCACAATGAATTCGAAATCTCCTAGATTTCTATTGTAGGACTCCCAATCATTTAAGAGTTAATTTTATACAAAAAATAAACTTTGGGCAATAGTTAAAAAAATCTTGATATTCTGAATGATCTTCACTAGATGACTTATCAATCTAGTGGATTGAATGTTGAGTCCTAGTCTTCATGAGTTTTTCCTATAACTTTATGGAAATACTCTAGCAAAATATAATCTTAGTATTTTTTGAACTAAGAATTCTTTCAGTTCTCACTTGTGGATCTCCCTAATTCTACCACCTAGACTCTTATGAGATTTTTTGATAGTGGCTAGTCTAGAAGTGCATTAGGTTGACAAAAAAATCAAGATCAATGATAATAGTTGTTTTTCTATTGATCTACTATGGCTATATCTATTGTGGCTCTGATACCACTGTTAGTTTTTGATACATTGTACAATGGGAGATAGTAATCATAATATGTAGAATAATATGAAAGAAAATAAATCTACAAGATGACTAAAATATGCTATAAATAGAAATTATGGAAATAAATACAATGTAGCTATGGAGGAAATGGACACTCCATTAATAAAGCTACTGGGCTACATTATACCGATCACCAATATATGATGGTCTACACAACACTATGCTACTACCTATGAATACACTCTGAGCTTCTATATTATACTTGTTACAATGAGGCCCTTTTTATATAGGAAGATAGGTTCCTTGGCCAACACTCTACCTAGCTATGCAAGGGATACCTTACACATATATATCTTGCACATTTAACACTTGTGCATTTATTAATTTGCATGAATTAACTAGGTAATTTTCCCTAAAGTAATATAATGTCATAATTATGTACCTAGGAAGGTACATTTAGATGATCATAATGATATAATATAATATATTTCTAATATTAACTACATTATAAAGTTAATAAATAACAAGACTTTAATGCTAGGTTTTCCCTTTGGGGTTTCTCCCAAGGTAATCACTGTGTTGTGACTTTTGTGGAGATTTTAATTTATAATGGAATTATGGTTTAATTTTAAATGGTTATGGAATGGTTCTTTAATTATGGTATTAATTCTTATGAAATTATTGTTTATTATGATGTAGCACTTTGATATTACATGTGGACTAGTTATATTATATATATTAAAAGATAATTCATTATTTTGTATGTGTGGGGATTAATAATAAAGAAATTCCTCTTGGGGAATTTAAATAATATTGACCAACATTTACATGGAATTGCTTATGTCATGTTGGTAAATGGTTAATTATATAGATTAGTTGAATACTGCTCCAAAATATCATTAAATACCTTGATGGGTGTAGTTAAGAAATGTCTGATTTGAACGAGGAGTTATTTTAATTCTAGCATAAAAAGATAAACCTAAAGAGTAATAAGACCTATTAAAAATTATTAAAAGAATGGTTAGCTATGATGTTGATTCTAAAAAATAAAGGAATTGGAAATGAGGCTTTATGGTATATCTAGCTCAAAAGGGTATGAGATGGATAGCTAATTCCCACATGCATATACCACCCACATATAAGGACTTATATGGAATGTAGAATTGGCATGAACCTTTAAAAATAGTGAAACAGAGGTCAGTGCTAGCTCATTGGATCCATAATATGGACAATTTTGACTCATTAAATAAAACACCTAGTGCTCTTACATAACTAGATTTATTTAAGGTGTAAGGATGGGTATACCTCAAAAGAAGATCTAGGTAGGAAAATTTTGATTTGACATGAGTAGTTGTTCCAGATCCTAGATTCTAGAACCCTTGGTAAAAGAAAAATAATGGGAAATTTGGATCATGAGAATGTTGAAGTAATTACATGGCTCCCCTAGAATTATTTTTTGATAAAGTTAAAAATTACTATAAAATGATCTCGATCTTCCATGTCACATCTTCTTCTATATTATCCTACCACTTGATAAGAAATTTATAAATCGTGTAAGACAACAAATTGTGGACATGGGACTGTACTGTAGATTTTTATTAGAGAGTGATTCACCCTTCTTCATAAAGTATGGGGCCATAACCTTTAGTGTAATTAGGAATGCATATTTTGTATAATAACATTTTTAAGTTAAGAAATATGAAAATCAAGGTGGATTCAAGAAGTTGGTAAAAATGCCAACTTATATACCACTTTATAAATACAACAAAACACATTGTATGGGGTCATAAATTTGAGGAATCATAGTTTGAATAGATATGGTATTAAAGGATAATTTATTATAAGGATGGAGTCACAAAAAAAAACATATTACCACTACAAATGAGTGCTTAGAACAATGTATATATTACTCCTAGTTCATGTAGTCTTGGGCCTAGGATAAATTAGCTTTAACGATATCGATCACAAGTTATTATTGTAACAATTCATCTACCTAGGCTACCTTGGTGGATCCAAGAACATAGTATTTCAGCGATTGATATTTTTAGCCATACAATGCCTCAAATGGGGATATCTTAAGGGGGAAATTATAGTAAGTGTTATACCACCATTCAACTAGGGAAGCTAGTGAATTCAATGGTACTATTTATCATGGGAAAATAGGAAAGGTAAGTCCCCAAATATATATTTTTTATTTGTCAAAACTAATTTATAGTGGAAAACACCCCTTTTGAGGTGCCACTTTCAACAGGTTGGGCATAGGAGGAATGGAGCCTTGTCGGCCTCTACCAGCACATAGGACATTCCTAACTATACCATATATTTGCAGGATGGAAACAAGGGGAATGGAACCTGGGTTTGCCTCTACCAGCACCCAAGGCATTTACCACTGCACCACAACAAGCAGATGGTAAGTCCCCAAATATTTTTTTATAATATTTTCTTGGGTATTTAACTAAGGGTGATAATGAGAGGATATATTTAACTAAGTTCCACTAAGAGTGAACAATTTCTTCCAAACGATGATGCAAAAACAAGGTTATGATTGTTGAAAATAGATTTAGGTATGCCATGCAATTTGAAAACATAATAAAGAAATACCTAATAAATATTACTCATTATTAAGGGATGCTATAGTGAATAAAAAAGAGCATACATCAAAATTCAATTCTCCATCACAAAGATTACTATTTTGACCTCATATTTGGAAAGATCCTCAATGAATTCCATGAAAATATGCTCCCATTGACAATTAGGAATAGGTAAAGGTTGCAAAAAACTATGATAACAATAATTTCCTATTTGTTTTGATAACATATATCACATTTAACCATAATTTATTGACACCTAATTTTAATCCTTTTCATGACAAGGATTGCTTTATCAATTGATACATTTTTTAAATTGATAATGTTTAGCCAAATCAAATGCGTACAAGTCATATAGAATGCCAATATTTATGGTTGAATATGGAGGAATATAAATGTAATCCTTCTTTTAGGGAACCTAATAAGCATATGAGAACAACAAAGACAATGAAGATCTAGAATCCACACCATAAATAATTTGTGAGGATTGTAGATGACATTAAGAGTAATAAAATCCTTAATATATGTAATACAAAACATCAATTAGTATATTCTCCTCCATTTCCTATAATGAATGAAAAAAATATTGAAATAACTCCAATATTTATTCCTAAAGAGTCATACTAAATGTTAAAAGGTTTTATTAAATTAGGAGTATCCAAAAAAAGTATTGTATACAACCTCATTTAGGGAATTAAAGGATTGGAAATCTACTTTGGGCCAAAAAAAAACATACTTCTTTGTAAAATAAGTGAGTGGGAACATAATATTACCATAGTTACAAAAATTATTCTTGTGATACCTAGTTAGATTAAAAAATCAATGAAGTTGCTTGAGGGATTTAGGCTTAGAAAAATATTGCATGGATTTGATGATGTTAGAATCCATCTTGGACCTTTTCGAAGATATGATAAGTCCTATGTATTCTACCATCTAGAACCTAAAAGGATACTTATACTTCTTGATAAATAGTTATTCCTTCTATAAGAAGTGGAGAAATTTATCATCATGAACTGAATGAGCTTCCTAAGACTTTTTGTAATGTAAAATATCATCAAATAAGAGTAGCATAGAGAAAAGGATGAAAGAAAACATTCACGAGTATTTAAAAGTGGAAGGGGCATTAGTATCACCAATGGGTTAGAATAAGAAGTCATAATGACCCTCATGCATACAAAAGGTTATGTTGGAGATATCCTCTTCTCTAACTCTAAATTGATGGAACATAGAGAACATGTTAAGTTTGGTAAAGTAATTAGTTCCGTGATATTCATCCAATAAGTCATATATAACATGGAGATGAAAATTGTATTTTATGGTAATATTATTGAGAGGTTGAAAATTAGGATACATTTGCCAAGATTTATTCTTATACCACATGATAAGGAATAGTGCTTGGATGGATAATTCTTTAATATAACACCTCCTTAACCAACATCTCAATTTCTAAATTCGTGGGTTAGGGATAGTTGTTAGGATAAATATTCTAAGGTTGAATTCCCAAAACTAGGTGAATAACATGATCATGTGTGTGCTTAGGAGGAATGCCCATTAATTCACCAAATATATCTATATAATGATCAACAATAGTCAACAAGTTTAAAGAGAGAGTAGGATGGAGTGGCTTAGAAGACTAACCTTCTATTATCAATAGTAGTCTCCAAGATTGAAGGAAGAGTAGGAATGAGATAAAAGAGATCAAGGTTAATCCAAATAAAACATTTTTATTTCCATAAACTAGTATAAAATCCTATCCTTACAAAAACAATGATAGAAATATAGAGCATGTCCCTTTCACTTTAGGGTCTCAATATCAAAATAATAAAGAAATGTGTATGGATTATATTCATATAAGTTTAGCATATTGAGGATAGAATAAGAAAATAATTACTTTGGAACATCATTCTTTTACTTTAGGGTTTACAAAGAAATATATATAGTTTTAGAGTAGCATAAAAAAATAATTAGCAATCCTTGTACTCTATTATTTCTAGTGAAACATAAAGAATAAAATGTTTGTGAGATTATTTTTTGCATTTGAGATTCTCTAGGGTAGCATAAATATTTATTAGATAAGTATCATTTTAAATAGTTTGGAAAAATATAAAATATTTATGAATATGAAAGCATTGGTGGAAATGAAAAATGAGAGGAAGAATCTCTAAGTAGGAATAAAGAGAAGACAAATCAAAAGTATATCAATTTGAAAAATTAAAAACAAATATCAAGGTTTTCATGTCAAGTGGTGTTAAGCCCACAAATAAGAATAAACAAGGATGGTGATAATGATATCATGCAATATTAGAGTATGAATAAGACTCCTAAAGGAGTTATTGGGGAATTAATAAGTTTTTATAGTCCTAAGTTTATTTTAACACAAGAAATAAAATTAAATGGTGAGGAAAGTAGGTATGCATTCAAAAGGATTTATAAAATAAGGGATTGTATAGAAATTTCTTCTATATGGGCTTTTGGAGGTATTGTGACAATATGGGATGAAAAATTGTTAGATGTAAAAATTAATTGGGTTTTTAGCATATTTTGAAGGAAAGGGAAAAATATCAACATATATACTCCAACTATAATTAATCATGAAAAAATTTGGAAGGACATTATTTTTTTCAAATAAAATGATGATGCGTAATTATGATATATGATTCCTGGGGGTAATTCAACACAATTATATCTCCTTCAAAAAGAAATGTGGTAATTTTATATGATCTAAATTAGTGCAATATTTTTCTTTATTTATCAATTCAAATTACCATTGACATGTTATTTCTTAAAGATTTTAATACGCGTGAGATAATAGATGCATTGGGTAAACTCATATAGCAAAAATATTGGACAGATTTTTGCTATCAAACACATGGTCGTAAATAGAGCATACAATTTATTCGAACTTTATTGCAAATAGGATTACATAGTAAAACCATTATTTTAAGATATGATTTACTTATTAAGGGTCATCGAGAGTTATTTGTTTTTTCGATGTGGCTCTAGGATCTGAATTTATTTAAATTGGTTTCATTTTGGTGCTTGAAGCAAATTTTGAAAGATCATGAATGTAAAGTTTGTTAAAAACATGAAATATCTAAAGAGGAAAATGAATATTTAGAGTGAAAAATATTTTGATAACATATTTAAATAAAAATATAAAATTGAATCCATTCTAAAAAACGTATAAAATATAAAGAAGTCAATGTTATGGATAAGGATACATATATATAAGGGAAAAAATAGTACTTTCTTATTATCATGTTGGTTCCAAAATTATAGGAAGAGATAGATTAGGGTAAGAGATATAAATGTCATTTTCCAATATATAACTAAAATATATTTTACATTCATTGCATAAAAAATATTTTAATCTAAATGGAAGAAATATTTAGGGAGAAAATATCTTGAAGAAAGCAACTAATTATTTGAAAGATGTTGTACTATATGCTAAACAAAATAATGAGGACCAAGGTAATATTTTCTAAACTATTCCATCAATTTCACATAGGGATAAAATGAAATCTTAAGTAGTAATTTATCTATGGATAATATTTATGAGGTAGTCTTCTCTTTCCATACTAATAGGACACCTTGCCCTAATGGATTTCCTATAATTTTGGTACTTATTGAAGATTGATATGTTGGATGCAATTGAAAAGGCTCAGAAAAGAAATTCTACAATACATCACATAATTGAAACTTTTATTACATTGGTTCCTAAGAATTATGAGTTTTTTTTTTTGATAATTTTCATCCAATAAGCCTTGGTAATATGATTTAGACGATCATTTCCAAAATTACAAAAACCATGTTGACAAGCAATTTTGTTTATTTTATCTTAGAGGAATAAGTCTTATTTTTTTGTGTTAAACAAATTCTTTATGATATAAGCATTCAACAAGAGATCATACATTATGTTCATTCCATAAAAAATCTTTGTATACAATTGAAATTATATATGAGCAATTTGTATAATAGAGTTTTATAGGAGTTTTATACATGTTATTATCATAACATTTGGTTTTGATCAAGGATAATGTAAATATTTTAAATGTTATATCACTCCAAAATATTATATTTTTATCAATGTATCCCCTATTGGATACATTGAGTTCTCCCTTAGACTCCACCATGGTGACCCACTATCATCTTATTTACTTGTTCTTGTGGAATATTGAAGGAGAGTTTACTAAAAGTCCAAAATGGAAGTAAAATTTGAAGGTATTTAGGTGGTAACAAATGGTCTCCTTGAATATCATATCCAATTTGTTTGTGATATATTTTTTAGACTATTCCTAAGTTAGTGAGGCCATTGATCTTGAAATATTATTTTCATGATATGATATGGTCGTTAGATAGTTGGTAATACTATTATATCTAGGATTTTATTAATTAAAACTACCCTAGATTTACAACACATTATTGTGGATATTTTGGGGTTTAAAGTAAAAAAAATTCCATCAACATACTGGGTTTTCCTTGGTCTCATAAAGGAAAGAAGAAAGAGCAATGGGACAAAATTTTGGATAAAATATTTTTTTTGGTATTGTAGAAAGGTAAATTTTTTAATAATGACCAAAAGGATATAGCTTATAAATACTATATTACAATCCATCTTTGTACGTATGATGCTAGTATCAAGATTACCAATAGGTACAACATCCAAATTTTCTAAAATTTAAATATGTTCTCTTTGGAAATATTGAGAGGAGAAATATAGATTTTCTATTTGTAAATGGGTTAGGGTTTGCAAAATAAAGAATATTGTGAAGCCATGCTTTAATATTTGTAGACTTATCAGTCTAGTCTTAAGGGGAAAACATGGCTAGAGATTATTGAAAAGATTTGGAAAACATATTCCTTCATAACTATATAAACTCTATTTGTGCATTAATATTATTTAGGAAGACACCTCCCTAAAGGATCACCAACATGGAACTTCATATCATATATTTTGTAGTTGATCAACAAATATATTAAATTGAAAACTAGTGAGAGAGACTAATTTTTTTTTTTTGATGCTTGGTTAAATACCTATCATATTATTTCTAATTAAAAATAGAATACTTTGGATCAAGCATGTCTAATTGATGCAAGAACATCCATGTGCAAAGACCATTATAGGTATAGTAACTACCTTTTATGTGTAACCTCCACAATTGCATATCAAATAAACCTTCATTTGGGGAAGCAATAAGAGAAATTTGTAGGAGGCTAAAGGAGAGGAATAAGTTGAAATAAGAAGAGGAAGAGGAATATATGAAAAGGAAGAAGCAAATAGGTTGGAAAATGTAGATAAGAGGAATATGTAATGATTTGATAAGTAAGATAAAATAGTGCAAAGAGTTGAGGAAAAACAAATGCAAAATAGTGGATGTACAACAATTTGTTATAATGGCAATGCCATTACTATTTACCTCAAATTTCCTTTGTGTATGCATATGAATGATAAATACTTTATTATAAACTTTATGTTATAGATTGTATGAATTAGTTCATGCAATATTACATGAGAGGGTAAATTTTGCAATAGTCCAAGTGAAGACACTGTTTGAAGGAATGAAACAAGAGAGCCATTCCAAAAGAAGGTCAATTGTTATCTAATTCTTAATGTAACATGACTCAATAGGTGTCATCAGGGAAATATCATTAGAGAAGTATCGATGTAGCAAGTGTTATCTAGTACATGTTATAAATATAGTTTCATACAATGTGTTTCATTAGGAAAGTGATGATATAGCAAGTTTCATCGTGTGCATGCCATCGAGGAAGTACTATCTAGTGTGTATTATAAGGGAAGTTCCATATAGTGTATACCATCAGGGAAGTGTCATCTAGTGTGTGTTATCAAGGAAGTATCAACTTGGTAAGTGTGATTTTGTAAGATTGTCATAATAATACATTTATGACTTAGGATATTGTCATCTTGTATTTTTTTTCTTGTGTAAAGAATTTTTTTTCGTAATACACATACCACCACCTAAGTTATCATCTGCTGCTTTTCATCACTTTGAATACCATATGAGAGCAATTATATATGGAATTATCTATAGGTAAGTCATCTAGGAACCTTGTTGATAGAAGTTAGAATCCGAAATACATGGTCTAGAGCATATAAAACAAAAAAAAAAACAAATCTTACACTATGGTGAGAATGAACCATGAAACTTTTGTTGTTAGGAGAGAGTATTGTTCAATTGAACCTTCCATCTAGTTTGCAGTATTTGGCATCAAAAAAGGAGTTGGTGATATGTCTTGGAGGAAGATGAAACAATCATGAATAGGAAGACCACATGTTTTGGGACCCCAAGTAGTGGATATAATAAAAATGTTGAGAGTAATCACTATCAGGTTATATGTGATTAAGACTACCCCAATGAGATATTTTCATCTTGAGAAAGTTAGTGACAATGAAGAGGAGGAAAATAGTCATGCAAAATCTTAGGATGAAGAGAAAGCATAAGAACTAGAGTAGCGATTTATTTGGGTAATTGTAAATATGGAAAGTAAGCTAAAAATGGATATTACCAATTTTAGTAGAAGTTTAAACCTACAAGAGTTGATTTATTGGATAATAGACATGAAGAAATTATTTTATTATGAATCTATGGAGGATACAAAATGGGTTAAAATTACATGTATGATATTCAAATAACATGCTTTGATTTGGTAGGATCATTTCCAAAAATAAAGATAATGAAAAGGGAATGATGAAATCTGAACATAGGAAAAGTTTGTATCGAAATTTTTACCTATAAATTTTCAAACTGGATTTTTTAGAAGACTCTAAATCCTCAAGAAAACGTATTTGAGAGTGAAAGAGTACATAGATGACTTCTATAGATCAACCTTAAGATCAGGTCATATTGAATATGATGACAAAAATCTTGCAAGATACATAATTGTTCTAAGATTATCTATACAAAATAAGATTAATATGATTCTAATCAAGACTCTTGAAGAGGAATATATGCATGCACTCAAGGTAGAGGACTTTATGGTGCAAAGGAAAAAAAATAATAGAGGAAGAGGATATTTTTTAGAGGAATATAACAACCAAATAGTGGTATATATTAGTATATGCAAGGAGAAGCTAGTACTTATTAAAATGATTTCAATCAAAGTACCCAAGAAAAGGGTGAATCATCAAGAGGATGAGGTGGATTTGGTAGAGGAAGAGGACATGGTTTTTATAGTAATATTTATAGGTTCTTGGAAGAGATAAATAGAGCATATGAGAAGCCTCAAGCACAACAACTAGTGGGTATGAAAAGGAAGCCCATAATCAAATTACACAAGAAAATGAAGAGAGTATTGTTGCATCAAAGTACATGAAGGAACCATAACAAGGAGATTCAATTATGATGAAAGATGTACTTTTAGAAACTAAAAATGATGTGTATGAAATTATGTAAAGAAGGATCTTGTTTAGAATAATTTGTATATTAGGAGGCAAAAGTATCAAAGTGATTGTAGATAGCAGAAGCACAAACAACCTAGTTTCAACATAGATGGTACATAAACTTGGTTTGAAGAAAATTGAGCATCAAAATCCTTATAAGATGTCATGGTAGCAAAAAAGGCACCAAATTTTTGTAATTGAAAAATGTATGATAAATTTTTATATTTTTTCTTATAAATATGCAATTCTATGTCACATCATGTTGATGGATGCATGTCGTATTTTGTTGGAAATACCATGGTAGTTTTATAGGAAGGTTGTGCATTATGGTAGAGACAACACCTACACTATCATGAAGGATTGAAATATGTACATATTATGCCATTTAAAGGAAAAATGACAAAAATATGCAACAATCCTATATTTTTTGTGAGTACCAAAAAATAATTCTTGAAGGGTTATGAGACAAAGGTAAAGGGAGAAATGGTAGTGTTTAGAGAAGTTATAAAAAAAGTAGAGGAAAATATAGAAATAATAAAGAGAATAAACACAAGGAAGAGGTAAACAACCTAGATCAGTAGTAGTAATAACAATGAAGACAACAATGCAACAATTCATGTTGAAAACAAAGAGAAAGAGAAAGATAAGAAATGATAAAGAAATAACATAGGAAGATGAATCTCATCAAGTCATTGATGGCTATGACGAAGGCCATATTATTGAAGAATAAAGTGGGGATAAATAATTTGATTACTTTGAAAGACACCAATTTTATTGGATCCATGTTAATGAGAAGAATGGGATATACTACCAAAGGATTCAAATTATATGGGCAAGGTGTAAAAATACTTATAATTCTAGATATAAGGTCAAATAATGAAGACCTTGGATATATATGTCAAGCAAGAAGTGAAAAACCATATTTTTGAGATAAGAGAATGATACAGGTAATGAAAGTCCTATTATTGGTTGTTCCACTTAGAATGGAAGATCTAGATATGTAGCAACTAGGTGTTAGAACCAAAATCCTTGTGACATTTTTGGTAGATATAACCACTGCAAAAAATGTATTGGTTCCCAAATAAAGTATTTAACAAAATACATGTTCCTTGCAATTAGATGGATGCAATAGAATGGGATACATTAAAATTAATTTTGAGTGGATTCTACTAGAGGAGGTTTTATTATTAAAAGAAAGCAAGGATAAGATGAAAATGATAGTCTTGTGAGGAAAGCCACGATAAAATATAAACAACTTAAAATAACAATTCATGCTCATGAGTTGTAACTCATGAAGTATTTCTCTTACCTGGGGAGTGTGATGGAGGAGCATCCACATGTAAATATGATTATAGGAAGAGTAATTACCACATGTGTGTAACCACCACCATCATGTATAAAAAAACCCTTCATACGGAGAATAATCGAGATAAATCATCAATATACCAAAGGAGATGAATAATTTAAATTAATAAGAGGAAGAGGAAGAGGAATATATGAAGAAGAAATGGTAAAGAGGAAATAAAATATAGATAAGATGAAAATGTAATGTCATGCAAAGTGAGATAAAATAATATAGAGAGTTGGGGGGAATGAATGCAAAATAGGGGATGTATAACCATTTGGCATGTTGGCAATACTATTACTATTCACCTTAAATTTTCTTTGTGTATGTGTGTGAATGATAAATGCTTTATTCTATTTGAAAGATATGTTATAGATTATCTGGATTAGTATCTGTAAGGTCAAAGGTGAGGGAAAATTTTGTAATAGTCCAAGTGAAGGCTTTGTTTGAGGGAAAGCATAAAGATATTTATTCCAAAGGAAAATAAATTATCGTCTAATTCTTGTTGTCATATGACTTAGTTAGTGTCATCAAGGAAGCACCAATATAACAAGTTTCATGTAGTGCACGCTATAAGGGAAGTGTCATCTAGTGTGTACCATCAAGAAAGTTCCAGCGTGGAAAGTACCATCTAGTTCATACCATCAAGGAAGTCTATATAGTTTGTGTTGTAAGGGAACTGTCAACATGAAAAGTTTCATCTAGTGTGTTCCATAAGGGAAGTGTTTTTTAGTGTGTGCCCTCAAGGAAGTTCTGATGTGGTAAGTACCATTTTGTAATATTGTTGTATAAGATGTTGTCATCTTGTATTTTTATATCTCATGCAAGGGAAATCTTGTCATCATGTGTTTACCACCACCTAAGTTGTCATAATTTTCTTACCATCACCTAGACTTTCAATGGAGAGTAATTATTGAAGGAACCATGTATGGGTAAGTTATTTGGGAACCTTTTCGGTAGAAAGTTGAAGTCCACATACATAGTCTAGAGTGTGTAAAAAAAAATAAAACCTAGGGGAGGTTGTTTTTCAATTGATCCCTTCAATCTAATCTACATATCTAAATATTAAATATTATATTAATATGAGCAACAACTCCAAATCATAGATTTTTATTAGTAATCTAGTTGAAAGAGAGGAACTCAAACAAATAGTAGATGAGTTGCAAAATATGGTTGAAGATTTTTACTTTGTTAAGTTTATCTAAAAGGATGAAATTTTTTGGAATCAATCGAAATATTGTAGATATTTGTCAAGTGGAGATATGAGGATTTATAGTAACTAGAATGTTTTAATCCTAGTGATTTCTCTTGGAAGAAATTTTTGGTCATTGAAGTCCCTTCCTAGATCCTCAACGTTGTTTTGGTTACTAGTCCAAAGAAAGATTCTTATAGGGCATATTTTGAAAGGAAGAGGATATCATGCATCATTTAGGTGTGCCATTTGTGAGAAGGTTCTTGAAATATTAGACTACTTATTTATTATCCTTCTTCTTACATCATTTGGAACTATATTTTAAAATATATGAGAATATATTATGTAGCTCCATCAACATTGAAAGAGTTGATCAAATGTTAGACTAATTATTTCAAAAATAAATCATTATGTATTACATGGAGGATTGGTCTTACCATTAATTGTTAGAGTATATGACTTCAAAGGAAAGATATATTTTTAAAGTAAATCTCAAAGTCATACCAATGTTTGAAACTATATTATCGCCTCTTATGAAAAATGTTTATATATATAATGTTCATCGTGGGAAATCTCAAGTAAAAAACTAGGAGGTAGAATCTTGGTTACGTGGTTTGAATATACATGGAAGGATCATTTGCAATAATGGAGTTAATAGAAAGGATTTAACTTGATCTATTATATAATGGGAATGTATAGAAATAAGGATTATAAAAAATAATTTTGATAGTGCCTTCTATGAAAATCTAAAAAGAAGTTGGTGGAGGTGGTGATTTTTGAAATAACAAAGAAAAAATTATCCTCATTTACTTAGGATCAAAAGGATCTTCATCTAAAAACTATGTAGATGCTAGGACACTTCTTACAAGGATCTAAATTGCAATAAAAATGGATGAAAATATATTTCAATTGAGATATTTATAAACTATCATTAATGCTATAAATAAATATAGATGTAAAAATTGAAACAAATAACATTATTTTCGATGTTCATCAACTAATGTTCAAGGAAAACTCTTGGAAATGTGAGCATATCTATAGAGAACAAAAATTGTGTGGCATATGATTTACCCAATTCTCTTTATCTTGGTGAAAATAAAATTTTAAAAGGTAATTGGCATATTGAGATTATATCTCTTAATAAAAGCGATGCCAAGGAGTTGGTTGCATAAAGCAATTTCAAAAATAGATATATTTTATTTTATATTTGATTAAAGGGAAACATAGATATGTTTTAGTTGACCTTACATTAAATATAATATTTTATTATTTTTATGGAAGTGGTCTCCAATAAAAACCACATATAACTTACTATAAATAATTACATTTTATATAACTATTTTAACTTAAATCATTCTTCTTTAATTGCTCTTATCTATATAGATAAATTTCAACATATTGTTTTTTAAAACTAATTATTTTTTCAATATCACATATCAATTATTATATCTTTATAAATTTTTTATTATAACAATAAATTATAACATTATTAAATATTTTGAAATATTTTACTATGAAAATAACTTAATAATAAAATGCATTATGGTTTCAAAAGTGTTATATCCTTATATATTTTCAATTATTCATTTTTTTATAATAAATATTGAGTTAGGCGGGTAAGGTGGTGTTAGTGCAGAGCACTTTGTAGAGCATTCCTATTTATTTTATGTCTATGTTTCATATTCCCCTGAAAATTACCTCGAAAATTGATAGTATTTGCAAAATCTTTTTATGGATCGGGTGGGAGATGAAAGGAAGATTTCATCTTGTTTCTTGGGATACTATTTGTAAGAAGAAATATAAAGGTGGATTGAATCTGAAGAGTGCAAATCAAATGAATAAAGGTCTAGTTTCTAAAATTGGGTGGAAGTTGGATTCTAACAACAATAATATTTGGGGTTTGATCTTGAAAGCCAAATACTGATTTAGCTCCTTTGAGGATTTACTCTCAGGGGGATCGGATTTCTGGAATAGTCTGGTGAATTCTAGAGACTTGGTTAAGCAGCACTACAGGTGGGTGATCGAGAATGATAGACAGGCCATTTTTTGGGATGATGCTTGTATTCGTGATCATACTTTGGTTGAAGATGTGTGTTTTTAGGATCTGGTTTTCAATTCTAGAGAAGCGGGCCTGGTTAAGGTGGTGGATTTCTTAGAAGTTAGTAGGGGTAGAATTTTTTGGGTAGATTCACCAAGATGTGTAAGGAATAATGGTGATAAAAAGGCTTGGGAGACTGTGGTGATCGATTTGGGCCTTAGTGTCATTCGGTAATATAATGTTGAAGACCTCTTGATATAGAGGTTGGAGAGCTCGAGGTAGTTTTTGGTCAAATAAGCCTATTTTTGCTTAGTAGAGGAGGAGGAATTGCATTTTACATTTATTAAACTTTCTCTTAAGAACATCTCTCCCAGAGTTAATATATTTTTTTTGTTGGCCACTTTAAATTGTATCCTTCCTTTAGAAAACCTCCATAAAAGGGTTGGAATATGGTCAATAGGTGTTTTCTCTATGAATCCGATTAGGAAGCGACCTCTTATCTACTTATCAACTACTACTTTTTCAAAGAGGTGATATATTCTATCTTCAGGTGTTTGGGAGTGGACTAGGTTTTTTCGGACTTGGTTTATGACTGCATTCTTCAATGGTTTCTTCTCTTTCATTCCCCACATATTAGGTGTTTTTGGCCATTTTTGCTTCCCCATGCAATGTGGGGAGTTTGGAAAGCAAGAAATGCAAAAATATTCGAAGATAAATATGTGTCGATGACTCTTTTGAGTAATCATATTATTGGTAAGGTGGTGGAGAATGTGGTCATCGCTTTTGCTTCTATGGAGTTATCGACAACTTCTTTGCAAAGTGAAGTTAGGTTGGAACAATTTTTAGGTTTTGGAAATTTCGATCGACCTTCACTAGTGCCTAAATTAAAAAATTCAATTAAGTGGATTGCCCCTCTTGTTGAATGGGTGAAGTTAAATTTTTATGGGGCGACAAAAGGTATTAATGGCAGTACTGGTTCGGGTGGCGTTATCTGAGACCATAATGGTAATTTGCTATTGGCTTATGTCAAATATTTGGGTTTGAATTATTATTAGATTGTGGAAGCAAGGGCGGCTTACCTTGGGATTGCGTTGTTAAGAGAATTCAAATTCAAAAAAGCTACCATTGAAGGTGACTCCTGCAATATAATTAATATTCTCAAGGGTGCTTGCCATGTCAGTTGGAATATTGCCAATCTCATTGATGGAGTGAGACTTTATTGGGAGTTGGAAGAAGTTAAAATTTCTCACATGCTCAAAGAAGGTAATGCTACTATTGACATGATGACGAACATGGAGTTAATCTCCATGGATATGTGATCTTCTAGAGGGATTTTCCATATGACCTCATTAATTGTGTTCTCAATGATAATAATTAAAAAATTTTGGGCGGTGGATGTTGTTGTGTCAAGGGGTTTGGCACCAGGAATAATGTTATTGGGTTGAGGTTTCTTTTCATCACCCCAAGCTATAAGGATATACAAATATTAATTGGTATTGGGTTCTCGGGAAGGCTATGGCATATAATGTTTTGCTTGTTCTATGATTTCTATTGGCCCACAATTATTGCTCGTTGGTGCTTTTCATTTGGTAGTGTTCTACACTTGGGATGTTTCAGTTGTTGACATGAGGAAGCTCATGTTCGTACTTGGGTTGAAGCCATTTTTTCTTTTGTATTGACAAGTTCGATGATGATATGGCTATCTATCACCTTTACATCATCATTATACTCTTACTTTGGTCCAACTGCCTGCCTTGGGAAACATTCATTTGGTGGGGTCCGTTGGCTTTCCTCCCCTGGGAACCCACATCTTGTTGATTGGTGGTTGCTTGATGCAGGAGCATCCGACGACAACAAAGCAATCTTGCATCAACCAAAACTTTTCTAAGTGTTTTGAAAATCTGGAAAATAGGATAGAAGTTGCAGTAGGCAGAGGGGTCGTGAAATTGCGACATGTCACGATATCGTGACGTCGCGATATCACGACCAAAGGAAGGGCAAGCGAAGCAATGGTCAGAAGGGTCACGATATCGTGACGTCATGATATCGTGACGTAAAGCAATGCAGGAAAGCAGTGGTCAGAAGGGTTACGATATCGCGACGTCGTGATATCACGACCAGAAGAAAACAAATGGGAAATAAACACGCGGACGGATGCACGTGCAGAAAAAGAGGCAACGGTCAACATTTTTACAAAGCAACAGTTAAAGGACATGGACATTATGGATGAGACAGCAGTTCAGAAGAACAGTCTGACAAAATGGCGGTTGCAGGTCAAGGGTCTCTTAAACGGATGTTTTCATGGCGGATCGAGGTGGTTGCCAATTACAGAAGGGAAAATTGAAAGCTCGACGGAGGAAGCCAATTTTATAGGTTTTGTTTAATATATTCGTGCAGGTGGGTCATTAATGGCCTAGAGGGTCGAGACCTCGATAAAAACTCAGGATTGTAAGAGAAGGCGGTGGTGGATTGGAGAACGCACTGGGAGTGTAGTTAGTGAGAAAACCAAGCCGAGCGCTGGTCTTTGTAAGCCTACGGGCTATTATTGTATGCATTTTCAAGATTAATGAAGAAGAATTTGTAGTCTGTGAGTGTGTGAATTTTTGGTCCGCCATCAGTGGTATCAGAGCCGAAAGTTCCTGAGTGTGTAACAGATCACTGGACATGAGGTAGTTACACCAGGATCTGTGGAAGGGCTTGTGAGAGAGTGAGAAGAATGCCTCCAAGAAGAAACCCCGTTGGTGGGAGAGGCATGGCATCAGCAGAAGATGTTTGAGTTTTGCAGAGGCAAATACAAGCCCTGCAAGAAGAGATGCGTAGAGGATCGGAGCCAAGAAGAGATGAAGGCAGTGAAGATGAAGTGGATGAAGAAGAAAACCAGTTTGAAGAAGAAGAAGAGGCTATAGATTCAACACAAGCTAGGTTGTACAAAGCCATCTCTCAGATTGGAAAGAAGCCGAAGATAGAGGTTTCTGTGTACTCAAGAAATCTGGATCCAGAGGAATTGATCGACTGGATCAACGATCTGGAAGAATACTTCGAGTATGAAGAAGTTGAAGATCCTGAGAGGGTCAGATTTTCCAAGACCAAGCTGAAGGGTCATGCCAGCATATGGTGGAAGGGAGTACAGCTGGAGCGGAACAGAAGAGGAAAAGAGAGAATAACAAAATGGGGATGGATGGTAGAAAAGTTGAAAAGACAGTTTATTCCTGCAGATTATGAATTGGATCTGCTAAGGAAAATGCAGAGTTTGAGACAGATGAACAAAACTATCCAAGAATACATCGAGGAGTTTTACAAGATCTCTATTAGAACTGGCCATTTAGAGGCAAGCAAGGAGAAGGTGGCCCGTTATATCAATGGGTTGAGACCCAGTATCCAGGAAGAGTTGAGCCTAGTTCGGGTGAGCACCATTGAAGATGCTTACCAGTTTGCTCTGAAGGTTGAAGAGAAACTAAACAAAAGGTTTGAGAGCAAGCAAAGAGGAAGAGGGCATGGAGGAAAGACTGGTGGAAGAAAATATGAAGGAAGAGAGAAGAAAGAAGAAGCTAGTAGCATCCAAGAGCAGAAGGCAGGTAATGATTACAAACCCAAAGTTCAAAAAAATGGCTACCCAATAGGAAGAGGTAGATCTGGACGTGGGTATGGAAGAGGAGTTTTTTGTGGAACCTATTTTCTCTATGGATAAGAGGGACATCGGGCATATGAGTGTCCCCAACATCGCGAGAGGGTGAACAAGAGACCTGTGGGTCCTGCCAGATCTGCAGTAGCAGAGGAAGATGCTGAATCAGAACATTCTGAGGAGGCAGAGAAAGGAGAAGTCATGGTCACAAGGAGAGCCATGCTGATTGATGAAGACAAACCAGAGCAGAGGAGAAGCCTGTTTTGCACGAGGTGCAAAAGTGTAGGTAAAGTCTGTAATGTTATTATAGACAATGGAAGTACTGATAACTTAGTCTTCGAAGAGATGGTTGCTAAGTTACAGCTGGAAAGGAGGAGACACCCGCATCCATATCGGATTGCGTGGTTGCAAAAGGACCATAGAGCATGGGTCCGTGAACAGTGCTTAGTCACGTTCAATATTGGGAACTACCAGGATGAGGTCCTGTGTGATGTTTTCCCCATGGATGCTTGCCATTTGCTGTTAGGAAGGCCATGGTAGTTTGATCGAAGTGTAGTGCATGATGGTCGTGCAAATAAATACTCATTAAAGAAAGATGGAGTGCGCCACAAGTTAAAGCCATTACAGGTAGTGGACGAGAAGGTGTGCAGCAATGCCAAAATTTGTCTAGTAGAAGGCAAAAAATGTTTTTTCTAGGAGACGGGGTTGAAGCAGGTTGCAGAGGCAGGTGTACGTTTGGATATGTTGCAGAAAACAATGATCGAATAGCACAGAAGTGAAGGTCACTTCTCCATTTACCTCGGGTGTCTGATGCAGGAGCATCCGGTGGCAACAGAGCAATCTTGCATCAACCAAAACTTTTCTAAGTGTTTTGCAAATCTGGAAAATAGGACAAAAGTTGCAGTAGGCGGAGGGGTCGTGAAATCGTGACATGTCACGATTTCGTGACATGTCATGAAATCACGACCAAAGGAAGGGCAAGCGAAGCAATGGTCGGAAGGGTCACGATATCGCGACGTAAAGCAATGCGGGCAAGCAACGGTCGGAAGGGTCACGATATCACGATGTTGTGATATCGCGACGTTGTGATATCACGGCCAGAAGAAAATAAATGGGAAATAAACACGCGGATGGATGCACACACAAAAAAAGAGGCAACAGTCAACATTCTGACAAAGCGATAGTTGCAGGCCATGGACATTATGGATGAGACAGCAGTTCAGAAGAACAGTCTGACAAAATGGCAGTTGCAGGTCAAGGGTCTCTTAAATGCATGTTTTCATGGCAGATCGGGGTGGTTGCCAATTACGAAAGGGAAAATTGAAAGCTCGGCGGAGGAAGCCGATTTTGCAGGTTTTGTTTAATATATTCATGCAGGTGGGTCATTAATGGCCTAGAGGGTCGAGACCTCGATAAAAACTCAAGATTGTAAGAGAAAGCGGTGGTGGATTGGAGAACGCATGGGGAGTGTAAGTGAGAAAACCAAGCCGAGCGCTGGTCTTTGTAAGCCTGCGAGCTATTATTGTATGCATTTTCAAGATTAATGAAGGAGAATTTGTAGTCTGTGAGTGTGTGAATTTCCGGTCTGCCATCATTGCTAGTGGTCGTTTTGTGGTGGTATTGTTTGGTAGCTCCACTTATCCCTTTCTTATGGTGCCATGAGTTGGATTCGGTATTTGGCATGTCTCAAAGGTGGTCTTGTTTTGTCCTGAGTGTTCTTTCTAGGCCCTTTGTAATTCCATTAGTTTTTCTTGTGATGTGGTGGCTTCATTTGGGGGCTCCCTTTGTCCTCCTTACTTGGTTTCACAAGAGTGATTTGGGTGTCTTTTTGTCCTCTTATCTTACCATTCATGTTGTCATTAGGATTGTTTTTGGTGATGTGGCATGGTCTGTGAGATCCTCTCTTCATTTTCACATTGCCTCTGATGGGCACTTGGGGGTTGGATTTGTTGTTTTGGTGGTCTTTCTTCTTCCTATTTGTACCCTATTTTTATCTCCGTGGGACTTTAGGGGCATGGTTTTTGCATCTAACCCCAAAGTATTGCTCTAATTGGGTCTTATGTTTCTACTTATCCAATCTGAGTCTTGGTAGATCTATTTTGTCAGATACAAGATTCACATGTTGTCAATATTTTTTAGTAGCTGCTTTGACTTCACGATTGTGATCTGGTTCAATGTTGATTATGTTGTTCTTTTATCTATAGGGGTAGATGGCTAGTCTAGTGGTCCTTTGATAGTGATTGGGAGTCCCTCTCTATTCTTGTACACTGATTTACCAATCATTTTTATTTTGCTTTGGTGGTTGTTGCATTAGTATGGGCAAGTCCAAAGCCTAAAAATGAAATTCGGTCCTCCTTAAGTATAGGATTGAACCTGTGTCTTTCTATGATAATGAGGATGTAATTGTTATTCTTAATAATGGGGGTCTGTTGGATTGTATACAAAAATTTCATGGTCACAACGCTATTCTATCGAATTGGATGGTGGCATCTTGGAAGGATGGTTGTGTTTGAGTGGGCTCTTGGAACTTTTATGTTTCGGTTGATCTAGTGGGCCGTGATATGGGGATTCTTGTGGATGCTATTGTGAACAAGGAGAGGTATTCACTAGTGTAGGAGATAACATTCTTCTTGTACGAATATGAGTTCTTACCGCGAGACCATAACGGTTTTAGTGCTAAGGCCCTCCCGACTCCGTGAAATAGAGTGGTTAAATTTATTATGGACTACTTCACTATGGAATCTGCTTATGAGGAGGTGCAAGATTTCATGCAATATTTTTTAAAGCACCTGAGAAGACATCCATGGATGAACATCCCTAAAATTTTGTATAATTCATTCAGTAGATCTATGTTGGTTGTTCAGGAAGGAAAGGGAAAGGTTTCGTTGCATGACACTTATTCTCTTTGAGCATGCCGTGTTGGAAAAATATATTGCAAACAATAAAATTATTTTCTCTCTGAATTCTATTCCTATTCATGTCAATAATGTTACGTTGATGGTATCAGATGATGATGTTGGCTCTGAGGATGAGTTGGGTTGCCCCCCTTCGTGTGATTTTGGGTCAGGAAAAATGGTTAAGAGTTTTGAGTCGGTCATGGGTGTCTAAAGATCCTCGACTGGGTAGGTTTCTGATGACAGCAAGGAGATGCATCTGGTTTATTCAACTTCTATTCCTCCTAAATAATGGGATGGTATTTTTATGAGTAATTTGAGGAGTCGTAGGTCCACTTGCATCAGTGATAAGAAATGTATTTCTGGTCAGTCTTCCCCTAGCTCCAAATCATAGGCTCTTAATGAGGGGACTGAGATCCTTCCTAGGATGGTGTCGAAGGATAAACTGGTGTATGACATGTATTCCCTTGGTAATTCTACGGCTAAAAAGAGCAATATTATGCATAAGCTTTGGTTAATGGAGATCAAACAACACACGGTTTGGAGCTCCATTAATATGGCGTTAGATTTTGAGGAGGCGGCCAAATTGTCTAGTGGGATCATCTCTGAGGTGGAATTTGTGCTATAGAGCCACCTCAGTTCTTCATGATCTTCTCTGATTCTCTGGATGTTTTAGCTCTTCTGGATTGTGGTGTTTTTTTTTGTTTTCAGACTTTTGTTTCGGTTGTCTTGTGCTTTTGAGCACTGATTTCATTTCTATTTTTCTCTATTGCAAAAGGTTTAGGGGCCCTTTCAAAACCCTTTCTCTTAATATTATAAAAAAAAAAATTATTATCTTATGCATAAGTATTATTAATTACTATATTGATATTTAATTTGAATAAAGATAAATTATAAATATTCTATTTATATTTAATCTTAATTTTAAATTATTTATTATATTTTAGATAAGTAAAAAAAACAAGGACATGTCATGATTTCTAATAAAGGTTGACTTATAATATTTGAGAAGTGCAAGTTCTATATTTGGAGGAAAAAATATTTATTATTATTATTTTAATATTTAATCAAATAAAAAAAATAATAATATTAAATTAATAAAATATTTATATACATATATATGATTAAAAATATTAAATATTTTGTCTCAAGGTTTGGGTGGACTAGTAGTTGTCCATAGGCATTTACGAAGAAAATACCAAGGTTAAAACTTTGGGGTTATGCTTGTTGTAAAGTTAGTAGTCTAATTTGAATCTTCTAAGTGTATGTCAGATGAAGAACCCCAAGGGACCAATGGTTCCCCTCACAGATGATTCCCCTCACATTGGGTCAACAATAACAAAATGGTATAAGCTTATTAAGAGAAAATCCTATAAAAACCTTGTACTTAAGAATTAGTAAAAATAATACAGATGTAACCAAATCCCTAAAAAACAATCAAACTAGTTACAAGTTGATATCCATAGCCTTTAATTTTCTTTAGCTTTTTAATGCGTGGAATCATGTGATTTTTTCCAAATATAATGCTAAGGTGTTCATGGCAAAGTGGTTATGCAAGTAAAGTGGCTACATTTTTATCTTATTATTTGTGGATGCCATCCTTTTAATCAATGAACAAAACAATACACTCAAGATAATATTTTTCATACATTAAGAATTTTAAATTTTATAGTATGCTATTCAAAATTTAATATGATGAATAGAAGAAATATTCGAAGATAGTCATAATTTTCGTATAATTTATGTCGAAAGAAAATTAAACTTGTTAAATTCTTTTTTAGAATAAAAAAATGATGCCTAAGAAAATTGATTGTTGCATTAAAAAAAAATCAAGAAACCATTATATTATAGTTTTCTTTAGGCGATTGCTTTCATTCTTATTCCTGAGAGTGTTGTAATGAATTCCCTTAGAATATGTAAAAACATGAATGTATCGGTAAATTATATAAGTCCTTTATGTCTTAATGGTTTCTTATTAATAATTATTGTATGTATTATTTAGTTTAAAGTGTCTCTTAGATGAAGCATGAGCATGCTAGTTGTATGATCAAACAATGTTTGAGAAAACATATTTAAATATGGATTTGGTGGTGAGGGTTCTCTAAAGAATGTGGTGATAGCAGGAAAAAAATATGTTTGTATGATTAGGGTTTTTCATTATTTTTGTGATAGGACCTATGGAAAAGTTGGTGACAGTAGGAAGAAATTTTATTTAATATTAGGGTTGTAGTAAATAGAAAAACAAATGTGCAATTTTTTATACAATGGTTTTAATAGATTACATGTTATATGTTTTAAATTTTTTTTACTCTCTTTAAAAATACTTTTAAATCAAGATATCAATGCATTTTTTTTATAAAAATATAATATATATTCTATATAAAAATTCAATGATAGATGAAGGCTACATTCTACTAATAGAATTTGGCAATGTATATTTTAAACTATCTAGTCTGCCATTGTAAATCCCGATATTACTCATTATTCTTGGTGTATTTATGTAGCACCGTATGTAGGTTGAATTAACAATATACAGAAGCAAGAAAAACTGCTAAACTCAAAATAGATTTTTTTTTTTCATATTATCTGTAAAAAAGAAAAAATTATAATAATTATGTGTAGATCTACAGCTGAGCCTCTTTGAATTACAATATAGTCCATATCCCAAAAATGTTCCTTTTCCCAATGGAATCTGATCCAAATTTAATATCAAAATTACAAATAATAGTTTATTTCCCAAACTTGAAAACATGGATTTGCTCCAAGAAAAAAAAATTAAATTTACAATTTCCTACCCAAGCCATTAATGCAATGATCATAAAGACCATATAAGTATATGTGCAAAGACCATAGAACAATTTCTCAGTTGAGTCATTAATGCAATGATTATAAAGACTATAGGCCTACGTGCACAAACACCACAAAATAATTTCTTGCTCAAGTCATTAACGCAATGGTCATAAATACCATAGAACTTTGTAAAGACCACAAAATAATTTATTGCTTGAGACATTAATGCAACAATAATAAAGACCATAGAACTATGTGTGCAAATACTAGAGAACTGCATGTACAAAGAGCACAAAACTATGTGGTGCCTATCACAACACTATCTAAATTTTTACTTATTATTTTATGGTTGATGCAAGATTATGTGAACATAAGGATGCTCCTTCATTAGACACGCTTGCTAAAAATAATATGAGTTTGGGGCTGACATTATGCTTATGTGAAAAAATTAGTTTACCACCCAAGTTGGCTTATTTTATCCTCAAAAATCCATGAGTCTTCCTTAGGTCCTTTACCCTTCCATAAATTCAAATATTCTTTGTACTCACTCCACTAAGTTTAGTTACTAATGCATGAATACAATATTTTTGCTATCTCCTCTAACTGCTTCTCAAGGATCTCCCTCCTTTGATCTTATGCTTCCTCAATCTATGCATATTTAGAATATTTTAGTGTAGGGAATGAATACAAATTATATATATTGAATATCAACAAGATATCCAACCCTTCAGGCTATTTTATTTCATAGGTGTTCTTATAAAAAGAACATGAAATACCACAATGAACTATCTTTTTGGGTTTCAACTTGTTATATATTTTGCATGGTAACCTCTCCTTTCTTAGATGCACCATGACTAACTTCCCTTCTGAGTAGGTATTATCTCTAAAATGAACATCTACACACTCCATATACTTAGCATTGCTCTCCTAAAGTTGTTTTTTTAGTTGTAGATGCACCTCTTGAACATGTTGCACAAAGTATTTGACCTCAATATTGATGCGAGTACCAACTTCCACCGACAATAGATATGGGAATCCATGAGGAGATAATAAATACACCACTTGAAATCCTATCCTTCCAATCGACCTATTCATAAAATTATTATATTCAAGCTCTACTTGAACCAACTTAGAGTTAAACTACATAGGATGCTCTCTTATGAGACATGGCAATAGATTTCCAACAATTCGATTGACAACATTTATCTGTCCATCCATTTGAGTATGAAACATTGAACTGTAGTTCAGCTATGTGCCCAAATTTTGCATAGAGTGTGTCAAAAATAGCTAAGGAACTTTATGTCATGATTTGATCTAATGCTACAAGGTAAGCCATGCAATATTACTATCTCTTTGAAGAACAAATATGTTATCCTAGATGTGTCATTCAACTTCTAACAAGAAATGAAATGAGTCATTTTAGAGAATTGATCCACCACTATGAAGATAAAACCATGACCTCTCTACGTGTACGACAATCCAAGAATAAATTTGATGGATAGTTACTCCTACAATACATTTGGCATGTGTAACGGCTTGTACAACCCCATGTTTTGTGTCACTACCTTAGTTTTTAGGTAGATTTTAAACCTTTCCATGAATATTCATACATCCATACACAAATTAGGCCAATGGTACCTCTCTTCAACCATTTTCTATGTCTTGTCTATGTCAAAGTGCCCTCTAATTCCACCTCCATGTAACTCCTTGATGAGATTATTCCTCATCAAATTGCATAGGATGCACAACTACTTTCTCCTAAATAGGTATCCCTCTTGCTCAAATAAATCCATAAATGGACCTCTATCTCCAGCCTATGGCTCCATGCATGTGTACCATGCATTATAAAAATATGGATTTATTCCATACAAATCCTTCATTCCCTCCATACCCACTAGTTTAATTGTCATTTTGAATAATAGTGCATTATTTCTACTCAAGGAATCCATGACCTTATTTGTACTTTCTATGTAATGTTTCAACATAAAAGAGTAACCTTGCAGATATTTCACTTGCTTGATCAACTCTACACTCATATCAAGAATTATCTTATTTGGTGCCTTGTTAGCCAAACTAGAACCTAGAATCATATCAATGTAATATGAGATTACATGTATAGGTGGTAATCAATTTGTCATTCCTTCACCACCTACATCTATGAAATCTTCTAGGAGTATGCCAATATTTGGCTCCTCAAAGCTAAACAACTCTAACTACTCTACTTGTGTAGGTGTGACTACTAGCGCATAGCAGTTTTGCAAGTATCCCACCTCCTTGAGAAAATCCTTTGCTAACAACACCATTACTTCATTCCTTTGTGCACATTATTCCTCCATTCTCATTGGATTCAACTCAAACTTCTTCCCATCCTTCCTCATGGTAAAGGTGTTCTTGTGCTCATCATGGATAGAATTAACATCATATTGCCAAGGCCTTCCTAGCTATATATGGGATTCACCCATTGGAATCATGTCACACCAAATAAAATTTACATATCCTCATATACGAAAGGTAGCTAGACTCTACTTCGTCACAGTCAACTATTGTTCCTTCTACAACCAAGATATATTTTAGAATATTGGGTTCATGACCTTATTCAATTCCAACCAAGATTATGAATAAGGGGTCAGTGCCAAAATGTATTTATATAAAATTTGGTGAATTAGTTTCAAAATCCAGGCGAATAGTATCAAAATACATGTAGAAGGTTAACTATTATTAGGGGTAATGTTGGAAATTTAAACTTAAATGGTCAAATTAATATAAAATTGGGGCAAATTGACCCCCCCCAAAACAATTGCATCTAAAAATTTTTGGCTAATGGGCCTTGGTTAATGGTCCCAAATATTAGCCAATTCCAGATTTTTAAAATCCTAATTTTATCCAATTGGCTATAAATAACTGCTATGCATAACCCTGATTCCAACTCCTACATTATATCCATGGATACCTAGTTGTAAGTGGTTCCCCCATAAATGATCAACTTGTATCACTTTCCTCTTAACTTACACTTGGTGTATAAGAGATCCTCCTCAACCCTGACTCCTCTTCACATGTAGGATTTAGTAGTACCTTGTGCATCATCACGTTTTCCCTATCCTTTGGGTATAACCTTTTTGCTTCACTACCTGAGTCACTATTTTTTGTGTATGCTAAATACAAATATTTCTCTCTGTGATCCCTATCTCATGCCTGATGCCCTACTTGACCACATGTAAATTATGTCCCTTTAAAACCCTTAATGTAACTTCAAGACTTGTGTCTACTTTTTGAAGAACACAAGCTTATATTGAGAGGGGGGTGAACAGTATAAGACCACTTTTTACTTTTTCCTTCAATTCAACTTTCAATTCAATATTATGCAGTGTATAGATAGCAGTATCAATAGCAATAATCAAAGCAATGCACAAAACACCATCCACAATAGAGACACAACAATTTACGTGGTTCACCCAAAGTGGGCTACTCCACGGATAAAA
The DNA here is from genome assembly GCA_028583015.1 of Wollemia nobilis. Taxonomy (NCBI): domain Eukaryota; kingdom Viridiplantae; phylum Streptophyta; class Pinopsida; order Araucariales; family Araucariaceae; genus Wollemia; species Wollemia nobilis. The sequence goes on along the minus strand of JAQPPZ010002041.1, from coordinate 583,606 downwards.
TCTTTCACTAAATTTTATCAATCAAACTTCTGGGAATACCTTTCCCGATTACAATGTTTATGGGCACCAACCCAAAGGAGATACCTTCCCCTAGCTCTGCTCTAACCGGTGATCCTCTAGAAGACCTCTGCCTCCACTGCCCTTAGCAAATGGAACTCTATCCACAGAAGACACCTGTCTTCCCTGCTCTGGTTGGAGACCTCTATCCTCAACTCTATCACCTCAAAGCTGGTCCTCGAATTTGCACTAAACATAGTCCTTCGGTCTAGCACAAATGTCCTCTTTCTCTTTCTCTGATCTGCACCAAACACAGTCCTTCGATCTGGCACAAGTCTGTCCTCAAATCTGCACCAATATCTGTCCTCAACTGGTCCTCAAATCTGGTTCACAAAAGTGGTTCACAAGCTTTCACTAAAGCTTGCTTGATCTTCACCCAAGTCTTCACCAAGACTTGTCTCAGATCTGCTTTGCAAGTTCTCAAGAGAACCTGCCCAAACTGCTCCACAAGCTCAACAAAAGCTTGCTCAAATCTGTCCAATAGTTCTCTCTGCTCTGTCACAGCCGCACTTGGTCGAAACCAACTTTTGCACTATCTACGCAAACACAGCAGCACTCAGCTCTCGGCGATCGAACTTCTTACTATGCGCTCTGTCTACGAATGTCGCAACACCAACAACTTCTGCTCCTTTGCACTTTTCTGCTCTCTATGCACTCTTGCTTCGCACTTAGCTCGATTCGACTCGACTCGCTCTCTGCGCACCATGGACTTAACTTGCACAAGTTCGATACTTTCAAAACTCAAAACAGCCCTCCTTTTATAACATAAATTTCAAGATCAAAACTTAAACTTTAGTCGTTCGTAACCCTAAACTTCGTCGGTGCACAACCCTGAACTTCGTCAGCTCAAAGTTAACTCTGTCGACTTCAACCGCCTCTGGTTCTATAGCTTTTCCCGTGAAACTACAACATGTCATGATATCATGACACCTTTGCAGCCGTACACTTTCTTTTGCCTTTTGTCATGATATCGTGACACCTTTGCTTCTTTAGACTTCCTTTTTTTTTGTCATGATATCGTGACATTTTGAAGTCCGTACATTCTCTCTCCTCTTTGAGTCAGAACTGACATGTCACGATATCGTGACATATTTCTCCTGGCGTCTTCACTTGCCTTCGGTCGTGAAACTACGACATGTCACAAAATCATGAAATCTTCCTCCTTGCGTCTTCACTTGCCTTCGGTCGAAACGTGACATGTCACTGAAAATCATGACATCTTCATCCATTGGCTTCTTCACTTTCTGTCATGAAATCATGACACTTTCTGCATCCGTACGCTTTTTCACCTGTCATGAAATCGTGACACTTTCTACATCCGTACGCTTTCTTTGCAACCTATCATGAAATCATGACGCTTCTCATTTCAAACTCTTCCCTTTGTTGCATGTCATGAAATCGTGACAGTTCTCATTTCGAGTTCTATAGCATGTCATGAAATCGTGACAACTCACTTTGTCTTTTGTAGCATGTCACGAAATCATGACTATTCTCACTTGAACTTTGCATGTCACGAAATCGTGACACTTTTCGAGATACTTTCTCTCTCTTTGAACTTGTCATGAAATCATGACAGTTCATACTACGGACTCTCTCTTCTGCATCATGTCATGAAATCGTGACACTTTTTCATCCGTACAACCTTCTTTGCATTATGTCACGAAATCGTGACACTTTTCCTTCTTTGCCTTCCTGCACTTTTCGAGTCACGAAAATGCGACATGTCATGAAATCGTGACACTTTCCACCTTGCTCTCCTTCTCTGCCAACATGTCGCGAAATCATGACAGTTTTTCCACTTGCCTTTTTCTCTGCCAACATGTCACGAAATCGTGACAGTTTTTCCTTCTTCTCTCTCTTCCAACATGTCGTGAAATCATGACAGTTTTGCTAGCTCTTTCTCTCTCCTCTAACATGTCATGAAATCATGACAGTTTTGCCAGCACTTTCTCTCTCCTCTAACATGTCACGAAATCATGACTATTTTTCTTGCCTGCTGCATACTTTTTCTTACTTGTCTTTTTCTTTGATCTTTTGCAAATGGGCTACTATGATCTTCTTGGAAACTCATTGTCCATGCTCTAAAAATTATTTGACATTAAATCAAATTCCTTCAAGAGCTTCTTGACATCAATGACAACTTCTACACTTGAGCAAAGGCAATGTACCCAAGGTACCCAAAATTGCCAACAATCTCCCCCTTTGTCATTGATGGCAAACCTTTATGAAAACACATCTCAAGAGCCAAAACTGAAACCAACTGTGCTAACAACTGAGAATCTGCCTTTGAAGTTTTGCTCCCCCTGACTTGAAGCTTTCCTCTTCACTTGAAGCTCTCCCCCTTACTCATATCTCTCCCCCTTTGTCATCAATGGCAAAGGGTCACCTTTGGGGCTCGGGACTAAGAATGAGCCTCTTAGCTTAGTCCCTCCCCCACCTCCTGATGAGGTGATTAAAATAGGGTTGGGAGTAAAACTCCCATTAGGCACTGATCATCATCAGCATCTAAAACTTCCTTGTCGGGCCTTCTCTTGAACTCTTTGTCAATATTTCTGTTCTTGTCACTGTCACTGTTATCATTCCTGTTCTTATCCATGCCTTGATCCTTGGACCTGTTCATACCACTGTTCCTGTTCCTGTACCTTGGAAGATCAGCTCTACACTGTCTAGCTGTGTGACCTGCATTGTTGCACTTATAACAAGTAACAATGTTATTTCTTTTAGGCATACCTGTTCTTTGAATCCACCTGTTCTGACTAACCGTGTACCTGTTATTTGCCTTGCAAAAAATTGCCTTATGCCCAAACTGATTACAAGAGTAGCAATACCCTTGAAAGAAATTACCACTTCTGAAACTGTCATTTACCTTCCTTACTTGAGTCATGCAATGCGAAGCCATGTGACCAAACCTGTGACACGCAAAACATCTGCCATGAAATTTTCTTTTATTTGACCTCTTGGGTCCCGAAAACTTCTTCTTCGCATTCAAAATTCTATTTTCTATTTCTGCGCATCTATCACTCACGGACTCTTTCTCTGAAATACTCTCTTCATCAGAACTCTCTTCTTTTTGAAATCTCTTACTAGATTCCCCAACCTGTTCCTTGTGTGGTTTAACAAAACCAAGGCCTGTTTTATCTATTGTCTTTCTTTGACCTTTGATGAGTGACTTAACCTTTTTGGAGCTATCTTGAAATCTGTAAAGCTTATCCTTGTACTCTTTAGTTTCCTCTTTCAAAGAAGCCATTTTCTGTTCTAACTCACTATACTCAAGAACCTTAGACTCTAACTCATCCTTGAGTTCTTGTGTCTTAGCCATAGAGAAGTCAAGACTTTCTAAGAGATCATCTCTCTCCATACAACATTCATCTAACTTATCCTTGAGTCTAGCATTCTTCTTTCTTTCCTTTTTCAAAGCACTAAGAGCATTAGTAAGTTCACTTTCAAGATCCTTTATTTGTTTGCTTTTTGAATCATCAAAGCCTTTTTCAGATTTCTTATCACTAGAGGTGCTACCCTTTTCAAAAACCATACATGCATCTTCCTTATAGTTTTCTGAAGCATCCTCATACATACTAGAAACCAATTCATTATTTGTGCAATCATCCTCAAGGTGACCAAAATTTCCACATCTAAGACATTTCATGATAATGAATCTATGTTTCGGTTCTTCCTCTTTTTCTGATATGAACAACATCTCATTTTCACTATCACTTGAAGAACTTTCACTATCACTACTAGAACACTTACTTGCTTTGTCTAGGTAGAAACTCTTCTTGTGCTTGTGAGAATACCTCTTTCCGTGATTGTTGTACTCATCTTTGTTCTTCTTGTGATGCTTGTGCTTTTTAGAATCCTTGCTCTTAGAATCTTGTTTATCTTCATCACTTTCATACTTGGAAACAGTACAGTCAGTAGCATAATGACCAAACTTTCCACAATTGAAACATCTTATATTCTTCATGCTTTTGTGCTTTCTAGAGAACTTGCCTTTCTGTCTGTAATATGCCTCTTCATCACTAGAAGACTCATCACTCTCTTGAATCTGTTTACCTTTGGATTTCTTGGTAGCCTTGAAAGTTGCCTCTTTCTTGACATCAACCTTCACTTGAGTTCTCAACTCAAATGTTGCAAGTATACTATGGAGCTCATCCTTTTTCAACTTATCTAAATCTTTAGCTTCCTCAATAGCAGAAATATTTTCACTAAATCTATTAGGAAGAGATCTTAAAATCTTATCACAAATATCATTTTCAGCAAGCTCAAGACCTAAGTCTTTCATGGAGTTAACAACCTCATCCATACGAAGCATGTAATCACTAATATTTTCATCATCATTCATCTGGAGTTGTTCAAACATACCTTTGAAGTGTCTCAACTTGGCCTTTCTGACATTTGCATCACCTGTATGAACCACCTGCAACTGTTTCCACATTTCACTAGTTGTCTTGCGGTGAATCACTTTTGTGAGATCTGCTTTCTGTAAGCCTTTCAGGATTGCATTCATGGCTTTTGCATTGCTGTGATGTAGGAGCCTGTCTTCTTTAGTATACGGACCATGTTCAGGAATAGTGTACTCATCTTCAATCACTTCCCAGACCTCATTCCCAAGTGCCATTAGATGAACCTTCATTCTTGCACTCCAAAGACCAAAGTCTGATCCATCAAGAATAGGTGCTGCATTGCCACTTGAATAATCCATTGTGTTCTTTGCTAGCTTTTCCTTCAAGCTATTAAACTTTCCGAAGGCACCCGCTCTGATACCAATTGAAGAACACAAGCTTATACTGAGAGGGGGGTGAACAGTATAAGACCACTTTTTACTTTTTCCTTCAATTCAACTTTCAATTCAATATTATGCAGTGTATAGATAGCAATATCAATAGCAGTAATCAAAGCAATGCACAAAACACCATCCACAATAGAGACACAACAATTTACGTGGTTCACCCAAAGTGGGCTACTCCACGGATAAAATCTTTCACTAAATTTTATCAATCAAACTTCTGGGAATACCTTTCCCGATTACAATGTTTATGGGCACCAACCCAAAGGAGATACCTTCCCCTAGCTCTGCTCTAACTGGTGATCCTCTAGAAGACCTCTGCCTCCACTGCCCTTAGCAAATGGAACTCTATCCACAGAAGACACCTGTCTTCCCTGCTCTAGCTGGAGACCTCTGTCCTCAACTCTATCACCTCAAAGCTGGTCCTCGAATTTGCACTAAACATAGTCCTTCGGTCTAGCACAAATGTCCTCTTCCTCTTTCTCTGATCTGCACCAAACACAGTCCTTCGGTCTGGCACAAGTCTATCCTCAAATCTGCACCAATCTCTATCCTCAACTGGTCCTCAAATCTGGTTCACAAAAGTGGTTCACAAGCTTTCACTAAAGCTTGCTTGATCTTCACCCAAGTCTTCACCAAGACTTGTCTCAGATCTGCTTTGCAAGTTCTCAAGAGAACCTGCCCAAACTGCTCCACAAGCTCAACAAAAGCTTGCTCAAATCTGTCCAACAGTTCTCTCTGCTCTGTCACAGCCGCACTTGGTCGAAACCAACTTTTGCACTGTCTACGCAAACATAGCAACACTCAGCTCTCGATGATCGAACTTCTTACTATGCGCTCTGTCTACGAATGTCGCAACACCAACAACTTCTGCTCCTTTGTGCTTTTCTGCTCTCTGTGCGCTCTTGCTTCGCACTTAGCTCGATTTGACTCGACTCGCTCTCTATGCACCATGGACTTAACTTGTGCACATTCGATACTTTCAAACTCGAAACAACCCTCCTTTTATAGTATAAATTTCAAGATCAAAACTTAAACTATAGTCAGCTGTAACCCTAAACTCTTGCACAACCCTAACTCATCGGCTCAAAGTTAACTCTGTCGGCTTCAACCGCCTCTGGTTCTGTAGCTTTTCTTGCAAAACTACAACATGTCATGATATCACGACACCTTTGCAGCCGTACACTTTCTTTTGCCTGTTGTCACGATATCGCGACACTTTTGCTTCTTTAGACTTCCTTTTTGTTTTTGTCGCGATATCATGACATTTCTGACCCGTACATTCTCTCTCCTCTTTGAGTCATGAAACTGTGACATGTCACGATATCATGACATCTTCCTCCGTTGGCGTCTTCACTTGCCTTCTGGTCGTGAAACTATGACATGTCATGAAATCATGACATCTTCCTCCGTTGGCGTCTTCACTTGCCTTCTGGTCGTGAAACTACGACATGTCATGAAATCATGACATCTTCATCCGTTGGCTTCTTCACTTCTACCTGTCATAAAATCGTGACACTTTCCATCCGTACGCTTCTCTTTCACCTGTCATGAAATCGTGACACTTTCACTTCTAAGCTTTCTTTGCAACCCGTCACGAAATCATGATGCTTCTCATTTCAAACTCTTCCCTTTGCTGCATGTCATGAAATCGTGACAGTTCTCATTTCGAGTTCTATAGCATGTCATGAAATTGTGACAGTTCTCACTTCGTCTTTTGTAGCATGTCGCAAAATCAAGGTTCTCACTTTGAACTTATGTCATGAAATCGTGACACTTTTCGAGATACTTTCTCTCTCTTCGAACTTGTCATGAAATCGTGATAGATCATACTGCGGACTCTCTCTTCTACATCATGTCATGAAATCGTGACACTTTTTCGTCCGTACAACCTTCTTTTCAAAATGTCATGAAATCGTGACACTTTCCATCTTGCTCTCCTTCTCTGCCAACATGTCATGAAATCGTGACAGTTTTTCACTTGCCTTTTTCTCTGCCAACATGTCGCGAAATCGTGACAGTTTTTCCTGCTTCTTCTCTCTCTTCCAACATGTCACGAAATCGTGATAGTTTTGCCAGCTCTTTCTCTCTCTTCTAACATGTCGTGAAATCATGACAGTTTTTCCAGCACTTTCTCTCTCCTCTAACATGTCATGAAATCATGACAGTTTTTCTTGCCTGCTGCATACTTTTTCTTACTTGTCTTTTTCTTTGATCTTTTGCAAATGGGCTACTATGATCTTCTTGGAAACTCACTGTCCATGCTCTGAATAAACTTCTTGGAAAACAAATTATTTGACATTAAATCAAATTCCTTCAAGAGCTTCTTGACATCAATGACAACTTCTACACTTGAGCAAAGGCAATGTACCCAAGGTACCCAAAATTGCCAACACTTTTGTGAAAGTTTTGTTTGTGATCAACATCTTGCATGCTACCACTTGCATTAGTGCCTTCCTTACATGGGCTTGTCTACCTTACGTCTTGCTTGCTTCATCCACCATCCTTTATCTTACCACTAATATTATGCATACATTGTTTTATATAGAATAAGTTCTCCACTGCACATAGTTTCAATTTGTAGGCTTCTTCGATGATGTTTATTATCAATAAACACATCTCATCTTGAATAAAGATGCACACAAACCATTCACATACTGTAACACATTATCCATGTCATCCTCTATAGAATTCCTTTGTGTATGCTTATATGGTGGTATCTATTTGCTGTAGGTTTTGGATTTTATTGAAGAAATCATGCACATAGTTAGATGGTAAGAACTTTTCTTTGAGCTTTACCATCATCTTATCCCACATGACTATTTTGTGTTTGTTCCTCTACATATGCCTCTTCTAGAATGTATCCCACCATAAGGTTGCATACCCTTTTAACTTTGTGGTGATGCACTTGACTCTTTTATGGTCCTTGATTGCTTCAAAATTAAAGTACCTTTCTAGCTTAGTGATCTAATCCATGAAGTCTTTTAGATTCAAGCTCTCTACATATCTCAAAATATCAAACCTTGGATTGCTTTCAACCTTTACTATGGTAATAAAAAATATTTCTTCCAAGGTTCTATGTGGCCTCACCCTTATCCTTAGCACCATTCCTCTCATCTTCATTGATATCACCCACCACTACAACACATTTACGCTATGCAACCTCAATAGCCTGTAGTATCACTAGGATGACTCTCACTATATCATATAGATCAATGATGCATGGGCTAGGACTATTTATACCACTTCCTCTTCCAAATCTATGAGCCAACTCTATGGTTCACCTACTTTGCAATCATAACCATATGAATAATTTAGATCAAACAACTCTTGTGAGACAACACCGTGAAACATGAGCCTAAGTTCTAATACCAACTAATGCAACATTGTATGTGAGTTGAATTAACAATAGGAAAGTGGATATAGGAGTACACAATAGAAGCAATAATAACTATGAAAGTCAAAGAAAAAAAGTTTTTTTTTTTTAAATATTATCCATAAGGAAGGAAAAATGTAATAATTGTGTATAGGTCTATATCCAAGCCTCTCTACATTACAATCAAGCCCATATCTAAAAAAAATATCCTTTCCCAATGGAATCTGATACAACTTTAATATAAAAATTATAAATAATAATTTCCTACCAAAACCTAGAAATATAGATCTTCTCTAAAAAAAATAAAAAAAATATAGGTTTATAATTTCTTTCTGAAGCCATTAATGTAATGGTCATAAATACCATAGGACTATGTGCACAAATATCATAGAACTACATGCACAAATAACACAAAACAATTTCCCACCTACGTCATTAATACAAAAATCATAAAGACCATAGAATTATGTGCGCAAAGACCATAAAATAATTTCTTGCCTGATCCATTAATGCAATGGTTATAAAGACCATAGAACTATGTCTGCAAAGACCATAAAAATATGTGTCCAAGAAACACCAAACTACATGCTACCTATCACAACACTATAGATATTTTTATTCTTTTATTTTTTGGTCAATACAATATTGTGTGAACACAAGGGTGCTCTTGAATCATGTATCCTCTATTAGGTTCTCCTCCTTGGTGATAAACTTGATCATTTACAGGTTGCTAACCCATGATTCCCATTCCATAGGCAACATGAAAACAATCATCCATATTTTTTTATTTTGTCATAGAGAGCAAACTCGATGTGACATGGATTCATGATTTCTTCAGGCCTTTTAAATCCAAGTATTTTTCCTAGAATATCATTCTTATAGGTTATTTGACCAACCTATAATCCAAATACACCAAAAATGCCATACGTTTAGAGTGAAAATTTTATTTGATATATATAGTAACAAAAATATAACTATATTTTCTAGAGAATCTATTCACACCCATTTGTCATTGTTTGCTAAAACTAAAATTTGTTCTAATATGCTATTGTAGTTCTAAGTACAAGTGAAAAATGTGATATTGGAGGTGTCTCATTTATAGATTATTATAGACTACTAGGTCAATACCCCATGCATGGTGGCTCACATCCTACCAACCTATCCTCCATGTAGGAGTTATTCCCATAGTCACCATAGTTAGAATTTGTAAACTCCCCATCAAAGTCCTTAGCATGGAGATAGAGATTATAATTTCTCACCATATTTTTCCTCTTAGCCATATGATGGCACAATAATGACAGGTTTTCCTATCTCATCCTTTCCATATCCTCGAGAATAGATGTAGAAGAAAATGGGATAGATAAACCAACTGGTAAGGGTTACAACTTAGGATGGGATGCTCCATAAAACACTTCGGATCTACCTTTTGAATGGGGAGGCCCTTCAAGCAATGATTCACCATCTTCTTCTGGATCCATGGCTATTGTTGCATAAATAGCTTGTGATTGATCCATTATGTCTATTCTAGCTTAATGGCTCTACCTAGCATAGACATTATGGTGTGATTTTCTACCCATCATCCATTTTTTTGAATTAGTGTACTCTATTTATTTTCTAATATAATATAATTATTTCACTTCTTCATCAAAATAATCTTACACACACACACACACATATATAATTTTTTAATGAAATTTATTTAAAAATAAACTAATAATGATATTATCAAAATAGTTTTAGGAGTCTACATCTCTCCCAATAAAATTGTTTTCATGATAATATTACTAATAATGTTACTCAGTCATCATCATGGTGGACTAACATCATGGTGTAATAGCAAACAATTTAAGCTCTATTCAAAGTAGATGGACACTAATATTTACAATGTTGAGTTATAAATTTTGTGTCCTAGATTTCCATGTACTTGTAACAAAAAGCATTCATTGATGGTCTATGATTTCTAATGTATGACATCACTGTAGGAACCTAGAAATACTCACCCACTGGTCATAATGCTAATTGATTTAGAATAAATTTTTAATTTTTATCATTTTTATATTTTTATCATACAAACATTCTCAAAACATAATGCAAATATGGTAAGATATACGCATTAGGTTATACTATCAAAATAAATTATTTTTGGACAAGATGTATATCTTGAAAGATCTTTAAATCAAGGAAATATTGTTTATCCACTTATCTTACTCGAGTATTAGGACATTAAGTCTATCACTTCTTCAAATCCCTTTCATGCAAATGATCAAGTATTCTCTATTATAATTAAAGAACATGAGATACACTACAAGGAATGAATGTGAATATAAGATAAACCCTATCATTTTTTAGTTTAATCTTATCATCTTGATTTATATAGATTTCAATATAAAGTACACAACTATAAGAAACATAAGTCTTATGAAATGGTTCAATCATATTTTAAATACAATATTAATATTCTTGAAAATATGGTCTTAAAATACATCTATGAAATTTTTATAAAATGAAAAACTAATAAATATGTCATTTACAAATTGTGTTTATACATTTTTAAGCTAGTATTACAAGCCACAATGTAACCAATTTCAATTGCATACCATCACTATCATATCCCAAATTTTCAACAATTATTTTGTATAAAAAATCTATTTTGCATAAACCATCAAGAACTATCCATCATTCCATACATCACATTTTCCATTAAAAAATATGAGTTTACATGTTTTGACATGAAACATCCCAAAATTTTATTAGTAAATAACATAGCTAAACATAGATTCATCAAGATAAAAAGTCTGCTAAGGGAGGGTCATGACATCCCTATAGGCTCAAAACAATCCTCTATGTTTCTACATAGTTTAACATAAAAATATTTACATATTATCATCAAACAAGAATGGAAAGTGCCTCTGTATAGTTACTACTTTCTCCCAAGTAGTATTTCTCTCAAATTAATGGTCCCATTGGACCTTGCATTGCTCTAGAGTCCCTTTTCTCATCAATTTGGAAGATAACTCAAGGATCCTTATTGGTCGAACCTCTATAGCCTTCGGATATGCCATCTACAAATTAAAAAAGTCCCACACATGATCAAAATTAGCTTAATATTTTCTAAGCAATCAGATGTGAAATGTGTCATGAATCTTTGATATATTGGGTGGTAAGGCAAGTCGGTATGCCATAGGACTGATATTTTGTATAATTTCAAAGGGTCCAACAAAACATGAATCAATTTTTATGGATTTAATAGCACTGTTATTTGGTATTACCCTTAAAAACACTCTATCACTCACAATAAACTCTCTTGGTGACCTCTTGAAATCGATATAACTTTTATATTGATCTACAACTTCTTTAAGTATTTCTCTTCTTATCCTTAATTGTTGCTCCATTTATTTGACCATATCAAGTCTAAGAACAACTCTATCCTCTGAATTATCCCAAGATAATGGTATCCTATACCTCCTACCATATAGAGCTTCAAATTGTGTCATGCCTAAGCTTGAATGGGGACCATTATTATAGGAAAATTATACCAAGTTCAATTAATATTTCCATCGGGTTTCATGATCTATACAATACATGTGAAGCATATCTTCTAAAACTTGATTTAGCCTTTTAGTCTACCCATAAATTTTTGGGTGAAATTTAGATCTGATGTTTAACCTAGTGCCAATGGCTCAATTTACAACTTACCAAAACTCATATGTGAATCTCGAGTCCCTATCTAATATGAGCACTTTCAAAAAGCCATGAAGCCTGAATACTTCCTTGGTAAATCTATTAACCATAATCACAATATCATCCTTGATATTTTTTGGTATAAATTATGTAACCTTGATCAGTCTGTCGATCACAACTAGGATTGCATCATGCTAAAATCTAGTCTTAGGCAACCATATAATAAAGTTCTTCAAAATCACCTGATATTTCTTCATTCATATCTCATGAGGCTACAATAGTGCTATAGGATGTCTATTTTCTACATTTACCTTCTAGCATTCAAGGCATTGAGTGACAAATTTAGTTATGTCCCTCTTCATTCCTAGCTAGTAGAAAGTCTTATTTATATTATCTCTCATTTTTACCCCTATTGGGTGAGTAAGGTGCCAAGAAAAGGGTAAATACCTTCCTCTTCAAGGAAGGCACCAACATAAGATATGTGCCTTCCGTATGCAAAAGTCACCCGATATACTTAGGTGCTTTCCGCATAGGGAAGGCGTCCCATACAAGGCAAAGTGCATTCCGTATAGAGAAGTCATCCACATCAATAGGTGCCTTCCGTAGGAAGAAGACACTCAACATCAGTATGTGCCTTCCACATACGGAAGGCACTTGTAAAAAAGCACGTGAGGAAGGCACCTTCCTCATAGAGAAGGCTCCTTCATTCTTCACCAGTTGACCAAGTAAAGCAATGTTGGCAGAGTTGACCAGTGTTGTTCTAGTTCCACATCACGCAATATAATCTTGGGAGTTGCACCAATGGACAAGAACATCTTACCTATGCCAGGCGAAGCATTCACCAATCAGTAAATGTGCAACCATTAGGAACAAAGCCTATTTTTAGCAGATGCTGATTCCTTTTACCAGACTGTCCCAGTTTAGTCCGGACTAAACTACTGTTGTAACTTCTTTGTAACATAAGACCTTTGTGTGTGCTATATAAACACACATAGACCTATCTAATAGACATCCAGAATCTAGAATCTAGATTGAGAATACATTTGTCATTCTGAGGAGATAGAAACATTGTAATAATTGTTTGGAAAATACAATAAAGTTCGAGAGTTCCTAATTGCATGTTCATTTGGAAGGGAGCTATTAGATCCTGGGCCCACTCCAAGCCAATATTCCTTCCCTTTTATTTATGATTTCCTAGATTAGTTTCCTGCTTTCATAGGTTTATTTCCTGCACTGTTATTTTCATTTCCATAGTAGGTTTACTTTTATGCACGTATGAATATTTACATTCTTAGGATTTAATTATTCATACGTAAATTATTGTGGTGTGGATGAATGATTGACAATATTTTAAACTCCAAAATATTAGAATTATACAGACTCATCTCAAAGTGGGTATTGTAAGTGATCTTGTATGAGACACTTCTAAAGTTTATGAAGCTCCCTAGTTTGACAATTTAGATGATCGGGCAATGACAAAATAGGAGAAAAATTCACCTATGTTTGGCCTGCAATAATAATATTTCATGGAGGGTTAGGGATTGCATTGAGGAAGCAAGGATTTTAATTCTCAATCAACAAGTTATCATATTTCAACATACTTTTAGAGAAGCCAACAGGGTAGCTGATAAATTGGTAAATCATGGAGTCAATATAACTAGCCTCATCACTTGGATAGATGGACTCCCACAAGCATTTAGTGACATCATGGAAAAATAAAGAACACAAAATGTTGACATAAATGAATGCTAATAAAATAGTAATATTTTATTTACCAATGATCCACCTTAGCACCCCTGTTTCCTTAGTTTTTGGTCTCAATAGATTTTTTTCTAAGCGTAAAATATTCAACAATTTTAATACCTTTTACCAAGAAAACATTTTTTCAGCCACAATCACAGATTCTTCCACACCATATTTAGTTTTCACTTCCAATATCACCCTATTAAAGGAAAGGATACTAATCTAAGAGTCATCCATGCTGGTTGTATCCACATCAACCCACCCTTAATTAATCACATCCTTCATCCCCTCACACATGTCATAATCATTTTCTCCCCTGTCATAGCCACATCCTCTAGCCTGTCTCTTCTGATTCCCAATGCCCATTATCAACCTAACTTCCAGTTCACATGGTCCTTCTTGGTGGTTTGGAGAACCTCAAAACTCAAAATTGCTTTTGTTATTGCAACAAGCTTTAAGAAAGGTAGGAAACCCCAAGTTGATAGATGTAATCTCTAAGGCATTCTCCATAAGGTTTTGCTCCTTCTTAGAGAAGCCATTTTTCCCTAAGTATGTGCGAATTGTTTGTATTAAGAACCCATATGGTAATATCAGTATCAATTTTCCTAAACAATTCCTTTGGTCCTCCACCAAATCCTTCAATAAGCACCCCTTATGTCAGTCCAAAATGATTTTTGTTGAGCCAAACACATTGGAGTTGGAACCCATTGTAGTTCTATTCTTGCTGAGAGAGGTTTTATCCCATTTTTTAAGAATTTTTTAGGATATGAGATCAATATTACTACAATGATTTTGGAAAGTTAGGATGGGATCAAGGTCAATATTTGTAGCAAGGATTAAATAATTGATACTAAACTGATACTTGAGCTCACTAGGAAACCTTTTAAAGGTCAATCCATCACGAAAAACATAATGGGAAGTCGAGTTAAAGGACTTTAAGGACCAAAGCAAGTTTTGCAAGTAGGTGAAGGCAGTAATACATCATGCTAATCTCTCCATCCCATGGAACAAGGTAATGAACACCTTCATGGAGTACATAACCGTAGATGACCTTGAGAAATTTTTTTTGTAGCTCCTATTTTACATTTGTAAACCAGTTTAGGGATGTCAACCCTATAAGAATTCCCTAGTTCATGTTGAATTCTATCAATTATTCCATAGAGGCTTGTAGGAAGAAGAAGGGAGATGGCCTCCCTTACCACCAAGTCCTATTGAAAGTTTTATTCAATTACTGGTTGGTCCATTTCCCGAATAGCATAACCCTTCTCGCTACCCAAAATTTTAATTCTAAAGGAAAACCTAGCCCTATCTAGGTTAAATAAATCCCACCCTTATCCTCTACCTCTTACCTGGACTTGTTTTCCAAGAATATAGTGGTCGTGGATTTAATAAAATGGCTACTTATGAATAAGAAAATAAATTCTAAGGAACTTGAGGGCACTGTAATGTTTTCACCTCACTTGAGAAACAAGTTCATTCAGGACAAGCATAAAATTTTGGAAATTTTATATGACAAGGATGACCATGACATTATAGCTCAGATTATACAATATTTCATCATCAAAACTACCTCCAATGGTATTTATCAACTAAAAAATGAAATTTCCCAATTGAAATATCTGGTGGACACTCTCATAGATCTTTACAATGCCTTACATCTCCTATATTTTCATGAAAGCTTCATTGAGGCAACTTTGGAGGACACAAAGGCATCTAAGATCAACATTGAGGATGAGATCAAGGATGAGGTAAAGGATGATAAAAATGATGGGGGTGTCAAAGCAATCAAGGAGGACTAACATATTCCTTTCTTTGCTAGTTGTTGGTTTTAGGGCTTCCTTGCATGGAGCCCTTTTCTTTAATGATATGTTACTATTGCTCTTTCTTGTTTGAGGCTGCATTCCCCTATTTTCTTATGTTTTTATTTTTTAGCATCCTTATTAAATGGTCATGAGTAGGTTTTGGGGTTTCTTGTCAAAACCCATTTGAATGAAAAATTAACTTATATAAAAAAACCTATATTTCCATCCAAGTTTACATAAAATGCTGGAAATACATCTATGTCAATCAAGCAATTGGCTAGGGAGGAAATGGATGCCTACAAAACATAGGGATTAAGTTATAATTGTGATTAGAATTATTCATTGAGTGAGGTATAAGTATATACAATATCTAATGATGAAGTACAACCATAGGAATAAGAGCTTTAGTATGATGATGAAATAATATCCACAACTATAGATCTTTGTCCATGCACTTTCAATAATTTCAACCCCTCAAATGATGAGGGAAGCAAGGTTATTCAAAGGAAAATCAATTATTATTATTATGTATTCACGTAGTACACATAATTTTGTTGATCCCCAACTATCTAAGCAAGTAAATTTTTACATATATGCTTGCAACCCTTTTAAATTCATAGAGGTAAATGGAGAAACATTACCTTATAAGGGTAAATATTGTAATGTTATGTTGAAGATAGA
The DNA here is from genome assembly GCA_028583015.1 of Wollemia nobilis. Taxonomy (NCBI): domain Eukaryota; kingdom Viridiplantae; phylum Streptophyta; class Pinopsida; order Araucariales; family Araucariaceae; genus Wollemia; species Wollemia nobilis. The sequence goes on along the minus strand of JAQPPZ010002041.1, from coordinate 567,480 downwards.
GGACTATTATTAGATTTTGTAATAGATCACAATGGGAGATGACAATAACAAGATGCAAAAATATGAAAGAAATTAAATTCATGATATTTAAAAAATATGCTATAAATAGAAATAACAAAAATAAATACAATATTGCTATGGAGAAAATGGACACTCCACAAAATATGCTACAAAACCATAATGTGCTCCATCACTAATGGAGTCACAAAATACTACTACTACCTACTGAATTTCTTATAAAACTCTTACAATGATGGACTCTTATAATGGAAGATAGATTCCTTGGTCAACACTCTACCTAGCTATACAAGGGACACCTTGCACATTTACACTTGTGTATTTATTACATTGCATGAAGTAACTAGATAAATTCCCCCTAAAGTAATCTAATGTCCTAAGTATGTAACTAGGAAGGTACATTTACATGATCCAAATGATGTAATAGACTCTAACTCTAACACTCCCCTGTATTACATTATTTGGGTATTGAAGACGTTTGGTCTTCAATATGGATCTTCTTATTCATATTTAAATTTGTATCCTTTATATGAATTCTTTATAACGTGTTAAAGAAAAAATGTTACTTTTGCTGATAGAGATTTCTCCTCATAATTTTTTAGAGTTCATCCAGTTCTTCAATTTCTTATTTCCTCTAAACCAGGTGCCCTTTCTGATTTTCCTTCTTGTATTCCAATTGAGCATAATTGGTTGGTCACTGAAAATACTGTTGACAAGAATTAATTTTATGTTGTCTTTATTGAAATTTGTTCCCATTATTTATCTAATTTTCTTGATTTTGGTTTCTAGGATTGTACCTGCAATAACCGATGCTATGATATTTTTTTTGCATATCTGACAATACCATGTTCTTCGTCCTTTTGTTGATGAAGCAATATTTTCCTATGGATTATCTTTTGATGTCAACACAATGTTAGTCATATTATCTTTCATAGTGTGTTCCACTTCATATTCCTAAAGAATATTGACTAAGTCATCAAAATAAGTATCTTTACTTAGGATTTGTAGAGATGTGACCAAATGCTTATAGTTGTCTGGAAGTGCTCTCATGTTTACTTGAGTAGGAATTTCATCTTTAGGATCCTATCCAAGAGTTAACAAATTTCCTTTAATATCTTCTATTATCCTTAGAAAAAGTTATATGCTTTCCCCACTACTCATTTTTAAGGAATATAGTTGAGTTTGTAGATGAAGAATGGCGGCTTTGTTCTTCCATTAAAATATTTTTTAAGCTTGTCCAAGCTTCAAAAGATGTATTTTATAAACTGATATAGGGTTGTATTTCATCAGTGATAGAAATGTTATGATTGTTTGTGATTTTGAATCATTTTTCTAAAAATTTTGAATCTCAGTATCTCATGTGGTAGGTTTTTTATTTGAACAATATCCCAAAGTTTTTCATATACCAAAATTACTTTTACTTTATTCTTCCATGAGACATAATTTGGCCCTTTGAGTAGTTGAGATTCACCTAGGAAATATTTGTTGGAAGTCATTATATTCCATTTAACATCTCTTTATATTGTTTAGACTTCCTTATGTCTCCCTAATGATGAGAATTCACAAACCTAATAAGTTTTAGGTTTTGTATCAAGCTTACATATATCCAATAAATTTAGAGCTTGATAATTTTTTATTGATGCTAATATTACCAAGTTTTGTAGAATGCATTATGACTCCTTAGGATGTTTTGGATAGGATGTATTATCAATATAGTGCTTTTGTAAATTGTAGTTCAATTTTAAGTTTATTTTGTAAAATTTTGTAAATACAAAAAAAAAAATTCTATGTCCCTATTACTCCTATTGAACTAAGCACTATTTTTAATTCTTTGAAGAGGTTTTGAAGTTTGTGTTTATTTTCCTTTCTTCAAGTGTTTTTTAGATAACACTATAAATACCCAACTTTTGAAGACTTTTAATAAAACTATTTAAATACCCCCTTTTGATTGATTTAATGTTTTCTTATTTCCAATTATTAAGTTGATGTTATATTCCTTATTACTCCCAAGTTTGGATAAATTAGAAAATAATATTTGCAAGTTATTTTAACAATAATAATATCCCTTATTCCTCCTTGATAACTTTTGTAAATAATAACAAATCTAAAGTATGCTTTTTTGATAAATATATTTCCTTATAACTCCAAAAAACTTATGTTAAAACAAGCATAAAGATTTTACCTCAATCACTCCTCACTATTTACATCGACAGATCCATAGCTATGTGCTGCATAGTAATTATGGGCAATTCAGAGCCTTATTTGATTAGTGTAAACTTATCCCTCGATTGGTGATCATTTACTTCTACAAGTTGGTAGCTTCGAATATCACTTGCTAGGATTATCCAAATGTTGTCTTTATGATAGCATCTTTAATATCTTCTTTACACCATTGAATGACATATAGATATTTTACCTTTATGCATTAACTTAGTTTGACTGTTCCTTCCTTTGCTTGGTTGTGTTCTGCTACTGTATCTTTCCCTCTCCCAAATTGGTACCTTTAGAAGGATGGGCTTCATGATAAGTGTCACACAAAGTGTTACAAAATAGATTCTTAATTTTCCTTTGGAAATGATGAATGTTCCTTCGACAGTGAGTGTTTCTTCTACAATGAGTATTTCTTTGATAGTGATATATGTTCCTTCGACAATGATAAGATTGGTGGTAACCTCCAATGAATCTTAACTCCCTTCAACTGAGTGTAACTCCTTTTAGGTGATCACTTGATTTTTGGGAGATGTAGAGAGTTCATTCCAAGTGGACTTTTCATGTAATCCTTATTTCTAACGCTTTAGAAAATCCTAATTTATCCTTTATCTTTGCACCTTATATGAGCTTGCTATGTTTCTTGGAATGCAAGATTTATTTTGCATGCTAGCTTGGACAGGATGACAGACGACTAAAATTGGATAGTTACAAGCAAGGACTAAAATATTAGTTTTAGAAATATTGAGATTGCATAGGGCTAGAGTATTTCCATAGAGTTGAAGGAAAACTTATGAAGACTAGGAATCAATATTTGATACACTAGGTTGATGAATCAACTAGTGAAGCTCAAACATCTAGAAATACTTACTTGAAAGCTTCTTTTATTAAATGGAATAGTACTCATATAATTGGGATAAATCCTACAACCAAAATCTAGGAGATCTCAAATTTTTTACCCAAATTTCAGAGTGTCTTCATAGTGCATAGATTAGTTATTGCAAAGAGGAGAATACTTCAGAAGAATATTCTAAAAATGAATCATGGTGAAGTGTGGAGATAGGAGATATCCATTGATATATTAAATAAATTCACAAGAATAAAAGGCCATACCTTGATATAGAAGAAAATGTCATAGAAGACTTTATGTAGAAGAAAAGGCCATAGAAGCCTTGATCCAGAAGAAAAGGCCATAGAAGCCTTGATCTAGAAGAAAAATATATAGAAGCCTTGATATTTAATAATAGGTCATAGAAGCCTTGATATTGAATAATAAGCCATAGAAGCATTGATATTGAAGAATAGACCATCGAAGCCTTGATATTGAAGAACATGCCATAAAATAATTAATATTGAAACATGCCACAAATGCCTTTTATTATGAAGAAGATTCTATAGGAGAGGATATAATGCATAAGAATATTTTAGTAATAATATTTTTTGTTGTAGGTAAAGGAGATCCATTAAATTGGGAAATCTTCCTACAAGAAATTTAGGAAGAAAATCCTCTTCAGAATCTATCTAGTACTTGAAGCAAAAGATACCATGAGGAGATGCCATTAAATAACTTCTAGGTTAGGAAGAAGAAGAAGGACTAGGATAGTACTACTCATATCTAGAAGTAGTGGAATCAAATATCCAAAAGAAGATCTCAACTCCAACACTTTCAAAAAATAGAAGGTTGAAGATAAGGTCTCTAGGAAGACCAAAAGAAGCTGCAATATCAAAGATCTTTACAAGGTCTCAATGAGCATCCAATAAAATGCTAGGAGAGCCTTGTTAAAGAAATCATTAAAGGAGAACTCACTAGAGAAATACACTACCAAGGAGAATCCCCTGATAGTGAAGGAATTGGGGCAATTGTCACCATCCAAAAAAAATCCAAAATGAGGACAATTTGGCAAGGAGTGCCAAATCCGAGCAGAAGAAAAATACAGTGAAGACCTCAAGATATTTAGAATCTTGAGAAGAATATCTTGCTTGAAGTCATAATTTGATAAGAAGACTTGAAGTCATAATACACTTATCAAATCCAAGAGATTTGAATATTACCTCCTACAAAAATAGGTCACTAATTTAGAGATACAAACTTCTCAAAATCTATAGCAGATCAAATTCACCAAAACCTAGGCTTGTGAAAGAAAGTTCGAGACCATCAATTTGCTGAAGAAGGAGCTATTCAAAATAGTCTAAAAAGTAGCTGCAAGATCCTATTCAAGGCAAAAACTTGGTTACCTTAGGCACCAAGATTTACATCCTCTAAAAAATCAAAAAAGGAGCTACAAAAGCATTCATAAAAATATAAGAAACTATTGATGACAGTAGATTCATTTTGGATAACTTATCAAATTTATTAAAGCACCTTCATCCTAATTAAATTTGCAAAAAAGATATTTGTATTATAGTCTTCAAGTGTGCAAAAATAAAGGTTCTTTTTAAGGTTCATTTGCACATTAGGAGTTGATTAGATTTTAGAATTTTAATAATCTATAAACTAACCTATTATCTACTTTGGAAAGCAAAAGAATACTATCTCCTAATATCTTGCTTATAATAAATTTACAAAATAAATCTTGAAGATTCATTTGATATTATTTTTTATTAATTGTAGTGAATTTATTAAGTGCATTTTTTGAGAGTACATTGGAATGATAAGGTGTAATCTATTAGTGCATTAAAAGTAGAATTTGTTAGATTCATTTACACTATTTTTACTCTCAAAAGAAATTAGTTTTGTTCTTTAAAATAAAGGCTACAAAATCTAGTTTGGATCAAGTGTCTAAAGACAATCTTAAAGCATAGAAAACTACAACTTATAGTGGCCAATAGAAGCCACCAAAATTGGTTAGTACAAACAAAGAAAAACTAACCAAAAAGAATCTTCAAATATTGAGACTTGGTGAGTCTCAAATCCAAAGTACTTAGGGTTAGTGCAACTAAAAGAAAGCTTTTTTTATACAACATTTACAATACTTGGATTCCTCATCAATCATACAATCAAAAGGGTAAGGATTCTATCCAAAGAGACATCCTTAAAACCCTTATTTTGCACTCATTAACTTGATATAAAAATAAGAATTTCAGACTTGCAAAAGAGTGCAAGAAAAGGTGCAATAAAAAGGTTCTATATATATGTAAATGTTTATGGTATTGCACTTCTAAAATACATCAAATGCAGGGAAAGGAGTATATTTAAAGGTGCCACAATAGACACAATATGTATAGGGAAAAAGGTAGCCAAAGGAAGAGCCAAAGGATTGAATGTTCTCCAACATCAAAAAGGAATTACCTCTAATATCATACCTGTAGACAAAGAAAGCTCTTACATAAATGACAACAAGCCTACCAAGGCTATCTATGTAAGCCAAAGGAAATCTATAATAAATTTTTACGTAAACCATATCAAGAAGAAAACAATATCTACATAAAAAGGATAGAGCACATCCAACATTCAGATGCATCAAGCTCCACCTCTATCAATGTGAATAGAGAGCATAGTGAAGGTATAAACATACAGAAGAAAATTGGATGCTACATTGGGAATATCATCAACAAAATTTAGCAAGAGATCTACCTCATCATTGTCCAAAGATCCAAGGCGGCTCATGAATTACTTGTAGAAGAAAATACATTGCTTGCTATTCAAGAAATTAAAGTAAGCTAAGGTGGAAGACATTCGAAGGAGTTATAATCTCATTATTGGAGGTGTTACGTAGAAAATACCATGCAAAAGTATTGAGTGCCACTTGGCATATTATTCCCTCATGGATATCATATCTCTAACACTCAAGATATGAACATTGATAGTGATCAAAGAAATGTGAATACATTACAAAGAAGTAACGATTGGTGCAACATCGTTACAAGAAGAGGTGGCAATTTTCCAAAGAAATGCAAGTGTCACTTGTCCATTAATGATTGCCCTTATATGTAGCATAGTGAGAGTAAAGTATAGTCTAGTCAATCTATTTCTAAGTACAGTGTGGAAGAAGGAGAGCATACGAGCATTTAAGACTCCATTAACTAAGGTTACATATACTCTCCAAGAATCGAAGGGGAAGCTCGACAAGCATACCACACTTGGTCATTCAAACTCATCAAAATAAGCACAATAGAAAGGGTAGGTAAAGGGCTATCATATTTCAATCAAAACTAGTACCATTCAAGTGTAAAGTCAAGGGGCTAAGGTAATACAAATATCTCATTAATATTACTTTCAAACAAATGAGATACAAGGTTATATTTTTTAGGATTATTTTTAAGGTTGAGAAAGCAAAAATACATAGGAAATAACTTACCAAAAATAAAAATACTATTTGTAAACTAACGTAGGAGATATAAGGCCTTCTACTTATGTTGAATCATTTAATACTTTGCAAATATTATTATCTTTTCTAATTTTCCAAAGTTGGGAGTCATAATATCTACTCCTACAAATTAATTTATTGGAAATTAGAAAAATTGAAATCAAATCTCAAAGGGCCATTATAAGAGGTTTATAAAAAACTTATAAAGGTTGGAAATTATAATATTTACTTGTCTCAAATATTCTCAAATAGAGACAAAATATCCAATGTTAAAACCTCTTGAAATATATAAAAAAAAAATAGTTCAATAGGAGCAATAAGTACAATAGAAGTTGATTTTAGCATTTATAAAACTTTACAAAATAAAAAATTAAACTATATCTTACAAAAGCACTTTATATCTTATCAAAAAAAAAAAACTAGGGAGTTATAAGGCATTCTATGTAACCTAAGAATTGATATTAGGGAATTCAAATGGCTTCAAAAAAATTCTTCTTAGCAAAATCTCAGCTACTTAAGGGTCCTAATTATTTATCCTAGAAGAATAAAGTAAAAGCTATTTTGGTATATGAAAATTTTTGGGATATTGTCAAATGGAATACACAAATACCTACTACAAATAATATTGATATCCTAAAGTTTGTAGAAAATGATTCAAAGGCCCTAATTATAATAACCTTTGTTATCACTAATGAGATACAATCCTATATTAGTTCAGAAAAATCATCCTCAGATGCATGGTCAGTCCTAGAGAAAATATTTGAAGAAAATAATAAGGCAACTATTCACCATCTTCAAAGTTAACTTCATTCATAAAAAATGAACAATGGAGAAAGCATAGAACTATTCCTAAGAAAGATAGGAAATATTAAAGGGAAATTATTTACCTTAGGAGAAACAATTAAGGATAAACTTCTTACTCAAGTAACCTTGAGAGCACTTCCAAACAACTACAAACATTTGGTAACATCTTTACAAGTTCTAAGTAAAAATACTTTTTTTGATGACTTAATCAATATTATACATGAATATGAAGTGGAAAATATAGTTAAAGATCAGATATATAACATTGCATTGATATCTAAAGATAATACACAAGGAAACATTACCTCTTCATCAAAAGGACAAATACCATGGTACAACAGGTATTGTCAGATATGCAAGAGAAAAGGCCATAGTACTAGCTACTGTAGGTTCAACCCCTAGAATTAAAATCAAGGAAATTAGGTGAACAATGGGAGACAATTTCAACCATGAAAATTTTAAAATCCTCGTCAATAAAATTTTTAGTATCCATCCAATTATCCCTAATTGGAGTATCAAAAAATAAATCAAAAAGGACATCTAGATCAGAGGATAGAAGAAATTGAAGAACTGGAAGAACCTACTGATGATTATGATATCAAAGCTCTTTCAAAAAGAATGACAACTTTTGAAGAAACTAACATCTTGCTGGTATAGGTTACAATAATATGAAAAGAATCATAATTATATATAAAAGAAGAAGATCCAATTCAAAGCCATCATATGGAAGAAGATCCACATTGAAGACTAAAGTCTTCAATACCCAAATATTGTAATATAGGGGGGTGTTAGAAATAGAGTATATTACATTATTTGGGTCATGTAAATGTACCTTCCTTGGTACATACTTAGGACATTAGATTACTTTAGGGGGAAGTTATCTAGTTACTTCATGCAATGTAATAAATGCACAAGTGTCAATGTGCAAGCTATAATGTGCAAGGTGTCCACTTATACAACTAGATAGAGTGTTGGCCAAGGAACTTATCTTCCTATATAATGGTAATAAATAGAGAAGTCATACCATCATAGTTAGTGTGTGGTATATAAGAAGTAGGGTAGTGTGTATGTGAGCTATAATCTTAGAGCTCATTCATGGAGAAGTTTCTTATTATAGAGTGTCCATTTCATCCATAGCTACTATTGTAATATTACCGATATTTCTATTTATAGCATATTTTTGTCATCTCACATATCTAATTTATTTATTTTTGCATCTTGTGATTGGTATCTCCCATTGTAGGTGGTATCAAAAGCTAATAGTTTTAGATAAAAAATATCTATCAAATGTTTATGCTATATGAATTTACCAATGAGTCTAATCATATGTATTGATCAATCAAGTAAGAAGTATATCAATGTAGATACTCTTTCAAGGACATATGAGATAGCTAAATGTAAAAATAAAAAGTGTCTTGATGCAATGTTGTTGGTAATAGAAGTCATTCTAGAGGAATATGTAGACATCTAGTGATACTTAACCAAAGTAAAGTTTCTAGATGGTGCAATGCCAAGAATGAAGAGGATGATTACTTAGGCTAGTCAACCCTATTCAATAATTTAGGATTTTTATATTAAGTAGGGAAATATGGGAAGTATCAATGAGTAGTTGAACAAGAGTAAGGAAATTAGTTCACCATGGTTGAGTGGATTCCATTATGGTTTCTAAGTTAGTGCAAAAGAAAATATAGAATAAGGTTGAGCTAATCTCTCACTTGCCCAAGAATTATAATCCAAATATAGATTTGGTGATTTCCAATTTGAAACTTAGGAATGATTATTTTGAGATTACCTAGATCTAAATTATTAAATTATTACATATTAATATGCATTTTAGTGATTTTAACCCACTATAATAACCATCATGTTCAAATTGTACTTGAAATATGAAAGGGTGTGCCCATATAGTGATGAAGGCTATTATCAAATTCAAAGCTAATAATTATAATTATTATTTATGAATTTGGTATCCTCATAGAATATCTAATATTTCATTTCAAATTATGTTGTTTTTTATTTTTTATTTATTATAAACAATACTATGTCAATGCTTTTATACAATTCTAGATCAAGGAAGCATTTTTCCTTAAAAAATAGCTATATATATATTAAATTGAGAGTCCTATAGAATGTGTTGTCAATGGACATGTAAATTTAGTTTAAGCATTCACCAACAGTAGAAATATAATTTAAGTTAAGAAGTTATAGACAAAGAAAAAATACTAAGTCTTGAATATGAATTAGTGTTATGAATAAGATTCTAGTGTTTACTATGCAATTAGTTGTTTTTAGTAGAAATCAAATTGATACTATTATACTTGTATATATTGATTTATAATTTACCAAGGTTGTCTGATGTTTTCATTTGTTTTGTTACTAGTTGAATATAGTAGATTTATTCCATTTAATATGTTTGTAATATAGATTATTGATATATGTGTGACTAATTTATAGGAGTAAAATATATGAAACTATGTTTGAAGATCCATAATATGACTATGAGATAAATTACATATCCAAACAAACTATCATTTTACTTATATGGGAAAGTCAAGAAACATACTTAGTCAAAGAAATAAAAAATGAAGATATAAAAGAAGATAAGAATAATGTTTTAGAGAAGAAATAAGAATGAAGGAAAGAAGGTGGTAATACTAAGGATAAGAAGTATGGAGAGGAAAAAAAAATAATGGATGGGATAATAAGAATGGTAATCAATTATTAGGGATGCTAAAGAAACTAAGCGTGAAGGAAAGAAAAATGAATCCTTTGATCATAAACATGACATAGTATATTCATCCCCTTGAATGTTCAAGTGATGAAAGTCAAATGTCTAGAATATCATGTAATTGATACTTTATGTGTATCTAATATGTTGTGTCCAACTGACCTTGTGTACCCTTAGAAAAATATTTCGTACCTCTGGTGAACTGGCGGGAAAATTTTTGAGCAGGCGACAGGCGATGTTCTAGGGTTTGTGGAGCGAAGGAAAATCCAGGGCATCGGGTGGGTTGCCATAGTGTTATTCTGGTTACTTGTGGATCTGAAGGAACGTCTGCTGCCCCAGGAGGGCCCAATGGGGTCTCCTCCAGATCCTCTCTCTGGGAGAAAGAGCTCTTACGCTGAATTGCTAAAAGAAAATTCTTCGTCTTCCAATGACGAAGCTCAGAGAAATACTCTTCATACGCTCTTCAAGAACGTTGGCAAGAGTTCAACAGCACATCGAGTTAATGGATGCCTCCCACAATCCGCCTCAAGACCCAAGATTGTCATCGAACCAAAGATGGTCGAAGACACAATCATATACAGAGCTAACCATGATCTGATCTGTAAATTCATGGGTATCCGACCTACCCTAAATTTCTTGCATACCTGGGTTAGAAATAATTGGGAGCCTCATGGTGAGTACTCCTTATGGTTTATTAGCAATGGGTATTTCATTGTTAGTTTTTCTTCTCTAGCCGATAGAAACAGGGCGTTTGAATCAGAAAAGAGGAACCACGGTCCGGCAGGGTTATTTGTTCAACCCTGGAGAGTGGGTTTCGATCCTCGTATTGAGCCCACGGCTGTCCCGGTTTGGATCCGGTTGTACGCTCTTCCAATGGATTTTTGGGGTGAGCAGGTTCTAGAAATGATCGGTAACTCCCTCGATAGACATCTGGGCGTCTCCAAGGACACCATAGAAGGTAACACAGTTGTCTTTGCAAGAATTTGCATGGAAATGGATATTAGCCAGCCTCTACCGATAGAGGTGGAACTTGAACTGGCAGGACTATCTTGGATCCAATAGTTAGATTATGAGGCTCTGCCCTTCAGATGCAGAGTCTACCACAAACATGGGCATTTGGCCCGGTTTTGTCCAAATGTTTTGAACACAAAAATGGAGGCCCCGCTTGGAATGCCAAATCCCCCCAGAGAGGGTAAGTCTACTCTTGCCAAAGAACCATCCAATACTCCTCAGGGTAATGATGTTCAGAAATATGGCTTTGAACAGCCCAAAAGAAGGAGAAAGCAAAAGAAAAATGGTAAGGAGCAATCACAACTCAAGCCAGCCAATAGATATGAAATTTTTAAGACACTAGTGGATCAAGAGGATCAAGTCATGGAAGGAGTGGATGGGAATATTGAGGATAATAACATCCACACTCATGCTTCTCCTTCATCTCCCCCTGTCTTAGAACAGGTGATTGAGTCCACTGAGTTACCGCAGCCAGAGAATGCAGGGGCATTGATAGTGCACTCCCAAGCGCAGCCAGTAATTAAGGATGTCAGCATGGGAATTGTAGAAAAGAACAGAGAAAGGCCAGCCCTAGGGATAACTCAGGTGGAAAAGAGATCCAAAAATAGCAACTCTCAAGGAGCGGGCAGAAAATCAAATAAGGACTTGCTCGTAGTTCAAGGAGACAAGCTGATCACTGGAGGATCGGTGAGGACAATTGATTCTTACTGCTCTCAAGGTTTTCAATGATTATTCAATCTTGGAATGTTAGGGGTTTAAACAATAGAACCCATCAATATGTTATTCAAAGACTCTTAGGAAAATGTAAAACAGACTTTTTGCTTATCCAGGAGACAAAAATGTCTTTAGATCTTATGTGTAAAACAGTTAATAGAATCTAGAGGGGCGCTGGTCATATGGATGTGGCTGCCCAAGGTGCCTCGAGGGGGATTGTTACTCTTTGGAACCCTCCGGAATGGACTGCAATAGAACATATAGCTTGGAGGGGTGTTCTCACATCTCATTTTAGGAATAATGTCACAGCTGAACATGTTTTAATCACAAATTTTTATGGGGCTCAAAACCTTGATGGCCAGAGGCTCCAATGGAAAGTTGTACATAACATGAGGTCCTCAAGGGAAGATTTAGACTGGATTATTGTTGGGGATTTTAATGCTAAATTATCTGCTCGAGATCAGGAAGGTGGAACCCCAATTTTGGATCCAGGGGATCGGCTTCTGATTGCCCAAGTCCAGGCCTTTCACCTAGTGGATATTAAAGGCCCTGGAACCTACTTTACTTGGACTAACAAGAGGAGGGAGCCACACAGCAGGAAGGTAAAGCTAGACCATTTTCCGGTCTCAGAGGAGGCATTTGTAAAGTGGAATATTAAATTCCAGATTTTGGAGGGCCCAGTTTCAGATCACTTTCCCATTTTGTTGGAGGGAGGGACTATGACAGGGCAGCATCACAAACCTTTTAAATTTGAGAATTTTTGGTTACAAAAGGAGGATCTTCGAAAGAAAATTCCGTAGTGGTGGGAAGAAGGTCGTCTACCTTTTGGGACAACAATGTTTAGATTCCACAAACAACTTCATTTTGTCAAAGTTCAACTGAAACAATGGAGGCAAGCTAATAAGTCAGATTTCCAGCTCCAAAGAGCTCCCTTGGTGGCCAGATGGGAAGAGGTTCAAAAACACTTTAGGGAAGGAACAATTACTGAGCAGCTCAAAACCGAGGATGATGCCTTGCGCAAAGCGGTTGAGGACATTGATAACCAAGAGGAGACTTACTGGAAACAGAGAGCAAGAAACACTTGGTTATTAGAAGGTGATAGAAATACCAAATTTTTCCATCGATCAGCTTGTGCTAGGAGACAGATGAATAACATGGAAGCCCTTCAAGATGAGAATGGACACTCCTTTGATACTCTTCCTGGTATGCATTCCCATTCAATGGATTATTTTTCTAAACTTTTTAAGGAAAGTATGGAGCAAGATGTAGAGGCTCAAAATGAAGTTATTGATGTCATACCCTCTGTTATCTCTGAAGAAGAAAATCAGGCCCTTCTTAGACCCATTGATAGAGATGAACTGAAGAATGTGGTCTTTGGAATGAGCACTGGCAAATCTCCAGGTCCAGATGGCTTTCCTATTGAGTTTTTTTAGGCCTTTTGGGATACTTTGGAGGAGGATGTTTTGGTTGTCACTGAGGAGTCCAGAACTAATAAAAGAATGCTTAAGGCAATAAATCATACCTTCATCACTTTAATTCCAAAAGGGGAGGAGGGGGCTCATATCTCTGATTTCAGACCTATTGCCTTATGCAACGTGATTTATAAAATAATCACAAAGATAATGGCTGAACGGCTAAAACCTCTCCTTCATAACATCATCTCCTCAGAGCAAGGGGGTTTTGTAGAGGGTAGACAGATCTTGGATGGGGTGGTTCTCGCTCAGGAGGCAATCCATACAATGCAAAAATCTGGTAATAAAGGAATGTTCATTAAACTGGATATGTCCAAGGCTTATGATAGGGTGGAGTGGAGTTTCTTGTCAAAGATGATGGCAGCCTTTGGTTTCTCTCAGGACTGGATAGATTGGGTCATGAGTTGTGTTTCTACGCCTTCTTATTCTGTTCTAATCAAGGGCCTTCCCTCGCAACCTTTTGGAGCCACACGTGGTCTTCGTCAAGGGGACCCTTGCTCTCCCTATATTTTCCTCATTTTGGCTGAAGGATTAGGTAGACTTTTCTTGAGGAGAAGACATCAAGGCCTCTAATAGCGTATCAAGGTGGGTGAGGAAATTTTGACTCACTTACAGTTTGTGGATGATACAGGATTGGTTGGAGTGGCCAGCTTCAGGGAAGCTAGAGGAATCAGAGATACTCTTAATGTCTACCTTAGGGCTTCAAACCAAGTCATCAATGATAAAAAATCCAAAGTGGTCTTTTTCAATCTTGACCAAAGGCTACAAGAAGAGTTATAGAGATCTTGGGATTCACTAGGACCTCTCTTCCAGTAGTTTACTTGGGGGTTCCTTTGCATTTCAAAAAATTAAAAATAGATATCTGGAAGGATCTTTTGGATGGTATCAAAGATAGAATGAATCATTGGTCTCATAAATGGTTAAGCTATGGGGGTAGATTAACTTTCTTACAGTCGATTATTCAGAGCCATGCCAATTTATAAATTCTCTATCCTGGCTGCCCCACATACTATATGGAAAGAGCTGGACAAAATGGCTAGAAGATTTTTATGGGAAGGAGCAAAAGGGGAGAGGAAATGGGCCTTGGTTGGTTGGGATAAAGTTACCCAGCCCAAGGAAAAAGGAGGGCTGGGACTAAGAAGCTCCAAGCTTAATAACAAAGCTTTGGTTGGAAAATTGTACTGGAGGTGGATTTCCCAACCAACATCCTTATTTAGTAGAATCCTAACCAGTAAATATTTGGGTCATGTTCACCCCAATGAGGTGGGCCGTTTCCCTCTGGATGGTACTGGATCCTTAGTGTGGCAGGCTCTCAAGCTTGGATCTCAGGTTATTAAAGACCAATTGTTTTGGAAAGTGGGGAGAGGGGAGAAGGCACGTTTTTGGACTGATTCATGGGACCAGTACCCACCCATCATTGCTGAGTTTCCTGAATTACAACCAATTAAATCCACCATAGAAGCCAAGGGCTGGGTCCAAATTGAAATTTATTTCAACACTAGCCAAATGGGGGAGTATAAGTTTAAGAAGTTTAAGAGGTTGGAGGAGTGGCCAATTACAATCCCTCCGGAGCTGGCACCTATCTTGACCAAAATCTTGACAGAAAGGTTTCTCACAGGGAGAGATGAGGAGGATGAATTAGCTTGGGGCTATGGGAACCTTGGGGTATATACAGTGAAGGACGGATACGATAAGATCCTCCCAGAGCCTCCCCCACATTCATTTCTGGTTCAGGATTGGAGGAAGATTTGGCATTCCAAGGGCCGAAAGTGAATTTCTTTGCCTGGCAGTTTATGCACAATGGAATTCTCACTTTTGACAATCTCAGAAGTAGAGGAATCATCGGTCCATCTCAGTGTGTATTATGCCACAAGAACGAGGAAACAACTGATCATCTAATGTTTGAGTGCCCTTTCACGCGTCAGATTTGGAAGCGTTGGTTCTCTCACTATAAACTCCAGGTTAATGGTGATCTGAATCGGACCAATATTTGGGAAATATGGAAGAGGGGTAGATTTAAATCTAAAGCTCTTCGAATTGGTTGGGATCTTGGCCTACTTTTCATCTGGTGGCAAGTGTGGTTGGAGAGAAATGCCCGTATTTTTAGAGAAACTTTCTCCTCGCTAGATGGAGTTTGGCAGGTCATCTGGAGCAAAGTCACAGAAATTGTTGCCATCTATGCTGAAGAGGAAAATCAGGTTGGTCCTAGGCCACTAGAAGAGGGAGCTGAAGAGCAAGAGAGACAGGACAGAGCTAGCTGGAAACCACCCCCAGAAGGTTGGATTAAAATCAATACTGATGGAGCTGCAAAAGGCAATCCGGGTAGTGCCGGAATTGGTGTAGTTTGCCGGGATCATGCTGGTTCAGTGCTCTATTGGGAACTGCAAGGCTTGGGAAGAGCCACAAACAATGAAGCAGAAGCCATTGCTATCAAATCTGCTTCCATCTGGGCTATTAATCAGGGCCACAGGAGGATAATTCTCGAATCTGATTCTCAAATTCTGGTTGGCGCTCTAGACTGCATGAGGAACTTTGCTTCGAAAGCATGGAGGTTGCGGATTCTGGTCTCTCAAATCAAGGAACTCTGGAGGGAATTAGATGATGTGATCCCCGTTTATGTGAGTAGAGATTTAAATAAAGCGGCCGATTTCCTTGCGAAGATGGGTGCTGAGAAAGAGGTAGGGGTGCAGCTGCACAGTGACATGCCTTTGGAGGATGAAGTGATTAGGCAGGGTCTTGAACGATCCTTGAGACAATGAGCAAAGAAAATGCTAAGGGTGGTTTTTGTCACGATATCATGACCTGTTGCACCGTCGCGGCCTTTGGAGGGAAGCTGTCACGATATCGCGACCTATTGCGCCGTCGCGGCCTTTGGAGGGAAGCTATCGCGATATCGTGACATGTTGCGTCGTCATGGCCTTTGGAGGGAAGCTGTCGTGATATCGCGACATGTTGCACCGTCGCGGACTTTGGAGGGAAACTATCACGATATCGCGACATGTTGCACCATCGCGGACTTTGGAGGGAAACTGTCGCGATATCGCGACATGTTGCGCCGTCGCGGACTTTGGAGGGAAGCTGTCACGATATCGTGACATGTTGCACCGTCACGGACTTTGGAGGGAAACTATCATGATATCATGACATGTTGCACCATCACGGACTTTGGAGGGAAGCTATCGCGATATCACGACATGTTGCGCCATCGTGGACTTTGGAGGGAAGCTATCGCGATATCGTGACCTGTTGTGCCATCGCGGCCTTTGGTTGGAAGCTGTCACGATATCGTGACATGTTGCACCGTCATGGCCTTTGGAGGAAAGTTGTCATGATATCGTGACATGTTTCGCCATCGCGGCCATTGGAGGAAAGCTGTCGCGATATCGCGACATGTTGCGCCGTCGCGGCTACTGGAGGAAAGCTATCGCGATTTCGTGACATGTTGCGCCATCACGGTTTTCGAAGGAAAGTTGTCATGATTTCGTGACATGTTGCGCCGTCACGGCCATGGGAGGAAAGTTGTCATGATATCGCGACGTGTTGCGCTATCATGGCCAATGGGGGAAAGTTGTCACGATTTCGTGACATGTTGCTCTGTCGTGGCCGTGGCAGGTTTATTGTCGCGATATCGCGACATGTGATATCGCGACATGTTGCTCTGTCGTGGCAAAGGAAGGATTGTTGTCACGATATCACGACATGTCGTGATATCGCGACTTGTTGCCTCATCGCGGCAAAGGTTGGTTAGCTGTCACGAAATCGCGACATGTCATGATTTCGCGACATGTCGCTCCGTCGCGGTCAAGGTTGGTTTGTTGCCGCGATATCGCGACTTGTCGCGATTTCGTGACTTGTTGACTTTTTGCGGTCAAAGATGGTTTGTGTCGCGTTTTCGCGCCTTGTAATCTTGTGTTTTCTTTGTTCTCGGTGGGAAGGGTCTTCTCCCTTATGTAACTGATCTTTGTTTTAATACAAGTTTTTTCAATTTTTTCAAAAAAAAAAAATGTTGTGTCCAACTCTAAATCCATGGAACAATAAAAGACTTATATAATTTTAAGATAATAAATGCTTGATGAACTAGATCAATATTAAAGAATAAATTGAATGGGGAAAATTTATGTGCATAAGAATCTAATCAATGCTATAGTTTTAGAGTAGTAGTTATATTTTATGGTTCATTTTAAGTCATCCCATAATAGTTATAAATAGATAAGTTAATAAGCATGACACACTATTAGTGCTTATAAATTATTCATATACTAGTAGCCTCATGGGATGGTTTTTTTTTTTTAAATCAAGGTAGTGATCCATACTATACATTTCATAAGATAACTAGTATGATCACTATGCTATGAATAAATATGAATTTGAAAATTTCCATGTAGGTTCAAATTTCTTTCTTGGAATTTTCCTTTAGTTATATTTGTGGGTTTTAATGTTTTTTTTTACTTCTTAATTTTACCATGGTTATGAATGTCACATAGTCTCGATAGTTGTAGTGTAGTACATTGTAATAAAATAAATTCCAAAATACAACAATAGAAATAAAAATTCAATAATGTATAAAGGAACCGTCCACTAAAACAATAACTCATATTAAATAACAAAATATCAATAATGCATGTAACAAATTTCTAAATTCAAATTCTATACAAATCCTACCCACTTATGGAAGGCAAAGTCTCATAACCATTTTGAGAGGGTAAATTTTTAAATGTACATGAAATATGACTTAAGATTCAAGTATGAAATATGATCTTAGATACAATACAACTTGATTTATAAAACTAAAATAATTATAATACTAACCCTAAGTCTAAAGGGCTAATTAACATAATCCTATCACCTTAATAAATAATAATAAATATATATGACTTGGTTATATTTTTCACGACCCAAATTTACTTTTTTTACCAAGGGTTATAGAATCTAGGATCTGGAACAACTAATCATGTCACATCAACAGATTCCCATCTAGATCTTCTTCTGAGGCACATCTGTCCTTACACCTTACATAAATCCAATTATGTAAGAGCACTAGGTGTTTTATTTAATGGGTCAAAAATATCCATCTCATGGATCCAATGAGATAGCATTGACCTCCCCTTCGTTCTTTTGAAAGGTGCACACCAAGTCTACACTCCACATAAATCCTTCTATGCAGGTGGTACATACGTGTGAGAATCGACTATCCATATGTATGATATGGATAGTCGATTCTCACACGTATGTACCACCTGCATAGAAGAACTTATGTGGAGTGTAGAATTGGCGTGCACATTTCAAAATAATGAAGGGGAGGTCAATGCTATCTCATTGGATCCATGAGATGGATAATTTTTTTCCATTAAATAAAATATCTAGTACTCTTACATCACTGGATTTATGTAAGGCGTAAGGATGGGTGCACCTCAAAAGATGATCTAGATATAAAATTGTTGATGTGACATGCCTAGTTGTTATAGAGTCTAGATTCTAGAACCCTTGGTAAAAATAAAAAATATAAATAAATGTCATGACCCAAATTTCCCATTTTTTTAATTACCAAGGGTTTTAAAATGTAGGCTCTAAAAAAACTAGTCATGTCACATCAACAATTACCTATCTAAATCTTATTTTGAGGCACATCCATCGTTACACATTACATAAATTCAATTATTTAATAGAACTAGGTGTTTATTCAATGGGTCAAAACTATCAATCTCATGGATCCAATGAGCTATCATTGACCACCCCTTCATTCTTTCAAAAGGTGTACACCAAGTCTACACTCCATATAAGTCCTTCTATGCATGTGGTATATGTGTGTGGGAATTGATTATCCATCTCATACTTATTTGAGCTAGACATCCCATAAATCCTCATTCCCAATTCCTTTTTTGTGTGGAATCAACATCATAGCTAACCATTCTGTTATTTATTTTTAATAGGTCTTATTATTCTTAAGGATTATCTTTTTATACTATAATTCTTATCACTTCTCATTCATATGAGCCATGTATTAACTACACCCATCAAGATATTTAATGATATTTTGGAGTAGTATTCAATTAACTATTTACCAACATTACATCATCAATTTCATGAAAATATTGGTCAACATTATTTAAATGCCTCAAGAGGAGTTTCTTTAACATTAAGCCCCACACATATAAAATTATGAATGATCCTTTAATATACAAAATGCAATAAGTCCTCATGTAATATAAAAGCACTACATCACAATAAAAACACTTTCATAAGAATTATTACCATAATTAAATAACCATTCCATAACCATTAAAAATTTAAGCACAATTCCATCATAAAGTAAAATCTCGACAAGAGTCACAACACAATAATTACCTTGGGATAAACCCTGAAGGGAAAACCCAATATTGAATTCTTGTTCATTATTGACTTCATCATACATTTGATATAATACATTGGATAAAAGACACCTCACAATGTTTAAAATCCCTACCATGATTTTCCAAATTTTCCATGAACCACAGTATGAAATTATCCATTCAATTCATAATTATAGTTCGAATCCGTGTCATGATACAAGAATAAATTGGATCACATTCCTATTCCTATTGTACTCAAACTGAATGTCATATAAGTTCAATCAAATATTAAACTATTTACTTGTGCTCTTGAAGACAATCGGTCATACACATAATTTCTCTTTTGGAGATAAATGCTTAACATAATCACCAAAGAGTTCATGTTACCATCTAGTGTAGCAAAAGAGTGCAACGCCTATTGACTTGAACTATAGTATCTCTTCTATATATACAAATACTCTTCTTTTCATTGAATATTTAAACTAAAATAATATTTTCCTACACCTGTTTAGGTTAACCGTTGTACTCAATTTCCTCAAAAAAAGATAACAGTCACACAATACCCAACTTCTATTGTACATGATATGTTAGTTTTCTCTATTATATTTCTTGCATGTTCACTTACATTGGATAATGAAGATATGCATCACTTGAGTGCTTGAAGGCTTTATAGATAAAATTATAGTGCTATCCTATTTTTATTTGTATTAACATGAATTAAATTTGTCTTTTTAAGGGTTTTAGAAGTAAGGAAGAACTTATAGCATGAATTAATTCATGCCCATACCTACACCACTTGCCCATTGAACTAAAAAATCATTTTAATATTCACAATAAATAACAAAGCCCTATGAAATCCCATTGACAAATATTCCACTATATTTTTCCATTCTTCCTGGGTGACTACCCAAAGGTACATCAAGGCTAAAATCTAAATACTATGAGCTATGATTGGGCTTAACAAGATGTTCCATTACTCATCTATGAAGATGAGTCTCTTCTATGTTATGGATGTTATTCTAGTTATTCTGAGTTGACACAAACTCCAAGCTTGTTTCACATCCCATGCATGATCTTTGTAAAAATCATAGATCTAGCTCAACTTCTAAGTCATCTATAGAATATACAACCCTTTAGATATATTATAACCCAAAATAGTTTGCACTTAGCAAGGGCCTAATATAAAACTAATAATCATCTAGGAGAGAAAATAGTCTTGGCTTACTAAAACCAAATTGGAATATTTTTCTTTGCTAAATGGTCTCAAGTTTCTTTTTTTCTTTAGAAGATGGTGAACATAAATCTACAAAAATCCCACTATTCAGTTCCTAACACTTCCAAACCATCCTACCATATGTCTACTATTCATATTAAAGAGAAATATAAGTATTTTACAAACTGAGCAAATACTCTTGATGTCTTGGAAAAATTACTCATTCAACTAGTTTTATTTCTTAACCATCATCCTATGGAAGACACTGAGTACCTCCAAGGGTTCAAATTTTTCGTAAACCACTAACCACGAATGGTAATCTACAACCATGTACCTATCCTAAAAGTTGAACATATATTTTCTAACATAAATTCTCTGGAATTTTGACAACACATGCCTAGTGAATAAAAATAACAGATAGCCATCTCCTTACAAAACCAATTTTAATAGTTTTGCATACAATTACACTGGTTATTTAGCATTAAATTTTAATATACTATACTCAAGTTGATTTTGGAGCCTACCTGTGAACACCAAGTGCAACATCGAGCTTCTCTAGTGTCCTTATCCACCTGTAATTGCTATGAACACTGAGTGCAACACAAAGCTTCCCCAATGTCCTTATCCACCTATAATCACTGTGAATATTGAGTGTAACCCAAATATTCCATTATCATTTACTCCACCCTAACATGAAACCCATATCTCTTCCTTATATTTGGTGGTGGAATTACTCTCCCACTCCATCCATCCATGTCTTCACTACCCCTACTACTTACTCCACTTCCACTAATCAACAATTGGCATATCCATTGCAACGCCCAAAAAGAACTAAATTATTAGTTTCATAATCTAGTAGGCACATATAAAAGCCAACGCTTAAGTTAGTCGCACATGTAACCAATATAATTTCACCATGAGATAGATAAAATATTATTTCTTTTTCAAATACTTCCTATCAATAACATGCACATCTATAAATATATACATTTGGTAATTATCCTCCTTCAAGTTCTTCTTATCTTGAGATAATCATAAAGCACAACATTAGTCCAATGAGTCTAAATTAAGATATACAAGAGAGGTTAGAAGAAGCCCATAAGATAAGTAACTAATCAGTTCAAATATTTTTTAAACTCAATTAGAATCACAATATCATTTCAGTGAATCATATGTCTTACATATATTAACACATGGAATAACCAATCATTCCATCAATAAATGCATAAATCGTTTCCATGAAATGTATATTTTGCATATCTAGTCATTAACGGTCAATCATTTCATCAACGAAACATCACAAAAAAAATTTAAATCCATCCACATAACAAATATTCAAAGGGAGGGTCATGACATTCTACCCGCCTTAGGCTTAACATGGTCCTTTGTATTTTCATTTAGTTCTGACATTAAATAACATTTACAAATTATTCTCAAATAAAAATTGAAAATATCTTTGCATACCTGCCACTTTCTCCCAAGTAGCATTTCTCTCAAAGTAGTGGTCCCACTGGACCCTTCATTACTCCAAAGTTTCTTTCCTCATAAATTTGGAATGAAACTCAAGTATTTTTACTGGTCAAACCTCTATAGCCTTTGGATCTACCATATATAAACTGTAAAAAGCCCACACATGATCAAGATTAGCTATATATTTTGTAATCAATGAAATGTGAAAGGTGTCATGAATATTTGACATACTAGGCAGTAAGGCAAGTCGATATGCCATAAAACTAATTTTCTCTATAATTTGGAAGAGTTCCACAAAGCGTGGATCAATTTTTATGGACTTAATAGTAATATTATTTGGTATCATCCTAAAAAATACTTTGTCCCCCATTGCACTCTCTCTTGATGATCTCTTAAGACTGGCATAACTTTTTTGATGATCTGTAGCTTCTTTAAGTCTTTCTCTGATCATCCTTAATTGTTGCTATATTTCGTTGATCATATGCTGTCCAAGCACAACCCTATACTCTATATTATACCAAGATAATGGTGTTCTACACCTCCTGCTATATAGAACTTCAAAGGGTGTCATGCCTAAGGTCGAATGGTGAGCATTATTGTAGGTAAATTATACCAAGTGCAAAAAATATTTTCATCGGGTCTTCTGATCCATACAATACATGCAAAGAATATCTTCTAATATTTTTTCGCCCTTTCAGTTTTCCCATCAATTTTTGGGTGATATGTAAAACTGATGTTTAACCTAGTGCCAATGGCATGATGTAAAGCTTTACCAAAACTCGAATGTAAATCTAAAGTCTCTATCTGAAATGATCACTTTCAAAAAACCATGAAGCCTAAATATTTATTTGGTGAATTTTTTAGCCACAACCACTATATCATACTTGTTGTTTTTGGGTATAAAATGTACAACCTTGGTCAGTCTATTAACCACAACTAGGATTGCGTCATGCTGAAATATGGTCTTTGGCAAACATGATAAGATCCATTGATTATCACCTTCCATTTCTATGTAGGCACATAGTGAGGATACAATAGTCCTACAAGGTGTTTGTGTTCTACCTTAACTTTCTAGCATTTGAGATAATGAGTGACATACTCAATTATGTCCTTTTTCATTTTTGACTAGTAGAATGTTTTCTTCATATTCTCCCTCATTTTTACCCCTCTCGGGTAAGAAGAATATGGAGATACATGTACTTAATTCATAATAATTTTATTTAAATCATCATCTTTAGGAATTACTACCATGTTCTTAAAGCACAAGAACCATCCATGATGCTAAAATTCTTACTTTCATTAGATTTCCTTTCCATCCTTTCCCAAATTTGATTACAAAACACATCTTGATGTTGCATTTCCTTAAATAGTTTCATCAGGTCTATATGGATGCAAGACAAGATAACTTTGTGTCTTCTCCTACTGAGTGCATCAATAACCTTATATTCCTTCCCTTTGATGTATTCAATACCAAAATTATATTCAGTGAGAAATTCCGTCCACCTTCTCTACTTG
This sequence comes from Wollemia nobilis, assembly GCA_028583015.1. Taxonomy (NCBI): domain Eukaryota; kingdom Viridiplantae; phylum Streptophyta; class Pinopsida; order Araucariales; family Araucariaceae; genus Wollemia; species Wollemia nobilis. The sequence goes on along the minus strand of JAQPPZ010002041.1, from coordinate 543,691 downwards.
GAATTCAATATTGCTTGAGTAAATATATATTTCAAACTTTTATGGTTTATCCTTAACTCAAAGGGTCTCCCTACAAAATATTTTCACCAACTTTTGAGAGCAAAAACCACAACTACCAATTCCATATCATGGATTGCATAATTCACCTTATTTCATTTTAGTTTCCTGGATCCATAGGCTATTACTGCTTCATCTTGTGAGAGCACTCCTTCCAAACCTTCCAATGGTTCATCTGTACACACAAAAAAATCTACCCTAAGAATTTGGTATCTTTAGTATGGTAGATTTAGTGAGTTTTTTTTAAGAAGTTCAAATGATAATTCACATTTATTCATCAACATAAACTCTTTTACCTTCCTCTGAAGGTTAGTTATTCAAACAATTATCTTGGTGTAGTTATTCACATAATACCTGTAATATCCAGTCAAACCCATGAAACTCTAGAGTTCCATAACAATTGTGGATGAAATATAATTCAATATAGCTTCTATTTTCTTAAGATCCATCATGATCCTTTATGCAGATACAATATGCCCTATATATTGCACTTTTGACACATAAAATTTATACTTTAAAAAATTCTTCTACAACCTATTATTTCTTATTAGCTCCAAAATGATGCTAAGGTGCCTATCATGCTCTGACTTATTTTGGAAATATATCAAAATATCATCTAATAAAAAAAGAACAAAATGATCCAATAACTTCCTAAAAATGCTATTCATCAAGTTCATAAATGCTACTAGAGCATTCGATAGACCAAAAGGTAAGATAGTAAACTCATAATATCCATAATGAGTTTTGAAGGTTGTCTTATGGGTATCCTCTTCTTGAATCCTCAATTGGTGGTATCTCGACTTTAGATCAATATTTGAGAAGATAATAGCATATTTAAGTTGATCAAAGAGGTCTTCAATTTCGGGTAGAGGATATCTATATTTAATGGTTGTCTTGTTTAACATCCTATAATATATACATAGTCGCAAGGAGCCATCTTTTTTCTTGATGAACTGAACCAATGCATCCCATGGTGACACACTCGATCTAATTAATTTCTTCTTCAACAATCCTTGTAATTGTACTTTTAGCTCTTGCATATCAATTATATTCATTCTATAAGAAGCTCTATGAATAGGCTTTGTTATAGGTTGAAGTTCAATTGTAAAATCAAATTCACATTGAGATGGTAATCCAGGTAAATCTTTTGGAAATATGTCTATGAACTCCTGAAGAATTGGGTGTTTCTCAAACACCTCTTCCTTATTTTCATATTCTATCTCATTTAACTTCACTACATAAATTATTCCTCCTCTCTTCATTGCCTTCTTAAGCTAAATTACGAAGAGGATATGGGGTTGAAAATCCCCTTGTAGGATGTACACCCTCTATAATTTTCTCAATCCATCTATCCTAAAAATTGATTACAACCTTATGTTCTTGTAACCAATCCATTACTAGCACTACATCAAAATCATGCAATGGTGCTATGTACAAGTATCCAATGGCCATACCACTTCGTAGGGTAATTTCTACCATGGGATAACATTTCTTTACATAGTAGATTTATCCTAAACCATACTCGACCATCCACCCATGTGCCAAGATTTTTGGCATTTTTGGTTTATCTTTAACTAAGATAGTAGAAAGAAAAATATATGTGGCACGACTATCAACCATAATTTTACCATTTCTACCAAAGGTCTTACCTTTTATCAGTAGTGGAGTGGCTTTTACTTCCATATTTTGACTTCCTATCACTACATAAATCTTGTGTGCAGGTTCCTTGTGGGTGGGTTCTTTTCCCTTTGAAATCTACCTTGTTCTGTATGAATACTTATTGGCATAGTGTGGTCCCCCACAATCAAAGCATTCATCCTTAGGTCCTGGGTGAGTTTTCTACTTCTATCCTTCTACTTTTATTGCTAATAGAGGGTTGTCCTGAACTTGTAGTGGTGATCTATTATTCCCGTTGTTGTTATTGTTAGGATTATGGTTCTTTCCTTGTAAATTTTTCCTAAACTTTCCCTAATTTCTATCATTTATTATGTATTATTTAGAGAAGTTTTTTTTTTCCTGGTCACCTTCCCTCTTCATGAATATTGCACTATTCATTTTTCTTAGTGCCTCTTTGTCCTACTTAGATACCTTTTCATAGTCGAAGTAGGGATTAAGATAGGTCTTTGATTTCCTAGCCAAGTCATAGACCTTTTGTATAGTATTAGGCTCTCTCATGTTCACTTCATGCCCTACCCTAGGATCAACTCCTAAAATGAACTTATGGACCTTCATATTCTCATTATATGTGGGCACATATTTTAGCAACTTGACAAATTTCTGGTAATATGACTCCACTATTTTATTTCCTTGTCTAATATTGGTGAACTCTTCAAATTTTTAGGTATAAAAATATTTGATGAGGAAACTCTTTAAAAGCTACTACGAATTCTTCACATTTTAGATCAACTGCAACCTCAATACCCTTTTCCCCATTGAATATTTTTATTGTGGCCACTGTACAACTAGCCCCAAAATTTGGAGACCCACCTCAAAAATTTATTTGTTGGGAGATTTCGGCTTTGTTTGAGTGATATTTTTCTTGGGTTGTCTACCCTTCACCTTGCAATGTATATATATATATATATAATAAATAATAAAGTGGTGACAATTTTAAAACAAAAATAAAATGATTTTAAACCATAGGATATTTTATCATTAATTTATGAAATCACCTCTTTTTATATTTTAATATTATGTTTCATTGATGTTTAATATTATGTTTTAAATGTTATGTCCACAGGGTACAAAAAGGACATCACAAGAAACATAATTGACATTGATATGGACAATATCTAAGGGTTTTAAACAAAATTTCACTAGATTTGTCAGCGTATCACTGAAGAATATGTAGACCAGCGATGTGGTAGAACTAGTTCATTGGGTGACCATAAGGTGGCATGAGGAATCGAACGTTGACCAACACTTGTATGGTGAGACATGACTGGGAGGACGATAAATCGAATGATTTTCAAAGAAGAGGTGACTCAGATAGACCGCATGGTATTGTGGATAGGAAAAAAGATACCCAACATGGTGGATGCATCAACATGGTGGGGTCTTCAGCTCGGTGTAGTGTATGCCTAATGCAGATAACTGAAGAGGGATAAATTAAGTATTATAGTCTTGAACATATGTTAGTATGACACACGATAAATTTAGTGGGAATCATCGAGCATTTCATGATAGATGAAAGATATAGTGGACATAGATGGTGGATTGGTAGTAGGTAGAATGAGGATAGTGCTATTGTAGAGTATGATATCAAAGGAGTTTATTGACTGAGGTCTCAACATAAGAGAATAGACGGTGGTGACATGGAAGCAACATGGATGAATTCAGCATGGAGGTGGATATAGCGAGTATAACATCACGATTACAAGATGAAATATGATAGACCATAAAAGCATTAAGCAAGGGTAATTTCTACCTTTGAGAATTTAAATCTTGTGGAGTGCACCATCGCTGGACTCATTTCAGGTCTTGACCATAAAATTATGCGTAGTAATGTAAGATTTTCTTTAATGATATGGAAACTGAACCTCGTAAGGATATTTGTAGTAGATAAGTAAGGGGATTTTAGGGCTAAGTGTTAAGATATGCTTCCCTATTATCACCATCGATAGTGTTATCATGTTTGCATATGAGAAGGCTATGTCACCGTTCTAAAGTTTTTACGAGATGGCCATGTCTATTGATAGATAAAATGAAATATTGAGTTCTATTTACTAACAATAGAAGAGGTTGAATGGCAGTTATTTATGATCAGGTATGGGACTGGAGACTTTAGCTCATGCCTATAATCGAAAGAATAGATCACTTTTAGCATGATCAAATGGAGTCCTATGCAATAAATTACCTTTAGTATGAATGATGCAAATGAATTATGAGGAAAACCTTTCACCTCTATTGGCATGGAGCATTATGTAGTGGCTCCCATAGTGAAATGTAATAGGGAAAGTCGCTAAGCCACGTAGATATGTCAAATCGAATGTGCATAAAAAAATCAACATCGTATCTAAGTAATAGTGTTTTTATGGCCACGATGAGATGGTGGCGACATCAATGAAAGGGAATTGATGAGAAATATTCAATGTCTAGAGTCTATTTTGTTGATGTAACGCTGCCAAATATTATGAGCATATGGAATAACCATCAATTATTTCCTGACACTACGACCATTAAATAGGGATGAAAATATAAGACTACTAACTCGCTTACAAAAATTATAACGTCAATACATTAAGCAAACATGAGAAACAAGGGGAGAGGGAAGAAAGTAGAGAGGGGAGGGCTCTGGTCCCTCCCCTGCTCCCCCTCCCATGGCTCCTGGTTCCTGCCCAGTCCCTGGCTCAACCCGAGTCATCCCTCCCGGGGAGTGGTTGTTTGCAGATGATCTCCGGGGGGGAGATCCTTCTCCACTATCTGCGCCCCTCCCGGCCGGCTAGGGTTTCCTTGGTTGTTTTTTTGGATTGGTGCTTCCCAGGGATCCCTATTTGGTTGGGGATCCCTTCCATTTTTACCTCAGGCTTCCTCCTGGGGTTTTTTTGCAGGTTATTCACGTGGATATGGTCCCATGTGTTTCTCGGTGCGGTGGAGGTGACGATTTAGGGTTTGGAAAGCTTCCCCCTTTTTCTTGTGAATCCTCGGCGGGCTCTGTGCTTGGACGGGATTCTTGGTCCCTCGGCGGGCTCTATGCTTGGACGGGATTCTTGGTCCCTGCTGCTGGGATCCTCTTTTGTTTTCCCGAGGTGGGTTCCTTGTGGTGCAACTCTCTGGTCACTTCTTGATGGGCTGGATCCTCTCTGTGCTGGCTGTCAACTTCCTACAAGATGGATCTTGCTGAACTGAATGTTTTACCGGTGGGCGGGATGGTTTCTCCACAAGGTGGGATCCGCCAAATCCGCCGGTTTTCCTGTGAGGCGGGATCCTTTCTTTTCTGCTGGTTTCCCGGATGGCGGGATTTCCCTGTTGCTTCCCGCTAGGCGGGACTGTTTGTGGTGGTTTTGACTGCTTCCCGCGAGGCGGGATTTTATTGTAACGGTTTTTCTGTGCTTCCTGCTGGGTGGGATCTTCTCGATGGTGGTTTTTGGCTACTCCCCGCTGGGCGGGATCTCCAAAACTACTTTCTTTCTTATTTGTTTGTTTCCCGCTAAGAGGGATTGTTTCATGCTTACTGTTACCGCTGGGCGGGATTTCTGTTTTGGTGTTCAGTTTCAAGGGATTGATGCCCTAGGCCCATTGCTTATGTAATCAGGTTTTGGGATCCTTGTTAAAACCCGTTATAAAGACAAACACTTATAACTATCAAAAAAAAAAACATGAGAAACAAAAAAGAAATGGAAGATTTTTAAAGACAAATATAATGAAATTTCCTAAGACTCATGGAAAAAACAAGGCATATTACGAAAACAAACATTGGAAAACTAACAATTGGAAGAAACGAAGAGAGATGAAAGGGCATTTTAAAATTTTAAATAGGCCATCAAAATACAGAAAGGGGGTTGGACATTTTAGTAGGCCTAGGCTGGAATTTTTATGTAACAAGGATTGTTATCTTTCTATTTGTTTTTGGATTAAAAAGTCATTATATTAATAAAATAATGTCTAATCATACAAAAAAAGGGCGGGTGGGATTAGCACACCTCGTAAACCAACACACTAACCACCATGGTTAGGAGTACACAAGAGTGTTAGAAATAGTCCACAAAAATCCAGATAACAACCACCAAAATAGTGTCAAATATGCATTCAAAAAGAAAGGAGCCGAGAAATCACTGCTAGGTGGAAGGCTTGAAGTTTTCCTCCATAAGGTCGTAAGTCCATCCAACGATTGAAGAAGTCGAAGCCCCTTAGACATCAAAATTAGAAACACTAACAGTAAAAGTTTATGCATTTGGTACAATTTCACCTCAACTAGGGGCATCATCTTTCTCAAGATCCTGAACATCCCAACCAGAGGTCGAACGAGACGAGAAAATCATATTTCTATTTTTAATGCAAAATACTGCAGAAATTTGCACCTTGTTAATAAGATTGGAGGAGATTTATTTTAGAATGTTTGAATTAATGTCTATTTTTCCCCTCCATATTTTCATGCTTATAGACAACATTTTATGTAGTTAAATGATATCATTTTTGAATGTTTGAATGCATGGATTTATTTTATTTTTCCTTAGAAGCTTGCACCTAATTCACTTTGGACTATGCAAATGCAACTTTGGGTGAATTGGGTTACATCTAGAATTTCTCACATCTTCGGTTTTGTAAGAATAGGATATCATCACGCCGTGAGTACTTTGTTTTCAGTTTTTTCAACATTCAAGTTCATTTTCTTTATTTTATTTTTATTTTTTCTAACCTTCCCTTTTTGCAGTTTTTTTTAAACTTCAAAGATTAAAATAAAAATTGTAAAAAACTAAAATTCCAAAAATAGATGCACTAAACCCTAGAATAAGCTTTAAAATTTCAATTATGCAATTTCTATTTCAGTTGGAAGCTATTTCAAAATTATAAAAATTGTTCAAAGTTGTTGTTTTTACACGCATTTTGTAATTTCAGAATTTGACAAAATTTCACATTTTTTGAAGGCAAATCAAATTTTAAGCTTTGCATTTCATTTTCAAGCAATAAATTAACTTCCCTTTATGAAAATTACAATTTCATTAAAGGGGGTGATTTATATGGCATTTCAAAAGGCCATTATTTTTAAAGCAATAAATTAACTTCTCTTTATGAAAATTCTATTTTCATTAAAGAAGGATAATTTATTTTTCATATCAAAGGCTTCCACATTTTAAAAATAGTATTTTTATTGTTTTATTTCAAAAAGCAAGCTAAAATGAATCCTTTCATCATCTAAGATTCACATAAAGAGATATATTTTAATATTTTATTTCATGCTTAAAGTAGGGTTTAATGCAAGATAAAACTTGTTTAAAATCTATTTAACCAAAAGAAGATAAAATCTACCTAAAATTCTTCAAGATAAAATGAACTAAAGTTTTACATCATGGTCATATGAGGGCCAATCACATTTTTTATTTATTTTAAGTTTCATGAACAATCACTAGTATAGCAATAAAATAATACCAACACAGGCCCCTTGTTAACAATTATTTGCAATCACTAAGGTATTCCTAGTACTTATTTGATACATCTTCATAATATTACAAGCACACATTAAGTAAAATGAAACCTTGAAGAAATTTCTATTTCTTTGCAAGAGAGGGTTTTCTAATCAAAATCATGACTATGTTGGTGATTTTGCAATTGGGTAAAATTTCCACTCAACAGTTTCCCACCAATCAAAGCCAAAACCCTATAAATACAGAGTGGAATATGATGTTTAAGTTCCAATGAAATAATTCTTCATGTTGCAGAAAGTCTCTATATCTATCAATCAGGATTTGGCTATATCACTGCCTTTATCTCCTTTGAATTTGGAATATTTTAGATGTTTCACATCTTTGCCTAATTCTACCTATACTCAGATTTTGGCATGTTGTGCCTCAGTAATAAGTTCATTGCCTTATCCCTCTCTAGAGTTTCTATCTTAAGTTTCCTGACTCAACATGACTTCCAATAGTTACTTTTGTATTTCTACCTTTTTGTAAAGTAGGGAAACTATTGAGGAGAGATCTTCCCTCTCATTACTAGGATCGATCACTTCTACATCAGTGGTTCTGACTTCTACATTGTTTTATCGTGTCTTCCTCATCGATGGGGTATCACTCCCTCTCATTATATTTGGTGGCATTGTCCCTGGCCACACATAGGAGATATAGTAGGAATTAATTCCCAATTACTTCTTTGAACTAGTTTTACTACTAATAGCTATCTACATAGTCATCTTGACAAGGTAAAAAAGGTTTTTTTTTAGTGGATAATCTATTCTTGCAAAGAGTAACCCTCACATGGGCATGGATCCTATACACACCATAACCTATTATTATGAAAGGAATCCTATATCCCTATGAGAAATTCTCTGATACCAAATATCATGACCCAAATGTCAATGGGATTTCGTAGGGCTTTGTAATTTATTATGAATATTAAAATATTTTTTTGTTCAATGGGCAAGTGGTGTAGGTATGGATGTGAATTAATGCATGATTGAAGTTCTTAATTACTTCTAAAACCCTTAAAAGACAATTTAATTCATGTTTATACAAAGAAAAATAGGGTAGTATTGTATTTTTAGCTCCAACACCTTCAAGCACTCAAGTGATGCACATCTTCATTATCAAATGTAAGTGAACATGCAGGAAATATAATAGAGCAAACTAACTTATCCTATACAATAGAAGCTAGGTAATTGTTATACTTAGTATGACACTGAGAGGGGGGGTGAATCAGTGTAGCATTTCAAAAACTTAAATCTGCAACTCTTAATGCTGAAATAATGAAAACTTAAAACCAGAAACAACAAGCATAACAAGAGAGCATCACACAACACAGGATTTTAACAAGGTTCACCAATATGGCTACTCCTCAAAAAGAATGGCTGCTTGGACTACCATCCAAATCCAGCCCCTTGCAAAGCACCAACTTTACAATCATTTACCAGCACCCACTGGAAGGAGCAACAACCCCTTATTTATCTACATCAACAGAAAGGAGCACCAACCCCTGATTTACCAGCACCTAATGGAAGGAGCACCAAACCCTGATGCCAAGCTGCAACCTGGACTTCAATTCTGAATGTAAATGTTTGACAAGAAAATACCTTCATTTTCACAAGACCTTGACTGGTCTAAAGCTTACTCGATCTCTCTTACTGTTCGCAAGACAGGCATCTGCTGCACTGCTACAATTGAACTCAGCAATTGACTTTGCCCCTCACACTCTTTGCACACTCTGATTTCTTTGTGCACATGCTTCACACACTCTATGTCATTCCAGACAAACTGTCGTCTTCGCTCTTTTTGCACTCTGCTCTCTGTGTGCATTCGCAGCCACACTTAGAATAATTCGACACGACTCTTTGCTCACTATGTGCACTTCACCGCATCTACATTCACTTCGCACTCTTCACCATATATCACCGCTTCTACGCTATCTATGCTCTTACAACCGCATATCGCACACTTCGATACTCTAATAGATCGACACACTCAAATCTCCAAACAAACCTCCTTATATAATAGAGATTTCAAGATAAAACCCTAATTGTAGTCGACTGATTATGCAAATGCAAACCCTAATCTTGGTCGACTACAAACCCTAATCTCCGTCGGCTGTCATTGGTCTTCGTTGGCTTCACCATCTGACTCTGTAGCTTTTTATGTTACTGTTTCTGCGAAAACACATGTCATGATATCGTGACACTTTCGCCTTCGTACACTTTGTCTTGGCTTTTGTCATGATATCATGACACTTCTCTCCTCGTAGACTTTGCCTTTTTATTTTGTCATGATATCACGACACTTCTGCCTTCATCGACTTCCTTTCTGCTCTTGTCATGAAATCACGACGCTTCTACCATTGAAGACTTGCTTTTTGATCCTATCGCGAAATCACAATAGTTCTGCTTCCAAAAACTTACTCTCTACTTTTGTCATGAAATCGTGACACTTTTGCCTTCATCGACTTCCTTTCTGCTCTTGTCACGAAATCGCGACACTTCTACCGTTGAAGACTTACTTTCTGATCCTGTCGTGAAATCATGATAGTTCTGCTTCTAAAGACTTGCTCTATGCTTTTGTCATGAAATCGTGACACTTCTTCTGTTGAAGTCTTGATTTCTATTTTTGTCACAAAATCATGACAGTTCTGCTTCTGAAGACTTGCTCTCTGCTTTTGTCGTGAAATCATGACACTTCTTCTATTGAAGTCTTGCTTTCTATTTTTGTCATGAAATCATGACACTTCCTGCATCCGTATGCTTTCTTTGCAACCCATCATGAAATCACGACGCTTTCAGCTTCCGTACATTTTCTTTGCAACCCGTCATGACATCGCGACGCTTTCACACTTCCGTACGCTTTTTTGCAACCCGTCATGAAATCGTGATGCTTTCAACTTCCATATGCTTTCTTTGCAACACATCATGAAATCATGATGCTTTTAACTTCCATACGCTTTCTTTGCAACCTATCACAAAATCATGAAACTTTCTGCATCCATATGCTTTCTTTTCAACCTATCGTGAAATCGTGACAGTTCTTACTTCGAACTCTTTCCTCTACAGCATGTCACAAAATCGTGACAGTTCTCACTTCAAACTCTTTCCTTTGTTGCATGTTATGAAATAATGACAGTTCTCACTTCGAAATCTTTCCTCTACAGCATTTCACGAAATCATGGAAGTTCTCATTTTACTTTCTCTCTCCTTGAACTTGTCACGAAATCACGATAGTTCTTCTCTCGAACTCTATCTTTTGCAACATGTCATGAAATCATGACACTTTTTCTTTTGGACTCTCTTCCCTACATTATGTCATGAAATCATGACTCTTTTTCTTTGGGACTCTCTCTCCTGCATTATGTCATGAAATCGTGACTCTTTTTCTTACGAACTCTCTCTTCTGTAACATGTCACGAAATCGTGACACTTTTTCGTCCGTACAACCTTCCTTGCAATATGTCGTGAAATCGTGACACTTTTTTGTCTGTAAAACCTTCTTTGCAATATGTCACAAAATCATGACACTTTTCCTTCTCTGCCTTCCTGCTCTCTTCAAGTCACAAAAATGTGACATGTCGCGAAATTGCGACACTTTTCCAACTTGCTCTCTTTCTTCAACCTTGTCACGAAATCGCGACACTTCTTCTTGCTTTCTCTTTTTCTTCCAACATGTTGCAAAATCATGACTGTTTTTCCACTTGACTTTTTATCTGCCAACATGTCATGAAATCGTGATAGTTTTACCTGCTTGCGCCTATGCTTCGAACATGTCACGAAATCGTGACAATTTTCTCTTCTATTTCTCTCTCCTACAATATGTCGTGAAATCATGACACTTTTACCTGCTGCTTATCTCTCTTCCAATATGTCATGATATCGTGACACTTTTCTTACTTGTCTTTTTCTTTGATTGCATATGGGTCACTTCAATCTTCTTGGAAAAGCATTGTACATACTTTGAATTGCTTCTGAATTTTCTGTCCACTGCATCTGAACTTCCTGTCCACTGCATCTAAATAACTTCTGAGCATTTGAACTTCCTGTCCATTGTATCAACTGATCTATCTGACTATGTTGACAATAATGACAATACTGTTGCATATTCTGAATAGCTTCTGAACTTCCTGTTCACTGCATCATGACTGTGTTCACTGCATCAACTGATCTAACTGTCTGTGTTGACAACAATGAAAATATTGTTACTGCATCTTGCTCAACAATATCCCACTTTGGAATTGTTTTCAACACACATGCAATTACCTGTAACTCTTCTCCCCCTTTGACAATAATACCAAAGGGCTGCTGCAGACTCCCCTTGAGTCCATGCACAACATTCTCAGACAAAAAAATTTACACTTAGTAAAAATTAAAAAACATGAGCAAAAGATAGACAAAATCACAAATTCTCCCCCTAAGAATATGATCCCTATGGCTAGCAAATTCTTGGGAAGTTTAACCACTCGACCAATCTGTCTCCAAGATAGAATGCACCTCCATTGGTACTCTTTTTGTCATCGACACATCTAGCCCAATATGCATATGAAACCTATCCCAACACTGTCCTCAAATCTGTCCTAGCATTGTCCTCAAATATTTCCCAAAGGCCTTCAAAGGCTCAATCAATCATGCTCAAGTAGTACTCAAAATGAACTCAACAAAGAATGACAGTCTCAAATCATATCCACTTCATAGAAGCATAAAGAGAATTGTTAGAGACTTAATGTCTTCTATTGTCAAATCTCAATCTCAACTCAAATCAAGGAAAGTTTATTTTATGGAACTTAAAAAACCACATGCATCCAATCACTTGACTAAGCTCAATCAGCTCTACTCAACCAATCATCTCTCACACAACTCTAGTCCATGTATCAACCACTCAAAATGTTTTTCTTTAACTCAAGTTCAAGTTCTTTGCAAAACCAATGGGCTTCAACAACAATGCTTATAAAATATTCTTCTAGCTTTCCATACAAAAATATTAATTTCACATTTTGTCAACAAAGTTGACAAGTGACTCACACTTGTACCAACTTTTGTCCAACACTGCAGTTTTACTGTCAACTCTGTGCAAGCATCAAACATAGTACCACAACATCAACCAAATCCCTTTTTTACATTTTCATATTGGTCTATGTTTTTTGCAGTCACCATGGGTCACACCTTACTGTCAACTGTTCGAATCAGAAAACAATATTTTGTTAACCACTTCACGACCAACTATAGTGCACCTTACTAAAACTCATACTTTTGGACCTCGGATAGGTATGATTCACAAAGAAAAGTTGCTTAACTTGATGAGCTAAACATGAATCAATGATCAAACTTCAATATTTTTCATCACAACGTCAAAATAGATCTAACAATCTTCACATCAAAGTGTAGTTCAAATACCCACTTCTTTTATCGAAACACATATATATGGCTAGAGCAAAAATCTTTCACTCATCAACTTATCTAAACTGTTATGATCCTTAACTTTGGACAGTGGCAGTAAGAACCATCACCAGTACAACAAAAATGACATATAGCAATACTACCAAAAATGAGAACTCTCAAATTAATCTTCATCCTTTACGACACTTCCACAAAAAACTACATGAACTGAAACAAACTTTTGACACCTATATTGCAACTCCCCCTTACTACTTGCCTTTCATCCTCAGATAATCCAACAGACACATAGGAGCATTAAAATAAAAAAAATTCAGATTGCTCCCCCTAAGGATGTGTTACCTGGAGTTGCTTAGTGCAGTAGAGGAGCAGTCTCCTTCAGTTCAAGGAGACACGATTTCCTCTCTTATTTCTTTCTCTAGACTTTCTTGACCATGGGCTTGGGTTTTTCAACTGCTTCCCTATTTTGCACTTTTTCATGAACTCGAACACTTCTCCTGTGTGGTTGTCTCTTATGCATCCTTGAAGAATGATTATTTTCCTTTCTTTCATGCATATGATTTATTCCATGTCTATATTGCATTCTTTGAGTCTGATGAATTCTACTATTTTTCCTTAGATTAGATACATAAGTACTTGGACAAAACCTTGCTATGTGTCCACGACCATTACATTGAAAACATTTTACATAGTGTTCACTCAGATACACAGATGTATTTCTACCAACATAACTCTTTGATTTATTATTCAATCTACAATAAGTTGCCTTGTGACCATACTGGTTGCATATGAAACAATAGCCATTAAAAGTATTAGTATGAATAGAGTGAGAGTGATAGAACCTCTTTTGTTGTGGCTGCTTTGCTGTAGATCTCCTTTGATAATTTCTTCCTTTTGAAGATTCAGCTTCAAACTTTTCTTGCTTTGATCTTTCAATAGTGAACTTCTTCTCTGCAGAGTTGGAAGATGAAGGTTGTTCAGCTTCATATCCAAGACCATGCTTATCCGTGGAGCTTCTTTGTTGGCTTATCATTTTATCTAGCAACTCTGTGCTCTTCTCGAATTTGATATTTGAATTGGCCTCTTCTAGTTGTTTCTTCAATGAAACAATTTCTTCCTCTTGTTTGCAGAAACCAATCTCTTTCTCATTGATCTGTGACCTAAGAGTTTCTTCAATCCTTTTGAATTATTCCACCTATATTTTCAAACTAGTTATTATTTCATTTGCATCCTCTAGCTTTCTTGAGATTTCCTAATTCCTTTTTCTTTCTATCTTCAATTCATCCAAAGCTGCAATTAGTTCCTCTTTCAAATTTATTTCTGCATCAATTTATTCTTCATCACATTTCTGTTCTTTTTCTGTTTCTCTTTTAGAATCATCCTCTAGGACTTCATTAACTTTCAACATATATACCTCTATGTTTTCATCATTATTCAACTTTAAAGCTTCGACCTCAGCTTGATGTGTTTGTAACTTGACCTCCTTGATCTCATCGTCTCCTTCATAAATACTCCTCAGTTTGTCCCATATTTCTTTTGCTATTTTACAACTCTTGATTTTTACCAGCTCACTGTCTACTAATCCACACCTAATAGCATTCCTTACTTTTGAGTCATTTTCAAACAGATTCTTATTAGCAGCATTGGTTGGAGGAGTGATGGGTAATATGCATTCATTGATTACTGAATCCCAGACATAGTATCCCAAAGCACAAATATATGCCTGCATCCTTATTCTCCAGGTCATGTAATTTGTTCCATCAAACAAAGGTGCTTTGTTTGATAAAGAACCTTCAACCTCTTCTAGTTTAATTTTCTCTTCTACAGGAACTAAAACTGACTGAGATGCCCTTTTGGAGGAAGATCTATTCTTCTTACCCATTGCGTACTAATCCAAGATCAACCCTAGCTGATTTAGCCTTTGAAGGGAACTTGGCTCTGATACCAATTGTTATACTTAGTACGACACTAAGAGGGGGGGTGAATCAGTGTAGCATTTCAAAAACTTAAATCTGCAACTCTTAATGCTGAAATAATGAAAACTTAAAACCAGAGCATAACAAGAGAGCATCACATAACACAAGATTTTAACAAGGTTCACCAATATGGCTACTTTTCAAAAATAATGGTTTCTTGTACTACCATCCAAATCCAGCCCCTTGCAAAGCACCAACTTTACAATCATTTACCAAAACCCACTGGAAGGAGCAACAACTCCTTATTTATCTGCATCAACAAAAAGGAGCACCAACCCCTGATTTACCAGCATCTACTAGAAGGAGCACCAACCCCTCATGCCAAGCTGCAACCTGGACTTCAATTTTGAATGTAAATGTTTGACAGGAAAATACCTTTGTTTTCACAAGACCCTAACTAGTCTAAAGCTTACTCGATCTCTCTCACTATTCGCAAGACATAGGCATCTGCTGCACTGCTACAGCTGAACTCAACAATTGACTTTGCCCCTCACACTCTCTGCACACTCTGCTTTCTCTATGCACATGCTTTGCACACTCTACGTCCTTCCAGCTGAACTATCATCTTCACTCTTTTTGCACTCTACTCTCTGTGTGCATTTGCAACCACACTTAGAATAATTCGACATGACTCTTTGCTCACTATGCACACTTTGCTACCTCTACATTCACTCTATGATCTTTGCCATATATCATCACTTTTGTGCTATCTGCGCTCTTATGGCCGCATATCACACACTTCGATACTCTAACAGATTGACACACTCAAATCTCCAAACAACCCTCCTTATATAATAGATATTTCAAGATGAAAACCCTAATTGTAGTTGGCTGATTATGCAAATGCAAACCCTAATCTTGGTCAATTGCAAACCCTAATCTCTGTCGACTGTCATCGGTCTTCTTCGACTTCACCATCTAACTCTACAACTTCTTCTGTTACTATTGTTGTGAAAACACAACATGTCACGATATCGTGACACTTCCACCTCTGTATGCTTCGTCTTGGCTTTTGTCATGATATCGTGACACTTCTCTCCTCGTAGACTTCACCTTTTTCTTTTGTCACGATATCACGACACTTTTGCCTTCATCGACTTCCTTTCTGCTCTTGTCATGAAATCACGACGCTTATGCCGTTGAAGACTTGCTTTCTGATCCTATCGTGAAATCATGACAGTTCTACTTTCGAAGAATTTCTCTCTACTTTTCTCGTGAAAATGTGACACTTCTGCCTTCATCGACTTCCTTTCTGCTCTTGTCGTGAAATCGCGATGCTTCTACTATTGAAGACTTGCTTTCTGATCTTATCGTGAAATCATGACAGTTTTGCTTCTGAATACTTGCTCTTTGCTTTTGCCGCAAAATCATGACACTTCTTCTATTGAAATCTTGCTTTTTGTTTCTGTCATGAAATCGCGACAGTTCTGCTTTTGAAGACTTGTTCTCTGCTTTTGTCACGAAATCATGACACTTATTCTATTGAAGTCTTACTTTCTATTTTTTTCGTGAAATCATGACACTTCCTGCATTCGTATGCTTTCTTTGCAACCCGTCGTCAAATCGCGATGCTTTCAGCTTTCGTATGTTTTCTTTGCAACCCGTCATGACATCGCGATGCTTTCAGCTTTCGTACACTTTCTTTGCAACCCATCGCAAAATCGTGACGCTTTCATCTTCTATACGCTTTCTTTGCAACCCGTCATGAAATCATGATGCTTTCAACTTCTGTACACTTTCTTTGCAACCTATCATGAAATCGTGACACTTTCTGCATTCATATGCTTTCTTTTCAACCTGTCACAAAATCATGACAATTCTTACTTTGAACTCTTTCCTCTGTAGCATGTCGTGAAATCATGACAGTTCTCACTTTGAACTCTTTCCTCTATAGCATGTCATGAAATCACGACAGTTCTCACTTCAAACTCTTTCCTTTGCTGCATGTCGCAAAATCGTGATAGTTCTCACTTCGAACTCTTTCCTCTACAGCATGTAACAAAATCGTGATAGTTCTCATTTTACTTTCTCTCTCCTCGAACTTGTCACAAAATCATGATAGTTCTTCTCTCAAAATTTCTCTTTTGCAACATGTCGTGAAATCATGACACTTTTTCTTTCGGACTCTCTCTCCTGCATTATGTCATGAAATCGTGACACTTTTTCTTTTGGACTCTCTTTCTTGCATTATGTCACGAAATCATGACACTTTTTCTTTCGGACTCTCTCTCCTACAACATGTCGCGAAATTGTGACACTTTTTCATCCGTACAACCTTCCTTGTAATATGTCACGAAATCATGACACTTTTTTGTCCGTACAACCTTCTTTGCAATAT
Organism: Wollemia nobilis; assembly: GCA_028583015.1. Lineage (NCBI taxonomy): Eukaryota > Viridiplantae > Streptophyta > Pinopsida > Araucariales > Araucariaceae > Wollemia > Wollemia nobilis. The sequence continues at coordinate 526,803 of JAQPPZ010002041.1, read as the reverse complement.
GTCACGAAATCGCGACACTTTTCCTTCTCTACCTTCCTGCTCTGTTCAAGTCGTGAAAATGCGACATGTTGCAAAATCGCAACACTTTTCCAACTTGCTCTCTTTCTTCGAACTTGTCACGAAATCGTGAAACTTCTTCCTACTTTCTATTTTTCTTCCAACATGTCACGAAATCGTGATTGTTTTCCCACTTGTATTTTTGTCTGCCAACATGTCACGAAATCGTGACAGTTTTACCTGCTTGCGCCTCTGCTTCAAACATGTCGTAAAATCATGACAGTTTTCTCTGTTGTTTCTCTCTCCTCCAGTATGTCATGAAATTGTGACACTTTTACCTGTTGCTTCTCTCTCTTCCAATATGTTGCTATATCGCGACACTTTTCTTACTTGTCTTTTTCTTTGATTTTTTGCATATGGGTCACTTCAATCTTCTTGGAAAAGCACTGTACATACTTTGAATTGCTTCTAAATTTTCTGTCCACTGCATCTGAATAACTTCTGAGCATCTAAAATTCCTATCCACTGCATCTTAATAACTTCTGAGCATCTAAACTTCCTATACATTGTATCAACTGATCTATCTGACTATGTTGAGAACAATGACAATACTGTTGCATATTCTGAACAGCTTCTGAACTTCCTGTTCACTGCATCATGACTGTGTTCACTGCATCAACTGATCTATCTGTCTGTGTTGACAACAATGACAATACTATTACTGCACCTTGCTCAACAGTAATGTGTGATTGTTGTCTCTTTTTTAGGAAACAGAGTACATAGGTTAACCTGAATAAGTGTGGAAAACAATTATTTTAGTTTAGATATTCAATAAAAATAAGAGTATTTGTATATATAGAAGAGACACTATAGTTCAATTCAAGAGGAACTACACTCGTTCAATACGTGAGGTGGTAGTGGGAAATGTTTGATGATTATGCTGAGCATTTATCTTGAAAAGAGGAATTGCATGTATGACCAATTGTATTCAAGAGGGAAGGTAAATAGCTCATTATTTGATTGAACTTATATGACATCTAGTTTGAGTACAATATGAACAAGAATGTGATCTAGTTTACTCTTGCATCATTGTATGGATTTGAACTACAGTTATGAATTCAATGGCTAATTCTATAGCATGGTTTGTGCAAAGTCTAGAAAATCATGGGATCTATTTAAAATAGTGTGAGGTGTCTTTTATCCAATGTATTATATTGTTTGTTAGCTTTTGATATAGTGTGCAATGAGATATAGCAATCACAAGATACATAATAATATGAAAGAAGTAAATATGTGAGATGATTGAAATATGCTATAAATAGAAATGACAAAAATGAATACAATGTAGATATGGAGGGAATGGACACTCCATTAACAAAGCTACTTGACTACATTACACCCATCACCAATATATGGTGATATATAGAGCACTATGCTACTACCTATGAATATAATTTAAGCTTATATATTCTACTTGTTACAATGAGGCCCTTATTATATAGGAAGACATGTTCCTTGGCCAACACTCTACCTAGCTATGCAAGGGACACCTTGCACATATAAAACTTGCACATTGACACTTGTGCATTTATTACATTGCATGAAGTAGCTAGATAACATCCCCCTAAAGTAATCTAATTTCCTTAGTATGTACCTAGGAAGGTACATTTACATGACCCGAATAATGTAATGTAATATATTTCTAGCATGCCTCTATATTACATTATTTGGGTATTGAAGACTTTATTTTTCAATGTGGACATTCTTCCAATGGATGGCTTTTAATTGGTTCTTCTTTTCAGTTGCTTCATTATTCATGTAATGCTTTTTGATATTTTCTAGTTATTTGTCCCTCGATGCCAAGAGTATTTGATGTACAATTATTCTCACTTTTTTGCATATCATGAGTGGATTTGAATAGGTTATTCTCCTTTATTTTGTACCTATGTAAGACCTTTTTCTTGATCCTTCATAAGTATCAACCTTGAGCTCAATGTTAGTATATCCATCTGATATAAGTTCCCAAAGATAACGATTATTCTTTGTAGTAATATTATTTCATAGCTCTTATAGTACCTGTATTTGAAATGATAGGATAAATATGAGTGAGTTATCCCATCACAATATTTGCATGGATGGAAACTCCAAAAACTGGTCTTTTCATAACTAAATTGATTGCAATGGGTGCACAATAGAGATAACTTAACCGTTTTTAAGTCTATTTTAGGAATCTCATGTTTTTCTATCTCCTTGATAAGACCTTCTAACCATATGTGCAAAATTGATACTATTCCATATTTTCCTTTTTGTATAAAATCTTGTTGATCAATATTTTCCTATTTTGGGTCTCCTTTGGTATAATTGTCATCAGAATCACTGGATGAATCTTCCTTTACATAGTTGTTAATTTCAGAACTTATTTTGCATTGTATTAGTTCTTCCTTTTCTTTGCCCTTTTCATCATTGTAATCCATCATATTTTTACTCCATATTGGTATTTTCCTTATTCCACTTCTAAGAGTGTTTCTTAGCATGCTAGTAGTAATTTGTATTACCTGAATTATTTGGGATAGAGTAGTCTACCTTACGAAAGCAAACATTGGAAAACTAACAATTGGAAGCAGTGAAGAGAGATGAAAGACCATTTTGAATGTTTTAAATAGGCCATAAAAATACAGAAAGGGTGTTGGATATTTTGGTAGGCCTAGGCTGGAATTTTTATGTAACAAGGACTGTTATCTTTCTATTTGTTTTTGGATGATAAAGTCATTATATTAAAAAAATAATGTCTAATCATACAAAAAAAGGGTGGGTGGGACTAGGACACCCCTTAAATCAACACACTAACCACCATGGTTAGGAGTACACAAGAGTGTTAGAAATAGTCCACAAAAAACCAGATAACAACCACCAGAATAGTGTCAAACTTGCATTCAAAAAGAAAGGAGATGATAAATCACTGCTAGGTGGAAGGCCTGAAGTTTTCCTCGATAAGGTCATAAATGCATCCAACGATTGAAGAAGCCGAAGCCCCCTAGACATTAGAATTATTACCACTAATAGTACATTTCTGTGCATTTGGTACAATTTCACCTCAACAAGGAGCATCATCTTGCTCAAGATCCTGAACATCCCAATCATAGGTCGGACGAGAGGAGAACATCATCTTTCTATTTTTAATGCAAAATATTGCAGAAATTTGCACCTTGTTAATAAGATTGGAGGAGATTTATTTCAGAATGTTTGAATTAATGTCTATTTTCCCCCTCCATATTTTCATGCATATAGAAAATATTTTATGTAGTTAAATGATAGCATTGTTGAATGTTTGAATGCATGGATTTATTTTATTTTTCCTTAGAAGTTTGCACCTAATTCACTTTGGACTATGCAAATGCAACTTTGGGTGAATTAGGTTACATCTATAATTTCTCACATCTTCGGTTTTATAAGAATAGGATAGCATCACACTGTTAGTACTTTGTTTTCAGTGTTTTCAACATTCTAGTTCATTTTCTATATTTTATTTTTATTTTTTCTAACCTTCCCTTTTTGGAGTTTTTTTTTTTTAATTCAAAGATTAAAATAAAAATTGAAAAAAACTGAAATTCCAAAAATAGATGCATGAAACCCTAGAATAAGCTTTAACATTTCAATTATGCAATTTCAATTTTAGTTGGAAGCTATTTCAAAATTATAGAAATTGTTCAAAGTTGTTTTTACACGCATTTTGTAATTTCGGAATTTGACATAATTTCACATTTTTTTAAGGTAAATCAAATTTTAAGCTTTGCATTTCATTTTCAAGAAATAAATTAACTTCCCTTTATTAAAATTATAATTTCATTAAAGGGGGTTATTTATATGGCATTTCAAAAGGCCATTATTTTTTAAGCAATAATTTTTTTTTTTGGTAATTATAATAATAGATTAATTGTGGGTTTTTATAAAGGATCCCAAAACCTTATGTACAAAATCAGCCTTGCTAAAAGATATTTCATGCCGGATGGTTGGGTAAATAGAGCAGTTCATAAAAAGACAGGGAAATACAAAATGCCCGAGGGCCCCAGAAGACGCGGACAATCCTGGAAATCTTGATCTTGAAATACATTAAAACATAATAATAGCCGAAGACAATATATCAACAAACTTTGGGAGAAGACCTATGATACAAATTCTTCATCATGAGGGAATATCTGCCTTGGCCAAACCGTCCACCTCGGTTGGGAAACGAGAACGCCAAACAACCGGGCACGTGGTCATCAATCCTTTGTTGGCCAAGTGATCCGCCACCCGGTTACCTTCTCTCTAGATGTGCCCCGCCTCCCACCTGGCGCGCCGAGAGAGGAGCATCCTAGCCTCGAGGATGATATTCAGGACCCGCCACGACGGGTCTTTGGAGCCACGAAGGTAGTTGATAATGTTTAGAGAATCACCTTCAATAATTAAAGGCCTAGGATCATTCGATATGACCTGCAACCCTTTCAACACACCACGGGCTTCGACAAAATGATTGGTCTGAGGGCCCAAATTTTCACAGTAGGCCAAGATCAGCTTCCCATTATGGTCCCTGACAAGCCCCCCGAAACCAGCGGGCCCCGGGTTGCCTTTAGCAGCCCCGTCAAAATTAAGTTTGATCCACCCCAAAGGAGGTTTGGTCCAAGTGACCTCCCTGCGGCCATTCACTGAGTCAACTCTGGAAGAGGAGCCAAGGTCCAGTCTTTTGAAAATAATTGCCTCCCAAGGATTGTGAGGGCGGGAGCTGGGAATAGTTTTTGAATTCTCGACAGCAAAGGATAAGGCCCGCTGGGCAACAGAGGGAGCCATTCTAGGGATCTTGCCGAAGACTCTAGCATTACGCTCCAGCCAAATTTGCCAGATGGAATGGTGAAAGGCAGCCTCACAAAGGAATCGGAGCTTAGAATTCTTAAAGGGCTTGGGCCATTGGAGGAAGGCGTCTTTAAGGGAGCGAGGGGAGCACCAGAGTACTTGGAAGGAAGACAACACACAGCTTAGGACCGAATGGGAAAAGGGGCAATGCAAAAATAAGTGATCGGATGTTTCACAGTCAGCTAAGCAAAGATAGCACCTGTTGGGAATTGCAAGGCCTCTCTTGTGGAGATTGTCTATGGTAAGGGCTTTGTTATAAAAGGCAATCCAAGCAAAGTAATTTATCTTAGGAATAATCCCTTTCCTCCAAATTGCTTTCCACCGAGGGTCCACAGCAGCCTCACACGATAGAAGATCATAAGCGGACTTAACAGAAAACCGCCCATCCTGCGTGTTGCTCCAAATAATTTTGTCGTCTCTTATGACCGAAGGAATTAACACCGATTGGAGGACACTGTACAAGAAATTCACCTCATTATCAAACCCATCCACCATCGAAAGTTTCCACCGAGGGGGAAGGGAACTCCGGTCAATGCAATCCGAAACCTTGAGATGACTGTTTGGATCAATCTGGGCCCTCAAGCCAGCCAAGTTCTGATTTACAACGAGAGCTTCATCTGTAGCCCACCTGTCTCTCCAAAAAAGGATCGTGGATCCATCCCCCAAGATCCAACGAGCACCCCTGTTAATCACCGAACGGCCCTGAAGCACCGTCTTCCATAAAGCCGAAGCTTCATGAGGAGACTCAGCTTCCAGGAGAGAATTTTCCCCAAGATACTTTCTTTTAACTATATTGACCCATTCCGCCGTGCATTAATAAGAATTCTCCAAGCATGTTTGGCAATTAAGGCAGTGTTCATGAGCCTGGATCTTCTCAATCCCATGCCCCCTTGGTCCTTTCGAAGGCAAACCTTATCCCACGCCACTAGAGGAATTCTGGATTTTTCTTCACTGTCGGACTCGGAGAAAATTCCTTTGAATCTGCTCGATTTTGGAATGGATAAACATAGGAAGCATGAAAATAGACATGAAATAGGTGGGAATTCCTTGAAGACAGGCTTTGGTGAGGGTTGCCTTCCCAGCTTGAGATAGCAATTTGCCTTTCCAAGTGCTGAGTTTCTTATGAAGCCATTCCAAAATCGAATTCCAGATGTTCCCACCGCCTCGCCCATTGCAAACTAGCGGCAACCCCAAATAAGTTGCAGGCAGGGAATCAATAGTGCATTCGAGGATTCTGGCAATGCGAATTTGCCTACGCAGAGGGGTATTAACAAAATAAATTTTGCTCTTCAAATAATTAACTTTTTGGCCAGAAGCCTTCTCATACCGGGACAGAATGCGCTTGATAGATTTGGCCTGAGTGACAGACGCTCCAGTGGATATGAGCGTGTCATCCACAAACTATTGGTGAGTGACAGGATCAACTCTGGAAGTAGGCAGAATGCCAAAAATCTTGCTTCGATGGAGGGCTTCATTCAAAGACCAGCTAAGGACCTCTGCCAAAAGAATGAATAAAATAGGAGACAGAGGATCACCTTGTCTGAGGCCACGAGCACTCTGGAAGAATCCAACGGGGGACCCATTGATCAGCATAGAAAAGGACGGAGTGGAAATGCAACTGTTCACAAGGTCAATCCAGTGATGATGGAAGCCCAACTTGCAAAGGACAACACAGAGGAACCTCCTGTCCACTCTGTCAAAAGCTTTATTCATGTCTAGTTTAAGGAAAAGCGTAGCATTCTTGGAACATTGGGCAGTATGGAGGGTTTCATGAATAGTAATGATGTCGTCAAGGATGTTTCTACCCTTAACGGTGCTCCCCTGAGCTGAACCTACCAAAGAGGGGAGGAGGGATCTCAGACGATTGGCAATGGTCTTGGTAAGAATCTTGTAGAAAACATTGCAGAGGCTTATGGGACGATAGTCAGAAAAACTTTTGCAAGCGGGCGACTTAGGAATGAGAGCTAGGAAGGTAGAGTTGAGCTTCGGATGGATGGATCTTGATGCTTGGATTTCTAAGATAGCCTCGCAGACATCAGGCCCCACAACATCCCACATAACTTGAAAGAATCGGGGGAACCCATCAGGCCCGGGGGCCTTATCTGGTTGCATGGAAAAAAGAGCATCCTTAATCTCGAAATGGGAAAAAGGTTCCAGGAGTTTAATACTTGCCTCATGGGGGACTTTGGTAGGGAAATTAGCAAGCAAGGATTTTTGAACTTGGAGGACGCTATCAGGAGGAGCACCCAACAAATCCTGGAAGAAATCGACTGCTTCGCTTCGAATTTCCTCAATCTCCCTGGTAGTGCGCCCATCCTTACACAACACCTGTCTGATCTTGTTGGCCCCCCTGTGTCTCATGGTAGACGCATGGAAAAACTTTGAATTTGAATCACCGCTCTTCAGCCAGAGATCCCTGGACTTCTGACGCCAAAACGTTTCCTCACTGGCAAGAATGGAATGATAGTCCACCAGGAGGCTCCGTTCCTCCTCTCTGAGGCCTTCAGAATACCCTTCGACCTCCATATTTTCCTCTAAACTCTTCAAGCGCTCATAGATGGACCTTTTAGACTCAAAAATGTTGCCAAAAACCTCCTTATTCCATGCCTTTAAGTTCTTTTTAATCATCTTAAGTTTTAGGGCCAGTCTTTTGGACGCTGAACCAACCACCGTCACCTGCCACCATTCCGAAACCAACTATTTGAAATCCTTGTGGGAAATCCACATGGACTCAAATCTGAAAGGGATCTTAAACCTAGGCCCGCCAGTGGCCTCTAACAGAATGGGATTATGGTCCGACCCGATTCTTGGCAAAGCTGAGAGAGTTGCAGCACCGAGGAAGGGAATAGCTTCATGGGAAATGAGGAACCGATCGAGCTTGACCTGGATGAGATTGCTCCCAATCCTCCTGTTGCTCCAGGTGAAGGACGCCCCCTTAAGTTCGATGTCTAGCAGATTATTGGATGAAACAAAATCTCTGAAATCCTCCATGCTACGGCTGGCCAGCTCAGCGCCTCCCTTCTTTTCAGAGGGATGAAGAGGGCAATTGAAATCCCCTCCCACAACCCACGGGAAGTCACTAAAACTTTCCCTCATCAGAGAGATGGTTTTCCACAACTCAGCTCGCTCCGAAGCAGAGTTCGAGGCGTAAACATTGGTCAAAATCCATGAAAAATTATCAACCTTGGAGTGAAACAAGACATTGATAGTCCTGCTGGAAGCCGATAGAAGACTACCCTCGACCTTGTCAAAGTCCCACAACACCATGAGACCGCCTGCAAAACCTATTGCAGGGCTGGAAAGGAATTTGGCCTTGGCCCAAATGGCCCTGGCAACCTTGATAGAGGCAGAGGCATCAGACTTAGTCTCCTGCAAAATGAGGATGGATGGGTTAGACTTCTTTCGGAGATCGGCCACCACCCTACGTTTGGCCGCTCCGTTAAGACCTCTCACATTCCATGAGAGGATTTTCATCTGGACATTTTAAAGACTTTCTTGCCTCCCTTTCCCTGCTGGATGGGAGGTTTTGGGATAGGCGAATCACCCACCAGGGAGTCGAAATCTTCTTGAAAAAGCAATCGCTGGGATCCATTTGCAATGTCTGCTGCCGTTTCCTTATCCCTTCTTTCTTTGTTAGGAGGTCGCCCCTATTTTCTTTCACAACCGAAATCCACCCCTTGCTTTCGGCTTCTAGTGTTTCACGGACTAATGTTGCCATGTTGTTCGTCCCTCTTGCCCAGCAGATACTCTTCCAGCAGGGACTCGGGAGGTTTCTGGTTTTGACAAATAGGGGAATCAGCCTGAGCAGACATACGGGAAGGAGACTGATCCTTTTCCACTTGAGGTTCTGGTTGGGAACTTGCATTGCACAGAACGACGTCCGACTCGAGGAGAACCCCAGAAGGATCTGGAGACTCAGGCACTGTCGCTACAGGGTGTTTCGGTTGTTTTCCTTCTTGCTCCCGGGGGTTGCCAGAAGCCCCACCCTTCATCCCCGGCTTTTGAAGAGGACAATTTGACTGAAGATGCCCCTGGGAACTGCACCGGGGGCAAAAGGCCGGTCTATTTTCGTAGTTAATGACTTGCTTATGAAGAACGGAGCCTCCAGACCGAAGAGTGATGGAGGATGGAAGGTTCGCCTCCAAATCCGCCAGGACACAGAAGCGAGCTTGGACAAATCTGGTTCGGGCCCGAGTGGGAGGGTCAATGGTGACCAACTCACCAATGGAACGGGCGATACCCCTGATAACATTTTCATGCCAGCAGAAAAGGGGAAGGTTCGGCAGCCTAACCCATATTGGGGCAATATTAATACTCTGGGTTTCGGGGTTAAAATCCATCCCCCACTTCCTGAGAAAGAGACTCCTGCGTCCCAGAAACCAAGGGCCCCCAACCAAAATTTTACAGTAATCCTCCGCATTATTCAGCCTAATTGCGAAAAAACCCGGGATAGGGCAGCCAGCTCCATATGACCCGAGGTCCGCCATTTTCCTGCCGCCCACCTACGGATGGTCTCCATATCGGGACGCCCTCCAATAAACTTCCCGATTAGGGTAAATTTTTCAAATTCGATGAAACTTGATAGGATTTCCTCCGGGATGTCCAGTTCATCCCCGGACGGAAAGAGGTCCTTAGTGAAAATACCATTTGGGGTTTCATAAGCCGCTGCCTCTGCATACGATTTCTGTTGGCAGTCTCTCCCTTTGTCAGGCGGATCCTTCCCGCGTCTGCCTCCATCTTCGGGTAACTCCGTCGAGCCTCCATTCTCTGACTGCCCTCCCTCCGCCTTGCTGCGGCCCTCCAACTTGCCGGTGCCTAGGTTCACAGTGCTGGCGCTCCCGCTCCCGTGCCCTCCCGCCGCTACCTTCCTGCTCATCACTATGTTCGCTAATTCTCGACTGTTTTCCGAACCCTTTTTAAACAATAAATTAACTTCTTTTTATGAAAATTATATTTTCATTAAAGAGAGGTAATTTATTTTTCATATCAAAGGCTTCCACATTTTAAAACTAGTATTTTTATTGTTTTATTTCACAAAGTAAGCTAAAATTAATCCTTTCATTATCTAAGATTCAAATAAAGAGATAGTTTTTAATCTTCTATTTCATGCTTAAAGTAGGGTTTAATGCAAGATAAAACTTATTTAAAATCTTCTTAACCAAAATAAGATAACATCTACCTAAAATTCTTTAAGATAAAATGAAATAAGGTTTTACATCATGGTCATATGAGGTCCAATCACATTTTATTTTATTTTATTTTAAGTTTCATGAACAATCACTAGTATAGCAATAAAATAATACCAACACAGGCCCTTTGTTAACAATTATTTGTAATCACTAAGGTATTCATAGTACTTATTTGATACATCTTCACAATATTATAGCACACATTAAGTAAAATAAAACCTTAGATAAATTTCTATTTCTTTGCAAGAGAGGGTTTTCTAATCAAAATCATGACTATGATGGTGATTTTGCAATTAGGTAAAATTTCCACTCAATAGTTTCCCACAAATCAAAGCCAAAACCCTGTAAATGCAAAGTGGCATATGACATTTGAGTTCTAATGAAATAATTCTCCATGTTACAGAAAGTCTCTATATCTATCAATCAGGCTTTGCCTATATCACTGCCTTTCTCTCCTTTGAATTTGGAATATTTTAGATGTTTCACATCTTTGCCCAATTCTACCTATACTCAGATTCTGGCATGTTGAGCCTCAGTAATAATTTCATTGCCTTATCCCCCTCTAGAGTTTATATCTTAATTTTCCTGACTCAACATGAATTCCAATAGTTTTTTTTGTATTTCTACCTTTTTGTAAAGTAGGGAAACTATTGGGGAGAGATCTTCCCTCTCATTACTAGGATCGATCATATCTGGATCAGTGGTTCTGACTTCTACATTGTTTTATCGTGTCTTCCTCATCAATGGGGTATCACTCCCTCTCATTCTCTTTGGTGGCATTGTACCTAGCCACACATAGGAGAGATAGTAGGAATTAGTTCTCAATCACTTCTTTGAACCGGGTTTCCTACTAATAGCTATCTACATAGTCATATTAACAAGGTAAAAAAGGTTTTCTTTGAGTGGATAATCTATTCTCGCAAAGAGTAACCCTCACATGGGCATGGATCCTATACACACCATCACCTATTATTATGAAAGGAATCCTATATCCCTATGAGCAATGCTCTGATACCAAATATCATGACCCAAATGTCAATGGGATTTCTTAGGGCTTTGTAATTTATTATGAATATTAAAATAATTGTTCTATTCAATGGGAAAGTGGTGTAGGTATGTATGTGAATTAATGCATTATTAGAGTTCTTACTTACTTATAAAACCCTTAAAAGACAATTTAATTCATGTTTATACAAATAAAAATAGGGTAGTATTGTATTTTTAGCTCCAACACCTTCAAGCACTCAAGTGATGCACATCTTCATTATCGAATGTAAGTGAATATGCAAGAAATATAATAGAGCAAACTAACTTATCCTATACAATAGCAGCTAGGTAATGTGTGGTTGTTGTCTCTTTTTGAGGAAACAAAGTACATAGGTTAACCTGAATAGATGTAAAAAAATATTATTTCAGTTTAGATATTCAATAAAAAGAAGAGTATTTGTATATATAGAAGAGACACTATAGTTCAAGCAAGGAGGAACTACACTCCTTCAATACATGATATGGTAGTGGGAAATATTTGGTGATTATGCTGAGCATTTATCTTGAAAAGAGGAATTGCATGTATGACCAATTGTCTTCAAGAGGGTAGGTAAATAACTCATTACTTGATTGAACTTATATGACATCTAGTTTGACTACAATATGAACAAGAATGTGATATAGTTTACTATTGCATCATGGTATGAATTTGAACTACAATTATGAATTAAATGGCTAATTCCATAGCATGGTTTGTGCAAAGTCTAGAAAATCATGGGATCAATTTAAAATAGTGTGAGGTGTCTTTTATCCAATGTATTATATTATTTGTTAGCTTTTGATATAGTGTGCAGTGAGATATAGCAATCACAATATACATAATAATATGAAAGAAGTAAATATGTGAGATGACTGAAATATGCTATAAATAGAAATGACAAAAATGAATACAATGTAGATATGGAGGAAATGGACACTCCATTAACAAAGCTACTTGACTACATTACACCCATCACCAATATATGGTGATATATAGAGCACTATGCTACTACCTATGAATATAATTTAAGCTTATATATTCTACTTATTACAATGAGGCCCTTATTATATAGGAAGACATGTTCCTTGGCCAACACTCTACCTAGCTATGCAAGGGATACCTTGCACATATAAAAATTGCACATTGACACTTGTGCATTTATTACATTGCATGAAGTAGCGAGATAACATCCCCCTAAAGTAATCTAATTTCCTTAGTATGTACCTAGGAAGGTACATTTACATGACCCAAATAATGTAATGTAATATATTTCTAACATGCCTCTATATTACATTATTTGGGTATTGAAGACTTTAGTTTTCAATGTGGACATTCTTCCAATGGATGGCTTTTAATTGGTTCTTCTTTTCAGTTGCTTCATTATTCATGTAATGCTTTTTGATATTTTCTAGTTATTTGTCCCTTGATGCCAAGAGTATTTGATGTACAATTATTCTCACTTTTTTGCATATCATGAGTGGATTTGAATAGGTTATTCTCCTTTAATTTGTACTTATGTAAGACATTTTTCTTTATCCTTCATAAGTATCAAACTTGAGCTCAATGCTAGTATATCCATATGATATAACTTCTCAAAGATAACGATTATTCTTTGTAGTAATATTCTTTCATATCTCTTATAGTACTTGTATTTGAAATGATAGGATAAAGATGAGTGATTTATCCCATCACAATATTTGCATGGATGGAAACTTAAAAAACTGGTCTTTTCATAACTAAATTGATTGCAATAGGTGCACAATAGAGATAATTTAACCGTTTTTAAGTCTATTTTAGGAATATCATGTTTTTATATCTCCTTGATAAGACCTAATCATATGTGCACAATTGATGCTATTCCATATTTTCCTTTTTATATAAAATATTTTTGATCAATATTTTCCTATTTTTGGTCTCCTTTGATATAATTGTCATCAGAATCACTGGATGAATCTTCCTTTACATAGTTGTTAATTTCAGAACTTATTTTGCATTGTATCAATTATTCCTTTTCTTTGCCATTTTCATCATTGTAATCCATCATATTTTTACTTCATATTGGTATTTTCCTTATTCTAATTCTAAGAGTGTTTTTTAGCATTATTACCCGAATTATTTGGGATAGAGTAGTCTACCTTATAGCTCCCTACTCAATGTCTATGAAATTCTAATTAAAATATATAAGATTTTTTTGATGAAACCTTTATTAATCCTTAGGTTTTGTAGACTTCCTTATATATCCCTAGTGATGAAAGTATATAAACCTAATGAAATTTTAGGTTTTCTAGAATGCTTATATTTTTCCAATAGATTTGCAACTTGATATTTTTCTTAAGTGTTGATATTACCAAGTTTTGTAGAATGCATAATGACTCCCTCGTATGTTTTGGATAATATATAAGATGAATATAGTGCTTTTGTAAATTTTAGTTCAATGTTTGGTTGATTTTGTAAAGTTTTGTAAATCCTAAAATCAACATCTATTATCCCTTATTTCTCTTATTGAACTATGGAGTTTTCCAATTTTGAAGAGGTTTTAATGTTGGATTTATTTTATCCTTTTTTTGAAATTTTGAGACAAGTAATTTGCTAAATTCCAACCTTTGAAATACTTTGATAAACCCATTTTAATATCCCTTTAATATTTAATTGTAGTGTATATAATTTCCAATAAAATAATTTGATGTAGTAACCCTTATAACTCCCAAATTTTGGAAAATTAGACCACAATAATATTTGTCATTATTTTAAAATCGATTTCTAGTAGAAACCCTTATTACTCCTAAGATTAATATTGCAAATATTATATTGATTAGTAAATTGTTCCCTTTGAGGTATGAATTTCAATATGATTTAATTATTCTAAGTTTAACCTTGATTTATTAACCTTATAACTCTTTGAAATGAAAGCACATGAAATTAGGGAATAAATCTCACCTTGCAAAATTTAAATACTGTAATAATCGACACTATTTTTTGACGTGATATGGATTCAATGTAAGTGTATTTTCTTTGACCGTTCCCTCAAATGAAAAGTTTGGAATCATCCTTGGATTTAATGTTTCAACTATGGCACCTTTAATCTCTGCCTTTGACTTCCTTTAACCAAAGAATTAAATGTTCTTACACCTTGCTTCTATGTTGCAACTCAAACCTGTGCATGAATAATATGGAGTGTTGAATGTTAATGCATGAATCCTTAATCTTTGGCACCCTTAAAATTGACGAGAATCTTGTATTAAGTGCCAAGTGGCACATCTATTTTATTCTTGAGCACTTGAGGAGTAGAAGGGGAAAGAAGACACTTGTATCTATATTTGAGTAATGTATGAATGTTGCATTCTTTAGTGGAGTTCTTGGTCTCTTTCTAGATAAGTGTCTCTCATATTATTAATACACCAACATGTTATTAGTAACTCCTTTCTTGGTCAATATGAGCGGTTGTGTAAGGAGTGTTAGAATTTTGCCTCAAGTGACAAGTGTCACTCCTTCCTCATACAATGGATGTCTTCTCTAACACTTCTTAAATGTAATCTTTGCATGATATTTAAACCCTATAAAATTTCTAGCTCCTCATTCATTCAATGGCACTTTCTTCTGAGTTATTTCCAACTGGAATGAGGAGCAATGATTTGGAGGCTTGAGCATAGATTTTGAGCAATGCAAATGTGTAGTTTGAAATACTCAATTGGCATCTTATTCTTGTTCTTTTTAAACCTATTATATGTACTCCTTTTATAGGTAACATTGCTCTTGAATATAATGGTGTTTCTTCCTTTGTTTTGTACCTTGTATTTTGAAGGTTTGATCGTGCAATATATGAGGAGTATGAGCACTTTGAGTGGATCATTTTTCTATGCTTGGGATAATGCTAGTGTTCATACACCTTTGGATGGTTTACCTTGGAAATGTTGTTCCTTTGAGGTACCTTCAAATCTACTCTCTTTCCTGTGTAAAATAAATTAGAGAAGTGCAATACAATGTAACTGTATTCGTAAATAAGATGCCTTTATTGTACCCTTTCTTGCACTACTTTTTGCAGGTATGATGTTTTGGTTTTGTGGTAGATTTTTGAATACAATGTAAGGTTTTTGAGGATGTCTCTTTAATTAGACACATTTCCATTTTTTGCTTGGATACTTTGATGAAAAATCCAAGCTTATATAGAAGCTCCTTATTTTATGCAATGTTTTACACTTTTCTCCTTGCAACTAACCCTGTAATGCTTTGGATTTGAGACTCACCAAGTCTCTTTTTGAAGCTTCATTTTTTTCTATTTTGGTTAGTTGTATCCTTCTCCATATTTTGGATGATTCTAACCTATTTCGCTGGCTTCCCTTGGAAACTATATGTTGCATATTTTTTTGCACTAACTGTGTCTTTAGAAACTTTGAAAAATTCTGATTGTGTGCCCTTTTAAAGAATCATAAAAACTAATCTTTTGAGAGTAATAAAGTAGTGCAAATAAGATTAAAAATATTTTTATTTTGATGCACTAAAAATATCACCTTATCACTCGAATCAAGTCTCAAAATAAATGCACTTAATCAATTTACTGCAACTAGTGAAGAATAATCTAAAATGAATCTTCAAGAGTTATTCTATAATTTCCTTACAAAAAAAGTTGTAGGGGATAGTCCTCTTTTGTTTTCCAAAGTAGATGGTAGGTAGTTGATAGGTAGTTGTAATTATGAAATATAATTAAATCCTATTGTGCAAATGAACCCTAAAGTGAACTTTTCTCTTTTTACACTTTTGAAGACTGTAATCCAAATTTTCTTCTTGCAACTTTAATCCAAATAATGTAATTTAAAAAATATGATAAGTAATCCAATTAATGAATCTAATTGCACCAATAGTTGCTTAAATTTTTCTGAAATATTCTATAGAGGATGTAGCTTTTGTAGAGGATGTAGATCTTGGTGTCTAAGATCACCAAGTTGTTACCCTGAGTAAGATATTGCAACTCTTTGTAGGTTGTCCTAAACAACTCCTTCACCAAAATATGATCTCAAAATTTATTTCATGAGCATAATATTCTATGGATTATTCACCTCTTGTAGTATCCTCATTTTTGTTGTAGATTTTTAGAAGTCTTTATCTTAGCAAATAATACTTGTTCTGATAGGCGCTCTTCAAATCTCTTGGATTTGGAAGGCTTATCCCGTATTCAAGTCTTCTTATAAAATTCTAACTTCAAGTAGGATCTTCTTCTCAATATTCTAAATGTCTTGATGTCTTCTAAAATTTAGCACTCCTTTCCAAATTATTATTTTGGTCTTGTTGTTGGATGGCAACAATTATCCCAAATATTATCAAGATTTAAAATGTCTTTATTTATTCTGATATTTGGCACTCCTT
The DNA here is from genome assembly GCA_028583015.1 of Wollemia nobilis. Classification (NCBI taxonomy): domain Eukaryota; kingdom Viridiplantae; phylum Streptophyta; class Pinopsida; order Araucariales; family Araucariaceae; genus Wollemia; species Wollemia nobilis. The sequence goes on along the minus strand of JAQPPZ010002041.1, from coordinate 510,339 downwards.
GCCAAATTCTTCTTCTTAAATGAGTTCTCCTTTGATGATTTATTAAGTAAGGCTCTCCAAGCCTTTTATTGGATGCTCATTGAGACCTCACCAAGGTCTTTGATATTGCAACTTCTTCTAGTCTTCCTTGAGACCTTTTATTCAACGTTATGCTCCTAGAAGTGTTGGTGGTGATATCTTCTTCTGGATCTCTAATTTTGCTACTTCTGGATTCAAGCAGGACTCTCCTAGTCCTTCTTCTTCTTCCAATAATAGAATTTATTCAATGATATCTTCTATTGATCTATTTTACTTTAGGTTTTAGATTGATTTTAAAGAAGATACTCTTCCTAACTTTCTTGTAGGAAGTTTTCCAACTCACTGAATATCCTTTCCCTACAATAATGTATTAGTACTGAAATATTAATCTACTTATGAATCAAATACTCTCTTCTAGAGTCTTCTTCACGATCAAGGATTTTGTGGTCTTTTTTCAGTATCAAGGCTTTTGTGGTCTTTTATTCAGTATCAAGGCTTATGTGGTATTTTCTTCAGTATCAAGGCTTTTGTGGACTTTTCTTAAATATCAAGGCTTATATAGCTTTTCTTCTAGATCAAGGCTTCCATGCATTTTTCTTCTAGGACAAGGCTTCTGTGCCCTTTTATTCTGGATCAAGGCTTCTATAGCATTTTATTCTTGTGTAAAGTTCTCAATATAGCAATGGAGATATCCAGTCTCCTAAATTCGCCATGACTCTTCTCTAGAAGTCTTATTTTACAATATTCTATTCTTGCACAATGAACTAATCTATGCACAATGAATGCACACCAACAGTCACACAATGAATTTGAAATCTCCTAGATTTCTATTGTAGGATTCCCAATAATTTAAGAGTTAATTTTATACAAAAAAAATAAACTTTGGGCAATAGTTAATTTTTTTTTGATATTCTGAATGATCTTGACTATATGACTTATCAATCTAATGGATTGAATGTTGAGTCCTAGTCTTCATGAGTTTTTCCTATAACTTTATGGAAAGACTCTAGCTAAATATAATCTTAGTATTTTTGGAACTAATATTTCTTTCAGTTCTCACTTGTGGTTCTCCCTAATTCTACCACATAGACTCTTATGAGAGTTTTTTATTGTGGCTAGTCTAGCAGTGCATTAGGTTGACAAAAAACTCAAGATCAATGATAATAGCATTTTTTATATTGATCTACTATGACTAGATCTACCGTGGCTCTGATACCACTGTTAGCTTTTGATACATTGTACAATGGGAGATAGTAATCACAATATGTAGAATAATATGAAAAAAAAAAAATCTGCAAGATGACTACAATATGCTATAAATAGAAATTATGGAAATGAATACAATGTAGCTATGGAGGAAATGGACACTCCATTAATAAATCTACTGGGCTACATTATACCCATCACCAATATATGATGGTCTACACAACACTATGCTACTACCTATGAATATGCTCTGAGCTTCTATATTCTACTTGTTACAATGAGGACCTTTTTATATAGGAAGATAGGTTCCTTGGTCAACACTCTACCTAGATCTACAAGGGACACCTTGCACATATATATATTGCACATTAACACTTGTGCATTTTTTAATTTGCATGAAGTAACTAGGTAACTTTCCCTAAAGTAATTTAATGTCATAATTATGTACATAGCAAGGTACATTTAGATGGTCCTAATGATGTAATATAATCTATTTCTAATATTAACTACATTATAAAGTTAATAAAGAACAAGAATTCAATGCTAGGTTTTTCCTTTGGGGTTTCTCCCAAGGTAATCACTTTGTTGTGACTCTTGTAGAGATTTTACTTTATGATGGAATTATGGTTTAATTTTAAATGGTTATGGAATGGTTCTTTAATTATGGTAATAATTCTTATGAAAGTATTATTTATTATGATGTAGCACTTTGATTTTACATGAGGACTAGTTATATTTTGTATATTAAAAGATCATTCATTATTTTGTATGTGTGGGGCTTAGTAATAAAGAAATTCCTCTTGGCGTATTTAAATAATATTGACCAACATTTACATGGAATTGCTTATGTCATGTTGGTAAATGGTTAATTATATAGATTAGTTGAATACTAATCCAAAATATCACTAAAGACATTGATGGGTGTAGTTAAGAAATGTCTGATTTGAATGAGAAGTGATTTTACTTCTAGCATAAAAAGATAAACCTAAAGAGTAATAATACCTATTAAAACTAAATAAAAAAATGGTTAGCTAAGATGTTTATTCTAAAAAACAAAGGAATTGGGAATGAGGCTTTATGGTATATCTAGCTCAAACGGGTATGATATGGATAGTTAATTCCCACATGCATATACCACCACATATAAGGACTTATATGGAATGTAGACTTGGCATGAACCTTTACAATTAATGAAAGGGAGCTCAATGCTAGCTCATTGGATCCATAAGATGGAAAATTTTGACTCATTAAATAAAACACCTAGTGTTCTTACATAACTAGATTTATTTAAGGTGTAAGGATGGGTATGCCTCAAAAGAATATCTAGGTACGAAACTATTTATGTGACATGAGTAGTTGTTCCAGATCCTAGATTCTAGAACCCTTGGTAAAATAAAAAGAATGGGAAATTTGGATCATGACAATGTTGAAGTCATTACATGGCTCCCCTAGAATGCTTTGTTGATAAAGTTAAAAATGAGTATAAAATTATCTTGATCTTCCATGTCACATATTATTCTGTAATATCCTACCACTTGATAAGAAATTTCTAAATTGTGTAAGACAACAAATTATGAACATGGTACTATAATGTAGATTTTTATTAGAGAGTGATTCACCCTTCTTCATAAAGTATGGGGCCATAACCTTTAGCGTAAATAGGACTGCACCTTTTGTATAATAACCTTTTTAAGTTAAGAAACATGAAAAACAAGGTGGATTCAAGAATTTGGTAAAAATGCCAATTGATATACCACTTTCTAAATACAACAAACCACATTATCTGGGGTCATAAATTTGAGGAATCATAGTTTGAATAGATATGGTATTCAAGGATAATTTATTATAATGATGGAGCCTCAAAAAAAAAAACACATTACCCACTACAAATTAGTTCTTAGAACAATGTATGTATTACTCCTAGTTCATTTAGTCTTGGGCCTAGGACAAATTAGATTTAACGATATTGATCACAAGTTATTATTGTAACAATTCATCTACCTAGGCCACCTTGGTGGATCCAAGAACATAGTATTTCAGTGATTTATATTTTTAGCCATACAATGCCTCAAATGGTGATATCTTAAGGGGGAAATTTTAGTAAGTGTTATACCACCATTCAACTAGGGAAGCTAGGGAACCCAATGGTACTATTTATCATGGGAAAATGGGAAAGGTAAGTACCCAAATATTTGTTTATAATATTTTCTTGGTTATTTGACTAAGGGTGATAAGGAGAGGATATGCTTAACTAAGTTCAACTAAGAGTGAACAATTTCTTCCAAATGATGATGCAAAAATAAGGTTATGATTGTTGACGATGGATTTAGGTATGCCATGCAGTTTGAAAACATAATCAAGAAATACCTTAGAAATATTACTCAGTATGAATGGATGCTATAGTGAATAAAAAAGAGCATACATCAAAATTCAATTATCCATCACAAATATTACTATTTTGACCTCATATTTGGAAAGGCCTTCAATGAATTCCATGAAAATATGCTCCCATTGACAATTAGGAATAGTCAAAGGTTGCAACAAACCATGAGACCAATAATTTCCTATATTTTTTTATAACATATATCACATCAACCATAAATTTGTTGACACCTACTTTTAATCCTTTCCATGACAATTATTGCTTTATCAATTAATACATTTTTTAAATTGAGAGTGTTTAGCCAAATCAAATGCATACAAGTCATATAGAATTCCAATATTTATTGTTTAATATGGAGGAATATAAATGTAATCCTTCTTGTAGGGAACCTAATAAGCATATGAGGACCAACAAAGACAATGAGTATCTAGAATCCACACCATAAATAATTTGTGAGGATTGTAGATGACATTAAGAGTAATAACATCCTCAATATATGTAATACAAAACGTAAATTAGTATATTCTCCTCCCTTTCCTATACTGAATGAAAAAAACATTGAAATAAATCCAATACTTATTCCTAAAGAGTCATATTTAATGTTAAAAGGTTTTATTAAATTAGGAGTATCCAAAAAAAGTATTGTACACAACCTCCTTTAGGGAATTAAAGGATTGGAAATCTACTTTGGGAAAAAAAAAGCATAATTCTTAGTAAAATAAGTGAGTGGGAACATAATCTTACCATAGTTACAAAAATTATTCTTGTGATACGTAGTTAGATTTTAAAAATCAATGAATTTTCATGAGGGATTTAGGCTTAGACCAATATTGCATGGATTTGATGATGTTAGAATCTATCTTGGACCTTTTCCAAGATATGATATGTCCTATGTATTCTACCATCTAGACCCTAAAAGGACACTTATACTTCTTGATAAATAGTTATTCCTTCTATAAAAAGTGGAGAAATTTATCATTGTGAACTGAATAAGCTTCCTAAGACTTTTTGTAATGTAAGATATCAAAAAATAAGAGTAGCATAGGGAAAAGGATGAAAGAAAAGATTCACAAGTTTTTAAAAGTGGAAGGGGCATTAGTATCACCAATGGGTTAGAATAAGATGTCATAATTACCCTCATGCATACAAAAGGTTATGTTGGAGATATCCTCTTATCTAACTCTAAATTGATGGAACATAGAGAACATGTTAAGCTTGGTAAAGTAATTAGTTCCATGAAATTCATCCAATAAGTCATCTATAACATGGAAATGAAAATTGTATCTTATGGTAATATTATTGAGAGGTTGAAAATTAGGTTACATTTGCCAAGATTTATTATTATACTACATGATAAGGAATAGTGATTGCATGGATAATTATTTAATATAACACCTTTTTTTTTTTTTTAAACGGGGTAAATATTTATTATGTGGTCACGATATAACCGTTAAATAGCATATCCACAATATGTGAGGGGAGAGATTTGAACCTGGACCTCTTGATTTCAACTGGAGAGTTTTAACTACCCACTTGCTCTCCAATTCCTCTACATGAGCGGATATTAATATAACACCTCCTTAACCAACATCCCAATTTCTAAATTCTTGGGTTAGGGATAGTGGTAAGGATAAATATTCTAATGTTGAATTCCCATAACTAGGTGGATAACATGATCATGTGTGTTCTTAGGAGGAAGTCCCATGAATTCACCAAATATATCTATATAATGATCAACAATAGTCAACAAGTTTAAAGAGAGAGTAGGATGGAGTGGCTTAGAAGACTAACCTTCTATTATCAATAGTAGTCTCCAAGCTTGAAGGAAGAGTAGGAATGAGATAAAAGAGATCAAGGTTAATCCAAATAAAACATTTTTATTTCCATAAATTAGTATAAAATCATATCCTTACAAAAATAATGATAGAAATATAGAGCATGTCCCTTTCACTTTAGGGTATCAATATAAAAATAATAAAGAAATGTGTATGGATTATATTCATATAAGTTTAGCATATTGAGGATAGCATAAGAAAATAATTACTTTGAAACAAAATTCTTTTACTTTAGGGTTTACAAAGAAACATATATAGTTTTAGAATAGCATAAAAAAGTAATTAGCAATCCTTGTACTCTATGATTTATAGTGAAACATAAAGAATAAAATGTTTGTGAGATTATTTGTTGCATTTGATATTCTCTAGGGCAGCATAAATATTTATTAGATAAGTATCATTTTAAATATTTTGGAAAAATATAAAATATTTATGAATATGAAAGCATTGGTGGAAATGAAAAAAAGAGAGGAAGAATCTCTAAGTAGGAATAAAGAGAAGACAAATCAAAAGTATATCAATTTGAAAAATTAAAAACAAATATCAAGGTTTTCATGTCAAGTTGGGGTAAGCCCACAAATAAGAATAAATAAGGATGGTGATAATGATATCATGCAATATTAGAGCATGAATAAGACTCCTAAAAGAGTTATTATGGAATTAATAAGTTTTTATAGTACTAAGTTTATTTTAACAGAAGAAATAAAATTAAATGGTGAGGAAAGTAGGTATGCATTCAAAAGGATTTAGAAAATAAGGGATTGTATAGAAATTTCTTCTAAAAGGGCTTTTGGAGGTATTGTGACAATATGGGATGAAAAATTGTTAGACGTAAAAAGTAATTGGGGTTTTAGCATATTTTGCAGGAAAGGGAAAAATATCAACATATATACTCCAACTATAATTACTCACGAAAAATATTGGAAGGACATTATTTTTTTCAAATAAAATGATGATGCGTAATTATGATATAGGATTCCTGGGGGTAATTCAACACAATTATATCTCCTTCAAAAATAAATGTGGTACTTTTATATGATCTAAATTAGTGTAATATTTTTCTTTATTTATCAATTCAAATGACCATTGAAATGTTATTCCTTCAAGATTTTAATACGCGTGAGATAATAGATGCATTGGGTAAACTCATATAGCAAATATATTGAATATATTTTTTCTATCAAACACATGGTCGTAAATAGAGCACACAATTTATTCGAACTTTATTGTAAATAGGATTAAATAATAAAACCATTATTTTAAGATATGATTTACTTAATAATGGTCATCAAGAGTTTTTTTTTTCTATGTGGCTCTAGGATCTGAATTTATTCAAATTGGTTACATTATGGTGCTTGAAACAAATTTTGAAAGATCATGAATGTAAATTTTGTTAAAAACATGAAATATATAAAGAGGAAAATGAATATTTAGAATGAAAAATCTTTTGATAACATATTTAAATAAAAATATAAAATTGAATCCATTCTAAAAAATGTATAAAATATAATAGAAGTCAATATTATGGACAAGGATATATATATAGAAGGAAAAAATAGTACTTTCTTATTATCATGTTGGTTCCAAAATTATAGGAAGAGATAGATTAGGGTAAGAGATATAAATGTAATTTTGCAATCTATAGCTAAAATATATTTTACTTTCATTGTATAAAAAATATCTTAATTCTAAATGGAAGAAATATTGAGGGAGAAAATATCAAGAAGAAAGCAACTAATTATTTGAAAGATGTTGTACTATATGCGAAATAAAATAATGAGGACCAAGATAATATTTTCTAAACTATTCCATCAATTGTCATGTAGGGATAAAATGAAATCTTCAGTAGTAATTTATCTATGGATAATATATATGAGGTAGTCTTCTCTTTCCATACTAATAGGACACCTTGCCCCAATGGATTTCCAATACTTTTGGTACTTATTGAAGATTGATATGTTGGATGCAATTGAAAAGGCTCGGAAAATAAATTCTACAATACATCACATAATTGAAAGTTTTATTACATTGGTTCCTAAGAATTATGAGATTATTTTTTTTGATAATTTTTATCCAATAAGCCTTGGTAATATGATTTAGACAATCATTTCAAAAATTACAAAAAACATGTTGACAAGCAATTTTGTTTATTTTATCTTAGAGGAATAAGACTTCTTTTTTGTGTTAAACAAATTATTTATGATATAAGAATTCAACTAAATATCATACATTATGTTCATTCCATAAAAAATCTTTGTATACCATTGAAATTATATATGAGCAATTCGTATAATAGAGTTTTATAGGAGTTTTATACATGTTATTATCATAAAATTTGGTTTTGATCAAGGATAATGTAAATGTTTTAAATGTTATAGCACTCCAAAATATTATATTTTTATCAATGTATCCCCTATTTGATACATTGAGTTCTCCCTTAGATTCCACCATGGTGACCCACTATTGTCTTATATACTTGTTCTTGTGGAATATTGAAGGAGATTTTACTCAAAGGCCAAAATGGAAGTAAAAGTTGAAGGTATTAGGTGGTAACAAATGGTCTCCTTGAATATCATTTCCAATTTGTTTGTGATGTATTTTTTAGACTATTCCTAAGTTAGTGAGGCCATTGATATTGAAATATTATTGTCATGATATGATATGGTCGTTAGATAGTTGGTAATACTATTATATCTAGAATTTTATTAATTAAAACTACCCTAGATTTACAACACATTATTGTGGATATTTTAGGGTTTAAAGCAAAAAACATTCCATCAACATACTGGGTTTTCCTTGGTCTCATAAAGGAAAGAAGAAAGAGCAATGGGAAATTTTTTTGGATAAATTTTTTTTTTTGGTATTGTAGAAAGGTAAATTTTTTAATAATGACCAAAAGGCTATAGCTCATAAATACTATATTACAATCCATATTTGTATGTATGATGCTAGTATCAAGATTACCAATAGGTACAACATCCAAATTTTATAAAATTTAAATACGTTCCATTTGGAAATATTGAGAGGAGAAATCTAGATTTTCTATTTTTAAATGGGTTAGGGTTTGCAAAATAAAGAATATTATGAAGCCATTCTTTAATATTTGTAGACTTATGAGTTTAGTATTAAGGGGAAAAAATGGCTAGATATTATTGAAAAGAGTTGGAAAACATATTCCTTCATAACTATATAAACTCTATTTATGCATTAATATTATTTAGGAAGACACCTCCCTAAAGGATCACCAACATGGAACTTCATATCATATATTTCGTAGTTGATCAACAAATATTTTAGATGGAAAACTAGTGAGAGGGACTAATTGTTTTTTGTTTGATGCTTGGTTAAAGACCTATCATATTATTTCTAATTCAAAATAGAATACTTTTAATCAAGCATGTCTAATTTATGCAAGAGCATCCATGTATAAAGACCATTATAAGTATAGTAACTACATTTTGTGTGTAACCTCCACCATTGCATATCAAATAAACCTTCATTTCGGGAAGAAATAAGAGAAATTGGTAGGAGGCTAAAGGAGAGGAATAAGTTGAAATAAGAAGAGGAAGAGGAATATATGAAGAGGAAGAAGCAAAGAAGTTGGAAAATGTAGAGAAGAGGAAGATGCAATGACATGCTAAGTAAGATAAAATATTGCAAAGAGTTGAGGAAAAACAAATGCAAAATAGTGGATGTACAACCATTTGGTATACTGGCAATGCCATTACTATTTACCTCAAATTTTCTTTGTGTATGCATGTGAATGATAAATACTTTATTCTAAAATTTATGTTATAGATTAGTTCATGCAATATTACATGAGAGGGTAAATTTTGCAATAGTCCAAGTGAATACACTATTTGAAGGAATGAAGCAAGAGAGCCATTCCAAAAGAAGGTCAATTGTTATCTAATTCTGAATGTAACATGACTCAACTGGTATCATCAAGGAAATATCATTAGAGAAGGATCAATGTATCAAGTGTCATCTAGTACATGTTATAAATAGAGTTTCATACAATGCGTTTCATTAGGAAAATGATGATTTAGCAAGTTTCATCGTGTGCATGCCATCAAGGAAGTACTATCTAGTGTGTATTATAAGGGAAGTTCCTTATAGTGTATGCCATCAAGGAAGTGTCATCTAGTGTGTGTTATCAAGGAAGTATCAACTTGGTAAGTGTGATTTTGTAATATTATCATAATAAGAAATTTATGAATTAGGATATTGTCATCTTGTATTTTTTTCCTGTGTAAGGGAAATATTTTCGTAAGTTATAGGTAAGTCATTATCTGATGCTTGTCATCACTTTGAATACCATATGAGAGCAATTATGGATGGAATTATCTATAGGTAAGTCATATAGGAACCTTGTTTATAGAAGTTAGAAGTCCAAATATATGGTCTAGAGCATATAAAACAAAAAAAAAAAACAAATCTTACACTACGGTGAGAATTAACCATGAACCTTTTGCTATTAGGAGAGAGTATTGTTCAATTGAACCCTCCATCCAGTTTGCACTATTTGGTATCAAAAAAGGAGTTGGCGATATGTCTTTGAGGAATATGAAACAATCACGAATAGGAAGACCACATGTTTTGGGACCCCAAGTAGTGGATATAATAAAACTGTTGAGAGTAATCACTATCAGGTTATATGTGATTAAGACTACCCCAATGAGAGATTTTCATCTTGAGAAAGTTAGTGACAATGAAGAGGAGGAAAATAGTCATGCAAAAGCTTGGGATTAAGAGAAAGGAGAAGAACTAGAGTAGAAATTTATTTGGGTAATTGTAAATATGGAAAGTATGTTAAAAATGGATATTACCAATTTTAGTAGAAGTTTAAACCTAGAAGAGTTGATTTCTTTGATAATATACATGGAGAAATTCTTTGATTATGAATCTATGGAGGATCCAAAATTGGTTAAAATTGCATGTATGATATTCAAATAACATGCTTTGATTTGGTAGGATCATTTCCAAACATAAAGATAATGAAAATGGAAGGATGAAATTTGAACATAGGAAAATTTTGTATCTAAATTTTTACCTATAAATTTTCGAACTGGATTCTTTAGAAGACTCTAAATCCTCAAGAAAATGTATTTGAGAGTGAAAGAGTACATAGATGACTTCTATAAATGAAACTTAATATCAGGTCATATTGAATATGATGACAAAAATCTTGCAAGATACATAATTGTTCTAAGATTATCTATACAAAATAAGATTAATATGATTCTAATCAAGACTCTTGAAGAGGCATATATGCATGTACTCAAGGTAGAGGATTTTATGGTGCAAAGGAAACAAAATAATAAAGGAGGAGGATATTTTTATAGAGGAATAGAACAACCAATAGTGGTATAGATTAGCATATGCAAGGAGAAGCTAGTACTTATTAAAATGATTTCAATCAAAATACCCAAGAAAAGGGTGAATCATCAAGAGGATGAGGTGGATTTGGTAGAGGAAGAGGACATGGTTTTTCTAATAATATTTATAGGTTATTGGAAGGGATAAATAGAGCATATGAGGGGCATCAAGCACAACAACTAGTGGGTATGAAAAGGAAGCCCATAATCAAATTACAAAAGAAAATGAAGAGAGTATTGTTGCATCAAAGTACATGAAGGAACCATACAAAGGAGATTCACTTATGATGACAGATGTAATTTTAGAAACTAAAAAGGATGTGTATGAACTTATGTAAATAAGGATCTTGTTTAGAACAATTTTTATATTAGGAGGCAAAAGTGTCAAAGTGATTGTAGATAGCGGAGGCACAAACAACTTAGTTTCAACATAGATAGTACAGAAACTTGGTTTGAATAAAATTGAGCATCAAAATCCTTATAATATGTCATGGTAGCAAAAAAGGCATCAAATTTTTGTAATTGAAAAATGTATGATAAATTTCTATATTTTTTCTTATAAATATGCAATTCTATTTGACATCATGTTGATGGATGAATGTTGCATTGTTTTTGGAAATACCATGGTAGTTTGATAGGAAGGTTGTGGATGATGGTAGAGACAACACCTAAACTATCATGAAGGATTGAAAGAGGTACATATTAAGACATTTAAAGGAAAAATGACAAAAATAGACAACAATCCTATATTTTCTTGAGTACCAAAAAATAAATATTGAAGGGTTATGAGACAATGGTAAAGGGAAAAATGCTAGTGTTTAGAGAAGTTATAAAAAAGTAGAGGAAAATATAGAAATAATAAAGAGAATAAAAACAAGGAAGAGGTAAAAAACCTAGATCAGTAGTAGTAATAACAATGGAGACAACAATGAAACAATTCATTTGTAAACAAAGAGAAAGAGAAAGATAAGAAATAATAAAGAAATAACATAGGAAGATGAATCTCATCAAGTCATTGATGGCTATGACGAATGCCATATTATTGAAGAATAAAGTGGGGATGAATAATTTGGTTAATTTGAAAGACACCAATTTTATTGGATACATGTTAATGAGAAGAATGAGATATACTACCAAAGGATTCAAAATATATGGTCAAGGTGCAAAAATACTTATAATTATAGATATAAGGTCAAATAATGAAGACCTTGGATATATATGTCAAGCAAGAAGTGATAAAACAATATTTTTGAGATAAGAGAATGATACGGGTAATGAAAGTCCAAATATTGGTTGTTCCACTTAGAATGGAAGTTCTAGATATGTAGAAAATAGGTGTTAGAACCTAAATCCTTGTGACAGTTTTGGTAGATATAACCACTCAAAAAATGTATTGGTTCCCAAATAAAGTATTTAACAAAATACATGTTCCTTGCAATTATATGGATGCAATATAATGGGATACATTAAAATTAATGTTGAGTGGATTATACTAGAGGATGTTTTATTCTTAAAAGAAAGCAAGTATAAGATGAAAAATGATATTCTTGTGAGGAAAGCCAAGATAAAATATAAAAAACTTAAAATAACAATTCATGCTCATGATTTGTAACTCATGAAGTATTTCTCTTACCTGGGAAGTATGATGGAGGAGCATCCACATGTAAATATGATTATAGGAAGAGTAATTACCACATGTTTGTAACCACCACCATCACGTATAAAAGAACCCTTCATATGGAGAATAATAAAGATAAATCATCAATATACCGAATGAGATGAATAAGTTAAAATAAGAAGAGGAAGAGGAAGAGGAATATATGAAGAAGAAATGGTCAAGATAAAATAAAATATAGATAATATGAAAGGGTAATGTCATGCAAAGTGAGATAAAATAATATAGAGAGTTGGGTGGAAATGAATGCAAAACAGGGGATGTATAACCATTTGGCATGTTGGCAATACTATTACTATTCACCTTAAATTTTCTTTGTGTATGTGTGTGAATGAAAAATGCTTTATTCTATTTGAACGATATGCTATATATTACCTGGATTAGTATCTGTAAAGTCAAAGGTGAGGGAAAATTTTGTAACAGTCCAAGTGAAGGCTTTGTTTGAGGGAAAGCATGAAGATATTTATTCCAAAGGAAAACAAATTATCATCTAATTATTGTTGTCATATGGCTCAGTTAGTGTCATAAAGGAAGCACCAATATAACAAGTTTCATGTAGTGCACGCTATAAGGGAAGTGTCATCTAGTGTGTACCATCAAGAAAGTGTCAGTGTGGAAAGTACCATCTAGTTCATACCATCAAGGAAGTCTATATAGTTTGTGTTGTAAGGGAAGTGTTGACATGACAAGTTTCATCTAGTGTGTTCCATAAGGGAAGTGTTATTTAGTGTGTGCCCTCAAGGAATTTCTGATGTGGTAAGTACCATTTTGTAACATTTTTGTATAAGATGTTATCAAATTAATGTGTTTTCATCTTGTATTTTCATATCTAATGCAAGGGAAATCTTGTCATCATGTGTTTACCACAACCTAAGTTTTCATAATTTTCTTACCATCACCTAGACTATCAATGGAGAGTAATTATGGAAGGAACCATGTGTGGGTAAGTTATTTGGGAAATTTTTTGGTTGAAGTTTGAAGTCCACATACATAGTCTAGAATGTGTAAAACAAAATAAAACCTAGGGGAGGTTGTTTTTCAGTTGATCCCCTCAATCTAATCTACATATCTAAATGTTAAATATTATATTAATATGAGTAACAACTCCAAATCATAGTTTTTTATTAGTAATATAGTTGAAAGAGAGGAACTCAAAAAAATAGTAGATGAGTTGCAAAAGATGGTTGAAGAGTTTTACTTTGTTAAGTTTATCTAAAAGGATGAAATTTTTTGGATTCAATAGAAATATTGTAGATATTTGTCAAGTGGAGATATGAGGATTTATAGTAACTAGATTTTTTTAGTCCTAGTGATTTCTCTTGGAAGAATTGTTTGGTCATTGAAGTCCCTTCCTAGGTCCTCAACGTTGTTTTGGTTACTAGTCCAAAGAAATATTCTTATAGGTTAGATTCTAAAAGGAAGAGGATATCATGCATCCTTTAGATGTGCCATTTGTGAGAAGGTTATTGAAACATTATACTAATTACTTATTTATTATCCTTCTTATTACATCATTTGGAACCATATTTTAAAATATATGAGAATATATTATGTAGCTCCATCAACATTGAAAGAGTTGATCAAATGTTGGACTAATTATTTCAAAGATAAATCATTATGTATTCTATGGAGGATTGGTCTTACCATTAATTGTTAGATTATATGAATTCAAAGGAAACATATATTTTTAAAGTAAATCTCAAAGTCATACCCATGTTTTAAACTATATTATCATCTCTTATGCAAAATGTTTACAGATATAATGTTCATCATGGGAAATCTCAAGTAAAAAACTAGGAGGTAAAATCTTGGTCACATGGTTTGAATATACATGGAAGGATAATTTGCAATAATGGAGTTAATAGAAAGGATTTACCTTGATATTTTGTATAATAAGAATGTATAGAAATAAGGATTATAAAAAATAATTTTTATAGTGCCTTCTATGAAAATCTAAAAACAAGTTGGTGGAGGTGGTGATTTTTGAAATAAAAAAGAAAAAATTATCCTCATTTACTTAGGATCAAAAGGATCTTCATCTAAAAACTATGTAGAGGCTAGGACACTTCTTACAAGGATCTAAATTGCAATAAAAAAAGGATGAAAATATATTTCAATTGACAGATTTATAAACTATCATTAATGCTATAAATAAAAATAGACGTGAAAATTGAAACAAATAACATTATTTTCGATGTTCATCAACTAACGTTCAAGGAAAACTCTTGGAAATGTGAGTATATATATAGAGAAAAAAATTTGTGTAGCATATGATTTACCCAATTCTCTTTATCTTGGTGAAAATCAATTTTTAAAAGGCAATTGGCAGATTGAGATTTTATATCTTAATAAAAGTGATGTCAAGGAGTTGGTTGCATAAAGAAATTTGAGAAATAGATATATTTTATTTTATATTTTATTAAATGGAAACATAGATATGTTTTAGTTGACCTTACATTAAATATAATATTTTATTATTTTGATGGAAGTGGTCTCCAATAAAAACCACATATAACTTACTATAAAAAATTACATTTTATATAACTATTTTAACTTAAATGATTCTTCTTTAATTGCTCGTCTATATAGATAAATTTCAACATATTGTTTTTTAAAACTATTTATTTTATCAATATCACATATCAATTATTATATCTTTATAAATTTTTTATTATAACAATAAATTATAACATTATTAAATATTTTGAAATCTTTTACTATGAAAAATAACTTAATAATAAAATGCATTATGGTTTCAAAAGTGTTATATCCTTATATATTTTCAATTATTCATTTTTGTTATAATAAATATTGAGCTAGGCAGGTAAGGTGGTGTTAGTGCAGAGCACTTTGTAGAGCATTCATTTTTATTTTATGTCTATGTTTCATGTTCCCCCTGAAATGACCTCGAAAATTGACAGTATTTGCAAAACCTTTTTATGGACCGGGTCGGAGATGAAGGGAAGAATTCATATTATTTCTTGGGAGACTGTCTATAAGAAGAAATATAAAGGTGGATTGAACCTGAACAGTGCAAGTCAAATGAATAAAGCTCTAGTTTCAAAAATTGGGTGGAATTTGGATTCTAACAACAATAATCCTTGGGGTTTGATCTTGAAATCCAAATACCGATTTAGCTCCTTTCTGTCAGAGGATTTACTCTTAGAGGGATCAGCTTTCTGGAACAGTTTGGTAAAGTCTAGAGACTTGGTTAAGCAGCACTACAGGTGGGTGATCAGGAATTATAGATAGGCCATTTTTTGGGATGACTCCTGCATTCATGATCATGCTTTAGCTGAAGATGTGCATTTTTAGGATATGGTTTTCAATTGTAGAGAATCGGACCTGGTTAAGGTGGTGTATTTCTTAGAAGTTAGTAGGGGTAGAATTGTTTGGGTAGATTCTCCAGGATGTGTAAGGAACGATGGTGATAGAAGGGTTTGGGAGACTTTGGCGGTCGATTTGGGCCTTAGTGTCATTCGGTCATCTAATATTGAAGACCTGTTGATCTAGATGTTGGAGAGCTTGGGGTGTTTTTTGGTCAAATAAGCCTATTGTTGCTTAGTGGAGGAGGAGGAGTTGCCTTTTATGTTTATTAAAATTTGTCTTAAGCACCTCTCTCCCAGAGTTAATGTATTTTTTTGGTTGGTCACTTTAAACCGTATCCTTACTTTAGAAAACCTCCATAAAATGGGTTGGAATCTTGTCAATAGGTGTTTTCTCTGTGAATCCGATTAGGAAGTGACCTCTCATCTACTTCTCAACTACTGATTTTTCAAGGAGGTGATATGTTCTATTCTCAGGTGTTTGGGAGTGGACTAGGTTTTTTCGGACTCTATTTATGATTGCATTCTTCAATGGTTTCCGCCCTTTCATTCCCCACGTATCAGGTATTTTTGGTGATTTTTTCTTACTCATGTGATGTGGGGAGTTTGGAAAGCAAGAAATGCAAAAAATATTCAAATATAAATTTATGTCAATGAATATTTTGAGTAATTGTATTATTGGTAAGGCGGTGGAGAATGTGGTCAGTGCTTCTGCTTCTATGGAGTTGTCGATAACTTCTTTGCAAAGTGAAGTTAGGTTGGAACAATTTTTAGGTTTTGGCAATTTCGATCAACCTCCACCGGTTCCTAACTTCTAAAATTCAATTAAGTGGATTACCCCTCCTGTTGAATGGGTGAAGTTAAATTTTTATGGGGCGACAAAAGGTATTAATGGCAGGGCTGGTTTGGGTGGAGTTATCCGAGACCATAATGGTAATTTACTATTGGCTTATGTCGAATATTTGGGTTTGAATTCTTATCAGATGGTGGAAGCAAGGGCGGCTTACCTCAGGATTGTGTTGTTAAGAGAATCCAAATTTAAAAAATCTATCATTAAAGGCAACTCCTACAATATAATTAATATGCTCAGGGGTGCTTGCCATGTCAGTTGGAATATTGCCAATATCATTGATGGAGTGAGGCTTTATTAGGAGTTGGAAGAAGTTCAAATTTCTCACATGCTCAGAGAAGGTAACTCTACTACTGACATGATGACAAACATTGGAGTTAATATCTATGGATATATGATCTTCCAGAGAGATTTTCAATATGACCTCATTAAGTGTGTTCTCAATGATAATAATTAAATGTTTTTGGGCAGTGGATGTTTGCTGTGTAAGGGGGTTTGGCACCAAGAATAATTTTATTGGGTTGAGGTTTCTTTTTTCCACCCCAATATATAAGGCTATACAAATCTTAACTGGTATTGGGTTCTGGGGAAGGTTGTGGTATAGAACATTTTGCTTGTTCTATGATTTCTATTGGCCCACAATTATTGCCCGTTGGTGCTTTTTAGTTGGTAGTGTTCTGCACTTGGGATGTTTCTATTATTGATATAAGGAAGCTCATTTTCGTACCTTTGTTAAAGCCATTTTTTCTTTTGGATTGAAAATTTTGGTGATGATATGGCTATCTATCACCTTTACATCATCATTATAATCTTGCTTCGGTCTGGTTGCCCATCTTGGGAAACATTCATTTGGTGGGGTCCGTTGGCTTTCCTCCCTTGGGAACCCACAACTTGTTGATTGGTGGTTGCTAGCGGCCGTTTTGTGATGCTATTGTTTTGTATCTCCACTTATCCCTTTCTTATGGTTCCATGAGTTGGATTCGAGATTTGGTGTATCTCGGAGGTCTTGTTTTTTCATGGGCACTATTTCTAGGCCCTTTGTAATTCCATTAGTTTTTCTTGTGATGTGGTGGCTTTGTTTGGGGGATCCCTTTGTCCTCCTTACATGGATTCACGAGGGTGCTTTGGGTGTCTTTTTGTCCTCTTAACTTACCTTTCATGTTGTCATTAGGATTGGTTTTGGTGAGGTGGCATGGTCTGTGAGATCCTCTCTCCATTTTCACGTGGCCTCTAGTGGGCACTTCAAGGTTGGATCTATTGTTTTTGTGGTCTTTCTTCTTCATGTTTACACCTTGTTTTTATCTCCGTGGGCCTTTAGGGCCATGTTTTATGCATATGAACCCAAAGTATTGCTCTACTTGGGTCCTATGTTTCTACTTCTCTAATTTAAGTCTTGGCAGATCTCTTTTTTCAGCTACAAGAGTCACATGTTGTCAATATTTTTCAGTAGCTGCTTTGACTTTGCGGTTGTGGTCTAGTTCAATGTTGATTGTGTTGTTATTTTATCTATGGGGGGAGCTGGCTAGTCTGGTGGTCCGTTGATAGTGTTTGGGAGTCCCTATCTGTTCTTGTTCGGTGGTTTACCGATCATTTTTTCTTTTGCTTCGATGATTGTTGCATTAGTATGGGCAAGTCCAAATCCTGCAAATGAAAGTTGGTCCTCCCTAAGTCTAGGATTGAACCTGTGTCTTTATCTACTAATGAGGAGGTAATCGTTATTCTTAAGAATGGGGGTCTGTTGGATTGTATACAAAAATTTCATGGTCACAACCCTATTCTATCGAATTGGATGCCGGCATCTTGGAAGGATGGTTGTGTCCGAGTGGGCTCTTGGACCTTTGAAGTTTTGGTTGATCTAGTGGGCCATGCAATGAGGACTATTTTGGATGGTGTTGTGCACAAGGAGAGGCATTCACTGGTGCAGGAGATAAGGTTCTTCTTGGATGAAGATGAGTTCTTATTGCGATCCCGTAACGATTTTAGTGCTAAGGCCCTCTCGGCTCTGTGGAATAGAGTGGTTAAAGTTATTATGGACTACTCCAATATGGACTCTACTTATGAGGGGGTGCAAAGCTTTCATGCAATGTTTTTGAAACACTTGAGAAGACATCGATGGATGAACATCCCTGAATTTTTGTATAATTTGTTCATTAGATCTATGTTGGCTGTTTAGGAAGGAAATGGAAAGGTTTCATTGCATCAGGGACTGACGCTTATTCTCTTTGAGCATACCACATTGGAAAAATATATTTCAATCGATGAAATTATTTTCTCTCTGAATTATATTCCTGTTCAAGTCAATAATGTTACATTAATGGTGTCGAATGATGATGTTGGCTCCGAGGATGAGTTGGGTTACCCTCCTTCACGAGATTCCAGGTCAGGGAAAATGGTTAAGGGTTTTGAGTTGGTCATGGGTGTCTAAGGATCCTTGCATGGGCGGGTTTCTAATGATAGTGAGGAGACGCATCTGGTTTATTCAACTTCTATCCCTCATAAGGAAGGGGATGGTGCTTTTATGAGTAATTTGGGGACTCGTAGGTCCACTTGCATCAGTGATAAGAAATGTATTTCTGGTCAATCTTCCCCTAGCTCCAAATTGCCAGATCAAAATGAGGGTACTCAAATCCTTCCTAGGATGATATCAAAGGAGAAAATAGTGTATGACATGTATTCCCCTAGCAATTATGCTACTAAAAAGAGCAATATTATGTATAAGCTTCGGTTAATGGAGATCAAATAATATGCGGTTTGAAGCTCCATTAATATGGCATTAGATTTTGAGGAGGAGGCGACCCAATTGTCTAGTGGGATCATCTCGGAGGTGGATGTTGTGCTATAGAACCACCTTGGTTCTTCATGATCTTCTCTGATTCTCTGGATGTTTTGGACCTTCTGTGTTGTGGTGTTTTTATTTTGTTTTCATCTTTTGTTTGGGTTGTCTTGTGATTTTGAGCAATGGTTTTGTTTATGTTTTTCTCTATTGTAAAATGTTTAGGGGTCCCTTTCAAAACCCTCTTCTCTTAATATTATCAAAAAAATATATATTATCTTATGCATAAGTATTATTAATTACTATATTGATATTTAATTTGAATAAAATCAAATTATAAATATTCTATTTATATTTAATCTTAATTTTAAATTATTTATTATATTTTAGATATGTACCAAAAACAAGGGCATG
Organism: Wollemia nobilis; assembly: GCA_028583015.1. NCBI lineage: Eukaryota > Viridiplantae > Streptophyta > Pinopsida > Araucariales > Araucariaceae > Wollemia > Wollemia nobilis. Next base: position 490,481 of record JAQPPZ010002041.1, on the reverse strand, counting down.
TCATGATTTCTAATAAAGGTTGAATTATCATCTTTGAGGAGTGCAAGTTCTATATTTGGAGGAAAAAGTATTAATTATTATTATTTTAATATTTAATGAAATAAAAAAATTATTAATATTAAATTAATAAAATATTTATATACATATATGATAGCTTGGCTTTATTTAGATTTCATTTTGAGTTGAATTCCTAATATTTTGATGCTAATGGACTAGGAGATCATACACTCGTTGCCATTGGGTCATAAATGATGTTCTTGTTCAATGGTCAGGATTACAATGTCTACAACAATGTCTGATTTATCCTTCGAAATTCAAAATTTTGAAGGTAGGAAAACTCAAATTCAAAATTCTATAAGGAAGTTGTTGTTGGAATCCATCTTGATGTTTTCATCTTTCCTTCGTCCAATGTGCTTGTGGATTTTCTTTTCCTTGGATCTATCAACCATGTTTCTGGGTCTCCTTTTGGACCTGTGCAGAGATCTCTTGTTCCTGGTGAAAGTTTTGGCCTCTCCTCTGTGTAAAAGGACTCTATTACAAAAAATGATTATGCTAATCCTTTACCTGCTGCTAACTTAAAACCTCTTCCTGCGATCGAGGGTGTTCCTTCTATTTGGGCTGATGATGTCCCTCCTCGTTGGGATGAAAATACCCTTAAGCCAAATTTCACTAATGTGTTGGTCTGTTCTTCTTCCCTTAGACTACTTCCTATCTTCATTTCGAGGTTTCAGGAAACAGGGTGAAAATTCCTGCCAGTATTGCGAAACAATTGATTGTCGAGGAATCTCTTTCCCTAGTTGGCAAAGTGGTGGGTGGTAACCGTAGCCTTGATGTCATTAGGTGCTGGGCTATTCCTAGATGGAAGGTTAGAAGGTCTCTTCAAATTGTTGGTATTTCCAATGGGTTCTTTGGTATCAAGCTTAATGCCACTGAGGATGCTGAATTTATCCTCTCCGGTGGACCTTGGTTCATTGGCTCTAAAAGTGTCTTCTTGAGGAAGCGGGCCCCTGATTTTTACCCTGACTCTTAGAGCATTAATCTTGCTCCTATTTGGGTCAAACTTCCCAATCTCCCCTAGCACTTGTGGCGTGATTCTGTCTTCAAATCAATTGCTTCCATAATTGGAGATCTCCTTCTGATCTACAAGGTCACTCTTTCAAGGTCAATAATACATGCTACTTGTCTTTGCATCAATTGTAACCTTGCTTATGCTTTACCTACATTTGTGGAGTTGGAACATGGGTCTTAAATTCTTAAGCAGGCTATTGTATATGAAAATAAGCCTCCTTTCTGCATTCACTGTCAAACTCAAGGTCACTTCTGGGCATAGTGTTATTTTTTCATCAAACATACTGGCCCTATTGATGTTATTCCGGGACCCTGCAATTATAAAGGAAAGGAAACTTTCACTCCATTCAGAAAGGACAAAAGGTGCTTCCTTCCTACTAAAGGAGTTGTCTATAGACCAGTCAAAGATTTTTGGCTCAAAGAAACTATGTACAACATTACCCTCAGCACTCTTCCTAGTGACAAAGGGGAACTGGCCTCCATTCCAAATTCCAATGCTAATGAGGTTAGTCTATTTGCATTTCCTAATAAATTTCAAATTATGGGTAAAATAAATCCTGAGGATTACTTGGAGTAAGTTGTTGGTGAGATGAATCCCAAAGATAATTGTTTGAATGATATTGTTGATAACCTCATTCCTGAATCTAAATCTATTCATAACAGACCTTATTCTATCATGGAAAATCATGTTGTTTCTGAGCCCTCTTAGGCTATGAATTCCCCCCTTGATGCTTTCAATCCTGACCAGCCTTTGGTGGAAATCATATCTACCTCCATTTCCTCTCTAGAACCTTCTAGCCCTATTGTACAAAATATTAGTCCTAAAATCACCAGAAGTCATAACAAATCCCCAATTAATTGTAGCATGGAGAAAAAAAGAGGGATACCTTCAAACTTTGATCACTAGAAACAAGGAACCAATGAAGATATTTCTAATGGTGTCCAAAAGACATTGTTTTCCACAATCATAATTTCTAAGGAAGATCCAAAGTGCACCAAACCTCCCCAAGCATCTGGAAATGGAGACAAAAAATTCATAAAATATTCTAAATGAAGATCATCTCATGGAATGTGAGAGGCCTTAATGTCTTAGCTAAACAAAGGATAGCTAAATCATTAAGGAAAGAAATTAGACCCATAATTTTTGCCATCCAAGAAACAAAAATCAAAGAACCACTTGAAAATCAGATATGTAACCACATCTGGAAATACAGTAACTATGTTACTTGCAAAGCTAATGGTGCTTCTAGAGGCCTCTTATGTCTTTGGAATCCTAACTTGGTGGAAGGAAATATAATCCACTCTTCTGATGAGATGATGAGTATTATTTTCTTTGATAAATACAATGATTCTCCATGGGTCCTAACCAACATTAATGCTCCTAATTCCATCACTAGTAGGGCTCATTTATGGAACAACCTGATTAATGTCCATAAGGCTTTTGCTAATATCCCTTGGATTTCAGTTGGTGATTTCAATACTCCTTTATTTCTTTCTGAAAAGAAAGGGGGAACTGTATCTTATTCTAAAAGCATGGAGGATTTCTAGGGATTCTTAAGTAATATTAATATTATGGATGTTAATCTCAAAGGAAATAAATTCACCTGATCAAATAGAAGGTGTGGATCCTAGCTAATCTAGGTTAAACTTGATAGAGTTATTTTTCCCAGGAAGCCATTAACATTTGGGGAGATGCAAATCTTCAATCATTACTCAAAATTGGTTCTGACCATAGTCTTATTCTCCTTGACACCTGCAATGCTGAGTTTTTTAAAACTCCTTTCAATTTTGAGTCTATGTGGGTGCTTCATTCTGATTTTATAGAAAGGATTAAACACTGGTGGCAATATAATGCTCAAAGAACTCCTTTTGTTTTGGCTCAGAAATTGAGATACATCAAAGAGAACCTAAAAAATATGGAATAGCGATGTTTTTGGCAACCTCTTCCAAAAAAAGCAAGACATCATTAACAGGTTGGACATAATAGAAAGAGAAAGGCAAGAAAAAGGGGACTGTTAAGGGGATACCAAAGAAATTGAAAGGAAATTACTGTCTCAATATCATAATATCCTTCAATGTGAAGAGATTTTTTTGGAGATATAAATCTCGTGATATCTAGTTAAAAAATAGAGACTCTAACACAAAGTTTATTCATATTTCTACATTAAGACATCACAACCACAATAGAATCAAAGAAATTCACAAGCAGGATGGCAGTATGGTGAATGATATCAAAGAAATCAGAACTAAAGGTCAAGCCCATTTTTGGAAAATTATGCAAGAGGAACAAAGACACAATTCCAGAGCTACCAGAGATTTCTTTCCTCAATTCATCCCCAAGCCCATAACTGATTATATCAACAAAAAGCTAAATGCAACACTTTCTAATGATGAGATAAAGGCTACCCTTTTTTCAATGAAACCTGACAAAGCTCCACGACCTGATGGGTTTTATCCTAGATTCTTTCAATTCTTTTGGGATGTTGTTAGTGAGGATGTGTGCAAAACCATCAGAGAAATTCAAAGCTCCAAGTCTATTCCCAGAGGCTTCAACTCAACTTTTATTGCTATCATACCTAATATCTCCAATGCTTCTAGTTTTAATGATTTCTAGCCCATTAGCCTTTGTAATGTCATTTACAAAATTTTAACCAAAGCAATGGCCATCCGTATGAGAGATGTCATGCCGATCATCATAAAAAAATGCCAAGGTAGCTTTGTGAAAGGTAGATCCATCCTTGATGGCATTATTTATGTCCATGAAGCTATTCATTCAAGTTCCTGCAACAAAAAGGCAACATTTCTTCTCAAGTTAGATATGAACAAGGCCTATGATCGACTAAATTGGGATTTCCTTATTGTCATTCTCAACAAGTTTGGGTTTCACAATGAGTGGGTTTCACTTTTCAAAGGGTGTATATCCTCCGCTTGGTTCTTTGTTCTTGTTAACAGCTCTCTAGCTGGCTATTTCTATAGTAGCAGAGGTCTGAGATAAGGAGATCTCTTATCTCATTTTCTCTTCATCATTGTTACTGAAGCTCTAGGAAAATCCATTTTTGGTAGCTAGGGAGGAAAGTCTTATTTTTGGAATTCAGGTTACTTCACAATGCAATCCTATTACTCATCAACAATTTATTTATGACACCCTTTTGTCCACATTTTTCTCTATCAATGAAGCCTCTATCATCAAATGAATCATCATCCTTTATGAAGAAGCGGCTGGCAAAAGGATCAAATTTCAAAAAAGAAAATTGTATTTCATTAATACTCCATTGAGAAGACAACATTTGATTGCTAACATTCTCCAGTGTCCCATTAGTTCCTTGCATTCCTCTTACCTTGGAATGCCTCTTTTCAATGAAAGTGTCAAGGATAATCTTTGGGATAATGTCATTGAAAGACTTCAAAAGAAATTGACTACATGGAGAGGTAATCTCCTCTCCCAAGCTAGAAAAATCACCTTAACTTTGGCCTACCTTCAAAGTATTCCTATTTATTTTTTATCCTTATTCAAAGCTCCAACTTCAGTTTACAGCAAAATGGAGAGAATACAAAAGAATTTCCTCTGGTCAGGAACTAAGAACAAGCACATATTTCATCTGGTAGCCTGGGATAAAATTTACAAACCCAAATATCAAGGAGGTTTATGCCTCAGACGGATATCCCATATTAATATTGCTCTCCTCACCAAGCAAGCTTGGAGACTTATTTCAGATGAATAGGTTGACTGGGTCAAAATCTTAAAAAGAAAATATCTTCAAAATTTTGAGTTTTTGCATGGTCAGGTACCCTTCGACGGATCCGCTTTTTGGAAATCAATTTGTCAATTTTTTCCCTTGTGCAAAAAGGAACCCGGTATTTTCTCGGTGATGGCAACTCTATTTCCTTTTGGGATGAAAAATAGTTGGGTGAGTCTCCTCTCAGTAATATTTGTACGCTCCAAAGGATCACTAAAATTACTAAGCAACATTTTGGTCCTCTGGTGGCTCATTATATGACTTTAATTAATGAGATTAAGAAATTGAAGGATATTAATATTCCAAATCATGAGGAGGAATCTTTGTGCCTAAATAACTATCTTTCCTCTTGCAAAATTCTCAAGGCTTTTTCAAAGGAGCAACCTATTTGGGATCCCACGGACTCTAGGAAATTTTTTGTTAAAATTGCTTACCTACTCTCCATTACCAATATAGAGAATCCTTTGCCTTTAAAGATTGTCTAGACTAAATACCTGATTTCTAAATTTGCTTCCTTCTCTTGGCTCTGCATCCAAAATTGTATTTTAACCATTAAAAATATTATGAAACGAGGCCTTACTCTTCCTAACAGATGCCATATGTGCTTGTTCGATTGGGATTCCACTTCCCATATTTTTCTTTTGTATCATTTTTTCATAAAGGTCATTAATAAACTTCTTCAAGTTTTTCACTTGGTTTGGGCCAATAGTCCATCAATTGTTGACTTGTTTTACCAATGGCCTAATACTTTCATAAATCCTATGCTTAAAGGATTGTGCAAGTTTAGCCTTCAACATTTCTTATGGCAAATCTGGCTTGAACATAATCATAGATTTTTTGATAAAAAAATTGTCCAACCTCAATACATTGCCAATAAAATTATCCTTTTAACCATAGAAAATGCTCTAGTTGTGCCTTTTAATCCATATCCTTGTCCTAATTTTGAGAAAGATATCTTAAAGTCTTGTAACATCAATCTTGATGACCCCAAAAGTGCTGATATTCCCAATCCTAGAAGTAATGTTAAATGAATTTCTCCTCCTAACGGTTGGGTAAACTCAATTTTGATGGTGCGGCCAAAGGAAACCCTGGGTTAGGGGGGCTGGTGCAATCCTAAGGGATCATCTAGGAAATCCTATTTTGCCTATGTTGAACCTCTTGGTGTTATCACCAACCATATTGATGAGGCCAAAGTTGTTTGGAGGGGTCTTCAATTTATCAAAACTATCCCAGGAAACATCATTATGGAAGGAGATTCCTTAAATATCATTAACTACTTGAAGTCTTCTAAGCCTATTAGTTGGAGGATCAAATCAATTATTGAATATTGCAAGCAAATTATTAAGCGACAACATAATTGCATACTCCAACATGCCTATAGAGAGGCCAATACTATTACTGATAAGCTGGCTAACATTGGGGTTCATGCCCAAGGACTATTAACATGGATAGATAGTCTACCTGCTAGGGTGGATGAAATTCTTAAAAAGGAAAAATGTGGATCCACACACCCATAGGCTCTATTTCCTATTTCAAATTTTCAAAATTCATAAACTTTTTCGAGTAACCACTCATTCCCATCATTCCAAGGTGTTTTTTTGCATGAGTTTTAATGATTTGAACCCCGTGAGCCTTGATAAGTGTATTTCATTTTTTTTTGAGATCTTTCTATAGCCTCCTCAATTGGAGGTTGGTCCCAAAAATCAATTTGGAGACCATCCCAAACCTTTCGAGGTATTGTGCTCAGATTTCTTGCTAGTGAAGTTTTTCATGCGTCCTGATTTATCATGCTACATTGTTTGAGTGTCGTCATGCCATTGGCTATGCCATTAACATAATTCTAATTCATAGATCTTACCTTTGCCCTAGAAAATTATTACATGTCAAATGTCCCAATTCCTTTGTGCAAATCATTTCATGGTCCCAAAACAAAATTTTTTAGGGCACCATCTTCCTATTTTTAGCCTTCGTGCATGTTTTGTTCTTTATCATGGTGTCTCAATCCTTTACCATACTTTTCCACTGATCCTTGTGCTTTCCTATTCTCTATTCTCTTACCTGTTTACCATCATGAAGGAAAGTAAACCTATTTAAATTGAGCTTGTTGTTCTTGAGCTTAGTCCTTTGGTCCGTGACTTATGGATAGACAAACTAAATAGTGCCTTGATTGAATTTTTCAAGCTCTTCTCAGGGGTCAATGACATCATTTCAAAGGTTTTTACTGACACTTGGGATAGAGTTTATGTCACAATCCATGGTCTCCAGTACCATATCTCCTTTGATTTTTTGGTGATCTTTACTAGGCAGCCGTTGAATGGAAAGGTGATTTGGCACAACAAACATAATTGGGAAGTTGAACTGACCTTCTTCAAAAAAAAAAATGAGGTCGACAAGAACTATATAAAAGGGTTGTATCGTGAACACATTTCCCCTCCTCTATAGCAAATTTTAGTTCCTGTACTGCAATACTTGTCCTGTGATAATCCAGACTCACAGTTATGTTAGTTTCATCTCGCCTATGTGAATCACTTTCATGATGCCAAATCCATTAATATCCCTACTGCAATATTTTGGTCCATCGATTATGCCATTATCACCTCTCGCAAAAGGGTGGATGACCTTCCAAGTCACCAAGGACTTTTCAAAGTCCTCTACCGCTATCTCCTCCTTAACTTCCCCAATGGTAACATTCCCAGTCCTAAATTAGATGAAGCAAATTCATCCTCTACCCCGAGTCCTACACATTCCAATCCTAAGAGGAAGATCAAAACTGAAAAACCCCATCCTATGGCTAGGAAGAAAATTAAGGTGGAGTCAACCCCTGTTAGAAGCTCCCAACGTTTGAAGCTAAAGGAAGTTTCAGAAACCCCACCTTCCATCTAAGGCAAGCCTCCAAAGCCCAATCCTCTTCGCCTAATTTTGTTGATAAATTTATCCATAAGCTAGTCATCCATGCCACCAATGCATCCATAGATCACTTGGAGGCTGACCACATTTCCATCCGTAAGGCCATTGAGAGCCTCAAATAACAGAGACACAACCTAAGCCTGTTCTTCTTTTGTGATAATTTTAATGGTTCTGCTGTTGAAACCTCCTCTGATGTTAAAGGATGGGCTACTGAAGAAATACGAGGTTCTAGAAATTGCAAAAGATACCTACCTTTATGGTTTAAAGGAGATTCCAAAGGTGAAAGAGACCTCAAAATATGCAGAGAATGATGCAGCAAAGGACAATGTTTTGAATATTGATGTCCACACTTTTCTACATCCCGCTGCTCTTCCTTGATGGTATTTTATGTTGGTCAGATACCAAGGTTAAAACTTTGGGGTTATGCTTGTTGTAAAGTTAGTAGTCTAATATGAATCTTCTAAGTGTATGTCAGATGAAGAACCCCAAGGGACCGATGGTTCCACTCATAGATGATTCCCCTCACATTGGGTCAACAATAACAAGGTGGTATAAGCTTATTAATAGCAACTCTAATAAAAAAATTGTACTTAACAATTAGTAAAAATAATATAGATGTAACCAACTCCCTAAAAAAACAAAAAAACTAGTTACACGTTGATATCCATAGCCTTTAATTTTTTCTAGATTTTTAATCCGTAGAATAATGTGATTTTTTCCAAATATTATGCTAAGGTGTTCATGTCAAAGTGGTTATGCAAGTAAAGTGGCTACAAGGTTAGCTTATTGTTTGTGTATTCCATCCTTTTAATAAATGAACAAAACAATACACTAAAGATAATATTTTTCATAAATTAAGAATTTTAAATTTTATAGTATGTTATTCAAACTTTAATATCATGAATAGAAGACATATTCGAAGATAGTCATAATTGTCATATCATTTATTTCAAAATAAAATAAACTTGTTAAATTCTTATTTAGAATCAAAAAGTGAGGCCTAAGAAAATTGATTGTTGCATTTTAAAAAAAAATTAGGAAACCATTATATTATAGTTTTCTTTAGGTGATTGCTTTCATTCTTATTCCTGAGATTGTTGTAATGAATTCCCTTAGACTATGTAAAAACATGAATGTATCATAAATTATATAAGTCCTTTATGTCTTAATGGTTTCTTATTAATAATTATTGTATGTATTATTTAGTTTAAAGTGTCTCTTAGATGAAGCATGAGCATGCTAGTTATATGATCACACAATGTTTGAGAAAACATATTTAAATATGTATTTTGTGGTGAGGGTCCTCTAAAGAAGGTGGTGATAGTAGGAAAGAAATATTTTTGCATTATTAGGGTTTTTCATTACCTTTTGTGATAGAACCTATGGAAAAGGTGGTGACAGTAGGAAGAAATTATATTTAATATTAGGGTTGTAGTAAATAGAAAAAAAAATCTGCAATTTTTTATACAATGGTTTTAATAGATTACATGTTATATGTTTTAAAATTTTTTTACTCTATTTAAAAATACTTTTAAATCAATATATCAATGCATTTTTGTGTATAAAAATATAATATATACTCTATACAAAAATTCAATGATAGATGAAGGCTACATTCTACTAATAGAATTTGGCAATGTAGATTTTAAACTATCTAGTCTGCCATTGTCAATTTCGATCTTACTCATTTTTCTTGGTGTATTTATGCAGCACCGTATGTAGGTTGAATTAACAATATGCAGTAGAAAGAAAAAATGCTAAAGTCAAAATAGATTTTTTTTTTCATATTATCTATAAAGAAGAAAAAAATATAATAATTATGTGTAGATCTATAGCTGAGCCTCTCTGCATTACAATAAAGTCCATCTCCCAAAAACTCTCCTTATCCCAATGGAATTTGATCCAAATTTAATATCAAAATTACAAATAATAGTTTATTGCCCAAACTTGAAAACATGGATTTGCTCCAAGAAAAAAAATCAAATATACAATTTCTTACCCAAGCCATTAATGCAATGATCATAAAGACCATAGAACAATTTCTCAATTGAGTCATTAATGCAATGATTATAAAGACTATAGAACTACGTGTGCAAACACCACAAAATAATTTCATGCTCGAGTCATTAATACAATGGTCATAAATACCATAGAACTTTGTAAAGACCACAAAATAATTTATTGCTTGAGACATTAAAGCAACAATCATAAAGACCATAGAACTATGTGCGCAAAGACTAGAGAACTACATGTACAAAGAGCAAAAAACTGTGTGGTGCCTATCACAACACTATATATATATATTTACTTATTATTTTATGGTTGATGCAATATTATGTGAACATAAGGATGCTCCTTCATTAGATACGCCTCCTAAAAATAATATGAGTTTGTGGCTCACATTATGCTTATGTGAAAAACTGAGTTGACAACCTAAGTTGGCTTACATTATCCTCAAAAATCCATGAGTCTTCCTTAGGTCCTTTACCCTATCATCAATTCAAATATTCTTTGTACTCACTCCACTAAGTTTAGTTACTAATGCATGAATACAATATTTTTGCTATCTCCTCTTACTGCTTCTCAAGTATCTCCCTCATTTGATCTTATGCTTCCTCCATTTATACATATTTAGAATATTTTAGTGTAGAGAATGACTACAAATTATATATATTGAATATAAACAAGATATCCAACCCTTCAGGCTATTTTATTTCATAGGTGTTCTTAGAAAAAGAACATGAAATACGACAATGAACTATCTTTTTGGGTTTCAACTTGTTATATGTTTTACATGGTAACCTCTCCTTTATTATATGCACCATGACTAACTTACCTTCTGAGTAGGTCTTATCTCTAAAATGAACATTTGCACACTCCATATACTTAGCATTGCTCTCCTAAAGTTGTTTTATTACTTGTAGATGCACCTCTTGAACATGTTGCACAAAGTCTTTGACGTCAACCTTGATGCGAGTACCAAATTCCACCTACAATAGATATGTGAATCCATGAGGAGATAATCCATACACCACTTGAAATCATATCCTTCCAATTTATATATTCATCAAATTATTGTATTCAAGATCCACTTGAACCAACTTATAGTTCCACTACATAGGATGCTCTCTTATGAGACAGTGCAACTGATTTCCAAAACTTCGATTGACAATCTCTATCTGTCCATCCATTTGAGTATGATACATTGAACTATAGTTGATCTATGTACCCATATTTTCCAAAGAGTGTGTCAAAAATAGCTAAGGAAATTTATGTCATGATATGATCTAATGCTACAAGGCAAGCCATGTGATCTTACTATCTCCTTGAAGAACAAATCTATTATCCTAGATGTGTCATTCAACTTCTAACAAGAAATGAAATGAGTCATTTTAGAGAATTGGTCCACCACTATTAAGATAAAATCATGACCTCTCCACGTGTACAACAATCCAAGAACAAATTCGATGGATAGTTCCTCCTACAATACATTTGGCATGTGTAAGGACTTGTACAACCCCATGTTTTGTGTCACTACCTTAGTTTTTAGGTAGATTTTAAACCTTTCAATGAATATGCATACATCCATACACAAATTAGGCCAATAGTACCTCTCTTAAATCATTTTCTATGTCTTGCCTATGTCAAAGTTCCCTATAATTCCACCTCCATGTAACTCCTTGATGAGATTCTTCTTCATCAAATTGCATAGGATGCACAACTACTTTCTCCTCAATAGGTATCCCTCTTGCTCAAAGAAATCCATAAATGGACCTCTATATCCAGCCTATAGCTCCATGCATGTGTGGCATGCATTATAAAAATATGGATTTATACCATACAAATTCTTCATTCCCTCCATACCCACAAGTTTAATTGTCATTTTGAATAATAGTGCATTGTTTCTACTCAAGGCATCCATGACCTTATTTGTACTTTCTATGTAATGTTTCAACATAAAAGAGTAAACTTGCAAATATTTCACTTGCTTGTTCAACTTTGCACTCATATCAAGAATTATATTATTTGGTGCCTTGTTAGGTAAACTAGAACCTAGAATCAGATCAATGCAATATGAAATTACATGTATAGGTGGTAATAAATTTGTTATTCCTTCACCAACTACATCTGTGAAATCTTCTAGGAGTATGCCAATATTTGGCTCCTCAAAGCTAAACAACTCTAACTACTCTACTTGTGTAGGTGTGACTACTATCGCATAACAATTTTGCAAGTATCCCACCTCCTTGAGAAAATCCTTTGCTAACAACATCATTACTTCATCCCTTTGTGCACATTATTCTTCCATTCTCATTGGAGTCAACTCAAACTTCTTCCCATCCTTCCTCATGGTAAATGTGTTCTTGTGCTCATCATGGATAGAATTAACATCATATTGCCAAGGCCTTCATAGCTATATATGGGATTCACCCATTGGAATCATGTCACACCAGATCAAATTTACATATCCTTATATATGAAAGGTAGCTAGAATCTACTTCGTCACAGTCAACTATTGTTCCTTCTGCAACCAAGAGATATTTTAGAATATTGGGTGCATGACCTTCTTCAATTCCAACAAATATTATGCATAAGGGGTCAGCCCCATAATGTATTTATAAAAATTTGGTGAATTAGTTTCAAAATCCAGGTGAATAATATCAAAACGCATGTAGAAGGTTAACTATTATTAGGGGTAATGTTGGAAATTTAAACTTAAAATGGTCAAATTAATATACAATTGGGACAAATCGACCACCCCCAAAAAATTGCACCTAAAATTTTTTGGCTAATGGGCCTTGGTCAAGGCTCCCAAATATTAGCCAATTCCAGATTTTTAAAATCCTAATTTTATTCAATTGGCTATAAATAGCCGCTATGCATAACCCTGATTCCAAATCCTACACTATATCCATGGAGACCTAGTTGTAAGTGGTTCCCCCATAAATGATAAATTTGTAGCACTTTCCTCTTAACTTACACTTGGCATAGAAGAACTCCTCCTCAACCCTGACTCCTCTTCACATGTAGGCTTTAGTAGTACCTTGTGCACCATCATGTTTTTTCTATCCTTTGGGTATAACCTTTTGCTTCACTACTTGAGTCACTATTGTTTGTGTATGCTAAATACAAATATTTATGTGTGATCCCTATCTCATGCCTGATGCCCTACTTGACCACATCTAAAGTAGGTCCCTTTAAAACCCTTAATGCAACTTCAAGACTTGTGTCTACTTTTGTGAGAGTTTTGTTTTTGATCAACATGTTGCATGGTACCACTCACATTAGTTTCTTCCTTGCATGGGATTTTCTACCTTACCTCTTGCTTGCTTTGTCCACCATCCTTTCTCTTACTACTAATATTATGCATAACTTTTTTTATATAGAATAACTTCTCTACTGCACATAGTTTCAATTAGTAGGATTCTTCGATGACGTTAATTATCAGTAAACACATCTCATCTTGAATCAAGATGCACATAAACCATTCACATACTGTAACACATTATCTGTGTCATCCTCTATAGAATTCCTTTGTGTATGCTTATATGGTGGTATCTCTTTGGTGTAGGTTTTGGATTTTCTTGAAGAAATCATGCACATAGTTATATGGTAAGAAATTTTCTTTGAGCTTGACCATCATCTTATCCCACATGACTATTTTGTGCTTGTTCCTCTACATATGGATCTTCTAAAATGTATCCCACCATAAGTTTGCATACCCTTTTAACTTTGTGGTGATGCACTTGACTCTTTTAGGGTCCTTGATTACTTCAAACTTAAAGTACCTTTCTAGATTAGTGATCTAATCCATGAAGTCTTTTAGATTCAGACTCTCTACATATCTCAAAAGATCAAACCTTGACTTTATTTTAGCCTTCACTATGGTAATCAAAAATCTTTCTTCCAAGGTTCTATGTGGCCTCACCCGTATCCTTAGAACCATTCCTCACATCTTCATTTATATCACCCACCACTACAACACCTTTACGCTATGCAACCTCAATAGCCTGTATTATCACTAGGATGACTCTCACTATATCAGCTATATCAATGATACATGGGATAGGACAATTTATACCACTTCCTCTTCCAAATTTATGAGCCAAATCTATGGTTCACCTACTTTTCAATCATAACCATATGAATACTTTAGATCAAACAACTCTTGTAATCCAACATCATGAAACATGAGCCTAAGTTCTAATACCAACTAATGCAACATTGTATGTGAGTTGAATTAACAACAGGAAAGTGGGTATAGGAGTACACAATAGAAGCAATAATAACTATGAAATTCAAAGCAAAAAAGTATTTTTTTTTAAATATTATCCATAAGGATGGAAAAAATTTAATAATTGTGTATAGATCTATAGCCAAGCCTCTCTAAATTACAATCAAGCCCATATCTCAAAAAATTCTCCTTTCCCAATGGAATCTGATACAACTTTAATATAAACATTATAAATAATAATTTCCTACCCAAACCTAGAAATACAGATCTTCTCTAAAAAAATTTAAAAGAATGCAGGTTTATAATTTATTTCCTAAGCCATTAATGTAATGGTCATAAATACCATAGAATTATGTGCACAAAGATCATAGAACTACATGCACAAATAACACAAATGAATTTCCCACATAAGTCATTAATACAACAATTATAAAGACCATAGCATTATGTGCACAAAGACCATAAAATAATTTATTTCCCAATCCATTAATGCAATGGTTATAAATAGCATAGAACTATGTCTGCAAAGACCATAAAAATGTGTGTCCAAGAAACACCAAACTACATGCTACCTATCACAACACTATAGATATTTTTATTCTTTTATTTTTTGGTCAATGCAATATTGTGTTAAGACAAGGATACTCTTGCATCATGTATCCTCTATTAGGTTCTCCTCCTTGGTGATAAACATTATCATTTATAGGTTGCTAACCCATGATTCCCATTCCATGGGCAACATGAAAACAATCATACATATTTTTTTTATTTTGTCATAGAGATCAAACTCGATGTGACATGGATTCATGATTTCTTCAGGCCTTTTGAATCCAAGCATTTTTCCTAGAATAGCATTCTTCTAGGTTATTGGCCCAACCTATAATCCAAATACACCAAAAATACCATACTTTTAGAGTGAGAATTTTATTTAATATCTAGAATAACAAAAATATAACTATATTTTCTAGAGAATCTATTGAAACCCATTTGTCATTGATTGCTAAAGCTAAAATTTGTTCTAATATGCTATTGTAGTTCTAATTACAAGTGAAAAATGTGATATTGGAGGTGTCTCATTTATATATTATTATAGACTACTAGGTCAATACCCCATGCATGGTGGCTCACATCCTACCAACCTCTCCTCCATGTAGGAGTTATTCCCATAGTCACCATAGTTAGAATCTGTAAACTCCCCATAAGAGTTCTTAGCATGGATATAGAGATTAGAATTGCTCACCATATTTTTCCTCTTAGCCATATGATGGTACAACAATGATAGGTTTTCTTGTCTCATCCTTTTCGTATCCTTGAGAAAAGATGTAGAAGAAAATTGGATAAATAAACCAACTAGTAAAGGTTCCAACTTAGAATGGGATGCTCCATAAAACACTTAGGATCTACCTTTTGAATGGGGATGCCCTTCAAGCCATGATTCATCACCTCATTCTAGATCCATGGCTATTGTTACATAAATAGCTTGTGATTGATCCATTATGTCTAATTTTATTTGATTATTCTAGCTTAATGGCTCTACCTAGCATAGACATTATGGCGTGATTTTCTACCCATCATACATTTTTTTGAATTAGTGTACTCTATTTATTTTCTAATGTAATATAACTATTTCTCTTCTTCATCAAAATAAACTTACACACACACACATATATATAAGTTTTTAATTAAATTTATTTAAAAATGAACTAATAATGATATTATAAAAATAGTTTTAGGAGTCTACATCTCTCCAAATGAAATTGTTTTCATGATAATATTACTAATAATGTTACTCAGTCATCATCATGGTGTACTAACATCATGGTGGAATAGCAAAAAATTTAATATTTCTTCAAAGTAGATGGACAGTAAAATTTACAATGTTGAGTTATAAATTTTGTGTCCTAGATTTCCATGTACTTGTAAAAAAAAATATTCATTGATGGTCTATGATTTCTAATGTATGGCATCACTGTAGGAACCTAGAAATATCTCACCCACTATTCATAATGCTAATTGATTTAGAATAAATTTTTTATTTTTATCATTTTTAAATTTTTATCATACAAAAATTCTCAAAACATAATGCAAATATGGTAAGATATACGCATTAGGTTATACTATCAAAATAAATTATTTTTGGACAAGATGTATATCTCGAAAGATCTTTAAATCAAGGAAATATTGTTTGTCCACTTATCTTACTCAAGTATTGGGACAATAAGTCTATCACTTCTTCAAATCCCTTTCATGCAAATTTTCATGTATTCTCTATTATAAATAAAGAACATGAGATCCGCTACAAGGAATGAATGTGAATATAAGATAAACCCTATAATTTTTTAGGTTAATCTTATCATCTTGAGTTATATAGATTTCAATATAAAGTACACAACTATAAGAAACATAAGTCTTATGAAATGGTTCAATCATATTTTAAATACAATATTAATATTCTTGAAAATATGGTCTTAAAATACATCTATCAATTTTTTATAAAATGAAAAACTAATAAATATGTCATTTACAAATTGTGTTTATGCATTTTTAATCTAGTTTTACAAGCCACAATGTAACCAGTTTCAATTGCATACCATCACTATCATATCCCAAATTTTCCTACAATTATTTTTTATAAAAAATCTATTTTATATAAACCATAAAGAACTATCCATCATTCCATACATCACATTTTCCATTAAAATATATGAGTTTGCATATCTTGACATGAAACATCCCAACATTTCATCAGTAAATCACATAGCTAAACATATATTCATCAAGATAAAAAGTCTACCAAGGGAGGGTCATGACATCCTCCCCCTTTAGGCTCAACACAATCCTCTGTGTTTCCACATAGTTTAACATAAAAATTGTTACATACTATATCATCAAACAAGAATGGAAAGTGCCTCTGTATATTTACTACTTTCTCCCAAGTAGTATTTCTCTCAAAGTAATGGTCCCATTGGGCCTTGCATTGCTCTAGAGTCCCTTTTATCACCAATTTGGAAGAGAACTCAAGGATCCTTATTGGTCAAACCTCTATAGCCTTCAGATCTGCCATCTACAAATTAGAAAATTCCCACACATGATCAGGATTAGTTACATATTTTCTAAGAAATGAGATGTGAAAGGTGTCATGAATCTTTGATAGATTGGGTGGTAAGGCAAGTCGGTATGCCATAGGACTAATATTTTCTATAATTTCAAAGGGTCCAACAAAACATGAATCAAGTTTTATGGATTTAATAACACTCTTCTTTGGTATCACCCTTAAAAACACTCTATCACCCACAATAAACTCTCTTGGTGACCTCTTGTGATCGGTATAACTTTTATATTAATCTACAACTTCTTTAAGTATTTCTCTAATTATCCTTAATTGTTGCTCCATTTCTTTGACCATATCAGGTCTAAGAACAACTCTATCCTCTGAATCATCCCAAGATAATGGTATCCTAAACCTCCTACCATATAGAGCTTCAAATGGTGTCATGCCTAATATTGAATGGAGACCATTATTATAGGAAAATTCTACCAAGTTCAATTAATATTTCCATCGGGTTTTGTGATCTATACAATACATGCGAAGAATATCTTCTAAAACTTGATTTAGCATTTTAGTCTACCCATCAGTTTTTGGGTGAAATTTAGATCTGATGTTTAACCTAGTGCCAATGGCTCAATTTATAGCTTACCAAAACTCGGATGTGAATCTTGAGTCCCTATCTAATATGATAACTTTCAAAAAACCATGAAGCCTGAATATTTCCTTGGTAAATTTGTTAACCATAATCACGACATCATCCTTGGTATTTTTTGGGTATAAATTATGTAACCTTGGTCAGTCTGTCGATCACAACTAGGATTGCATCATGCTAAAATCTAGTCTTAGGCAACCCTATAATAAATTCCATCAAAATCACCTAATATTTCTTCATTGATATCTCATGAGGCTACAATAGTCCTATAGGATGTCTATTTTCTACATTTACCTTCTAGCATTCAAGGAATTGAGTGATAAATTTAGTTATGTCCCTCATCATTCCTAGCTAGTAGAAGGTCTTCTTCATATTCTCTCTCATTTTTACCCCTCTTGGGTGAGTAAGCTATGGATATTTGTGTGCTTTATTCATGATAATTTTCCTCAAATATCCACTCTTAGGAATTACTACCCTATCCTTAAAGCACAAGAAATCATCCTTGATATTAAATTCTTTACTTTCCTTAGATTTCCCTTCTATCTTTTCTAAAATTTGATTGCAAAACACATCCTGATGTTGCTTTTCCTTGACCTGTTCTATCAATTCAACATGGATACGAATTAAAATAGCTATGTATCTTATCCTACTCACTACATCAGTGACTTTATTTTCTTTCCCCTTTATATACTCAATACCAAAGTCATATTCAAAAAGAAATTCCATCCATATTCTCTACCTTGCATTTAGCAAAGGTTGAGTAAATATATACTTTAGGCTTTGATGGTCTATTCTCAACTCAAAGGGTTTCTCTAACAAGTAGTGTCGCCAAATTTTAAGAGCAAATACTACTACTACCAATTCTAGGTCATGGGTTGCATAGTTAACCTCATATCATTTCAATTTCCTTGAACCATAAGCTACCACTATTTCATCTTGAGAGAGCACTCCACCCAAACCTTCTAACGATGCATCTATACATACTAAGAAGCTACCCTGAAGGTCTGGTATCTTTAGTATGGGAGATATAGTGAGTTTTTTATTTGAGCAGATCAAAAGCTTCCTCACATTTATCTGTCCACTTGAATTATTTTTCCTTCCTCTAAAGGTTAGTTATTGGAGCGATTATCTTGGTGTATTCTTTCACATAACACATGTAATATCCAATAAAACCCATGAAACTTCAGGCTTATATCACATTCATGGATAGTGGCCAATTCAAAATAGCTTCTATTTTATTAGGATCTACCATGATCTCTTTTGCGGATATAATATGTCCTAAGTCTTTCACTTATAACACATAAAATTCACACTTTGACAAAATTCTATAAAAATGATTCTTCTTTAGCAACTTCAACATGATCTCATGGTGTCTATCATGCTAAGTATTATTTTGAGAATATATCAAAATATCATCCAATAATACAAGAAAAAATTGGTCCAAAATATTTCTAAAAATACTATTCATCAAGTTCATAAATGTTGTTGGAGCATTCTATAGATCAAAAGGTAATATAGCAAACTCATAATATCCATATCAAGTTTTGAAAGTTGTCTTATGGGTATCCTCTTATTGAATCCTTAATTGGTGGTATTCTGACTTTAGATTGATATTTGAAAAGATAGTGGTATCCTTAAGTTGATCAAAGAGGTATTTAATTTTGGGTAGAGGATATACGTTTTTAATGGTTTCCTTGTTTAACATCCTATAGTCTATATACATAGTCACAAGAAACCATATTTTTTCCTAATAAAAAATATGGGTGCACCCCATGGTGACACGCATGATCTAATCAATACCTTCTCCAACAATCCTTGTAACTGCACTTTCAGTTCTTGCATCTCAATCGGATTCATTCTATAAGGAGCTCTATGAATAGGTTCCATTCTAGGTTGAAGTTCAATTGTGAAATCAAATTCACACTTAGGGGGTAATCTATGTATATTTTTTGGAAATATGTATCTCAAATTATAAAGTACTAGGTATCTCCCAAACACCTCTTCCTTCTTTTCACCTTCTATTTTATTTAATTTCACTACATAAATTGCTTCTCATTTCTTCATTGTTTTTTTAAGCTACATTACAGAGAGGATCGAGGGTCAAAAAATATCCTACAAGCTATAGACCCTTTGTACTTTCTTTCCATATTTTGAGTACTCAATCTATCTATCTCAGAAATGAATTACAATCTTATGTGCTTGCAACCAATCCATTCCTAGCACTACATCAAAAGCATGTAGCGATGCTACATAAAGGTAACCTATAGTTATACCACTAGGTAAGATAATTTTAGCCATAGGGTAACACTGATCTACAAATTAGGTCTATCTTGAGCCATAGTTGACCTTCCACCCATGTGCCAAGATTCTTGGTCTTTCTAGTATATTTTTAATTAAACTAGTGGAAACAAAATTGTCTATGGCACCATTATCAATCAAAATTCTAACATTTTTACCAAATATCTTGCCTTTTATCAGTAGTGGAGTGGCTTGTCCTTATATATTTTGAATCCTTAATATTGCATAAATCTTATGTGCAAGTTCTTTATAAGCTAGTTAATTTCCATTTGATATTGATCCTAATTTAAGTGGGTATTTATTGGTGTAATGCAAACTGCCACATTCATAACATCTTGCTTTAGATCTTGGATATATTTTATATTTCTATCCATATTCTATTTTCATTTTTAGTGAGAGATTGGCATGACCTTGTGCTAATGGTCAGTTATCACCATTGTTGTGATTGTTAGAATTTTTATTCTTCCGTTTGAACCTTTTTCTAAACTATCCTTGGTTTCTATCATTTCTTCTATCCTACCTATAAGAACTCTTGTTTGCTTGCTCTCTTTCCTATTTTATGATCCTTGCACTATTTATTTTTTTATTACCTCTTTGTGTTGCTTAGATACCCCTTCATAATCAAAGTAAGGTTTGAGATAGGTTTCAACTTTCTTGGCCTGATCATAGGCCCTCTAAAGAGTACTAGGTTCCTGCATATTCACTTTATTCCCTACTCTAGGATCCGCTTCTAGAATAAACTTATGTACCTTCATTTTCTCATTATATGTTGGCATACATTTTAGTAGCTTAATGAATTTTTCATAATAAACTTTCATTGTCTTATTCCATTGCCTAAGGTTGGTGAATTCCTAAAATTTATTGGTGTAGAAGTTTTTAGTGAATAATATTTATTTGAAATCTATCACAAATTTATCCCATTTCAAATCAACTATAGCCTCAATCCCTAGTTTCCCACTATATGTTTCCCACCAATCCAAACCAACCCCTTGTAAATGCAAAGTAGCATAGGATGATCGGGTTCCGGTGGAATAGTTCTTCATATTACAAAAAGTCTCTATCTCCTTCAACCAAGCTTCAAATTTATCACCATATTCTTCTCCATTGAAATTGGAGGATTTTATTTTAGGTCTTTCATGCCCTTTATCCAATTCTACCTCAAGTTGAATTCTAATCTATCGAGCCTCTAAATAAATTGTATTCTCTCATCCCATCCTAGAATTTTTAGCTTGTGAATATCGATTCACTATAGCTTTTAACAATTATTTTTGTGTTTCCATATATTCCCGTAGTAAGGCAACTATTGTAGTGAGATATTCCCTTTGCATATTACAGTTATCTACACCTACATTTGTAG
Source organism: Wollemia nobilis (assembly GCA_028583015.1). NCBI lineage: Eukaryota > Viridiplantae > Streptophyta > Pinopsida > Araucariales > Araucariaceae > Wollemia > Wollemia nobilis. The sequence continues at coordinate 469,178 of JAQPPZ010002041.1, read as the reverse complement.
CACTAACCTCTACATTTTTTTGTTGTATTTGTCTCAATATGGGAAAATACTCTCTCTCCTTGTCTTAGGCAACATTATCTCTAACCACACAGGAGAGATGGTAGAAATCAGTTCACAATTTTATCATTAAATTGTTTCTCTTACTGGTATCTATATTCTTAGTTACCCTAGCTAGATAATCGAGGTTTATCTTTAGTAGACCAACTTTCTTTGTAGGTATAGCTTTTGCATGGTTCACTATCCTACTTCACTCATCTATACTTGCACAAGGAAACTCGTATCCCTATGAACAAAACACTATGATACCAAATATCATATCTCAAAACTTCCCACACTTACTTTTTTATAAAAATATATTTTGCATAAACCATCAAGAACTATCCATCATTCCATACATCACATTTTCCATAAAATATATGAGTTTGCATATCTTGACATGAAACATCCCAATATTTCATCAGTAAATCACATAACTAAACATAGATTCATCAAAATAAGAAGTCTACCAAGAAAAGGTCATGACAATCACTGTCTTGTGTTTCTTATTTTCTTTAAGAATTTATTGTTTCATTGCCTTATAAAACTTTTTAAAAAGGATTATTCATTATATATACTTATATTTATGAAATAATTATATATATATATATATATATATATATATATATATATATATATATATATATATATATATATGATATTAATAAAATTTTAAAAATAGAAACCTATGACATTAGATGGGTTTGCACTCTCCCAACCCATAAATTATTAATCAAAATATCTAAAAGTGAAATCAACCCACTTTATTAATTTAAGAGTGTCTTGTTTTGAATAATATTATAATATACAATTAAAAAACAAAATCCCGCTTAAAATACCTTATATTAATTAATTTACATAATATTTATTAAAAATTAATTAATTAAATTATTTTTTCTTAAGCTAAGAATCCCAATCTGAGATTCAAATTGTCATTCATTGTTCACTTGACAGTAGAGTGTATTAATGCTCAACACACAATAATCTGTATTCAAGGATTCCTATATTATTCACGTAAAAGTTAATTACTTGAAGTGTTTCCAAACTTTTAAGCACTTACTAAATTCACTTAATAATAATAACGAATAAATTAAATAACAATTACATATTTATGACAGATTATCTAGATTATAACGAAACTTTTGTGATATATATATATATATTAATAATATTACATTAAATCAATTTAATAAAACTAAAATTTAATATTTTAAAATAATATAATAAGTTTATATTATAATTTTTTTAAATTTATGAAAAATTAAATTTAAATTAATTATAAATTTTCGATGACATTTTATCCTTCAAGGAGAATTATTTTATCAAGTTTTATTTAAACCGTTAAAAATAAAGAAGACTTGAACATTAGTAGATTATTAACCATGAAATTTTGACAAGACTGATTTATAAAAAAATATCAACACTGATTATATAAAATAATAAAAATTATTTAATAAATAAAAATAATAATTTATAATATAAAAGCTGCGGTCCAAGATGTTGTGGAAATACAATGTTAAAGTTGTCCAATTTATAGAAGTATGATGCTAAAGTAGTTCGAATTCTACACGCAATTGTAGAGGAAAAACATAATAAAGGTAGAAGTAAAAGTAAAGATAAAGTAAAATCTATAACTTTTAGATTCTAAACATTTACTTAGAGTTTGAAGGAGTAAAAGTAAAGATAAATTAAAATTATAGTTTCAAAACCTTCCCTTTCAATATTTATCGTTTGGTGAAGTAAAAAAAAAAAATTGTAGAAGGATAACTCTACTGACGAAAGTTGTACAATGGTGGACATTCACTCTACTGTATCATAGTAACACAGCCTTAACCACTTTCAAAAGAATCTCAATCTGATCTAACCGTGCCGTGTTTGAATAACTTGAGCCACTGTAAAAATCGCAAATGTGAAATCTAATCAATGGTCAACTAGGTAAAACATAACAATGGTCATATTATCTTTGTGCCTTTTATTCATGCTGCGTTGGAACTGGGCTTGTCAGATTCAAATCAGATCCTGGACTACATCATGCCGACATTGATGACTTTTCCATCGCAAAACATAATTTCAAACTAATGGGGACTAGACATGCAGAGCACATGCGCTTATTGACGAATAATTAAAAAGAATGGAAGCTGAATGAGACAGCCATAAAATTGATTTGGCACATGTAGACAAGGTTGATTGTGCTATAATACATGATTATTTAGTATATTGGAGCGCCAAAGATATGTACACTTACATTATAAAAGTTTATCTATATTAACAAAGAAAGATATGATGCATGGATTTCCTTGAATAAAAGCAAACACAAGTGTTTATGAGGGTTGAATGGTTGTAAAACAACAAATATACTCATTTGAAAGAAGTGCGTCAAGATCAAGAGAATAATTTAAGCTAGTTTATAGTGATTTGTGTGGTCTTATAACTCCTCAATCACAAGGATAAGATAAACATGTAACCTTTTATAGATATTTTTTCTAGAAATATTTGGATAAAATATCCTAAGACCAAGGATGAAGTGTTCAAAAAGTTTAAATTTTTAAGTTTTAAGATCTCAATTAAAAATTAGAGTAACAAAATAATCAAAAGGATACCAAATAGGTAATGGATAAGAATATGTTAATTATATCATTGAGTAATTTTATGAAAAATATGGCATTTAGAGGAAAACAACAAACAATTAAATCCCATAATAAAATTAATTAGATGAAATAAAAATAAATTTTGGTTGAAGCGGCTCAGTGTATAATTCAATATATGAACTTTCACATGAAAATTTAGGCAAAATCTATGATTATAGATCACGTATTCAAAATAGATTTCCTACATCATGTCTTGACAATATCACACTAGAAGAGAAATATAGTGGAGATAATTTGAATGTGTAATACTTTAAAGTAGTTTGTTATGAATTATATAATCATGTAACAAATGAAATAAGGCCTAAAAAGAGTGCCAAGAAAAGTATTAAGCATATATTTATTGGCTATGATTATCAAAACAAGGACTATAGGTTATATTATCTTCATTAGTAGGAATATAATGTTTAATGAAGGCATTCAAGTTATCTTCTCAAATAATCCATGTCATCCTTCTCAAATTATATTTCTAGACTTAAACATAATTGATAATTCAAATTAATATCATCTAGACGATGAAGAAATCCCCTTATGAAGAAAAGAAACCTTCAATAAATTTATAAAAATACTAAGTAGGATTAGATAAAAAATCAAGCTGCCAATTATGCATTAATAATGAAATTTATGACAACTAGTGATTCTAAAACTTATATGAGGAAACTCAAGAAAAAAAGAATGAGAGCAAACTATGCAATATGAGTATGACTCCTTGATCAAAAATTGGACTTGGGAGTTTATAGAATTAACTAAGGACAAATATATAGTTGGAAGTTGTTTGAAGTACAATAATATGTATAAATATCATAGGAGTATATTTGTGATTTTACATCCTTAATATCTCATTCGAAAGGGAGGTTATTGGGCGACTATTAGAAGCGCGAATCCGGACCCAAAACCCAATTTTTGGCCACAACAATTCCCAAAATTTGTCGAAAACACCCCATAACCAGTTTTGGACCCATCCCAAGTGGATTGGTGTCAAAAAAGTGCCTCAAACGGTGGGTGTCCTGCCCCCGGGCGCTCCCCAATCTGTCACAGTGAAATTTGCCCCACCCCGGGATGAATAGAAATTTGTGATATATTTCTCTGGTTTTTCTTTTGCATTTGATTCTAGATAGGTTAAATAGGTTACAGTTCAAATTTCATTTCATTCTGAGCAATTTTGACCAGGTTTCTGTCATTTCTCGCCTTCACTAACTTGCAGATGGCACCAGCAAAATCTAGGTTCTAGAGATCAAATTGGAGAAATATGACCATATGAGTCTTCCCAAAACACCCCCAATTAGTTAACCCCAACTTTTCAGGTCATTTGGAGCTTCCTAAGCAGGACATTGAAGAGGGTGCTTTCTGACAGGTTATTATAGGTGAATTCGTCCCACCCTGGAGCGAATACAAATCTATAAGGAATTTCTAGACTGTTATTTTTGCAGTGGTCTTATTTTGACATATTTATGCTACTATGAAATTTTTAGGTCAATCCGAGGTCATTTCATTATCATTTTAATATTTTCATGCATTTACTAACAGTAGGCCTTGGGAAATACATGCTTCATTATGTCCGCAGGTGCTACTAATATTTTATGTTTCTTTGAACGTAGGTTTCTGACAGTAGAGGAGTAGGAAAGAGCAAATAATCACATACGCAAGCGATGGCGACGTTTTGGTCCGCCCATCTTACATGTGGGCACGCGAAAGAAGGATTGTGATCCATGGATGTTGTGACAAGAAACACATTTGACGCTCCTATCCCCTAAAAAGGAAGGAGACGTATTGTAACACATTTTGAAAAGCATATCAATAAAGAGATTATGATATTTCATATTGCTTTTATCTTGTGTCAATTTGCATATGTCCTTTCTTGTTCTTTCTTGTGGCATATTCCTTTTTGTTTTCGTATCCTCATGCTTTCAGTGGCGATCACGGTGGGACCTCTGTCCCTTGATTTTTAAGATTAAAATTCTGATTAAAGTTGCTGGTTTTGTTGCTTACAGGTACCAAGTTTCAAACGCTGGACTATTTTAGAGCATAAATTCAGAGACATTCGATTTAGGCAGAGAAGAGGTAGGGGTTTTAAACACCCTCTGTCAATTTTTTGTTTTCTATTTTTCGTCCGTTGATTTTTGCTTGCATAGGAGAGTTTAGAGGCTTGCTTGTTTCAATTTTGCAACTTAAAAAGAACCCCACACACCACGTGGTATTTTAAACACAAGGAGTTGGTCGTAAAACCCCAACCCTTGAGCAAGATCAACGATGGATTTCATCATCACCTTGGCTTGAGATATTGCATCCATAACCCCGATCGCGACTGTTGCTAGACATAAATCCTGATGAAAGCTGACCAAGTGTAGCTTGGGGTGATTCCCAATGCATGAGGATAAGTCTTCTATGGTAGGTGTCATAAAAAGAGTGATTCCCCTTTCGTACCGCCTATGTTCCACGTATCATCTGCTCTCACGTACCTATAGTCTCCCTCACGTAAGGGTGGGTATATAGAGAGGTTGGTATATCGTTCCGACAATGGTATATTGAAGGGGCGACCATTTTGGGAGTCATAAGAGCCTTCATAATTGCATTTAAACATTCATTCGAAAAGATTTCAAAACAACATCAAAATACACTAAACCAGATTTTAGGGCACACTTTTAAATCTTTAAACGAGATAATCATTGCATTGATTGTGTGTTTTCTCTCTGTTTAAGTGTAGCATAAAAAATCCTAAAAAAAGATAAAAATATATTCATCTTTAGGAGCACATCACCATGGTGTTCACTCGTAGCCAATCCCAATCATGGGCAAGCACTACAGAAAGTGCACCAAGGGGGACAAGTCACCTCCGATATAGTCCTGAGGACTTAGCCATCCCGCCTTGGCGGAAAGGCACCCAAGAGAGTCCCCATCATGCCATAATAGAATAGGACTATAGAGGCACCTCTTTGAGGGGCACCCCCACTCAGCATAGGTCCTTTCAAGAGGAGAACCTACACGTAGATCTTAACGTAGACAGGAGACCTCCCTTAGACACTCATTATGAGTGGCCTAGTAATGAAGTGTTAGAGCAATAGAGGGTCCACAAGGAGGGGCCACATGATTTTGTCATCCCTCCTTTGCCACGTATTACTATTAGAGACACTAGGCAGTATCCAGAGTATCAGGCTCTCCAAGTGGGGCAAGACAATTCTACCCGCACCTTTTACCCATATGAAAGAGAGTACGAGGAAGATCACTACATTCCTCAAGAGTAGTACATAGCATGGGAACGATGCACGTCCGCACCCGCAATGTATCAGGATCATTCATTAAGGCCAGAGCCTCAAGTGAATGTCGCTAACCTCGATAGAGGGAAGCAGCCCATAGGGATCTCGGATCACCATGACCAAGAAAGACATGTAGGGGAGGCATCTAGGCTTCCTAAATAAGAGACGATGGAACAAATTGACTTGGCGATTGCCAAACATGTCGCCCGCCAAGCGCAAATTACACAACTTAGGCAAGATCAAGAATGGTTAGAGCATCTTTGTCGACTTAACAAAGAGCGCATTCAACATCAGATGACCGAATTGCTTCATAACAAGGTGCTTGCGAAGGGTCCAATCCCTCGCGCGCATAAAGAAGAAGTGTATGAGAGGTAGGACCCCTTGGTATGAGAGAGGTCCACATGACCTTATCGAGCACTACCTCTGAGACCTCCTAGACCTGAGCGGGAGGCCACTCCCAGAAACAATGATGGGCACCCTCCGTGGGCACCCACCTATGCTTATAGAACTTAGCCAGCCACTCCTCAAGAAGCCTATGAGGAGTATGAATGAGAAGAAGAGCGGGCTGAAATGCTCTATCAAGGCAGAGGGGGTGCTAGCCAACTACCTCTCAATAGGCCTCAAGTTCCCCGTAATCCACAACGGGAGCAAACTAAGGAGGAAGAAATTAAATCCTCTTATGCATATAAAGTGATGTTAGAGCACTTAGAATCTATGGAGATCAAGACTTCTGGGCCCCAAAATCCCACTTTACGCCAACTCCATAGTCATCCTATGCATCCGTCAGTGTCGGCACCTCCATACCCCAAACACTTTAAGCTACCCTAGTTGGCACTCTTTAGAGGGGAGGAAGATGCCCAAGAGCATGTGACTCGATTCCTAAGCCAATGCTTTGGCATTCAGGACAATGATGCTTTGCTATTAAGAACATTTATAACCACATTCGTAGGCCCTGCCTCGGATTGGTTTACTCAATTACCAAAGCACAACATCTGTAACTTAGATCAGCTAGTGGACGCATTCCTAGAACGTTTTGCTTTCAACACAAAGAAAAAGGCATCGCTAAGTGATCTAGCTAGCCTCAAGCAGTATGAGGAGGAATCTATGGCGACATATGGGAACCGATGGAGGACGTTGCTTTCAAAGCTACCCTACCTCCCTCATATGTCTGACTTGACCCAAATATTCTCCAAAAGCTGTTTGAGATCAATCTTCGTGCTATTGCAGCTGTAGCAATATGCCAGTTTAGAAGAAGCACTGGCGCACGCCAGAATCATCGAGGAGATTAAGATACAGGATGGCGAGATCGCCAAACCTAAGAAAAAATAATGGACAAAGAACACTAAACCAGGGACCATGCAATCGAAACCTGCTGCAGTTAATCAGGTTGCCATCAACGTCCCTAAGCCGACACAAGCAACACAACCTCAAAAGGCTAACTATCAGGTGGTGCCTCCTAACAACTATGAAAGAGAAAACCAAAGGTAGGAGCAAAATCAGCAGCATTGCCCTAGGTGACAATTTACTCCTTACATAGAGTCCAGGGATTCTCTGTTTGACCGCTTGTCAGCGACAAACTTGATCAACCTTCCAGAGATTCAAACTATAGATCCCAATGCACCGAAGCCTAAGGGATACCAAGAGGATTTGTACTGTAGGTTCCACAGGTGTAAGGGACATGATCTTAATGCATGTTGGAAGTTCAAAGGTTTGGTACAAGATCTCATTGATGATAAGACATTGGCGGTGGACAACCCCGTAGCGCCAAACAACCAACATATGGGAGTATTTAGAGACCCCTTTCCTACCCATGAGGCACCGACAAAACCTCTTCAAGTTAATGAGGTGCAACAAAATTTTCCTATGCAGGGATATGTAGGGATGATAAGCATAGTGACTAGGAACAAGAGATACCTAGGAGCTGCCCCTGCGATAGCCACAAGAGAGGTTCCATCGACGTCACAACCACAACAACCCCCTACGCAACTTCCCCCGCCTAGACCAGTGGCTACGATTCGGACTAGACTTACCCAAATTCTAAGGACCACGTCGGCTAGGCTCTCCATATATGAGCTATTCAACAATCAGCGCCCCATTAGGAGGCTCTAATGGAGATTTTAAAAGCTATCGAGCTGCAGCCCCACAAAGCGAACTCTTTTAACAATTTTGTGGGGCATGTCAAACAATGTACAGAACCAGTCATCACCTTTAGAGAATATGAATTGAAAGCAGTGACTAGTGATGTGGCAGATCCACCCCTGCACGTTATCGCACGGGTCAATGGGATTTCATATAAGAGAGTGTTGGTAGACACTGGCTCATCCAGTAATATCATCACTATAGTAGCGCTGAAACATTTGAAGTTGCCAGCATCTCACATTGTGGCCTCTACTTACACACTACGAGCATTCAACGATGCAATCTGCTCGACAGTAGGCACAATTGTCCTACCCATCCAAGTGGGACAAAATACTATTCATACATTGTACCACATCTTGGAAGGTGATATGGCTTATAATATCTTACTGGGTCGACCTTGGATTAGGGACATGAAGTGTGTCCCTTCAATAGCTCATTAGTGCCTGAAGTATACATTTGAAGGACAGGTGCATGTAGTCCCGACGGACTTGGAGCCCTTCAAATACTGCAATACAGTGCAATTCATGCCGCAATCAAACCTTCCCTCAACACATGTGGATTTTTAGTTGAATCTATCTCAATAGGGTCTGATTTTGTAGGCATCTCCAGTGATTAATCCGTCGAGCCCTCAGTCGGGTCCCTCTTCTTCCGCTAGTCCTTCAACAATGACGCCACCTACGGTGGCCACATCCAAGGACAAGGGAAAGAAACCCATAGAAGAGGAGCCACCTCTAGTCTCAACTATATCGATAGAAGAGATGCCTAGTAGAATGGAAGTCGAGACGCCTAGTTCACCCCACATGGAGTGGACTCAGGAAGGACTCCCATTCGCTCCCCCTCAACCGCCAATGGTCACCATTGAAATGGCCAACATGGGCCTAGGGGAGTATCTAGTGAGGAACATTGTAGCAACGCCCACGCTTGAGTCCATGCAGGATATGGGGCGACCTCGACTCCCCATTGGCTCTGTGGTTCCTCTAGGCTACCCACCCAATCAGACAAACTTTGTTTATGGGGGCCTGGATAATGGCGTTGAGATTTGTATGCAAGAAGACGAAGATGAAGAACCCTTTGCGGAGGATGTCAACTATCTATCCAACCCGAACTTCGCTTTGAGGTATCTTGGCCAATGCAATTGGCACGGATATGGGTTGGGCCGGTATGAGCAAGGAGTGCGTGTTCTTTGCCAACCAAGATACCAAATGCCATATGACAAGTCAGGAGTAGGGTTCAACCACCCCCTGCCCCTAGACATCTTGGTGGAGAACATGCAAGGCCTAGGGATAGGCAACAAGGATGGGTTGGCATTAGATCCATATGCCAATCCTCACACAACATATACATTGGGGGATTATCACCCATTGTTAACAACCAATCTTGTTGACCATAACAACCCTTTCCCTTTAGTCGAACAAGGAGAAAATTCATGGACTCCCCTACAAGAGGGATATGGACAAGACCAAGAAGGGTCTTCGAAAGATGAGTCGAAATACGAGGTAGCACCTTGGGATCCTTTTGAGTCTGACATCAATCATTCACAAGTACATCCCATGGATGATTATCAAGAAAGCTTCATGACAATGTTCCCTTTAGGTGCTCCAATTGAGCATATGCCCTTTCAAGAGAATCAGGTCCCCCCATAGAGAGTGGAACAACCTCGATGGGACCACATTAATTTGCTCGAACAAGATGAGACTCCTATGTCGCAAGTAGCTGTTGGAGCCAATGAAGGCCTTTGGATCTCTGATAGTGACTACGAAGATGAAACTAAGATGGCTTATCTCAATCATATGCGATAGATGCAACAACGATACCCTTTGGACATAGATGACATGTTTGAACATTTACACATAGGTCCAATACATAGGTGGCACCTCAACCCGATGCAGTTATAGCAATTACTACACCCGCCACTCTAGGCACATAGAGAGCATCTCCCGCTTGGAGACCCTATCAAACCATCGGTACCTAGGGTGGACCCTGTCTTCATCTCCACGCATAGGGCTGACCCATTTGTGCCAGTGCCCATAGAGCCAGATCCAAAGCACCAAGAACATCCAGAATGTCATAGTCATCACACCTACGGTAATGGAGGTTACAATAATTTCATCAACATGATAGCCATTGACTTAACCACTCCCATCCATGATCCAACCGACCCGACATGGTCATTGTATCTAGATCTAGATGCTATCGATTGGGATCGCACTGACACACCACCATCCCCATCAGAGTACTAGCCTTGCGGTGGGATGTTTCATTTCACTCCAGGATAGACTCAGGATGTCTTCCATGCTGAAGAGGAACCTGACGTTCCAAACGATGATCTAAATTCAGAAAATGATATCCATTTGATCCCAACTCCACACCAGTTGGAGGACGGGTCCCACATGTCGGTCAAGGAGACGACTGATGTAGACATCGGCTCAGATCCAGTGAATTTGCAAATCATCAAGCTGGGGGTAATTCTCTCCCCCGAAGAGCAAGCCGACTACATTGCCCTTCTCAAAGAGAAGGAGGTTTTTGCATGGTCATACAAAGATATGTCGGGGCTAGACCTACAGCTAGTCACGCATAATTTAATGCTTGATCCGAAAATCAAGCTAGTAAAGCAAAAACTACGCAAGATGCACCCAACAGTAGCTTTAATGGTCAAAGAAAAATTGTAAAAGTTGTTGGATGCATAGTTTATCATCTACGTGGATTATCCTCCATGGTTTTCTAACATGGTACCCGTCAAGAAGGCCAATGGGAGGATTCACATATGCACCGATTTTTGAGATCTCAACAAAGTGAGTCCTAAGGATGATTTCCCCTTGCCTAGCATCAACACATTGGTAGACACTACAATGGGCCATGAAATGCTTTCCATCATGGATGGTTTCTCAGGATATAATAAGATTCGTATCAATCCCGAGGACCAACTAAAAATGACATTCACAACGCCTTGGGGGACATTTTGTTATAAGGTCATGACTTTTGGCCTTAAAAATGTCGACGCCACCTACCAACGTGCCATGAAGTACATCTTCCATGATTACATGCACAAAACTTTAGAATATTACATGGATGATTTGTTGGCCAAATCTCTTTTGCGCCCCAATCATCTCAATGACTTACGCAAGATACTTGATTGCCTCATTGAGCATAAAGTCAGACTAAACCCCAAGAAGTGTGTCTTTGGAATCACATCTGGAAAACTCTTGGGTTTTATGGTCTCCAAATGAGGAATTGAGGTGGATCACAACAATGTCAAGGCAATCCTTGAAATGCTTCCCCCAAATACCATCAAGCAGCTCAGAAGTCTGCAGGGAAAGGTTGCGTCGATTAAATGCTTCATAGCATAGTTATCTGACAAGTGCTGACCCATGAATAAATTATTGCACAAGGGGGTAGCATTCCATTGGGATGACGAGTGCCAGTCAGCCTTTGACGATATTAAATAGTACTTGGATTTGCTGCCAGTATTGGCACCACCTAGACCAGGAGTGTCATTCTATTTATACATCTTAGCTACTGAGGTGGCACTGGGCACCATGCTGTCCCAACACAATGAATTGCACAAAGAACAGGCTACTTACTATCTTAGCCGCACCCTGGTCAGTTATGAACTTAACTATGCATACGTTGAGAAGCTCTGCTTGGTCGTGGTGTTTTCTACCAAGAAGCTATGCCATTACATGCTGAGAAACAAAATGTATGTTGTGTCTAAGGAGAATCCATTGTGATACATGATGAGTCGTACTTATCATAGTAGCCGCACGACGAAATGGATCATGTTGTTGATGAAGTTTGACATAGAATTCATTGGATAGAAATCCATAAAAGGTCAAGTCATCGTCGATCAACTGGCAGAGGCTCCTCTTGAAGACGATCATCCTCTGACCTTTGAACTACCTAACGATGGGGTCTTCCATGTTTCAGAATCGCTAGATTCTGATGATCCTGAGTCACAGGGTGACATAACCCTATTCTTCGATGGTTCTAAGTGTGAGCAAGGAGGTGGCACGAGAATTGTATTCTTCACACCGCAAGGGGCTCCAATGCCTCTGTCATTTAAATTAGACTTCCCATGCACCAATAACAATGTAGAATACGAAGCCTTGCTCATAGGTCTTCAGACAACAGTCACCATGAACATTAAACGATTGAACATATTTGGTGATTCACTATTAATTTTCAATCAATTTAAGGGGATATTTAAATGTAAATGTCTAGTTTTGCAGGCCTATAAAGCCCTTGTGGATAATTTTCTAGCACAACTTGAATGGTATGACATCAAGGCACTCCCTCGATCATCGAATCATTTTGCAGATACTATGGCCTCCTTGGGGTCACTAATCCCGCAAGACCCTTTCGGTGAGATGACAACCATTCAGGTCAAGACATTATCGCAACCTACGATGGAGCGTGCAAGCTCTGACCTCACGCAAGGAATCCACTTGGTCCAGATTGAACCATCTACGAATAGGTTTTCTCGAATCCAAGATTGTTTGACTCAAGCCAACTAGGGGTCATTATTCTCCCCCACCCCTCTTAATAGCAATACAACGCTATTTTTACAAGTTCTTTCTTGCTCAGTGTTTGCTCGGGATGAACTTCAAAAGGGATTGGTTGTTCATACCATCGAGGTTTCTAATCAACAATATTGGTACACACCCCTAAGGGATTACCTTATTGAGCAAGGTGCAGCAAAAGTATTGTCATTGTTGTCAACACAGATAGATAGATCAGTTGATGCAGTTGATGTAGTGGATAGGAGTTCAGAGGTCAGTCAGAACATGTACAGTGAATTTCTAAGAAGATAGAAGTGGCCCAGATTTAGAAAATAAAAGAAAAAGACAAGTAAGAAAATTGTCGCGATATCGCGACATGTTTTCTGTCGCGATTTTGTGACATCAAAGGAGAGAGAAAAAGTTGGAAAAGCTATCACGATTTCATGACATGTTGAGAAGCTGGAAAAGAAACTATCGTGATATCACGACATGTTGAGAAGCTGGAAAAGAAACTGTCGTGATATCGTGACATGTTAGAAGAGAGAGAAAATGCTAGCAAAACTGTCACGATTTCGTGACATGTTGAAAGCAAAGAAGGCAAGTAGAAAAACTGTCACGATTTCACGACATGTTGGTAGAGAAAAATCCAAGTGGAAAAACTGTCATGATTTTGTGACATGTTCGAAGAAGAAGCACATGCAAGGAAAATTGTCACGATTTTGCGACATGTTTGGAGAGAAGGCGCAGGCAAAGAAAACTGTCGTGATTTCGCGACATGTTTGGAGAGAAGGCGCAGGCAAAGAAAACTGTCACGATTTCATGACATGTTTGGAGAGAAGGCGCAGGCAAAGAAAACTATTGTGATTTTGTGACATGTTCGGAAAGAAGGTGCAAGCAAAGAAAACTGTCACGATTTCGCGACATGTTCAAGGAGAAGGAGCTTGCAAAGAAAAGTGTCGTGATTTCGCAAAAATCTGCAAGAGAGGAAGTACAGACGAAAATGTGTCACGATTTCATGACATGCTTGAAAGAAAGAGCTTGCAAGGAAAAGTGTCGTGATTTCGTGAAAATTTGCAAGAGGAAGCGCCAAGGAGAAAAAGTGTCGTGATTTCACGAGAGGTTCGAAGAGAAAGTGCAAAGGAGAAAAAGTGTCGCGATTTTGCGACATGTCGGGTTTTCGCGACCCGAAGAGTAGAGAGAGTGTACGAAGGCAAGTGTGTCGCAATTTCACGACATGTGTTTTCTATGGCTAAAGACAGAAAAGGCATAAGGCAACGAAAGTGTCACGATTTCGTGACATGTTCCGTTTTCATGGGCGAAAGGCAGAGAAGTGCAAGGAAGCAAAAAGTGTCGCGATTTCATGACATGTGTTTTCACTGGCCAAAGACAAAAAAGGCACAAGGCAGCGAAGGTGTCACAATTTATGACATGTTCCGTTTTCGCGAGCGAAAGGCAGAGAAGTGCAAGGAAGCGAAAAGTGTCGCGATTTCGCGACATGTCTGGTTTTCGTGGGTGCAATCCAAGAAGTGAACAAGGAGGCAGAAAATGTCGTGATATCATGACATGTCATGTTTTTGTGGGTACAAGCCAAGAAGAAGACAAAGAGGCAGAAGTGTCACGATTTCACGACAGGTCATTTTAGCGCAGCTATAAATAGAATCTAGCCGTATTAAGATATGTAACCGTTAACTGAAGTTACACAACAGTTACAAGGGACATTACAAAATAAAATCATGTAGCTTATTTAAGAACAGTCAAAGAAGGAGAAATATAACAGTCGTATAAATACAATCGAATTTGCATGCATGCATAGAAAAGAATATGAACAGTCATAACCGAGAAGACGAACAGTCATGGTAGCGGTATATGGGTAAATTCGTAACATGCATCGAGGTTGATGAAAAACCTACCCTATATTTATACAAAAGTAGTTACAGTTAGAAGACATTACAACTGGCAAGTGGCACATGAGAAATAAAAGATGGAGTTACAACTGGAGTTACAGTTAGACAATTTGATTATAAAAGTACAGTTGCGTGGAGAATAAGGTTGCTACTGTAAGTGAGAAATTGTTATGTAAAGAGGGTTAGAAGAGGTCCAAGAGAGAGATAAGTAGAGCCGTGAGAGTGTGCAGAGTTTGATTAATTGCAGACCAGTCAGGGTTGTGTAAACAGCGAAGGCATTTTTATGTCACTAAAATAATTCATAGTTGTAGTCCAAGTTGGTTCTTGGCATTAGGGATTGGTGCTTCTATCTGTTGCAGTAGAAAAAATAAGGGGTTGGTGCTCCTTCTAGTGGGTTATGGTAAAGTGTTTGTAAAATTGGTGTTTTGCAAAGGCTGGATTTGGATTGGAGTCCAAGCAGTCATTTTTGAGAAGTAGCCAAATTGGTGAACCTCGTTACATTGTGTGTTGTGGTGTGCTTTCTTATGAAAATTGCTTTACCTATTTTTAAGTTCTCTTTGCTTTAGCTTTAAGTGTTGTAGATTTGAATTTTAATAGCTACACTGATTCACCCCCCCCTCTCAGTGTCATTGTGAGAATATCAATTGGTATCAGAGCTAAGGTTCCTGAACAAGCTTAATCAGCTAAGGTGATCTTGGAAGGAACATAATGGCAGGTGGTGAAGGATTCTCATCCAACAAAGCTACTTTGTTCGATGGAACTAATTACTCATTCTAGAAACTCGAGATGCAGACATATCTAAGTGCGTTGGGATACGATATTTGGGAGTCAGTAGAAAGTGGATACACAATACCCGCTACTCCTCCAATAGATACTATCCAAAAGAAAAAATTTGAGAATAACTCCAAAGAAAAGAATGCCATAATGTGTGGGCTAGTAGACAGTGAACTGATAAGGGTCATGAGCTATAAATCGGCAAAAGACATGTGGGACAAACTGAAGAGCATCCATGAAGGAGACAGCAAGATTAAGGAAGCCAAGCTGCAAATGCATCGAGCTCAATTCGAAGCATTACAAATGAATTATGATGAGAACATAGAGGGCTATATGCTGAGAGTCAATGGAATCATTAATGCAATCAGAGGACTTGGAGAAGAAATCAAAGATGTGGTTGTCGTGAAAAAGGTACTTAGAACTCTTCACAAAAGATTTAATTCTAAAGTTTCTGCAATAGAAGAGGCTAAAGATCTAAATAATTTTAGCATGGACGAGATGCATGGTTCTTTGACTACATACGAAATGAGAATAGGACAAACTAAGCCCATAGATAGAGAAGCTACTTTTAAAGCACACAAAAATATAAAAGCTGAACAAGAATCTAAGGATGAAGAGACATCGGATGAAACGAAAGCTAACTTTGTTCGGAAACTTACAAAGGGAAAAGGAAAATATAAAGGAAATTTACCGTTTAAGTGCTTCAATTGTGGAGGGGTCAGTCACTTTGCAGCTAAGTGTCCAATGAAAGAGAAAACCAAAAGTAATGAAGGGTCACACCAAGAAAGAAGTGACTGGAAGAAGAAACCAAATTTTAGAAAAAGCAACTTCAAAAAGAAATGTTTCATATCCAAGAATGTCAGCTCTTCTGAAGACAGCTCAGGTGAAGATTCTGAAGAAGAAACAGGTGAAGCTCTATTCATGGCATTTGAAGAAGCAAAAATAGAAGAAAAACAAGAAGGTGACACAAACATTAAAGATGAGGCTGAAGTATATCTGGAAGGAGAGTTGGTTGTTGCACTTAAAGAGTTGAGTACAGAAAGAAAAAATAATAAAAAGGTCTCAAGAAATCTTGAGGATGCGAATGACATAATAAACACTTTGAAAGTACAGACAGAATAATTTAAGAAAATATTTGAAGAACTCGAAGTACAGTTAACCATGAAAATAGATGAGTGCAGCAAACTGGAAGAAGAGATTGTTGTCTTAAGAATGCGGCTAGAAGAAAAGAATCAAAAATTGAGTTGCTATCACAAACTTGAAGGAAGTTCTGTGAATCTTGAATAGATTATAAATAGTCAGAGGTCTACAAGCATCAAATTTGGTTTGGGCTTTGTCGAAGGAGAATCGTCAAGTGGATCAAAGGCCATAACTGTAGAAAAAGTAAAGAAAAAATATAAGATCAAGGTTGATCAAGGAAAAATGAATCAGGAAAAAGAAAGCAATAGTGCCAGGCACGAGAAGAGTGCTGACAATGAGGGATTCATAAAAGTTACACATCAAAGGAGAAGAAAATTTGTGACACCCACCACAAAATGGCAAAGACCAACTCCCAAGTTTAATCATTCCTTTTCTGGTTATTGTTTTAAATGCAATGCTTACAGTCATAATATTTTAGACTTCAGTTATAATATAGGACAAAGAAATTTCACCAGTAGAAATGTTTTTTCACCCTTGATGGATTATGCAGTAGAATGCTATAACTGTCATAACTTTGTACACATTGCAAGAAACTATAGAAGCACATATGCAGCAAAAAAATATCAGGGAAGAAGATCTCAACCAAACAGTTTAAGGCAAAACAGAAAATTCCTAGAAAAACATGCACAGGCTACTAACAAAGAAAAGTCTAAACAAGTGACCAAAATTATAGCCAAACCAGAGTGGAAGGAAAAGGAGCGACCCAAGGAAGAAAAGGAATCCTTGATTTTTCAGACAAAATTCAAAGAACAGAACAAATCGGCACCATGGATATTGGATAGTGGATGCTCTAGTCACATGACAGGAGATAAAAAAAAAATTGAAAAATTACAGAAATATGAAGGCGGCTCTATAAAGTTTGGAAATAATGATGGAGCCAAGATAGTTGGCAAAGGATCAGTCAAGATAAGTGATGGAAAGATCAACTCCAAAGAAGTTATGTTTGTGATTGGGTTGAAGCACAACTTACTGAGCGTAAGTCAAATCTGTGACAGAGGTCATGAAGTCATATTTAAGAAGCAGGGCTATGAAGTCAAAAAAGCATACAAGTGGGAAGTCGATAGCTACTGGATCGAGGACTTCCGGAAATCTATATACTCTCTCAGAAACTTCAGAAGGAGCATGCTTGATTGGACAGGAAGATAAAAATTGGCTGTGGCACAAGAGGCTCGGTCATATTAGCTTTGACAATCTAGTAAAAATAAGTTCAAAAAGGGCATTAAGAGATATACCCACCATTGGAAAACCAGTAAATAACATCTGTGCTTCATGCCAAAAAGGAAAGCAAACTAGATCCACATTTAAATCAAAGGAATACTTCACCAGCAAACATTTAGAGCTAATACATACTGATTTGTGTGGACCGAGAACACAAAGCATAAATGGTGACAAATACTTTATGTTGTTCATAGATGACTACTCCAGGATGACATGGGTACTATTTTTAAAGCTTAAATCAGATGCCTTTGAGATGTTCAAGA
The DNA here is from genome assembly GCA_028583015.1 of Wollemia nobilis. NCBI lineage: Eukaryota > Viridiplantae > Streptophyta > Pinopsida > Araucariales > Araucariaceae > Wollemia > Wollemia nobilis. The sequence continues at coordinate 451,249 of JAQPPZ010002041.1, read as the reverse complement.
TTTTTAAAAAATAGGTTGAGAATAAAACTAGAAAAATGATTAAATGCCTAAGATCAGATAGAGGAGGAGTGTTTATCTCAGAAGAGTTTGCGGAGTACTGTAAAAAATATGGGATCAAAAGACAGTTTTCAGCAGTAAGGACACCTCAGCAGAATGGTGTTGTAGAAAGGAAGAACAAGACAGTGCAGGAAATGGCACGGACAATGTTGGCTGAGAACAAAATAGCCGACAGATTTTGGAAAGAGGCAGTCCATACTGCATTTACATCCAAAATAGGTGCATTCTAAGGACGCATGAAAGCAAAACACCTTATGAGTTGTGGTTCGGCAGAAAGGCAACAACAAGATATTTCAAAGTGTTTGGCAGCAAGTGTTACATCAAACGAACTGAAGATAATATCGGTAAGTTTGAAGATAGAGCTGACGAAGGTATTTTTCTTGGTTACTCAACAAAAAGCAAAGCCTACACATGTTACAACAAGAGCCTAAAGAAAATTGTGGAGAGTGCTGATGTTAAAGTTGATGAAGGTAGAGAACGAGAAATTACTTATCAATAAAACTACCCTATTTATGAAGAAGTCATTGTTAAGATCCTGCTATAAAATAAACTCAAATAACACACTCTCACACGATTGCTTGGAAATAAACTCACATAAACATCATATTAATATAACAAAAATTTGCATAAAGGAACAATCTCACAATAAGACAGAATCGCAGGCCTCTTCGAGGGGGCAACCTCCTTCAATACTTCATTAATTTGCAAAAATATGGTTACATTGGTGCCTTTTCGGGTATTTAAGGAGTTTCCTTCCAAGGTTGGCTTACATGCAAAATGCCACCTGGATTACATGCATAATGCCACCCGAATTACATGCATAGTGCCACTTTGAATTACATGCACAATGCCACTCGAATTACATGCATAATGCCACACGAATTACATGCACAATGCCACCTTACCTAACCTATCTACCATGTGTTACATAAAAAGGGTGCCATTTGTCATAGGCACTACCTAAGCTAAAACTTAGAACATTACAAAATATTAATCATGGGTACTACCCACGTTCACTAGGAATTATTACATCAGGGAAGTTATTACATTAAGGGTTAGGATGAGATCCTAACATGCCCTTCTCCTTGAAGAAGCTTTGTCCTCAAAGCTGAAAATGAGGAAACTATTGCTGGAGTTGATGGAGAGACTCCCATGTAGCATCCTCAGGTTGAAGTCCACGCCACTGAACCAGGACCTCTGTAATGGTATGGTTGCACAGAGTGCGAGTTCGACGATCCAGCAGCTGCTCCGATGCAAGTAAGATGGAGCCTTCTTCATCCAATTCGGGGAGTGTTGATTGAACCTGTACCTTTGTGCCCACAACTTTCTTGAGAAGGGAAACATGAAAAATAGGGTGGATCTTGGAAGTGGGGGGAAGAGCCAATTTGTAAGCTGTTGGACCAATCCGTTGTAGAACCTGATAAGGACCATAGAATTTTGGAGCGAGCTTCTGACACCTGCGGAGTTGTAGGGATGATTGTTTGTATGGTTGTAAGCGAAGGAAGACCATATCACCCACATCAAAACTGCGCTCAGAACGATGCTGATCAGCTTGTTGGCGCATCCGATTCTGGGCCATGTTCAAATTTTGCTTGAGTTGGCGGAGGACCTCGGTGTGTTGACTCAGAGCATTGTCGACGGCCTGGACCTTGGAGCTGCCCGAAATGTAGGAGGAAGGCGTGAGTGGAGGGCGCCCGTAAACCGCCTCAAACGGTGTGAGTTTGGTGGCGGTATGATAGGAAGTGTTGTACCACCATTCGGCCAAAGAAAGCCATTTTGCCCAATGAGTAGGATGATCGGAGGCAAAGCAACGAAGGTAGGTTTCCAAGCATTTATTAACAACCTCTGTTTGACCATCCGTTTGCGGATGGTAGGCTGAACTCATTTTGAGCCGAGTCCCCCGCAACTTAAACAACTCTTGCCAAAAATTGCTAGTAAAGGTGGGATCACGATCAGATACAATGGAGGTTGGCATGCCATGAAGGCGAAATATGGAGTCAAGAAAAATTTGGGCAATAGTGGATGCTGTGTAAGGATGGGTTAGGGCACAAAAGTGAGCATACTTTGAAAGGCGGTCCACTACCACGAAAATAATAGACTTGCCTCCGGATTTAGGTAGCCCTTCTATGAAGTCCATGGAGATGTCAGTCCACACCTGATCTGGTATCGACAATGGTTGAAGAGTGCCCAAAGAGCGCACTGTTTCTCCTTTCATCCTTTGACATGTGTCGCAATCCGCTACAAAAGAGCGAATGTCCTGTTTCATACCTTTCCAAAAGAAGGTGCGCTTGAGTCGCTCATAAGTTTTTAGGAACCCTGAATGGCCAGCAGATGGAGTAGCATGTGATTCCTTCATGAGGAGCTCTCGAAGTGGGGACTTAGGAGGAAGAACCAGGCGTTGATGGTAACGCAGATCCCGGCCATCCCAACTATATCCCGGTGTAGACTCTGGATCATCCCTAAGTGAAGCAACCAGGTCTTTCAAATCTGCATCCCGAAGTATTTCCTGACGTAAGGGCTCAATCCATTGGGGCAATGGTGCAGAGATGGCACACAACATACTAAGGGTCTCAAATTGGCGAGAGAGAGCATCTGCCACAAGATTTTCCTTCCCTTTTTTGTACGTGATGTCATAATCATAGCCCATGAGTTTTGATACCCACTTTTGTTGCTCGGGGGTGGCAACCCGTTGTTCTAGAAAGTATTTCAGACTCTGGTGGTCAGTTTTGATGGAGAAATGGCGCCCAATGAGGTAAGGTCGCCAATGCAGGACTGCATGCAATATTGCCAACATTTCCTTGGCATATGTGGATTTCCCCAAATTGCGATCAGATAGGGCTTTGCTGGTAAAAGCCAAAGGGCATCCTTCTTGCATCAATACCACCCCAATACCACGACCAGAAGCGTCACTTTCAATGACAAATTTTTTAGAGAAGTCTGGCATGGCTAAAACTGGAGTGGTGGTCATGGCATGCTTGAGGTCCAGGAATGCTTGCTCAGCCGGCCCTGTCCAAGTAAAAGAATCCTTCTTCAACATGGAGGTGAGGGGGGCGGCTATCTTTCCATAATTGTAGACAAATTTATGGTAATATCCTGTAAGCCCTAAAAATCCTCGAAGCCCCTTGAGTGTGCGAGGTTTCGGCCATTCTTGGACCGCTTGGATCTTCTTAGGGTCAACCTTGACACCATCCTTTGAGACAATGTGTCCCGGATATTCTACTTCAATCAAACCAAAGGAGCACTTGGACCTTTTTGCAAATAGTTTATGGTCGGCCAGTAGTTGGAGGGTTTGATCTACATGCTTGAGATGCTCTTCCCATGTGTGACTATAAATCAAGATGTCATCGAAGAACACAAGGATGAACTTCCACAAAAAAGGGTGAAATATGTTGTTCATCATGCTTTGGAATGTGGAAGGAGCATTTGTGAGACCAAATGGCATTACCAAGAATTCATAATGACCTTCATGAGTGCGAAAAGCAGTTTTAGGAATATCTTCATCCCTGAGCCGGATCTGATGGTACCCAGAGCGGAGGTCTAGCTTGGTGAAGTACATGGTCCCATGTAATTCATCTAGTAATTCATCAACCACAGGGATAGGAAATTTATCCTTGATAGTTATCTTGTTGAGTTCTCGGTAGTCAATACACAATCGCCAAGAGCCATCCTTCTTGAGGACCAGTAAGACTGGTGCAGAGTAGGGACTAGTACTAGGCCGAATGACACCCGCCTTGAGTAATTCCTGTATCATCTTCTCAATCTCTGACTTCATGGCATGGGGGTACCTGTATGGTCTGATATTGGGAGGTGTACTATCTGGCAATAATGGAATGGCATGGTCGTGAGAGCGATGCGGTGGTAGTGTGGTTGGTTCTAAAAAGATGGCCTCATGTTTGTGGAGAATCTGTTGCATGTCTGGTGGGATTTCACCCATTGGAGATGTGGATGGTTGGATGGAGAATAGTTGTGCAATGACCCCACGTGATGATTTCTTTAGCAATTTCTCCATGCCGTTTGAACCGATAATTTGAGGTGTTCCTGCCGGGGAGCCCTTGATGATGTGTGTTTGTCCGTTCTGGGAGAACTGCATCCAAAGTTCAACAAAGTTCCAACTAATAGTGCCCAACGTACTCAACCATTGAGATCCCAAAACAATATCACATCCACCCAACTCGGAGGGCAAACATGTCCTGCTTGAGTTCATAGTCCCCTATCTTGATTTTAACATTGCGACACTTTCCTTTACAAGGTAAGGTTCCCCCATTGGCTACCATGACCTCAAAGGAATTACAAGTGTGGATATAGCAATTTTCCCGCTGAGCAACTCTAGGGTCAATGAAGTTGTGCGTGCTTCCCGAATCCGTAAGGATGGAAAGACGTTGGCCCTTGAAAAATCCTGTAACCTTCATGGTTTGAGGAGTAGTAATGCCTGCAAGGGCATGGACTGTAATTGCTGTCTCAAGTTCCTGTTTCACTTCTTCTTGTGGAGGAGGTGTTTCTGGAGGGTCCTCATCCTCATCACTCTCGTCAGAGGTATCAGGTTCTTCAACATCTATCAAGAACAATTTTTTGTGTGCACACTTATGCCCTTTGAAAAACTTTTCATCACAATTGTAGCATAATCCTTGGGCACGACGTGCATCCATCTCTTCGGTGGTGAGGCGCTTGGGTGCAGCAGGTTTATTATCAGCTGGGTGTTGGGCTCTAGGAGGAAATGAAGGTCTATTTTGAGGAAACTTTGATGGGCGTCTTTGGGCAGAGAGTTTAGATTCGGCCAAACGGGCCAAACTGATAGCTTCCATCATAGTTCATGGTTTCAACATTTTTACTTCCGCTTGGAGTTCCACCTTCAACCCACTGATATAACAACTCTGGAAGAACCCTTCACTCAATCCTCTTGTCTTATTGGCCAATTTTTCAAATTGAGCTTGGTACTCTCGGACTGACCCCGTTTGTTGTAGTTTGGTCAAGGCTCTTGTAAAGTCCTCATACTCATTAGGACCAAATCGAGTGAGTAGTTGGGATTCAAAATCCTCCCAAGAGAGATTTGGGTAGGCAATACGTAACCATTGAAACCAGTGTAGAGCCTCATACTCCAAGTTAAAGGAAGCCATCTGGACTCGATGAAATATGGGTACATTATGAAGTCGAAAGAATTGGTCAACCCGACATAGCCACCCATCAACATCCTTCCCACTAAATTTGGGAAAGTCCAATTTGGGCATTCTAAAGGGTGGATCATGGTCATGATTCCTTGTAGAACTCTCAGCTTGGTATTCTGATTTGGGTGGTCCTCTTTTCAGTTTGTTGTCTACTTCTGTCAGTGCTTCTTCTAAGCGGTTGCTAGTGGCCTCATGCTCTAGGCGAAGACCTTGGACTTCTTCCCTTATGGAGTGAAAAGCCGAGTTCAAGTTCTCAATGGCTTTTGTTAGGGATTCCAAGTGTTCTAGTTCTTTTTGGTGTCCACGGGTACCCTGGGCCATTTTTTAAACCTTTTGTGACCAGTTACTAAAAATAGAATTGAGTTTTTAGGACTTACTATTTTTAGTAAGTGCCCAAAAAAGTGCTTGGGTGCTATATATCAAAACGATCAGCTCAAGGAGGTGGTCACAATGAGCTATATCTCTCAACACTACTTTTTGGCACCCCAGATTTTTTTTTTATCTCCTATTTTGCTGAGTCTAACGGTGTTTACAGTTTCTGATTCTGAGCTACAGAGCAAAAGTTGGGTACTGGAGCACTATCTATAACTGGCCTCGTTTCATACTCAAGATTCTCTGTATTTTGTAGGTGACTGTTATGACAGTTCTGTTCTGACCCTGAAGACCGTGAATTCTGCCCCGACTGTGCTGACCTCTCTGACTCGATCGACTCGACCATGATCGCCACTATAAATTTGATTGTTATTCTCCGGACTGTCAACTTAAGTGTCACCCTCATGGCTTATCCCGAATGCATGTCCTTTCTGTTATTTTTTTAGTAGAGGACTCCTTTCTCATATGCTCACTTTTGAAATGCAGGTTTACGAACAGGGATGTTTGGATTTTTATTTTTTTATTTTTTTGCATTTTTTACAGGTTGAAGTTTTAACAGAACCAGGGAATGCTAAGTATAGGAGTATGTACCACCCATAGGCCCTCTAATATACCGACAGTGATGAACAATAGTGCTCGGACCAATATTTCAGGCCACTACTCAAGGAGGATTCCACACATACCCTTGAGCACACTACCTGCCTCTCTGACAATACGGGAGGGTAATCGTCCAGGATGCTGTGTCCCGTAGACTATGAGTAATACAAGGCCGAAGAGCTTCCTAATGGCTAAAAGTTTGTTTAATCCTAGATGGTCTCCCGATATACCCGAAGATACGTGGGAGCTCAAGTCCGTGCGCGAGTTCTGTCTGAGGCCTGGGTATTGGAGCCTGATCGCCCCTCACTTCACTAGACGCTTTATGGGCTATCTAGCTTAGCCAATAACGACAGATCCTTCATGATATTTTAAAACCCCCGGTACAGGGTTTCTACCTACTCAACTAAAAAGATTTTTTTTTTTTTTGGTCTGGAAAAAAATGCACTGTATTTTTTTGGATTTTTTTTTTTAATAAGGAAAAACAGAAATGGGAAAAACACACAGAATTTATACCTAACAGGCGGATTGGATGGCAAGAATCATTGCAGTTGCAGCAGAACTTGGCCCTGGAAAGCGCTCTGATACCACTTGTTAAGATCCTGCTATAAAATAAACTCAAATAACACACTCTCACACGATTGCTTGGAAATAAACTCACATAAACATCATATTAATATAACAAAAATTTGCATAAAGGAACAATCTCACAATAAGACAGAATCGCAGGCCTCTTCGAGGGGGCAACCTCCTTCAATACTTCATTAATTTGCAAAAATATGGTTACATTGGTGCCTTTTCGGGTATTTAAGGAGTTTCCTTCCAAGGTTGGCTTACATGCAAAATGCCACCTGGATTACATGCATAATGCCACCCGAATTACATGCATAGTGCCACTTTGAATTACATGCACAATGCCACTCGAATTACATGCATAATGCCACACGAATTACATGCACAATGCCACCTTACCTAACCTATCTACCATGTGTTACATAAAAAGGGTGCCATTTGTCATAGGCACTACCTAAGCTAAAACTTAGAACATTACAAAATATTAATCATGGGTACTACCCACGTTCACTAGGAATTATTACATCAGGGAAGTTATTACATTAAGGGTTAGGATGAGATCCTAACATGCCATTTTGGAGTCTGGGGTGCCAAAAAGTAGTGTTGAGAGATATAGCTCATTGTGACAACCTCCTTTGAGCTGATCGTTTTGATATATAGCACCCAAGCACTTTTTTGGGCACTTACTAAAAATAGTAAGTCCTAAAAACTTAATTCTATTTTTAGTAACTGGTCACAAAAGGTTTAAAAAATGGCCCAGGGTACCCGTGGACACCAAAAAGAACTAGAACACTTGGAATCCCTAACAAAAGCCATTGAGAACTTGAACTCGGCTTTTCACTCCATAAGGGAAGAAGTCCAAGGTCTTCGCATAGAGCATGAGGCCACTAGCAACCGCTTAGAAGAAGCACTGACAGAAGTAGACAACAAACTGAAAAGAGGACCACCCAAATCAAAATACCAAGCTGAGAGTTCTGCAAGGAATCATGACCATGATCCACCCTTTAGAATGCCCAAATTGGACTTTCCCAAATTTAGTGGGAAGGATGTTGATGGGTGGCTATGTCGGGTTGACCAATTCTTTCAACTTCATAATGTACCCGTATTTCATCGAGTCCAGATGGCTTCCTTTAACTTGGAGTCTAATGCTCTACACTGGTTTCAATGGTTACGTGTTGCCTACACAAATCTCTCTTGGGAGGATTTTGAATCCCAACTACTCACTCGATTTGGTCCTAGTGAGTATGAGGACTTTACAGGAGCCTTGACCAAACTACAACAAATAGGGTCAATCCGAGAGTACCAAGCTCAATTTGAAAAATTGGCCAATAAGACAAAAGGATTGAGTGAAGGGTTCTTCCAGAGTTGTTATATCAGTGGATTGAAGGTGGAACTCCAAGCGGAAGTAAAAATGTTGAAACCACGAACTATGATGGAAGCTATCAGTTTGGCCTGTTTGGCTAAATCTAAACTCTCTGCCCAAAGACGCCCATCAAAGTTTCCTCAAAATAGACCTTCATTTCCTCCTAGAGCCCAACACCTAGCTGATAATAAACCTGCTACACCCAAGCACCTCACCACCGAAGATATGGATGCACGTCGTGCCCAAGGATTATGCTACAATTGTGATGAAAAGTTTTTCAAAGGGCATAAGTGTGCACACAAAAAATTGTTCTTGATAGATGTTGAAGAACCTAATACCTCTGACGAGAGTGATGAGGATGAGGACCCTCAAGAAACACCTCCTCCACAAGAAGAAGTAAAATAGGAACCTGAGACAACAATTACAGTCCATGCCCTTGCAGGCATTACTACTCCTCAAACCATGAAGGATACAATATTTTTCAAGGGCCAATGTCTTTCCATCCTTCTGGATTCGGGAAGCACGCACAACTTCATTGACCCTAGAGTTGCTTAGCGGGAAAATTGCTATATCCACACTTGTAATTCCTTCGAGGTCATGGTAGCCAATGGGGGAACCTTACCTTGTAAAGGAAAGTGTCACAATGTTAAAATCAAGATAGGGGACTATGAACTCAAGCAGGACATGTTTGCCCTCCAGTTGGGTGGATGTGATATTATTTTGGGATCTCAATGGTTGAGTATGTTGGGCACTATCAGTTGGAACTTTACTGAACTTTGGATGCAGTTCTCCCAGAACGGACAAACACACATCATCAAGGGCTCCCCGACAGGAACGCCTCAAATTATCAGTTCAAACAACATGGAGAAATTTCTAAAGAAATCATCACGTGGGGTCATTGCACAACTATTCTCCATACAACCATCCACATCTCCAATGGGTGAAATCCCACCAGACATGCAACATATTCTCCACAAACATGAGGCCATCTTTTCAGAACCAACCACACTACCACTGCATCACTCTCACGACCATGCCATTCCATTATTTCCGGATAGTACACCTCTTAATATCAGACCCTAGAGGTACGCCCATGCCATGAAGTTAGAGATTGAGAAGATGATACATGAATTACTCAAGGCGGGTGTCATTCGGCCTAGTACTAGTCCCTACTCTACACCAGTCTTACTGGTCCTTAAGAAGGATGGCTCTTGGCGATTGTGTATTGACTACCGAGAACTCAACAAGATAACTATCAAGGATAAATTTCCTATCCCTGTGGTTGATGAATTACTAGATGAATTACATGGGACCATGTACTTCACCAAGCTAGACCTCCTCTCTGGGTACCATCAGATCCGACTCAAGGATGAAGATATTCCTAAAACTGCTTTTCGCACTCATGAAGGTCATTATGAATTCTTGGTAATGCCATTTTGTCTCACAAATGCTCCTTCCACATTCCAAATCCTGATGAATAATATATTTCACCCTTTTTTGTGGAATTTCATCCTTGTCTTCTTCGATGACATCTTGTTTTACAGTCACACATGGGAAGAGCATCTCAAGCATGTAGATCAAACCCTCCAACTACTGGCCGACCATAAATTGTTTGCAAAAAGGTCCAAGTGTTCCTTTGGTTTGACTAAAGTAGAGTATCTGGGACACATTGTCTCAAAGGATGGTGTCAAGGTTGACCCTAAGAAGATCCAAGCAATCCAATAATCGCCGAAACCTCGCACACTCAAGGGGCTTCAAGGATTTTTAGGGCTTATAGGATATTATCGTAAATTTGTATGCAATTATGGAAAGATAGCCGCCCCCCTCACCTCCATGTTGAAGAAGGATTCTTTTACTTGGACAGGGCCGGCTGAGCAAGCATTCCTGGACCTCAAGCATGCCATGACCACCACTCCAGTTTTAGCCATGCTAGACTTCTCTAAAAAAATTGTCATTGAAAGTGACGCTTCTAGTCGTGGTATTGGGGCGATATTGAAGCAAGAAGGATGCCCTTTGGCTTTTACCAGTAAAGACCTATCTGATCACAATTTAGGGAAATCCACATATCCCAAGTAAATGTTGGCAATATTGCATGCAGTCCTGCATTGGTGACCTTACCTCATTGGGTGCCATTTCTCCATCAAAACTGACCACCAGAGTCTGAAATACTTTCTAGAACAACGGGTTGCCACCCCCGAGCAACAAAAGTGGGTATCAAAACTCATGGGCTATGATTATGAGATCACATACAAAAAAGGGAAGGAAAATATTGTGGCAGATGCTCTCTCTCGCAAATTTGAGTCCCTTAGTATGTTGTGTGCCATATCTGAACCATTGCCCCAATGGATTGAGCCCTTACGTCAGGAAATACTTCAAGATGCAAATTTGAAAGACCTAGTTGCTTCACTTAGGGATGATCCAGAGTCTACACCAGGATATAGTTGGGATGGCCAGGATCTGCGTTACCATCAACGCTTGGTTCTTCCTCCTAAGTCCCCACTTCGAGAGCTCCTCATGAAGGAATCACATGCTACTCCATCTACTGGCCATTCAGGGTTCCTAAAAACTTATGAGTGACTCAAGCACACCTTATTTTGGAAAGGTATGAAACAAGACATTCGCTCTTTTGTAGCGGACTGCGACACATGTCAAAGGATGAAAGGAGAAATAGTGCGCTCTCCGAGCACTCTTCAACCATTGTCGATACCAGATCAGGTGTGGACTGACATCTCCATGGACTTCATAGAAGGGCTACCTAAATCTGGAGGCAAGTCTGTTATTTTCATGGTAGTGGACCACCTTTCTAAGTATGCTCACTTTTGTGCCCTAACCCATCCTTACATAGCATCCACTATTGCCCAATTTTTTCTTGACTCCATATTTCTCCTTCATGGCATGCCAACCTCCATTGTATCTGATCGTGATCCCACCTTTACTAGCAATTTTTGGCAAGAGTTGTTTAAGTTGCAGGGGACTCAACTCAAAATGAGTTCAGCCTACCATCCGCAAACGGATGGTCAAACAGAGGTTGTTAATAAATGCTTGGAAACCTACCTTCGCTACTTTGCCTTCGATCATCCTACTCATTGGGCAAAATGGCTTTCTTTGGCCAAACGGTGGTACAAAACTTCCTATCATACCGCCACCAAACTCACACCGTTTGAAGCAGTTTATGGGTGCCCTCCACTCACGCATTCCTCCTACATTCTGGGCAGCTCCAAGGTCCAGGCCGTCGATAATGCTCTAAGTCAACACATCAAGGTCCTCCGCCAACTCAAGAAAAATTTGAACATGGCCCAGAATCGGATGCACCAACAAGCTGATCAGCATCGTTCTGAGCGTAGTTTTGATGTGGGTGATATGGTCTTCCTTCGCTTATAGCCATACAAACAATCATCCCTACAACTCCGCAGGTGTCAGAAGCTCGCTCCAAAATTCTATGGTCCTTATCAGGTTCTACAACGGATTGGTCCAACAACTTACAAATTGGCTCTTCCCCCCACTTCCAAGATCCACCATGTTTTTCATGTTTCCCTTCTCAAGAAATTTGTGGGCACAAAGGTATAGGTTCAATCAACACTCCTCGAATTGGATGAAGAAGGCTCCATCTTACTTGCATCGGAGCAGCTGTTGGATCGTCAAACTCGCACTCTGCGCAACCGTACCATTATAGAGGTCCTGGTTCAGTGGCGTGGACTTCAACCTAAGGATGCTACATGGGAGTCTCTCCATCAACTCCAGCAATAGTTTCCTCATTTTCAGCTTTGAGGACAAAGCTTCTTCAAGGAGAAGGGCATGTTAGGATCTCTTCTATGAAGTCCATGGAGATGTCAGTCCACACCTGATCTGGTATCGGCAATGGTTGAAGAGTTCCCGGAGAGAACACTGTTTCTCCTTTCATCCTTTGACATGTGTCGCAGTCCGCTACAAAAGAGTGAATGTCCTATTTCATACCTTTCCAAAATAAGGTGCGCTTGAGTCGCTCATAAGTTTTTAGGAACCTTGAATGGCTAGCAGATGGAGTAGCATGTTATTCCTTCATGAGGAGCTCTCGAAGTGGGGACATAGGAGGAAGAACCAGATGTTGATGGTAACGCAGATCCTGGCCATCCCAACTATATCCTGGTGTAGACTCTGGATCATCCCTAAATGAAGCAACCAGGTCTTTCAAATCTGCATCCTGAAGTATTTCCTGATGTAAGGGCTCAATCCATTGGGGCAATGGTGCAGAGATGGCACACAACATACTAAGGGTCTCAAACTGGTGAGAGAGAGCATCTGCCACAAGATTTTCCTTCCCTTTTTTGTACGTGATGTCATAATCATAGCCCATGAGTTTTGATACCAACTTTTGTTGCTCGAGGGTGGCAAACAATTGTTCTAGAAAGTATTTTAGACTCTGGTGGTCAGTTTTGATGGAGAAATGGTGCCCAATGAGGTAAGGTCGCCAATGCAGGACTGCATGCAATATTGCCAACATTTCCTTGTCATATGTGGATTTCCATGAATTGCGATCAGATAGGGATTTACTGGTAAAAGCAAAAGGGTGTCCTTCTTGCATCAATACCGCCCCAATACCACGACCAGAAGCGTCACTTTCAATGACACATTTTTTAGAGAAGTCTAGCATGGCTAAAACTGGAGTGGTGGTCATGGCATGCTTGAGGTCCGGGAATGCTTGCTCAGTCGGCCCTGTCCAAGTAAAAGAATCCTTCTTCAACATGGAGGTGAGGGGGGCGGCTATCTTTCCATAATTGCAGAAAAATTTACGATAATATCCTATAAGCCCTAAAAATCCTTGAAGCCCCTTGAGTGTGCGAGGTTTCGGCCATTCTTGGACTACTTGGATCTTCTTAGGGTCAACCTTAACACCATCCTTTGAGACAATGTGTCCCAGATACTCTACTTCAGTCAAACCAAATGAACACTTGGACCTTTTTGAAAATAGTTTATGGTCGGCCAGTAGTTGGAGGGTTTGATCTACATGCTTGAGATGCTCTTCCCATGTGTGACTGTAAATCAAGATGTCATCGAAGAACACAAGGATGAACTTCCGCAAAAAAGGGTGAAAGATATTGTTCATCAGGCTTTGGAATGTGGAAGGAGCATTTGTGAGACAAAATGGCATTACCAAGAATTCATAATGACCTTCATGAGTGTGAAAAGCAGTTTTAGGAATATCTTCATCCCTGAGTCGGATCTGATGGTACCCAAAGAGAAGGTCTAGCTTGGTGAAGTACATGATCCCATGTAATTCATCTAGTAATTCATCAACCACGGGGATAGGAAATTTATCCTTTAAAGTTATCTTGTTGAGTTCTCGGTAGTCAATACACAATCACCAAGAGCCATCCTTCTTGAGGACCAGTAAGACTGGTGCAGAGTAGGGACTAGTACTAGGCCGAATGACACCCGCCTTGAGTAATTCTTGTATCATCTTCTCAATATCTGACTTCATGGCATGGGGGTACCTGTAGGGTCTGATATTAGGAGGTGTACTATCCAAAAATAATGGAATGGCATGGTCGTGAGAGCGATGCGGTGGTAGTGTGGTTGGTTCTGAAAATATGGCCTCATGTTTGTGAAGAATATGTTTCATGTTTGGTGGGATTTCACCCATTGGAGATGTGGATGGTTGGATGGAGAATAGTTGTGCAATGACCCCACGTGGTGATTTCTTTAGAAATTTCTCCATGCCGTTTGAACTAATAATTTGAGGTGTTCCTGTCGGGGAGCCCTTGATGATGTGTGTTTATCCGTTCTGGGAGAACTGCATCCAAAGTTCAGTAAAGTTCCAACTGATAGTGCCCAATGTACTCAACCATTGAGATCCCAAAATAATATCACATCCACCCAACTGGAGGGCAAACATGTCCTGCTTGAGTTCATAGTCCCCTATCTTGATTTTAAAATTACGACACTTTCCTTTACAAGGTAAGGTTCCCCCATTGGCTACCATGACCTCAAAGGAATTACAAGTGTGGATATAGCAATTTTCCCACTGAGCAACTCTAGGGTCAATGAAGTTGTGCGTGCTTCCCGAATCCAGAAGGATGGAAAGACGTTGGCCCTTGAAAAATATTGTAACCTTCATGGTTTGAGGAGTAGTAATGCAAGGCAAGGGCGGGATGGACTGTCTTCTCTGGTTCGTTCCTATTTCACTTCTTCTTGTGGAGGAGGTGTTTCTGGAGGGTCCTCATCCTCATCACTCTCGTCAAAGGTATCAGAAGCTCACTCCAAAATTCTATGGTCCTTATAAGGTTCTACAACGGATTGGTCCAACAACTTACAAATTGGCTCTTCCCCCCAATTCCAAGATCCACCCTATTTTTCATGTTTCCCTCCTCAAGAAAGTTGTGGGCACAAAGGTACAGGTTCAATCAACACTCCTCGAATTTGATGAAGAAGGCTCCATATTACTTGCACCGGAGCAGCTACTGGATCGTCGAACTCGCACTCTGCACAACCGTACCATTACAGAGGTCCTGGTTCAGTGGCATGGACTTCAACCTGAGGATGCTACATGGGAGTCTCTCCATCAACTCTAGCAATAGTTTCCTCATTTTCAGCTTTGAGGACAAAGCTTCTTCAAGGAGAATGGCATGTTAGGATCTCATCCTAACCCTTAATGTAATAACTTCCCTGATGTAATAATTCCTAGTGAACGTGGGTAGTACCCATGATTAATATTTTGTAATGTTCTAAGTTTTAGCTTAGGTAGTGCCTATGACAAATGGCACCCTTTTTATGTAACACATGGTAGATAGGTTAGGTAAGGTGGCATTGTGCATGTAATTTGTGTGGCATTATGCATGTAATTCGAGTGGCATTGTGCATGTAATTCAAAGTGGCACTATGCATGTAATTCGGGTGGCATTATGCATGTAATCCAGGTGGCATTCTGCATGTAAGCCAACCTTGGAAGGAAACTCCTTAAATACCCGAAAAGGCACCAATGTAACCATATTTTTACAAATTAATGAAGTATTGAAGGAGGTTGCCCCCTCGAAGAGGCCTGCGATTCTGTATTATTGTGATATTGTTCCTTTATGCAAATTTATGTTATATTAATATGATGTTTAATATAAACTGTGACATGTCGCGATTTCGCGACCCCCCCCCCAAGTTTTGCCTTGGGAAAAAAAACAGAAACTGAACAAACTACTTAGAAAATTCGGTTGATGCCAAATTGTCTTGCTGTCGCCGGATGCTCCTGCATCAGACACCCGGGGTAAAAAGGAGAAGTGACCTTCACTTCTATGTTGTTCGGTCCATGTCTTTTGTAACATATCCAAACGGGCACCTGTCCCTGTAACCTGTTTCAACCCCGTCTCCTGTCAAAAACTTTTTCTACCTTCTACCAGAAAAATTTTGGCATTGCTGCACACCTTCTCATCCACTGTCTGTAATGGCTTTAATTTGTGGCGCACTCCATATTTCATCAAGGAGTACGTATTTGCACGACCATCATGCACTGCACTCCGATCAAACTACCATGGCCTCCCTAACAGCAAATGGCAAGCATCCATGGGGAAAACATCACACAGAACCCCATCCTGGTACTTCCCAATATTGAACGTGACTAAGCACTATTCACGGACCCATGCTCTATGGTCCTTTTGCAACCACGCAATTCGGTATGGATGCGGGTGTCTCCTTCTCTCCAGCTATAACTTAGAAACCATCTCCTCGAAAACTAAGTTATCTGTACTCCCATTGTCTATAATAAAATTACAGACTTTGCTTGCACTTTTGCACCGTGTGTGAAACAGGCTTCTCCTCTGCTCTGGTTTGTCTTCATCAATCAACATGGTTCTCCTCACGATCATTGCTTCTCCTTTCTCAGCTTCTTCAGAATGTTCTGATTCAGCATCTTCCTCTGCCACAACAACTCTGGCAGGACCCACTTGTTTCCTGTTCACTCTCTCGAGGTGCTGGGGACACTCATATGCCCGATGTCCCTCTTCTCCATAGTGGAAACATGTTCCCCGAAACACTCCTCTTCCATACCCACGTCCAGATCTACCTCTTCCTCTTGGGTAGCCATTGTTCTAAACTTGTGGTTTGGGTTCTTCATCTTCCTTTTGATCCCGGCTGTTGCTAACCTCTTCTTTCTTCTCCTCTTTTCCTTCATATTTTCTTCCACCAGTATTTCCTCCATGTCCTCTTCCTTTTTGCTTGCTCTCAAACCTTCTGTTCAGTTTTTCTTCAACTTTCAGAGCAAACTGGTAAGCATCTTCAATGGTGCTCACCCGAACCAAGCTCAACTCTTCCTGGACACTGGGTCTCAACCCATTAATATAACGGGCCACCTTTTCCTTGCTTGCTTCCAAATGGCTAGTTCTGATGGAGATTTTATAAAAATCCGTATATTCTTGGACAGTTTTATTCATCTGTCTCAAACCTTGCATTTTTCTCAGCAGATCCAACTCGTAATCTGTCGGAATAAACTGTCTTTTTAATTTTTCTACCATCTGTTCCCATCTTGTTATCCGTTCTTTTCCTCTTTGGTTCCGTTCCAGCTGTACTCCCTTCCACCATATGCTGGCATGACCCTTCAACTTGGTCTTAGCAAATCTGACCCGATTAGGGTCTTCAACCTCCTCATATTTGAAATATTCTTCTAAGTCATTTATCCAGTCAATCACCTCTTCTGGATTTAGGTTTCTCGAATATGTAGAAACCTCCATTTTTGGTTGCTTTCCAATCTGAGAGATGGCTTTGTACAACCTGGCTTGTGCAGGATCCACAACCTCTTCTTCTTCCTTAGACTTTTTTTCTTCTTCATCTACTTCATCTTCACTATCTACATCTCTTCTGGGTTCGTGCCCTCTGCGCAGTTCTTCTTGCAGGGCCTAAACTTGCCGCTGCAAATCCCGGACATCTGTTGTTGTCGGCATGCCTCTCCCACCAATGGGGTTTCTTCTCGGAGGCATCTTCTCACTTTCTCACGAGCATTCCCATAAATCCTGGTGTAACTGCCTCACGTCCGGTGATCTGTTACACACTCAGGAACTTCTTGCTCTGATACCACTGATGGGGACAGGAAAGTTAGACACAAATCCTTTCCCAAAACTTTCTGTGATTCATCCGCTTTCCTTTACGTAAACAGAGTTACAGCCCGAAGAACCGAAACCAAATCACTCAGGCTATTCCAGAAAATTTCATTAAATTTCATTACATTAGCTGAAAAAAAATGCATACAAAATAGCCCCCGGCTTCAAAGACCAGAGATCCCCTGGTATTCTATTCCCACTCACACACTCCTTCCCTTTCCCGGTCCACCACCTAAAATAATACATTAAAACGAGTTTTTATCGAGGTCTCGACCCTCTAGCAATTAATGTTCCACCAGCACGAAAGTATAAATCAAAACCTGCAAAATCGGCTTTTCCCGTCGAGTCTTCAATTTTCCACCTGTTATTGACCAACCACCCCCGATCCGCCATGAAGGCACACAATCAAAAGGGCCTTACCCTGCAACCGCTGCTTTGCCAGACTGTCCCTCGGGAACTGTTGCATTGTCAGAACATTTAACCATGTCCGCTATCTCTTTTCCCGTGTGCGGGGCCATCCACGTGTCCATTTTCTATTTGTCTTCAATCGGCCGTGAAATTGCGACATGTCGTGATATCGTGACCATTTCTCCTGCGAGCCCCTTGCCTTGGTTTTCGTCGCGATATCACGACAAAACTGCCTCCATGCCTTAACTTTGAAAATCGTCGCGACATCGCGACGTCACGATATCGCAACATCGCGATATCACGACGAAAACTACCATCGTACCTTTGCTTTGAAAACCATCACGACATCACGACGTCGTGATATCGTGACCGATTTCCGCTTTCGCCTTCTGGCCCAACTTCCGCCATGCCTTAGTTCTTCTTCCCTTCGTTAACTCTGCCTTCGCTCTTGCTTTCGCCTTTGTTTTTAACTACTGTCGCGATATCGCGACCGAAAGCCGCCCTGGCCTTTGTCTTCGTAAGCTATCGCAATATCACGATGTCGCGATATCGCGACCGAATTCCACCTTTGTCTCTTTCTCTATCAGCTGTCGCGACATCACGATGTCGTGATATCACGACCGATTTCCACCTTGCCTCGGTCTTCCCTCCGCCTTCGCCATTGCCAAAATAGCGTCGCGATATCGCGACGTCGCGATATCATGATGAAAAATCCCTCTGCACCTTTGCCGATAAAAATGTTGCGACGTCGCGATGTCGCGATATCACGACAAAACCTGCCCTTGCTTTGCCGTAGCCTTTGGGGTCGTGATTTCGTGACCCCCCCCCAACTTTTGCCTTGGGGAAAAAAATAGAAACTGAAAAAACTACTTAGAAAATTTGGTTGATGCCAAATTGTCCTGCTGTCGCCGGATGCTCCTGCATCACATTGTTAAAGAATTTACTCCTTAAATCCAAAATCTTCCATCAACCAGATTATCCAACCCCATAGGCACTGGTCTTGTTTGTCAGTTTATTCCCTCTGATCCTCAATCCTTTAAAGAAGTCTCAAGTATTAAATAATGGGATGATACCATGGAGAACAAATTCTCTTCCTTCATAAAAAAAAAACTTGGGATTTAGTTCCCTTGCCTAAATGAAGGAAGTTAGTTCATTGTAAATGGATATTCAAAACTAAATATGGGCCTAATGGAGAAATAGACAAACACAGAGCTCATCTAGTAGCTAAAGATTTTTCTCAAATTGAAGGTATTTATTATGCACAAACCTTTTCTCTAGTTGCTAAAATGAATTCTGTTAGACTGGTTCTTGCTCTGGTTGCTTCCCATAGGTGGCATGTCTATCAAATGGATGTAAAAAGTACTTTATTACATGGGGATTTAAAAGAAGAAATATTCATGGAACAACTTGCTGGTTTCACTCAAGACTCCTCTCTTGTTTGTAGGCTAAAAAAGTCTCTCTATGGCCTCAAACAAGCCCCTAGAGCTTGGTATGAAAATATGGACTCCTTCATTCTTTCCGCAGGTTTTTCTTAGTGTGAGTCTGATAACACAATATACATTTAGAGAAATGAAGGTAAAATCACCATTCTTGTTCTATATGTTGATGATATTCTTCTCACTGGTAGTAACTTGACTCACATTCAAACTATAAAAGACTCCCTCTCTGAAAATTTTGAAATGGTTGATCTAGGTAAAGCTCATTACTTCCTTGGGATCCAAATAAGTCAAACAGATGCAGGAATTTCATTGCGTCAAAAAAAGTACACTCTATATCTTCTTCAAATATTTAAAATGATAGATTGCAAACCTTCTCCTACGTCCTTCCAATCTGACATTAATATTAGTCCTTCCTACTCATCCTCTCTATGTGATGCAACTTTATACTGTCAACTTGTAGGAAGTCTGTTATACCTTACTCATACTCACCCAGATATCTCATATGTTGTTGGCCTCATATCCATATTCTCTCATCACCCTCATTTCAGTCATTGGCAAGCAACAAAAAGAATCCTCCATTACTTGCAAGGCATTACGCACTTTGGGATCTTCTATAAGGGAAATTCCATGGATATCATTGGCTACACAGATTCAGATTGGTCAGGTTAATTATAAGATATATGTTCAACCTCAGGCTATGTATTTTTCCTTGGTTCTTCACCAATAGCCTGGTTATGAAAGAAATAATAAGCAATAGCCTTATCTTCTATAGAGGTAGAATATAAGGCATCAATTTTAGCTAGTCAAGAAGATCTTTGGATTCATCAAATTCTGAGAGAATTTGTTTCACCCATGAAAAGCCTATAACTCTTTTGTGTGACAATTAGAGCACAATTTATATTACATGCAATTCGGTTGAGCATCAGCGCACCAAGCACATTGAGATACACATGCACTTCATACGATAGCATATTCAGAATGAGGATATATACTTGGAATATATTCCAACCGAGAATCAAATTGTAGATATCTTCACCAAGTCATTTCCTTCTCTGTGTTACCTTTAGTTGTGAGATAAGCTTGAAGTAATACAGTTGCATTGATTGGTTTTAAGAGGACAATCTTCACCATACGAAGAAAAGCCTATCTTATTTTCATAGTTGTTTTTTTTCCACGAGGGTTTTTTCACCAACTATATGTTGTATATGAGTACCTAATCAAGCCAAGTTGTTGGGACTCATATTTATTTTTGTATAAAGAGGACAATCTTCGCCATACGAAGACAAGCCTCTCTTCTTCTCATAGTTGGTTTTTCTCCACAGGGATTTTTTCACCAACTATAAAATTTAAATGAGTACCTAATCAGGCCAAGTTGCTGGGACTCATCCTTCTTTTTTGTATAAAGAGGACAATCTTTGCCATACAAAGACAAGCCTCTCTTCTTCTCATAGTTGGTTTTTTCCCATAGGGGTTTTTTCACCAACTATAAATGAGTACCTCCTTAGGCCATGCTATCGGGACTCATATTTCTTATTGTATTAAGAGGACAATCTTTGCCATACGAATACAAGCCTCTTACTTCCTTTTGATTGATGGTTTTTCCCATTGGGTTTTTACCATCTCTTCAAAAAGAAGTCATTGTACATGAGTACCTCATCAGGCCTTGTTTTCGGGACTCATTTGTACGAATCTCCCCTAATATCACTTAAGGGAAGGTGTTATAATAAGAGAATATTCTCTTAAGTTCCACTAGGATAGACACACTTGAGTCTCCACTCCTCCATGTGTTAGGAGAACTCTCAGTGGTGTGTTCATCAGGTCTGATATGTTTTTGTAATCCAACGACTCTCAATGATCAACTTTGCTATTTATACAAAGTTGAACCTTGGAATAAATCAATTAGTTCCACTCTTCTCTTCATATTTTGTGCATGTTTATTATTGTGAAATTCTAACATTTATGTACTTTTTTATTTTCTTAATTATTTAATTTAAAACTATTTTTTCTTATATAGCATATTTTTCTCTTAAAAACTCAAGTATTATATTTTCATTTTCATTTTTTGAATTTTAAATCTCCATCACTACTTTTTTATTGTAGTTTTTCATTTTTTTTAATTACCTTTTAATATCTTATTCAATAAGTTTCTCTTAAATAAAATCTCTTGTATTATTTTTTCAAAAAATTTCCTAATGTTTTAAATCACTCATTATTTTTTTTATCATTCAACATTATATATCATAGTAGTAATTAGAAGATGCACATGTTACATTAGCTAGCCGCACATATATTAATATATAGAACCATAATAATGTTAATAATAATATCATGAGATATATTTTTGTATTTTGAAACTTTTTATTGTATTTTTTTATATTGTTTATTTTTAAAATTATTTTTTTATACTTGATTTTTATATTATGTATTATTTAAAAAATCAAAACTTAATATTTAATGTTTTAAATTTCAAGGTTTTGAATACATTTTTCTCATTATCTTTTTGTTTATATACACTTTCAATTTTACATATGCTCTTTCAACTTCTTTCATTGAATAATTCGATTGATCATTCATTTTTTTGTATTGATAGTAGAAGTGATTTTAAAAGGGTCCGTGAACCTATTACAAGTAGGGTTTTGAAAAGCACCCCAAACCTTAGATCTAGCAATCAGAAAAAGAAATACTAAGTTGGATTCTATGAATCAAACCCAAAAATACAATGAAATAACCTCCTAGCAAATAAGTTATGGATTTTTAACAAAAAAATACAAGAGATTATCCCATGATCAAACCACCATGTGTTCAGGAATCTAAAGCACCACAAAAAATAGTAGAATAACAAAAATTCTACCGGTTAAAAATAAATTTATAAATTAAATCACCCAAGCCAAAGCATTTGCCACCTAACGAGAAAGGAGAATAAGGGAATCCTATCATCAAATTAAACAAACTCATCCAAAAAAAAACATAATAGGAGAACCCCTCATAAGAATAGCTGGTTTAAGAAAATAACATTAGAAATACTCGTCAACAAAATCTAGAGCAAAAAACCATCCAAGAGATCTGCATAAGAAATTCCATGAAACCTACAAATCCCGTTGAAGCCTAACAAAAATTCCTCAGCCATTGAGAAACTGAGTCGAAAATGAAATGCAAGGTTTAAAGGAAGAAACTCTAATATTTAAAATATCTAAGGGCACTAGAAATTTAAGACTTTACCATCTTGCTCTGAGAAGATTTGATGCCCAGTAAAACCCTTAATACAAACACTAACTACGAAAACTGTACATTAAAATAGCACACAAAATCCTCCTCCTATCTCAGACAGGATGCAAAATCTTGAATCCCTTCACCATAAGGTACCTAGAAGCAACAACCGCCTCCTAAACCCTCAACCACAAAATTGGTTTGGCCTTCCACCCATCAACAAAGCTACCAGCTACAACTCCTTCATCTGATCTGGCCTACCAGTCTATTACTCGAGTTCCTTCAGCCAAACCAACCTTACCATCTAGAACAAATCCATGGGATTGTAGGGAAATTTCCAAAAAATAGGGCCCTTAGTGTAAGCCATTAGATATGCAAACCTCTTAGGGTTTGCCCTTAGAGCTGCAAAACTCTTAGGGTTTGCCCTTAGAGCTACAAACTCTTAAAAAAATACTCATTCATTTCTTCTTCATCATAGTATGATCTTATGAATAAAGTAGAATGTCTTTATTATAACATTCCCATCCCATCAAAGTAGAAGTGCAATAGTGTAGATTATTGTTTATATTCAACTCTCTATAGACATTTTAATTAGGAGATATTGTTATTGCTTCATATAATATCTTATTCTCTTTATACGTATATTCTTATTGCCTAAAATCCTCTTCATTCTTATCTAATGTGTAGGGTCTTACTTTTACATATACCATTTTATACAATAGTTTTCATCATTCCCTCTTTCCTTTACCTTTTATGGATATATTTTTAATCATCCTTTCTATTTTGGAGATACTCTTGTTACTACTTGTCTTCATCAATTTTATTAATTTGGCTCTCATTACTATAGATATGGACTAGTAACAACTCAAATAGAAGACCTCTATGTGTTGATATTATTTCACCAATAACCTTTTTGTCCATTATTGAATCAACCTATGATTTGAATGTAAAATTACTACTACTCATTGATCTAACACCCTTTAATCCATTCTTTGAGTTCTTGAGGCTCCTATTTCTAACTCAAACTTCTAACTTCAACACAAATTACAAGCTTCAAGTGTGGCTCTTAACATAAATGAACTCTTATACCAAATGTGAGGACCAAGTACTCTCATTTTCAAATACTCTTATATCAAATTTATGGAAGAATACAAATTTATTCACGTCTTTTTTTCATTCCAATAAATTAAACCATAATATACAAAAAAAAATACATAATACAAAATCATATGCTTCATATTATTCAATTATTCTATTAAATAGATAATCATTATAAAATATTTGTCATCATTCGACTTTATAGAATATAATCAAACTATATATAATATGTATATTGAATAATATGGATGGATGGTTGAATCAACTAGTGGAGGATATATCAATACATATAATCATAACAACTATAATAATAATTTTTTCTAAAATATTATTTTCTATTTTATTTTTCCGTTTAAGAAATTGAGTTTTTTAACTATAACATTGTTTTATATGTTTTAATCTTTCTCTAATCTCTAACTTCTGTTACATTTTCTTTGTCAAGCAATGCTTAATGTGGAAAAGCACATGTTGGAGAAAACAAGAAAAATAATTATAAAGTTAGAAGGAGATTGAAAAATAAAAAAGTGCATGGTAAAGTATAAAAAAAAGTTCTAAAAATAGAAAAGAATAATATAGAGAAGTTATTAGTAGCATTTTAATAATTGTATATATATTTTTATCCCCTACCAATTGATTTATCCATCCATCTTGAGGTGGATTATCCAACTATGAATCACTCATAGTTGGATTAAATTTTATGGAGTTGAGTTAAATAGTCATAAAGCCTATGAGATATGTTGAATAATATTATATTTTAATGTAAATAATTAATGAATATAATTATATGTTTACCATAAAAAAATTGGGCCTTCTCCTATCTATTAAGATTTATTTTGAATTATTTTCTTCACATTTGATATCAGAGAATAAAATATGATGATTTGATATCAGAGTAAGGTTTATCAATGAAGAAAGAGGTTTATATTTTTTAAGTATAGTTTATTAAATATAAAATTTGAAGCATTTATTTTATGGGAGATCATGCTCTACTATAGTTCAGATTTGAAATTATAAAGAGAGTAAAATTTAGCAGTAGAAACAACAACTTAAATCCTACCCAGTCTCAAAATCCTACCTTTAAGGGAGAATTATATTTTTTGGAGCATTGATGTACATAAATTATAGCATATCTAATCCTAAAAATTTTGTACCAAGTCTCGTGTCGAAGTTACGAGCCCTAAGTATTCATAGGATGTTGGAGCAATGAGTAGACTTAATCCTACATTCAAATCATAGGTTGGTTCAAGGAGGATCTAGAAGCTTATTGGTAGATCAAACTCAATGAATGGAGGTCCTAGATCTGAGTTCATACTTTTAGCATGGTATGCGATACAAAGAAAAACATAAAAGCAATAAAAAAATCCCTAGAATAGAAAGTGTAACAACAAAACAAGTATCCCCTAAGGAGAAAGGAGAGTAATGAGAAACATTGGATGAAGATTATATGTGGTAGAAGTAAGGTTTTCATGACCCTCCCTTGGCTGACTTTTTATGTGGATGGACATATATTATTCTATGCTATTTTATTTATGAAATGATTGACTATTTCATGACTAGTTTATGTTAATGTATCTTATTCATGGAAGTGATTAGCAATTTCATGATTAATTGTTACAAACATATATTTAATGGAATTATTTGAGGCTACTAATGGATTGGTACTAAAGAAATAATTTTTTCTTTAACAGCCTTGGTCTACTCACCTGGTTGCACCACAAAATAACCCAAACAATTTTTATAGGATTTTTTTTATTATTTAAGTTTATAAGTGCCTTGATATATGTAGTAAATGTTTTTGGGTCATAGAATTTTTTTTTTCGAAATGAAATTTTAACATATAGATTTTTTTAGATTTATTACTAGTATATCAAACCATTTTTAGGTTCAAGACTACTGTAGACATTGATCGAAGTGGACGTGATTGGCCAAATATCATGAAATGTGTCATTTGTGGAATTGATTAGCCTCATTTATCATCCTCATATTCTAGAATGAGGGTTGAACCACGATTGAGGTTATCCTCTATGGCCCATAACACCTAGAGGGTGGATGTTTGCTTCCCCATCCCTTATCATACCGAACCCTCAACTAGCTGGTCGATTTGTTTTAACAATATATGAAAAGGGGCTTAGCATATATATATCCAATGTCTACATGATTATCCTCTACCCAAACTCAACTAGAGCCATGTCAATATCCTAACCATCGACTTGATCACTCATGCTCATTATCACCAATGATCATGTATCCCATACCAAATGACATGGCTTAACCAGCTAGGTCAAATAAATATGGAATTTATCATAGTACTACTCCATTAGTAACTTAGAGGTGGCATCTCATACCACCCCTCGTTACCAGCTCTAACGAAGTCTCTTGTTCCAACATATTCTATCATAATATAGTTATTCACAAGACACATTGTGTGCATACCTGTACCTCAATTATGTTTTGTGTTTTCCAACATTCTCACCTCTCTTTCGATGTTAAAATCTATACATTTAACTAGGATCATATTTAATTTTCCTCTCTAAAAATACACAAAAAATAAGGTTTTCTCCTGAGTTTATTTTATATATTATGATTGATATTCAAAAATAAAACTAATGGAATTTTTACCATTTCCTATGGTGTTTATATGTTTTTATCATTTTGATTATTCATATCTAAAATGCATAAAAATATACAATAATCCTCTATTTTTTTTTTTTTATCTGCTCATGTAGAGGAGTTGGAGAGCAAGTGGGTAGTTAAAACTCTCCAGTTATCGAGAGGCCTAGGTTCAAATCTCTCCCCTCACATGTTGTGGATATGTTGTATATAAAAAGGTTCCTCATCAAAAAAAAAAATAGAAGATTTTAGAATCAAATAAAGACTCAAACTCAATAACTAATAGGCATCTAACTTTTCAAAAAGGGTCACCATATCCATTTCACTACTTGAACTAATATGTTCGACCATCAAATATTTTGTTTTCACAATTACAAATTTTCTTTTTTTAAAACAGAATATGAGATTTACATTATTTTAACTATTATGCATGTGGGCTTTTAAAGAAATCATTAACATCCAAAAAGACCCTAGCAATTGTTCAAATAATTGATCGAATTGAACCTTATGATGAATCTGGCTAAATCTGGCTAATTTTTATGTAACCTAAATATTTTGTTTGCTGGAAATATATTTCCTCTCCTATAGAGATTCTAGGTTCATTCAACCTCAATTCCCTACTTAAGACAAAGAACAATAGGTTTTTAGGTTTCAACATTTTAACTAATGGATAGACAACTGAATAGGCCAAAGTAAAACCTAGTTTATTACGGCTTCTCGGTTAACAATAAAGTTATTGTAAACCATTATACTGATATTTCTTCAAATATTAAATTATTATAGGATTAAGTCTTCTTTCAAAACCTGTATATTACTTTTTGTATGACCAAACATTTTCTAGAATGAAGACAGTTCAAATATTATTTTATTACCGAAGACAAAAGGAATAGGTACCAAGGTTTGCTTTCTTGTCTGGAAAATTGTAATCTGATTTCCTTTTAACTGAAAGGCATCCCATTCTAAACAATATATAAACGTTTCAGCTCTGTTTTAGTTAAAACAAGTTTTTAGGAAAACAACATGACAGTGGCATTTAATTAATACATTCAATGCTTTAAAACAACATCAAAACATATAACGAGCAAAAACAATGTTTTCTTTTATTTAACAAAGTCAAAGTGATAAACTATTCCTCAGCCATACAATACTCGAGTTGTAGCTTTAACATGCATGTCTCCAACCTACCTATACTATCTTTCACAAAACACTTCTTTATTAACAAGTTCAATCAGAAATTTCGTAGAATTGCTATGAGAAAGTGAACTCGAGATTGAAATAAAAAAAAAACATTAAATTGCAACTTGTAGATATTGTGACAATAGTGTGATATTTTAGATACATTCATTACGTATTCAAAGATTATATAGACTTTTTGTTTTTAGGTATCTTTAGGCTATTTTCGCATTAGGAACATGCTAACACGATTGTTAAACAATAATTAAATGATCAGACAGTGCCAGGTTTAGACGTCATGTGGCCTTGCATGTTCTTCCACTACGACCTTTCTTTGACCACTCGAACAACCGTTCATCCTTAGTGTTAAGCAACTTTCACTCTTTAAGAATTTTTGGAACTGAATAACTCTTCCTATTTTAAATTAGATATGGTATGATGGGATCAGACACAAATTGACCACTCGAACGACCGTTCATCCTTAGTGTTAAGCAAATTTCACTCTTTAGGAATTTTTGGAACTGAATAACTCTTCCTATTTTAAATTAGATATGGTATGATGGGATCAGATACAAATTAGATATGGTATGATGGGATCAGATACGACTCACTCAGGCTTTATGAATACATAAAAGTTAACATGCATAATACATTCATTTCTAAACTAACACAAGTACATGTATTCAATTTTGAAAATAATCTTCACTAAAAACATCAATGTAGACATTCACAACCTACCTTCTCACATAAAATATTGTAGTAGCAACCACAAATAACATAGCAATAGAGATATATTCTATTTCACAAAAATCAAGAGACTTTTAACACTTTTGTATAACTAATTTCAGATATTTAAAGGATATCTGCAGACATGGTTTCTAGCGTATAACCAAATCCAACTTTATTGATAAAATATAACAAACATCTCATCCACAACATTTGTCACTCCTTTTCTAATTTTAAAGAAAGTAATACATAATAATTAAGATGTTTGTAGCAATACTTCATTCCCAAGCTCGTGCAAAATCTCCATAATGTCGAATGAATACCACTCCCCCACACACAAAAAGATATCTATTTTCCTCAATATTTTTCTTCCCAAAATCTGGGATCCACTCTTGCTCCCAAACACATGCATGTTACCAAATAGGAAGAAGAGGTAAACAATCATTTTGTGCATGACAAAAGCCATTATGATATAAAACAACCCCAAACCCATGCTTTTATATCTCTAAAGTATTTTTCATTATAGAATGAGCACTCACTGAAGTATAATTCAAGACATAAAATAAATTTTAATAACGCTTGGATTTTATTTTATATTCTTCATCATTATTATATATTATAATTATAATCTTATTCATTTAATATCGTAATTAAACACATGAATATTCTGAATCATTACCTAACTTATAAAAGAGTGGCTTCCCATGCCACCAAAAACATATGCAAGTCTCATTTTATTTCAAAAAACAAATAAACCTTCACAACAAAGCATAAACATTATCCAGTCAATCATGAAATCTATATAATATGCAAATACACGAGCATCCATATACTCACAAGTTGAATCATCATGTACTCACAAGCTGAATCATCACTTCCCTCTTACACTTTTTATTGACTTACTTCTATTTATCGATGATATATACATGGTCCTTCATTCACAATGACTATCAACAGTACTACATATCATATGAAAATAAGTTTATCATAAATTTACTTTTTAACCAATAACCATGTGAGGTGGGTTGTTACATTTTCACATTGGTGGAAGGAAAGATTAGCCTTGGAAAGTGGGATGTCAATGAAGAGGGAAATACTTGTTAATATTTCTTTGATGTGATCTCTTTGACTATCATTCTTTTATGAGCTTTCTATCTATATAAAGAGATCTACTGCAAAGAGAAATAAATACTTTCATTTAATGTCTCTTTAATTTTTTTGAAACAAAGAATAACATGAATAAGGGAAGATTGTTTTACTAGTTTGTACTTATTAGTAGGTAAGGCTTCTTGTGTTATTGGTACTTTAGTAAAGGTTCTTGTTTCTGTCTATTATGGGAAGAAAAAACCTCATGAAAGATAGGTTTAATAAGTAAAAATTCAATTGTTTTTAGGAGTAATTGAATTATCCTTTTGAGGAGCATGTTGCTAATACAACTAATAAAACAAATTATTGTATTATTTCTAAATATCTCTTTGATAGATATTTTAGAATATTTTAGCAAGTATTTAAAAAAATAATCATCAAAGTAAGTTGTTGGTTGGTCATACTCCCTCGTGATTGAAAGGATAGGAGGTATTGTACGAGGAGAAGTGGGAGGTTAACTACGTATCCATAACAACCTAGATGATTTAGATGAATGGGAATTTCGGTTACTCTTCAGAAGGAGAGGGAAGTAAAAAAAATATAGGAAGCAAATACTAGAAATGGGAAATAAAGATGTCTAGTTTGGGTGAAGTACTTGGTAATATTGAGGTAGATATTCAAAAACTTCTATCCTTCCTTATAGAATTATTGGAAATTTATTATTATTATTACTCTAGAGTTTGTAGATTAGGTATCTCATAGTTGGTTGGATACGTTTATGCATCAAAAGAGTTCTCTGATATAAATTTTACTTTATATCTAGTTGGTATGTGTGTTGGATTTTATGTAAGCGTATCATTTGTTTAATATCCCATAAATCTGAAACTTTTTAAGACCTTGTTGGGAGAGATATTCTAAAGTTGTAGCTTAGTTTTAGTAGCTCCATATAAAACTACCATGAATTTAGTAATAATATAACCTCTATAACCACGAGCCTTTGAAGCCCTTTCACTAATTATATAGAGATATACAATGGGAGTTTGGTATGAGTAATGCTTTAGCTCCATAGTTAATGGATAGAGAGGTTGCTTAGTCATAATAGTTTTATAGTTTAATTGGTAATTGCTAAAGATATGGGATTTTGATTATTTTTCTAATATTCTCTAGAACATAAAGGTGGGGATGTAATGCAAATTTGTGTGTGGAATATACCTTATGTATTCCTCAATCCTACCTAATTGAGATTGATTTCTCAGCATTATTTTGAACCCATCTACTATCGATAGGAATGACATAAGAGAACTATTGTATTACTTTATATATCTATGCAATGTATTTTGTAAAGAGCACCAAGAAGTGTTGGAACTTCATGTGAAATTATTATAGGTTTAACAAGTTCTGTAAAGCCATCTAGATTAAGGGATATTAAAGAGTAATCTTTCATACTAAAGGAATTCAAGATTCTCTGTAGCCATTTGCTCGCTTTTAGCTTTGTTTTATTATCATTTAAGAGAGAAAATTTATGTGGATTGTTGTATCGAAAGGTTTATATAAATCTTATCATGGAGATAAGTTATTTATGTTAGATATCAACTAAAAATATTGTGCTATATTTAATGCTTTTATGAAAAGATAAACCAATTGTAATAGATGAAAATTATAAATTTTTTGGTAACTAATCTAGATGATGTTGTTATA
Source organism: Wollemia nobilis (assembly GCA_028583015.1). Classification (NCBI taxonomy): domain Eukaryota; kingdom Viridiplantae; phylum Streptophyta; class Pinopsida; order Araucariales; family Araucariaceae; genus Wollemia; species Wollemia nobilis. The sequence continues at coordinate 420,627 of JAQPPZ010002041.1, read as the reverse complement.
CATAAATTTAGAGTAAAAATCTCAATACTTGTAAGGTATGAGTATAGATAGCCTTGCTAGAAGTACCATGTCGTATGAAACTTGATATTTTAAACAATGAATGAATGCTTGTGTGGATGTCGTGTCTTTTCTTAAAAGACTAGAATAGTAGCCCAACAATCATTTGTGTAGATTATGGGTTTTGCAGTTCATATTAATGAAAGAATGAATTGAAACCAAATAAAATAAATATGGTTTCATTGGTAATGTATTACATATCTTACTATTGGAAGGGTTACAACATGTTTAGTGTATTAATATTTTATTGATTCTTATATGTGATTGAAGGGCAATGTTTATTGAAAAGCAATATGAAGTATGTAATTATTGGAATTAGAAAAGGTGTCAATAGACACCACATACCTGGAAAGGATTTTATAATGCAATATGAATTAAATAATTTATTCATATTATAAAACTCTAGGGAGCATGGAATAGTCCTAGAAGTGGTCAAAGAAATTATGGAAAGACTTCAATCCTTTGTAAAAAACTAAATTCCATTGGAGATAAATAAAATAAAAGATTTAGGTTGGGTTTTCCCTTCAAGGTTTTTCCTAGGATAATTATGATGTTATGTGTTCTATTGTGGACTCTACTTTATAGCAATGTGACATTATTTAAATATAATAATAGAATTTATTATGGTTTTGGTTTTCATTTAAATATGAGTAAATCATCATGAGTTATTGTTAACTTGACTATGTTTTAAAATCTGATATAATAACCATGAGATGTTTATAAGGCTTGAATGTTTTATCTTGATATTATATGTGGAATAGTTTCACTTCAATTTTGTTGAAAGAATTCAAGTTTGGAAAAGATAGTGATTCCTTAATGGCCTTCAATAAATAGGTACTTCATTATGGTTTCTTTTTTATGGTTTCTTTTTTGCTTGGTGGGATGCTTGACATTAATTAAATGGTTTGATCAAAATAAACTTGGTTACTCACAAATGTAAAGAAAAGTATTACGACATATTATTATGCAAATACAATCATAAAGGACCTGTTATAGCATCTAGATGACTCAAATAAATATAGATAAAGGGAGAGACTTCTTGGTGCAACATGAATAATCTCATGAGAAAATAAATCTAACAAAATATTGGATAATAGGGTTACCTAAGTTATTGAATTCCTCGACTTAAGTTTAGAAATGAGAAATAATAATGGAATGATTGGCTAATCAAGTAGATGAGACATATAGTTGATTATAACATGCTCCTACCACCAACAGAAAAAAGACTTATATGGTGTGACAAGGATAGTGTACTTATTTCCACAGGATGAAAGAAGTATAGCTAACTCATTAAGGGATCAATGAGAAGAATAGCTTGGAAAACAATTTCTTACACCTAGTACTTTTGCATATCCCAATATATGTAATATGTGGAGATGAGTGTGCCTCAAAGTGTTTAAGTGGAAATCAATATTGGATGAGCATTATTGTAGTTGGAACTCCTAATTGTCGTCAAAAATAGGATTGATCCTTGAAAAATAGATTAAAAACATCCTTTATTAATGAAAAAATGGTTGTAGTTTTGAGTTATGACAAAGGTCCCACACATGAGAGAAGAAAGACCAAGGTTTTATGTGGAAACAAAAATGAGTGAACATTGTAAGAAATTATCTACTCTATTACACCTAGCAGTTGTAGCTTATCTATGTAGTCCAATAACATGAGATGTTTTTCATAAGGACACTTTTGGTTGAGTCATGTTAAAATAGAAAATATGTTGACAATAAGATGTGTGATCTAGTAAAATATTCAACAATAGAAGTTGAATAAGTAATAAAACAAGATATTCAAAGAAATGTAAATGTGTATAAGCAAAATCCAATATAAATGTGTGCAACAATTAATTGAAAATATTTTTGTTAAAAATTAAAAATTAGAACATTCAACATTAAGAGAGAAAATGTTGAAAAAATTAATATTTAATATGAAAATGCACATGTTAGAGAAAATAAGAAAAAAAAATATATTAGAAAGCTATAAATTTATTTTTTAAAGTGAATACCAAAATTTAAAAAATTAAAAATTAAAAATTAAAAGTAAAAATAAAAAAAAAAATAAGGAAAATTTACTATTAACATTGTAATAATTTTATATATTGGTGCATCCTCCATCAATTGATTTATCCATTCATTATCCTCCACCAATGGATCATTAAATTATATAAATTGGTATAAGATGCTCATAAAATTTATTAGATGTATTGAAAACTATTATATTATAATATAATAAAATGAATAATATAATATTATATTTTAGAGCAGCAAATTTTTTCCTGAATTATTTTCTTCTCTATAAACCAAAACTTCGCTGGAGAACATAAAATTTTGAATATTGTACTTAAACCTAGCATTTAGAAGTGTATAAAACCTAAAAACTTAGGATAAATATGGACAGAAAGTATAACTTTAAATCGTAAATATGCATAGAAAGTATAGCTTTAATATAATGAAGAAAAAGGTTTACAATGCTGCAAATAACCCTTTCATCCCGGTGCCACAAGAACAATAGTGTAAGATCATAAAATTTTCTAGTCATACAAAGTATCCAATTATAGGCTCAATATTGTACAAAACAAGTTAATTAATATAATGAAGAGAAAGGTTTACAATGCTGCAAATAACTCTTTCATCCAGTTGCCACAAGAACAATAGTGCAAGAACATAAAATCTTCTAGTCATACAAAGTATCCAATTACAGGCTGAATATTGTACAAAACAAGTTTATTAGAATCAAGAAAATGGGACAAAGATAGGATTATTGGGCTGCTTTCATTTTCATTCCACAAGCTCTTTCATGGATACCTGTCGCCTCCTCTACTTGAAACGCACTCTTGGCCCTTCATAAACAGATCCCTCTGTTCCCTGAAGCCTAGCACCCAAAATTGCATCTCCTTAATCACATTAGCTCTTGTAATTGGGACAATTCTACAGTGATACAAACATGCTTTTCCGGGGCGAATCCTGAGTATGCAACTGGTACATAATATTCTCTTAAACTTCTGAAATTGTAGCAACACAATTGAAATTGTACGTCCTTGCTTCAATTAGCAGGTTGAAGAAAATTGACTCTAATTTATAGGATGGGATGATTCTCAAAATAGACAAATGCTGGGAGACTATCTTGATGGGATGAGGGTTGGTAGGCTCAAAAAAATTAAAAAAAATGTTCTTTTTTGGAAACAATAAGTGAAATTACAACAATAATAAAATATATAATTTTTGCTAGGGATTATTCAGTGCCTAATTCAGGAATACCCTGAATAACACGTCCCCCAATTTTAAGTTAATTCTTGAAAGGAAAGGAAAAGAAGGGCGTACCTATTTGACAAGGCATCTGGACAACCAAAGCAGGCACAACAGAAGTTTTACATTTTATGCAGCACACAAATGAATAGAATATTGTATCACTGTATATATTGACATCAAAAGTTACTAGACCTGAAACCGCCTGTGACAATGAATATTTTTTCTTTCGAAATTATACACCTCAATACAACCTCTCCAAGCGTACTCTTTACCACTGGGCCTCCTCTCCCCTCTCCGATGAAGAACTGCTACATTCTTCTACAATTTCAGGGGAGCTTCCTCCCTCAGAAATTCGAGAATTGTGACATGACAGAGTTTTCCTCTTGTCTGAAATCTCCGTCATGCCACGAGTGCAAACATTCAGAAATTTAGGCCAGCTTCGCTCGGCTTGCAGCAGTATCGCAAGGCAAGGTATTGGCATCTAAGATGGAACTCTAAAATAAAAAATTCTAAACATACTTTTGAACTCTTTCCAAGACCTCCCGTTCCTCCTGCTGTTGCAATTAACTTGATCTGCAACTCTGTGTATGTATCCCTATTCATGTTCATTTTGAGCTTCAGGCATGAATACACATATGACACGAAGGGGCAGGAATGGACTAAGCTTAATTTAACAGCCCACTTAGTCAATCTAAGAAAGGTTCACAGAGCCCATGAGAGAGTGCAATCCATAGGAATATGGATGATACGCTACTTCGAATAACACCCTATTCCTGGCAGGATCTTAATTAGTAGTTAGCTGGAGAGGGGTCCATCAGATTCGAAGCAAATCCTGCACTCTGATTTTTTTCGGCATCGATTTGATTGTTTTACTTTTTCATGTACAACGTTATCTAGAAAGCCCAAGCATTGAAATAAGTTACGGTAAAGCTGAAAAAAAAAGAAGAAAAAACAAAAGTTATTCTCTACAAATAATCCCATAACACTTGTTAAAACGCTGAGACATTTACTTTAGAAACAGCACATTCGTCTATAGAGGCCAGCAAATCGCATCATTGACGATAAGTCATGTGGCCTTTTGGGTGCGGTATAACTGTTTAGGTATCGGTATGTTTCACTAGGGACCCACTCTCCGCAAAAGTGGAGCGTTTGAAAGCATTCTTGTGGTTGGCATTTGGAACAGATGATCCGTTTGCTGTGGACAGCCAGGTTGAATGTTTGTGCAAAAGCGACCGTATCGAGCGGGCGGTTCTATCGAATCGAGTCAACACACGTGACCCCCTTATATAGGATATGGCCGGCGCATCTTCTTTATCCCGTGTTGGTTGATGATATGTCTCGATCATGGTAATTTAATCCACTCAATGGTTAAATATTCTATTTTATTTATTTATTAATATTTTTAGGTTTTCAGCACTGAAAATGAAATGTCTAAATCTTCGATTTTATTTATTTATTTATGAATCATATTTAGGTTTTCATCGTTGAAAATGAATGTGAAGTTTATACACGCTGATAAAAGAATAAAACATGTCATTTAAGTTAGTTTTTAATATTAAAATTAGAACTAAAATGAATGATATTATTTTGATTTGGAACTTAGATTTTAAATGTTTGTTCAAGCGGGAATTGCGGCCATTCTATTGGTGGTGGGTCCATGGGGCGGGGAGGGTCTCCTCTACCCTTCATAGCAGCTTTATTGTTTTCCAAATGCCCCCCAATCTGTTGGTGGTGGGTCCATGGAGAGGGAGGGTCTTCTCTACCTCTCATAGCGGTTCTATTGTTTTCCAACTACTTCTCACTCAGGGCTGTAAATCCTTTGCAGATATGGTTACAAAATCTAAGAAAAAGTATTCTCAAGTTTGCTCCTTTAATTTTGAACCAAACCAGAGTTTACTTTCAATCTCAACAGATCTATTGAAGCTAATCATGGAGGGGGATTTCAACCTGGTTGGAAAATTGTTAGGATCTCGGCTAGAAATTGATTCCATTAGGAAATGGGCTATTTTAAAATGGTCCCCACATGGACTTATGGATTTAGTGGCCCTGCCTAAAGATTTTTTTATGGTTAAGCTTTCAAGTGAGGAAGACATGAATCACATACTTGGTGGTGGCCCTTGGTTTTTTGGTAAGAGAATTTTGTTCCTTCGTAGAAGGGGAATGGACATTGATAGAAGCACTCAAAAGATTAATACTGCTCCTATCTGGGTCAGGCTCCCTAGCCTTCCATTTCAGTTTTGGCATGAGGTTATCTTAAGAGGCATTGCAAAAATACTAGGAGATCTAGTCTTGATCGATGCTACAACCCTAGAAAAATCTAGAATGATCTTTGTTATAATATGTATAATGGTGGACCTAGATGTTGATCTCCCAGAGACCATTCAACTTCTTCTAGATCTGGGTTTTCATATTCAATCTATTGAATATGAAAATAGACCACGTTTTTCTCCAAGTTCAAAATGTGTGGGCATGAGCTGGCTACTACCCTTTTAAGAAGAGCAACAATATTGAGGTTGTGTAGCCCTTAGAGCTGAAGAATGATGGTCCCCATCTTGGAACTTCTTCTAAGCTGAAGAATAGATTTGAGATTATTGAAGATGGAACTCCTAGATACTGAAGTTTGTGTAATGGCCCCTTCCATAGCTCGTCCTTCTTTGAACCCTGTTAAAGGAAATTCCTTTGATTTTTTAGCCTTAGGGGATGACTCAACTATTGTAGAAAGAATCTTGCCTAAGATATTTTCTTTAGAAACAAATATCGTAGCCTCTAGGTCTTCCCTGCCTTTGAGTTCATGTAAGAAAATTTGTCCTTTAGATAATTTGTAGGGTTCGGGTAGCTTTTTGAGGAATGGTTTGCTATCCCCTGGGCTAATATATTTAAATAAATCTAAAGGGAGAAAGGTTGTGTTCTCGATAGAAGGTGGGAAGGACCCCTAGTAAAGTTTCTTGATTTCATAAGTTTGATGCAAATTTTATATTTATATCCCAAAAGATCCTATTGTTTAATGGATGTAAATATTTTTTGGAGGTTTCTACCTTAACTTCTATTTTTGGTAAATATGGTGCTTTGATGGTCATAATGTTTCTTGGAACCCTTAAGATCCCATTGTCTCGGTGTGGATCTTGCTTTGCATATTTAAAGTTTTGTTTCTTGGTCTGTGCAATTTTATATCTTTTGGTTGGGTGGATGAGGTGGAGACTCCTCACCTCTCTATTTTTCTCTCTAATGATGGTGTTTCTACCAGTGGTAATTTTAGATTTGCAAGTGCACCGATGGTCTCTAACTTCTCAGTATTCTTTTGTTTCTCTTACCTTATCTCTTTGGGTTGGGCCCTTCTCTTCCCTGTGGTATTTTTTCTTCTTGATTGCAATCTCTTGTTTGTTGGGTCTAGTTTATCCTTGTTAAAGGTTTAAAGATCCTATTAAAGCCCATTCTATCCAATTAAAATACTATTTTGATTTAAGTAAAAAATATAGAATTTCAATTATTTTTTAATTTTTTGGTGTTTGATATTTTCCATCCAAGAAAATATACTTATAATTTAAAAATAAAAGTTTATAAAATTATAAAATTACTATATGTACATTAAATTGGTTTCCAATTGATATAAGAAAAAAAAACAAAAAAATTCATTTAATGAATAATATAGTTATCACAATACCCAAATATGGGTTTCCATGCATATCTTAAAATATTTTTCAAAATACAATATAGCGATCCATTTGACACTCTTGTGCAAGCAAAACGAATTCAGTGGAGGTGGAGTTTCTGCTAGATAATGTTCATGTGGATATTTTTGTAAGTGGCTGAAAGGAGGTTTGTAGTCTTCCCACTCTCTGGGATCTAGGTAAGAGTTTGTCAGCCCTTGGATCTTTTGAAAAAACTCAATCCCCCATATTCTTTGCCAAGGTGGTGATCAGGCCTAAGGTGGAGGAAGTATATGTCCCCTATGATGTTAATCAAGAGATAAACCAAATTTATATACTGGACTGTATTGTCAACAACATTATTGAAAATGGAACTTAGAATTTGATTGGTAAAATCTAAGGTGGTAGGCCAGATTTGGATGCCCTTAAAATATGGGCTTTGGCTACATGGCGTCCACGTGGTTCTCTAGAAATTGCAGTCCTTCCCAAGAATTTCTTCCTTATTATGCTTAACTGTGAAGAATATTTGAGAAGGATCCTGGAAGGCAACCCTTGGTTTGTTGGTAAGAGGGGTTTATTTCTCAGGAATTTAGGACCTGAACTTTACTCTCATATTGTAGCGTGTAAATATAGTGCCCTCATGGGTTAAACTACCAAATTGTTCCTCACATATTTGACATGTGAGTATCTTCAAAGCGGTGGTGAAAACCATTGGGGACTTTGTTTCCATTGACCATGCCATAAATTCTCCCTTGCAGATGTAGTTTTTCATGTGTGTCATGTCGGACATATAGAAGGATCTTCCAATATCAGCAGAGCTTATCTCCCACTTGGGTAATTGGAATCAATTCATTGAGTATGAGAACAAGCCTAACGCTTTCCAATCTTGTGGGAAGACAGGCCATCATAAATACTTTTACCCCTTAAGGCAGAAAGTTAATCTTGTAGAGCGTTTAATTTATAAAGAGAAGTGGACTCCAAAAAAGAATTTGAAGTCCAAAGCAATTTGGAACTCCAAGATGAACCAATTGGTTTTGAAGGGAAAGTAAATTGTTCCCTCCCTAAAAGATATTATTTCCTTACAACCTAGGAGAGGATGCCACTCAAGAAGAAGTCTCTCGATCTTCTAATCCATCTTTAGAGGTTGTGGGTGAACATCTTAGTAGCTTGGAAGTGGTTTTGGTGAAGAGTGTGAAAAACGTTGCACCTAGCAAATGAAATTAAAATGCATCTAATGTTCTAAACAAGCATTCAAAAGAGATGATAAAGTAAACAAGTAAATGATAAATAAGTTAAGAAAAAGGGGGGTTCTCTTTGTATTCATTAATTTTTCAAATAGGAGGTTACAATACATCCCCTTGAGGGCTTTTAATTTGATACAATTCAAATTACAAAGTTTGAAGGATCCAATCCCTCCATGAACCTATGGCACGCTTTCAATGTTCCTCTCGCACTCATGATGAAGAGTGGGCTTGCACTATCGTTGCTTTGAGCTATATTTATTCAACTATTTATCTCCTCCCTCATGCACTAGAATATCTATACCTACACACAAGGAATTGAAATATGTTAATAGCATATGCGTATGATGATAAAATCTATGAAATGCATGCAATATTGAATGTAAAAAGTGCAATTGATAGGTCTAAACTACTCCAAATGATATGAAAACTTAGCATGATGTATATTATATGATTTTGTAATGATCTAAGTAGAAATTGAAGTGATATTATGAGTAGAACTTATGGCCATCCCTGAGAGGGCCAACTAGACCTATAATCACAAAAACCATAATTAACAAATCAAAACCACTCCAAAATTCACAAAAATTGAATATGATGCTAATATAATGCTATTAAATTGATCTATACTAAAATTGGATCAAAATTGTGGTCCAATTCATGGCCATCCCTGAGAGTTCCAACTAGGACTATTAACCGTCCCTGGTGGGGATGACCACAAAATAGGGTGGTTTTTGCCACCAATTCCACTTGGATATGGTCTAGAATCCTCCTAGGGATGTTGTCATAAAATTTGGTAAATTAAATCACTAGAATTGTTGGGTTTTGAATAGGATGAGCATATTTGGGAATGCCTTGAAAATACCTTCGATTGATGAGGTTTCCAAGGGTAAATATGAGGGCAAAAGGTGAGAGCAAATCTCAACAGCACTTCGTTGTCAATGCTTACAAAGGTCTCTCTCTAAAATTGAGTGAAAACACTCCAATTTATAGCCCAAGAGGGCAAAGGGGAAAAGGGGCAAGTTTGGGCATGCAAGGTAGGTGTCACCACTTGTCAACACCTTTGCCATGCATAGGGTGGAAGAGGCTTCCCATTTGGGCCTCCAATTTGTAGTCCCTAATGGCCATGATAGTATCCCAATCTGTCATGAGTGATTGGATGAGGATAAATGGTAGAAATTGATTGCCATTTGTCCCACCCTTGACTTTTTGGGGGTCTAGACCATGGTCATCCCACCCAGGGATGGTTTCTTGTGGTCGTCCCTGGGTGGGATGGCCATGAATTATGGTCGTCTTGGGGTGGGACGACCATGGCTACATGGCCCAAAACCTCCCAAAAGTGGGGTAAACCTTCCAAAAGTGGTTAGGACCCCTAATTAACCCCTGAGGGTTTCCCAATGGGGTCATATGGTGTCGATAAGAGTGGCACCTTGGCAGTATTATCTAATTTACATGATTTTAGTGTCTACAGATACCCCTTTTTGAGATGTGTTGTGTGAAACAAAGTGCAAAGCAAAAATAGATGACTAAATTATTAAATAATTAAGTTTATTCATTAACCTAACCAACTTTAGATGCCTCCATTGTGGAAAGAGCATAAATTCTTGGAATCCTTGCTTTTTGACATAATTGAAGGATTGATTTTGGTATACCTTTCAGCCACTCTGCAATGGCAGTCATAGGGGCTTAGGGTATACTTGGTCTTGGTTCCTTGTTTCACTTATAAGCCTTTGTCTAGGTAAATTCCCAAGGCTTCAAGGAGACCAAGACTTTGTTTTGAATTTGTTTATGTTGGATTATTTACCCAAGCGTAGGCTTGAAAATTTGTCTTTGGCAATGATTCTTTTGAATGTATGCAAGTTGCACTTTTGAGTGTTTATGTGTTGATTTTGATTGTGAATTCGTTATTATGACTACCCCCTCAAATGATGAGTCGATGAGGGCATGACCAATGATGAAATTTATGAGTCACTTGACCCATATGACTTGATTGGGATAACCATCAGTTTTACCCATTATAAGATTTATCAATTTTGTGAGGATTTTGATAGTTTTGTTGATATTTCATGGAAGAAAAAGACTAAATACCTCATTCTCGTGGATATGTCCAACCGCAATGGCCTTCTTAGGGAGTGAAGTAGATAATTTTAAACTCATCCATGAACATTTTGAATGCAATCTTGATCCTTTGTGAAATTCATCAATTTTGACCTATTTTTGGTGGTTTTTAGGCCATTTTCTTGGTCTTTTTTAGCTCTTTTTGTGGGATTTTTTTTTGTGGCCATCCTAGGGTGGGATGGTTATATAGTTTATGGAAATCCTAGGGTGGGATGGTTTAACATGTGTTTCTATGCTACTTTATTATATGTATGCAATACTTATGTTTTCTTTATTGATGCTTTTATGGATGCTTATCATGGATGCATGTATTGTAATATGATGTGATTTGATGATATGTATATGTGTGTATGCATAATGAAATGGATGATTTATTAATTTGTATGATGGATTATAAATACTATTTGACATACTAGATGCTAGCACCATAGACTGTACAAAATTTATCTCATCATTTTAATGTTATCATGACACTATGTAATGGCTTGTGTAATGTAATGTAACAAACATGTGATAGCATGATATGAAATGAAATGAATAATATAATGTTATATGATGTGTTTGGGATTTTTAGGAGACTCAAACACTCTAGTTACCTAATCAAAATTTGTATATTAACCATGCAAGACTTTTTGGCAAAGTATAAATCTTCTAGGATGACCAAGATATTCAACATCCCTGTGTGTGCATGTGAGTTCATTGCTATGATAACACATAAAGTTACCCTAGTGCCAAACATGATTGATGCAACCCATCTATACTAAATATCACCCTATGAGTATCATTATCCTGAGTTTTGTACGTAGTTGGATTAGACCACTAGGCAATACAAGCTACCAAAAGCTAGCTCATCCACATGCAAACATTGGTCTGTATAAAAGTAGGTTGCTAATGTGACAAATATATCATCATGTGTAAGGATACCACCATTGCTAGGCAGGCTTGATGCCACCCAACCTGTAATGAGGATCACCTTATGGTTGTCAAATGCTGAGAATTCTAGGGATTCAAGTTCAATACTCCCTTCTTTTCTTTTATTTTTGAATTGCTCTAGGGATTTGCTCATTTTTTTTGGTGAGCAAGGGATTTTGGTAGTGGTGAGAACCACTGTTTATTTTACTTTTTACTTTTTCTAATGGTGATAACCACTTTTTATTTTGCATATTGTTAAGTGGTAAAAACCACTATTTATTTTTCTCTTTTGGATACTTACCCCAATTTGGCATGAAGCAAGGGATTTTGATTGTTTTGGGTAAGGAGGAGCTTGTCCTTTTGTCAATTCTCAGCATTTTTGAACCATTCACATAGGGGGATGAGCGAGGTAAACTTTTCACTTAGGGTAACATGGACCACTTTGTAGGTTTCATATTTCCTTGTGCAATACTTGGATTTATTAATGTGAAAATGTGTTTGGGATTTTGACGTATACAAGGTACAATCAAAGCAAGACTCTACCTTCTAAAAATTAGGATAGCTTTCTACAAAATATGAAAAGAAAACTAGAGATGGCTGAGTGACCAAAAACCCTAAATATGCCTTATAACCAATGGCTAAGTGAAGGGAAATAGATACACAGTATGGAATGTGGATGGAAATGATAAATATAATGCAAACAAGTGGTAAAAATGACCTTTGACAACATTGATTTTGATAGATGCCTAGTGTACATACCTGGTGCTAGACATGTATGATCAACTCTAGAATACAAAATGCCATGATGAGTATGCCTAATGCAAGTGATGTTATAATGCAATGATATGAAATGTAATGCAATGCAATATTTTTGTATTTTTTATATTTTAATGATGTTTTTGGATTTTGATACATATATGGATATACATTTGACCAATGGGCTTAATGGATGCCATTGGGGCTTTTTGGGTGACCAAAGGGTTTATAGATACCTTTGGGGATTTTTGGGTGACCAAAGGGTTTATAGAGACCTTTGGAGCTTTTTAGGGTGACCAAAGGACTTATAGACACCTTTGGAGATTTTTGGGTGACCAAAGGGTTTTATAGACACCTTTGGAGCATTTTAGGGTGACCAAAGGGTTCGTAGACACCTTTGGGGATTTTTGGGATGACTAAAGCGTTTGTATACATATTTGGGGATTTTTTGGGTGACCAAGGGTTTATAGATATATTTTTAGCATTTTAGGGTGACCAAAGGGTTCATAGACACCTTTGGAGCATTTTAGGGTGACCAAAGGGTTTGTAGACACCTTTGGAGCATTTTAGGGTGACCAAAGGTTTCATAGACACCTTTGGAGCATTTTAGGGTGACCAAAGGGCTTGTAGACACCTTTGGAGCATTTTAGGGTGACCAAAGGGTTCGTAGACACCTTTGGAGCATTTTGGGGTGACCAAAGGGCTCATAGACACCTTTGGAGCATTTTAGGGTGACCAAAGGGTTTGTAGACACCTTTGGAGCATTTTAGGGTGACCAAAGGGATTGTAGACACCTTTGGAGCATTTTAGGATGACCAAAGGGTTTGTAGACACCTTTGGAGCATTTTAGGGTGACCAAAGAGATTGTAGATACCTTTGGAGCATTTTAGGGTGACCAAAGGGATTATAGACACCTTTGGAGTATTTTAGGGTGACCAAAGGGCTTGTAGACACCTTTGGAGCATTTTGGTGTGACAAAAGGGTTCATAGAAACCTTTAGAGCATTTTGGGGTGACCAAAGAGCTTGTAGACACCTTTGGAGTGTTCTAGGCTGACCAAAGGGCTCGTAGACACCTTTGGAGCATTTTTGGGGTGAACAAAGGTTTATAGAGACCTTTGGAGAATTTTAGGGTGACCAAAGGGATTGTAGACACCTTTGGAGCATTTTGGGATGATCAAAGGGCTTGTAGATACCTTTGGAGCATTTTTAGGTTACCAAAGGGTTCATAGATACCTTTGGAGCATTTTAGGGTGAACAAACGAATTGTAGACACCTTTCAAGAATTTTAGGGTAACCAAAGGGATTGTAAACACATTTGGAGTGTTTTAGGGTGGCCAAAGAGTTCATAGACACCTTTGGAGCATTTTAGAGTGACCAAAGGGTTCATAGACATATTTGAAGCATTTTTGGGTGATCGAAGGGATCGTAGACTCCTTTGGAGCATTTTAGGGTGACCAAAGGGATCGTAGACACCTTGGGAGTGTTTTATGGTGACCAAAGGGATCATAGACACCTTTGGAGTATTTTAGGGTGACCAAATGTATCATAGACATATTTGGAGCATTTTAGGGTAACCAAAGGGATTGTAGACACCTTTGGAGTATTTTAGGGTGACCAAAGGGATCGTAGACACCTTTGGAGTATTTTAGGGTGACCAAAGGGTTTGTAGACACCTTTGGAGCATTTTAGGGTGACCAAAGGGATCATAGAAACCTTTGGAGCATTTTGTAACTTTGATTACTTTGTGATTTTAGGAGGAAGGTGCAATACCTTATGTACCCCCAACATTTGTGGTGATCAAAGGAAGTGAGGAAGGTACGATACCTTTAAAATACTCATTTTGCTATACTTCTTGTGATGTAAATAGTGGGGAAGGTGTGACACCTTGGATAATCCCAGTATGTACTATATTTGATGCAATATTATTGGCTTTGCTATGAGGAGTGATAGATATTGACTCCCCTTATTATGGTAGATAATTCTAGGTAATGCCCATGTCTTGTTAAGGTAAAATGAGTGATTCGTTTGTAGATAAATATTTCTTATCGATAAGATATTGGACCGCATATCTAAAATTATAACAATTTCTAATGTCATGCCCTTTCATTCGATGATAGAGGTAAAATTTACCCTATCTGTATCATTTAGATTTGGGTTTGTTTAAGTTTAAAAGGGGGTATGGCAAGATGATTGTCTTTGTTTCTTGCAGGTCATAAAAAATGGTTGACATGGGATCAAATAATGGAGTGTAGGTACGAAATTTATGCTTTAAATAAGGTGAATACAGTCACCTCATTTTATGAGGCAACAAGGTTATATGCATCTTGGTCACCTGTTTAGGTTGCTCTTCTTGACTTCCATCTATAGGTAACATGTCATGACATATGCCAATCTATTGATTGTTGATTTGAAGACCATTCTTGTAAATCATATCTTATATCTCATTATTGAATGGGATACACCACTAAATGTCATGACCATATACTTGATGACAAGGACAATATTGATCTTGTTGATACCACCATGTTCTGGACTTGTAGGGATTAAAGGGGTGGATATCTGACGATGTGATAGCCTTGGTCTTGCATAATCTGTTGGACATTTTGAGTCCATGGAGTTGTCATTGATGTCAAGGCATGAAGTTGTCATTGATGCCAAGAAGTGAACCACCGGTGATGTCAAAAGGTCAAAATAAGCAATGTCAGAGGTTGATGAAAAAGGGCTTCATAATATTCTTTTTAATATTATGTGAAGCAAAACAAAGGTTTTTATTAAAACCATGGTGGTCAAAATAAAGGTTTTTATTAAAACCATGGTGGAAAAAATAAAAGGTTTTATTAAAAACCATAATGGGCAAAAATAAAAGGTTTTGATTAAAACCTAAGAAGGCTTTTTATAAAGCTAAGAGATTTAAATATTAATTTATAAAATTTAAATTCTAAAGAATTTAAATGATTTATAAATTAAAATATTTAAATGCAAAAACCTTAGCCCCGACCTCCATAAACTCACCTCCGTCGACGTGCATGGAACGATGGCACAAGGTATTTATACCTTAGCCAAAGCATTGGAAAATTCATTCGAAAATATCCTCCGCAATATTCGATGCAAGACTCATGCGAATTCCATTTGGAGAAGCACCTTCGAAGTGCTACGTGGAGCAAGGAGACGTGGTGGAGAAAGGAGCCAAAAGGCTCTAAAGGGCAGCGAAGGCATAAGGCGTATATTGCACCTTAGTGGAGCAAGGTGAGCGCTTGGCTCACACGGTGTGGAAGCCATGGCCAAGGCGCTGCAGTGGCAGTGGTGCAAGTTCGAATCCCACAATTCGCGGAGAGGGCAGAAAAAGGTTTTTATAATTTTATTTTTAATTATTGCTTTTGCCAAAGTTGTGTGGAGGGATAAGGTGTAAATAAATTGTTTTATTTACCTAAGTGGTAAATAGTGAATGTTGCTAGGGTAACATTGTTTGTACCTTAGGAAAGAGAAATTGATTTATTGCATTTAGTAATAAAATGAATTATTTAATTTAAATGCAATATTGAGAAAGGAGTTATAAGTAGAAGTTGTGTTATATTTTAAAGGGGATTTTTGATGAAATTTATGATGTTGAAATTTATTGTTGAGATGGAGCAATAAGGTGTATTTGGATTTTAATTTATCTTTGTGATTAAGGTAAATTGTGAAAAGTGTTAGGGTGATAATTCTTATCATCTAACCCTTGTACTTGGCAAATAAAGTGGTGATATTTGAGATAGGTGTTGAAGATCATTCTCCATAAAAGAAAAAGGTATGGGCATATTCTTCCTTGGTTGAGTTGATTGATTGGTTTTCTGGAAAACAACTTTGGAGTGAAAAGGACTTGATTAGGTTTCCTTATTGAGTTGTTGAGCTATATGTGAAGATTGTTTTATAAGCATTGTTGAGTGTGTTTTGATTTAATGCTTCAAGGTTTTCTGGAATAAAAGAGTTGTTGATAAAACCTTGTTTTATAAGCATTGTTGTTGAAGTGATTGAATTGAGTGAAGAACTTGAACTAGGGTTTGGAAAGAACATGAGTATCATTGTTATGTGAGATTGATTGATAAGCATTGTTGGAAATATTTTGAGTGAGTGTTCATGTGATTGGACTAGGGTTTGTGAGCAAGGATTATTTCATTGAGTGATTGGTTGAGTAGAGTTGGTTGAGCCTAGTCAAGTGAATGTGTTGAAGTGATTGTTCAAGTTCTATGAAACAAATTATTCTATATTCTGAATTGAGTTAAGAGAGTGATTGAAAGTAATTGAGTATTGAGGTGAATGTGAAGCATATTGAGTCTCTAACAATTCTCTATATGTTTCTAAGAGAGTGATTGAAAGTGATTGAGCATTGTGATGAATGTAGAACATATTGAGTCTCTAACAATTCTCTTTATGTTTCTATGAGATTGGACAAGTTCTAGTGTGGACTTGTTGAGCATATTTGAGGTAAGTATTTTGAGAAGACTTGTGGATAGATTTGTGTGAGCTTTTGTGAAAGCTTACAATATATATTGAGAGAATATTTGGATAAGTTCTAGTGAGGACTTATTGAGAAGATTGGACAAGTTCTAGAGAGGACTTGTGGATAGATTGGTGTGAGATTTTGTGGAAGCTTACAAGGTAGATTTGAGATAAGTCTTTGAGAAGACTTGAGAGTAGAGTTGATTGATTGATTTGTTCAAACCTTGAGTTAAGGTTTGGGGTAGATCCAGTAGAGTTGATTTGAGATTGAGTCAAGCTTTGTGTTAAGGCTTGAGGATAGATATTGAGGATAGATTTGTGCTAGATCGAAGGACTATGTTTAGTGTAGATCAGAGGATAGATATTGAGGATAGATTTGTGCTAGATCGAAAGGACTATGTTTAGTATAGATTAAAGGATAAAGTTTGGTGTATATTTGAGGATAGATTTGTTCTAGACTAGAGACAGAGAATTATTTTCTCTAGTGGATAGAGATCCATTAGCTAGGGTAGTGAGGATAGGAGTCTTCAGTGGATAGAGATCCATTAGCTAGAGTAGTGGGGGTAATAGTTCTTCTAGAAGATCACCAGTCAGAGCTAAGGAGAAAGGAGTTCTCCTGTGGATAGAGATCCATGAACTTGATTAGGGGATTGGTGTCTCCTTTGGATAGAGATCCATAAACATTGTAATAGGGAAAGGATTCCCAAGAGATTGATTGAGAAAATTTTAGTGAAATATTTTCTCCGTGGAGTAGCCCACATTGGGTGAACCATGTAAATTTGGTGTCTCTATTGTGTATGGTGATTTATGCATTGCTTTGATTACTACTGTTGATATTGCTATCTTTACATTGCATAATATTGATTGGGAAAGAAAAGTAAAAAGTGGTCTTATACTGTTCACCCCCCTCTCAGTATAAGCTTGTGTTCTTCAATTGGTATCAGAGCGGGTTCCTTCGGAAGAGTTTAATCAACTTGAAGGAAAAGCTTTCAAGAACACAATGGATTCTAAGAATGTGTCCTCAGATAATTCAACACCAATATTTGATGGAAGTGATTATATATATTGGAGTATGAGAATGAAGGTTCACCTGATGGCACTTGGCAATGAAATTTGGGAAGCAGTTGAAAATGGATACATACCACCAGTTGATCCACCTACAGATAAGGAAGGTAAGCTTCTACAACATTACAATTCAAAAGCAATGAATGCAATTTTGAGAGGTTTGCATAGAACAAAATCAATAAAAGTTATGCATTGTAGAGATGCAAAAGGAATTTGGGATAAGTTGCAAAGCATATATGAAGGAGATAAAAGTGTCAAAAAGGCAAAGATTCGAAATCTCAAAGGACAATTTGAAGAATTAAGAATGAAGGATGAGGAAAACATTAGTACTTATCTACTTCGAGTAGATGAGGTTGTTAATGCTATGCAAGGACTTGGACTTAATGTTGAAGAATCAGATGTTTGTGATAAGGTCTTAAGATCTCTTCCAAAAAGGTTTAGTGAAAATATTTCTACTATAGAAGAATCAAAGGATGGTGATTCTTTGACAAGAGATATGTTGCTTGGTATTCTTACAACTTTTGAGTTAAGAACAAAAGAACCTAATTCCCAGAAGGAAGCAACCTTCAAAGCAATTAAGAAGACAAAGGGTAAGAAGTCAGAATCAAGCAATGAGTCATCCAGTGATGAAGAAGCTAATTATGGTAGAAGGAATAAGGATTCAAGAAGATTTAAAGATGCAAAATCTGTTAGATGTTTTAATTGTGGAAAATATGGTCACTATGCAACTGATTGTCAAGAAGCTAAAAATAACAATGATGAAGAAAAATAGGATCATAGGAACAGGGAATCAGAAAGATATAGGCACCAAAAGAAAGGCAAGGATGGACAAGGTAGACAAGGAAAGAAGTTCTTTCAAAGACAAAAGAGGAGCTACTATGCAGATAAGGCAAGTAAGTACTCAAGTGATAGTGATAATAGTTTTTCAGATAATGATAAAGATGAAGTCCTATTTATGATTGAAGAAAAAGAAGAAGTTAAGAAAAGGACACCAATAATTCTCAAGTGCTTTAGATGTGGTAATTTTGGACATCTTGAAGATAGTTGTACAAGGAATGGTTTCAATTTTAGTGATGATGAATATGAGGATGCACTAGTAGGACTAGAAGAGAATCTTCTAATGGCACTAGAAGAAGAAGAAGGTGAGCCTATAGAAGACAAGTCAAAAGAAAATGAAGAAGTAGACAAAGGCAAAAAAATAGAGGAAGAATAAGAAAATGATGGATTTGATCTTAAGGCAGAACTTATTTATGCTCTTGACACAGTAAAGAAGGTAAGAAAGCAAAACTCTAAACTTGAATTTTAGTTTCAAGAATGTGATGAAGAGAGAAGAATGCTTATAGAGGATCTAAACAAGTCAATGGCTAAGACAAAGAAGTTCAAGGATAAGTTAGAAGCAAAGGTCTTAGAATGTGAAAGGTTAGAACAAGAAGTAGCTCTACTAAAGGAAGATTTAGAAAAATCCAAGGATAAGCTACACAAGTTTGGAAAGAGTTCAAAGATTATGGATAAGATGATCAAGGTACAAAGAAGGTCAACAAACAAAATAGGTCTTGGTTTTGAACAGGCTCAAAAGAAACAAGAAGAAGAGTCAACCTCAAGTTCTAAAGAAGAAACTTTAGAAGAAGAAACTTCAGAAGAAGATAGTGTAAGAGAAAGTGAGACATCTGAGGATGAGTTGGACAATAGAAAGTTCAACAAGGAAAGGAACAATGCACAAAGAAGAAACAGATGGAACAACAATCATAATAGGTTAAGAGAGACTAAGAGACCAATGAGGTCAAGACAAGGAAATTTCAATGGAAGGTGTTTCTCATGTCACAGGTTTGGACACATGGCTTCACAGTGTAGGACACATGAAAGACAAGAAAATGGGAATTTCAGAAACATGCAGCTTTTCCATGGGTATTGCTACTCATGTAATCAGTTTGGTCACAAGGCAATGGATTGCAGGGTTCATGACAGAAAGGGATATGACTTCACTAGGAGAAATCCTAAGATATTTGGACCTCCAAGGAATAATAACATTAAATGTTATAAGTGCAATAATGATGGACACACAACAAAGTGGTGTAGAGCAGACATTCCAGAACCAAGCATGAATATGAACAGAAAAAAAAGAATAGGAATATGGATATAAACAAGAATAGGAACAGGAATAGGAATAGAAATATGGATATGAACAAGAATAGGAACATGGACATGGACAGGAACAGTCAAAGGGATCAGAAGGATCAGATGAGAAGGAAAGCAGATAAAGGTAAAGACCAGTGCTTGTTGGGAGTAGAAATACTCCCACCCTAGAATTAACCACCTCAAGAGGAGGTGGGGGAGGGGCTAAGCTAAGAGACTCATTCTTAGCCTCGAGCCCCAAAGGTGACCCTTTGCCATTGATTTCAAAGGGGGAGATATTAGAGTAAGGGGGAGAAAACTATGTTTGAAAGAAAGCATTCAGTCAGGGGGAGCAGTTTTCTAGGAGGAGCAAAATGGAAAGGTCAAGGAAGTGGTAAAAAGTTATTGGGTTGCCATCAATGACAAAGGGGGAGATTGTTGGACATTTTGAGTCCATGGAGTTGTCATTGATGTCAAGGCATGAAGTTGTCATTGATGCCAAGAAGTGAACCACCGGTGATGTCAAAAGGTCAAAATAAGCAATGTCAGAGGTTGATGAAAAAGGGCTTCATAATATTCTTTTTAATATTATGTGAAGCAAAACATAAAGGGTTTTATTAAAACCATGGTGGACAAAATAAAGGTTTTTATTAAAAACCATAATGGGCAAAAATAAAAGGTTTTGATTAAAACCTAAGAAGGCTTTTTATAAAGCTAAGAGATTTAAATATTAATTTATAAAATTTAAATTCTAAAGAATTTAAATGATTTATAAATTAAAATATTTAAATGCAAAAACCTTAGTGCCGACCTCCATAAACTCACCTCCGTCGACGTGCATGGAACGATGGCACAAGGTATTTATACCTTAGCCAAAGCATTGGAAAATTCATTCGAAAATATCCTCCGCAATATTCGGTGCAAGACTCGTGCGAATTCCATTTGGAGAAGCACCTTCGAAGCGCTACGTGGAGCAAGGAGACGTGGTGGAGAAAGGAGCCAAAAGGCTCTAAAGGGCAGCGAAGGCATAAGGCGTATATTGCGCCTTAGTGGAGCAAGGTGAGTGCTTGGCTCACACGGCGTGGAAGCCATGACCAAGGCGCTGCAGTGACAGTGGTGCAAGTTCGAATCCCACAATTCGTGAAGAGGGCAAAAAAAGGTTTTTATAATTTTATTTTTAATTATTGCTTTTGCCAAAGTTGTGTGGAGGGATAAGGTGTAAATAAATTGTTTTATTTACCTAAGTGGTAAATAGTGAATGTTGCTAGGGTAACATTGTTTGTACCTTAGGAAAGAGAAATTGATTTATTGCATTTAGTAATAAAATGAATTATTTAATTTAAATGCAATATTGAGAAAGGAGTTATAAGTAGAAGTTGTGTTATATTTTAAAGGGGATTTTTGATGAAATTTATGATGTTGAAATTTATTGTTGAGATGGAGCAATAAGGTGTATTTGGATTTTAATTTATCTTTGTGATTAAGGTAAATTGTGAAAAGTGTTAGGGTGATAATTCTTATCATCTAACCCTTGTACTTGGCAAATAAAGTGGTGATATTTGAGACAGGTGTTGAAGATCATTCTCCATAAAAGAAAAAGGTATGGGCATATTCTTCCTTGGTTGAGTTGATTGATTGGTTTTCTGGAAAACAACTTTGGAGTGAAAAGGACTTGATTAGGTTTCCTTATTGAGTTGTTGAGCTATATGTGAAGATTGTTTTATAAGCATTGTTGAGTGTGTTTTGATTTAATGCTTCAAGGTTTTCTGGAATAAAAGAGTTGTTGATAAAACCTTGTTTTATAAGCATTGTTGTTGAAGTGATTAAATTGAGTGAAGAACTTGAACTAGGGTTTGGAAAGAACATGAGTATCATTGTTATGTGAGATTGATTGATAAGCATTGTTGGAAATATTTTGAGTGAGTGTTCATGTGCTTGGACTAGGGTTTGTGAGCAAGGATTATTTCATTGAGTGATTGGTTGAGTAGAGTTGGTTGAGCCTAGTCAAGTGAATGTGTGAAGTGATTGTTCAAGTTCTATGAAATAAATTATTCTATATTCTGAATTGATTTGAGAAAGTGATTGAGAGTCTGGTGGTGAAGCATATTGAGTCTCTAACAATTCTCTATATGTTTCTAAGAGAGTGATTGAAAGTAATTGAGTATTGAGGTGAATGTGAAGCATATTGAGTCTCTAACAATTCTCTATATGTTTCTAAGAGAGTGATTGAAAGTGATTGAGCATTGTGATGAATGTAGAGCATATTGAGTCTCTAACAATTCTCTTTATGTTTCTATGAGATTGGACAAGTTCTAGTGAGGACTTGTTGAGCAGATTTGAGGTAAGTATTTTGAGAAGACTTGTGGACAGATTTGTGTGAGCTTTTGTGGAAGCTTACAATACATATTGAGAGCATATTTGGATAAGTTCTAGTGAGGACTTATTGAGCATATTGGACAAGTTCTAGAGAGGACTTGTGGACAGATTGGTGTGAGATTTTGTGGAAGCTTACAAGGTAGATTTGAGATAAGTCTTTGAGAAGACTTGAGAGTAGAGTTGATTGATTGATTTGTTCAAACCTTGAGTTAAGGTTTGGGGTAGATCCAATAGAGTTGATTTGAGATTGAGTCAAGCTTTTTGTTAAGGCTTGAGGATAGAGATTGAGGATAAATTTGTGCTAGATCGAAGGATTATGTTTAGTATAGATCAGAGGATAAATATTGAGGATATATTTGTGCTAGATCGAAGGACTATGTTTAGTGATAGGATAAATATTGAGGATAGATTTGTGCTAGAGTTTGAGGATAGGTTTGTGAAAGAGTTTGAAGGTGATAGAGTATAGAGGATGATAGTCTCTAGTGGATAGAGATCCATTAGCTAGGGTAGTGAGGATAGGAGTCTTCAGTGGATAGAGATCCATTAGCCAGATTAGTGGGGGAAACAGTTCTTCTAGAAGATCACCAGTCAGAGCTAAGGAGAAAGGAGTTCTCCTGTGGATAGAGATCCATGAACTTGATTAGGGGATTGGTGTCTCCTTTGGATAGAGATCCATAAACATTGTAATAGGGAAAGGATTCCCAAGAGATTGATTGAGAAAATTTTAGTGAAATATTTTCTCCGTGGAGTAGCCCACATTGGGTGAACCACGTTAAATTTGGTGTCTCTATTGTGTGTGGTGATTTGTGCATTGCTTTGATTACTGCTGTTGATATTGCTATCTTTACATTGCATAATATTGATTGGGAAAGAAAAGTAAAAAGTGGTCTTATATTGTTCACCCCCTCTCTCAGTATAAGCTTGTGTTCTTCATAATTGATTAAAAAATGATGCTAGAGTTTCTGGACATGGTGTATAAGTGGGAGGTTTATGACATTGTTGCCTTTGCCTTTGACTATGTTGAGATTTAAAATTGGACTACAAATGTGGGGGTTGCTCCTAACAATAAAGAGGTTGATGTTTTAGATGACTCACCTGTAACTTCATGCTTGTGAATTGATTCCAGATCTATTGTAAATCATTGTGTTGGTGACTCACTTGTAACTCAATATTGGCTAGCATATCCAAGCCTGTCTGAGCAGATGCAGGTGGTTCATGATGATAGTGGCTAGTGAATATATCCACATGTTCTTGTTATTGATTTAGCTCATGCTCTTATTCCAAATCAAAGTTTTAAAATATGGTATTTGGTTTACCCCCACTTGGGTGTAGGGGGTACACCTGTTCTTGGTTCTGTAAAGATGTTGAGTGATCTAGAGTAGGTGTTACTAAATCCATCGATGGTATATCTTGTAGTATGGATGGAATGTTGGATGGCATAAATAGATTCAAAGGTATTTGGTTCTATATCATCACATTGATCATTCCCACAAACTCATGATAAGATGTATTTACATTTGGAAAAATCATGGCTACCTCATCAACTTGTCCAATATGATCTACTTGACCCCCATGTTTGAGGGTCACATCAAAAATGCTATCAATCGATGTCAAAATGGTAGGAGGATGAAATAGATCCTTGATCGGCTTGATGATAGGCATGTATGTAACATTTGGTACTATGCACCATTGAGATCTGGATAGGTCAATTGAATTATGTCCTCATGTGTGGTGGATGAAGATGGTATGATATAATCTGATTCATCCTTATCAATTGTGGGCTCCTCCTCCTTTTTTGTAGGAGTGGGAAGGTCTTCTACTGATGTTTTGGAGATGGCTATGGGATCCTTTGAAATTGGTCTTTTTGACTCTTTCTCGCTTGGAGAAACCAAGGATGAAGGGGGAATGGTAGTAGAAACTGATGGTACCAATGGTGGTGAAGATAGCTTCACAATTAATCATGGGATTGAATATGGACTCTGGATAAGATCCTTGGGTTTAGTGTCCAAGTGTGTGGATTGAAGAGTAGACTCCTATATATGATCCTCCTTATTGTAATACTTGAAGAGGTCTTGATCGACATCAAACCTATTGACCTAGCCTTCATCAATATATTTTATGCGTTAGTTCACTATATATGGAACACATTCCATGTATCTTATCCATGGTCTTCTCAGCAATATGTTATATTGTCTTACACCTTACAATATGTAGAAAATATAGGCATAGTATTTTGACCCACTTGAATAAGTAGGATTATCCTACCCACAATGGAGGATAAAGCATCATTAAATGATTGTAAGGTGAACTTGGATGTTGCAATATGTGAAGACAAAATGTTGATATGCTTTAGTGAAAATGTGGTAATAATGTTTATTGACGAACCTGTGTCAACCAATACTCACTTATAAGAAAGACTATTGATACTTATGATGATGTGCAAAGAAGGATCTGGTGAATTGGTAGGCATGAGTTTGATCTCATTATTTGAAAGGATATAATAGGATCTTTGTGCATTTGTATGTATCCCACAAAGTTGGTGAAAGCATCAAGATTGTGAGGTTATAACTTGATTAAATTTGAAACCTCCATGAGAGTTTTCCAATGCTTGGGGGATTTTTGTGTTAACTCTCACATGGACATGTTGACTTATGATGTATGTGAACTTCGCATAGGCCTACACTAGCTTGTTACCACTTTTTGGATGCGAGTTCTTGGTGGTGAAGACCATGATGTACAGGGAGTGTAGAACTCTCTACTAGGCCTCTTGGTAGGCTGATTATATCTAGTTTGAGCTTGGAATTGGTGCTGGCTAATCAAATAGTCCATTTGATCATGTGGAGAATCCATTGGTGTTCTCCTAGCAGAGGTACCTTGGTGGTCAGGTCCTCTAAGTGAGGGGTTGACCTCACGATGGCTTTCAGGGTGTCATGTAGGAATGATGAGATCCTCAAGAGAGTAACAGATGCGACTACTATCAAGGCATCGTGCAGGTATGAGGATATACTGATACCTATAATGACAATTCTTAGGGCCTGTCCTTAAGTTTTATACTTAACTAGCTCATGATTGAGCTTGGATAGGCATAGTTGTCATGATGTGTTGACTAGGAAAACCCTGGAGGAAACCCACACTAAAGAAAATTTTAACTTCCAAAAATATTATAGGTATTATATACCAAAATGATAAACACAATGAGCTGATCATAGTGGACTAGGGATCCAAAAAATGACTTCTTAGTCAGAAATTGTATTTTTGGAATATTTGGCCAGCTGGGGCTCGTGAAAAAAAGCCAAATTTTAGGAGTTTTTGGAAAATTTTAAGAAATAAAGAGTTAGGACTCAAAATTTCTATGAGAGGTGTACAAGGGGCTAACTAAGACAACAAAATAAATTTGGAAATTTTTGGGGTTGTCTAGGGCTTTTTATGACCATTTTAGTGCAATTTTCCCCTATTTTTGGCTTTAAAATCACTCAAAAATAGAGTAATCATAAAACCAACATAACTTTTTCATTATAGCTCTGATTTGCATGATTTTAAATCCGTTGGATGCAGAATCAAAAAGTAGAATTTTTTTTAGGGTTTGGTCCAAGATAGTAGGATCTTATGTTGATTACCCAAACAATAAAGAAACACCTAAAGTAGACAACATGATTATCTCTTTTAAGTTTTATAAACACACAATCAAATGATCAAAGAAGCACACAAGAAAACAATGTGATTATCTCCTTTAAATTTTAGATGTGAATCCATAAGATGTTTGGTGTGTTTTGATTTTTTGTTTTGCAAAGAGAATTTTTCCACATGTTTGAATGTTATTGATGTAATTCTTAATATCTTCAATGGATTTCACTTGTATACTTTAAGCTCGATATTTAGTAATAAAATTATGGTCACGTAAACCAACCAAAGTATGGAGATGAAGCCCATACCTGATCAAGGAGTATAGGTCCTACTAGGCCTCACCCAATTCATTGTGGTCAATTATATACCTCTCCGAAGAGATATATGTGCTCTATTCCACAAGCTATGATGGTTATTAGAGCTAGTTTTGACAAAAATAGGGTTAGTAGGATTTGAGCCAATGGGTGGAGATGAAACCCACCATAGTTGAACTCTATTAGTGTTTGGGGATGAATTCCAAATAACTAACATTTAGAAAGTGATGTGGTGTGTGTGGTTACTTTTATAATCAATGAATGTAAACAAAGTAGCAGTCAATGACTTTTCACTAAATGCATAAGAAGCATTTTACTTTAAAAATTAGATGCATAAATAAATAAGGAACCTAAAAAATATTTAGCCTATATGAAAACCTAACCCTTAGGTAGGTCACACATAGGCAAACCACTCAAATGCATATCTAACACTGTTCTTTTTCCTGTTTTTATTTTTTTTGTTATTTTAGAATTTAGGAAATGAGAAATCTAGCTTTCAATCAACTAAGAAAGAAATGAAAAACTTATTTACCCTTTTATAAACAACCCTAATGTAATTTTAAGATTTAAGTACTTACCTTGTCTATTCTGGAAGTTGTTGTTTCTGGAAATTTGAGCAGAAAACCCCTCGTTTTGTGGTCATCCCTAGGTGGAATGACTACAAATTTAGGGGTCGTACCTAGGTGGGATGGTTTTTGTGGCTATACCTAAGAATTCCAATTAGGAATTCAAGGGTTGTTCAGTCCAGAACGACCAGAACCTTCAACATACAAAGTGCAAAAACAAGCATGCAAAAGAGACGATAGTGTAAACAAGTAAATGATAAATAAGTTAAGAAATAGGAGGTTTATATTTGTATTTATTCATTTTTCAATTAAGAGGTTACAATACATCCCATTAAGGGCTTTCAATTTGATACAATTAAAGTTACAAATTTGAAGGATCTAATACCTTCATGAACTTATGGCACACTTTCAATGTTCCTCTTGCACTCACGATGAAAAGTGGGCTTGTGCTACTGCTGCTTTGATCTATATTTCTTCTACTCTTTAGCTCCTCCCTCATGCACTGGAATATTTGTACCTACACACAAGGAATTGAAATATGTTAATAACATATGCATATGATGATAAAACCTATGAAATGCATGGAGTATTGAATGTAAAAAGTGTAATCGACATATCTAAACTACTCCAAATGACATGAAAACTTAGGATGATTTATATAATATATTTTTTTAAATATCTGAGCATAAATTGAGTGATATTATGATCATAACTTGTGGTCATCCTTGAGAGGGCCAACTAGGACTGTAATCATAAAAACCATAATTACCAAATCAAAACCACTCCAAACTTCACCAAAATTGAATATGATGATAATATAATGCTATTAAATTGATCTATGCTAAAATTGGATTAAAATTGTGGGCCAATTCATGGCCATCCCTGAGAGTTCCAATTGGGACTATTAACCATCCCTGGTGGGGATGACCACAAAACAAGGTGGTTTATGTTACCAATTTCACTTGGATCTAGTCTAGAATCCTCCTAGGGGTGTTGTATTCAAATTTGGTAAATTAACTCATAGGAATTGATAGGTTTTTAAAAGTATGAGCGTATTTGGGTATGCCTTTAAAATGCCTTCGATTGATGAGGTTTCAAAGGGCAAATATGGGGGTAAAAGTTGAGGGTAAATATTGGTAGCACTTCGTGGTCAATAATTGCAAAAATATATCTTTGAAATTGAGTGAAAACACTCAAATTTATAGCCCAAGAGGTAAAATAAGATAAAGGGTCAAGTTTGGGCATGAAAGGTAGGTGACACCACTTGTCATCACCTCTGCCATGTAAAGAGTGGAAGAGGCTTCATGTTTGGGCCTCCAATTTGTAGTTCCTAATGGCCATGACAGTATCCCAATATGTCATCAGTGATTGGGTGGGATAAATGGTAGAAATTGATTGCCTTTTGTAGTGCCCTTAAATTTTTGGAGGGACTGGACCATGGTCATCCCACCCAGGGACGATTTCTTTTGGTCGTTCCTGGTGGGATGGACATGAACTATGGCCATCCTAGGGTGGGGCGACCATGGCTACATGGCCTAAAACCTCCCAAAAATGGGGTAAACCTTCTCAAAAGTGGTTAGGACCCCTAATTAACCATTTAGGGTTGCCAAATAGGGCCATATGGTGTCGATAAGAGTGGCGCCTTGGTAGTATTATCTGATTTACACAAATTTAGTGTCTACATCTAGAATTGGGGCAGAATTTGAAGGATACAGTGCTCTTTTTATGGAACTCATTTTATTTTCTGACATCAGAAGACCCTGTTATTCAATAGATTATCCTACCATATCTTCAAATTTGACTCCTAATATTAGGATTTTGACTTCTTCTCCCAAGTCAAGTATTGTTTCCCCTTTGTATAGTCTTTAGAGTCTTTTGGTTTATCCTAAACCTATTCTCAAGAAAGGTTCTCCTAGGCCTAAGACTAGGAGTCATAGGAGGAGGCATATTGATTTGGATATGGAAAATAAAGTGGGTAGACCTCCAAACAAGTTGGGTAGGAAAAGGGATATTGATAATGCTATTTATAGTGGTGGTCAGGCTCTCCTGATTATGGAGAAAGGAAATATATATGGGAGTAGCCAACTAAAATTAGAAGGATTTAAGTGTCCTCAGCTTGGAGAGACAACAAAGAAACTCTCCTTTAAGTCTCATTAATGAAGGTATACTCATGGAATATTAGAGGGCTGAATAGATCTTATGAAAAGCACATCTTGGCTTCTTTGAGGAGAGATAAGTCTCCTAATATTTTGTTTATCCAAGAATCCAAATTGGAGGATTTTTTTTGGAAGGTAGTTCATAAGGTAGTATAGAAGGAAGCAAGCTTTGTTGCTATTAATGCTATTGGTTCTATGGGAGGATTGTTGTATTTTTGGGACCATTCAAATTTTGAAGGTAATGTAATCTCTTCTTCCACTTAGGTTATTAACATTATTTTTATCTACAAATTGTTGGGTTGAGTATGGGTGATGTCCAATATTTATGCTCCCAACTCTTGCCCTTGGAGGTCCCTTTTTTGTATGGAATTGTATGAAATGAGGAAAGTGTTTCTAGATGAAGTGTGGGTCCTTGCGGGTGATTTTAACTCCCCTTTATATCCTTATAAAAAAATAAGTAGTAATTATGCAAATGGTAGAAGAATGGAAGACTTCACAGATTTTGTGTGTAGTAGAGTCGAGGGATATTGATATGAAAGGTGCAAAGTTTAAGTGGAGCAATCAAAGAACTGGTAGTAATCTTATATTATGTAGGTTGGATGTATTTCTTATTTTTAATTTCATTCTTCATATTTTTGGTGATGCTTCATTGTCCTCTCTGCCACGAGTCAGGTCTCATCACAATCCCCTATGGTTAGAGTTGCCAATTTCCATTCCCATCATTCTGAGTCCACTTAGATTTGAGACCATGTGGTGTTCTCATCCGAAAATCGAAGAGCTCATGGAGGATTGGTGGAAGGAAGAATTTTAGCGAGATGGAATAGATTTGTTAATAAATAAGCTCAAGAAGTTCAAATGTCATCTAAAAATCTAGAATAAATTCAGTTTTGGAAATATTTTTAGAGAAAATGAATGTTAAAGGGTACAATTCAAGGACCTGGAGGATTTCATGGAAGCTCATAGATATTCAGTGGAACTTTAGGAAAAATAAAAATTATGCTTACAAATATGCACAATAAATTAGTGGAGGAGATATTCTGGAAACAAAAATCACGGGACTTGTGGTTGAAGGAAGGAGATCGAAATTCAAAATTTTTTCATGCTTCAACTCTCCATCACAAAATTGATAATAATATTAAGGATATTTCTATATTATATGGTTCATATCTGAAAGATTTTTTAAATATTAGAGAGGAGGTTTTTTGCTTTTTTAGCTCTCTTATGGGTTTGTCTCCATCCAGAGGTATTCGGGTTGAAGATGTGATTTTAGCTTATATCCTAAGGTTGATCTCTAACAAAATGAATTCTAGTATCCAAGAGCCTTTCTTGCATGAAGAAATTAAGAAGATCATGGATTCTATGGGTCCTCTTAAATTCTTTGGACCAAAAAAAATTCCTACAGTCTTCTTCTAGAAATTATGGCACATTTTTGGGAGGGATGTTTACAGTGCATCAAGGTCAATTCAAAGGTCCTTGGTTATTAAAATGTGCTCAATGCTATATTTTTTGCCCTTATTCCCAAGTTCTCTTACACTTCCTCTTTCAATGATTATAGACCAGTAAACCTTTGTAACATGGTCTATAAAATTTTTACTAATGTTCTTGCCAATAGAATTAAGTCTCTCCTACCAATGTTGATTTATAGTGCTCAGAGTGGGTTTATGCTTGGAAGATATATATTAAAATGGTGCTATAGTGGTTCATGATTTGATGCATTCTATTCATAAAAGCAAAAGGGTCGAGTTTCACCTTAAACTTGATATGAATGAGGTCTACGATAGGATCTCTTGGCCTTTTTTATTTAGAGTTATAAGAAAAGTAAATTTTGATTCTAGTTGGATCAATCTTGTTGATGCCTATGTGTCCTATGCATGGTTCCTAGTTCTAATCAATGGTTCTATGACTAGGTTTTTCAAATATTTTTATGGTATTCTACAAGGTGATCCTATTTCCCCATTTCTATTTATTGTTATGGCAAAATATTTAGGGAAATATCTAGATCTTAGATAGATAGTTGTGGGTCTTTCACCTACCTTGCCATGTATACCAATCTCTCACTAGTAGTTTGCAGATGACACCCTTCTTTCTTGCATTGCTTCTGTCATTCGTGCTAAAGATATTAAGTCTATACTCTCTTGCTATGAGAAAGCAGTCGATCAATAGATTGGTTATATTAAGAGTAGCCTTTAATTTATAAATTCTCTAGGGGATAATCAGATAAATATCACAATAATTCTTAACTATAGAATTGATTCTTTCTCGACCACTTATCTTGACCTCTCAATATTCTTAGATAGACTCAAGTATTCCTTCTAGTCATTGGTTCTGGAGAGAATGCATCATAAATTGGCTTCATAGAAATGAGTCCTTATGAGTCAGGATGGGAAAGTGATTTTGTTTCAAAGTACTCTCCAAAGTATACCAATTTTTTTATGTCTCTCTTCAACCTTCCTGGCAGGATTGCTACAAAATTTAAAAGTATTTACAAATCCTTTCTCTGGATTGGGCCTGAGATGAAAGGAAAATTTCACCTGGATTCGTGGGAGCATATTTATCATTATAAAAAATTAATCCCCAAGATTAATGTATTATTTAGGTTAGAAGTGCAAAATAAAATTCTATCCATCAAAAATCTACTCAAAAGAGGATTTAATATTTTGGACAAATACTTTTTTGTGTGAAGCAAATTGGACATCTACGAATCACTTGCTTCTTTGGTGCTCTATCTTTTAGGAGGTCTGTTAAATATTTTATTTAGTGGGTGATTTCAATTTCTCTAGTTGACTACGTTCAGCAATGACCCTCTCCTTTTGCCTCTTCTCGTACTAAGTGTATATGGAAATTCTTACTTCTCCACATACTTTGGTGGGTATGGAAAGAACGAAACGTGAGGGCATTTAAAATTTTTAAAAAATATGTTTATCATGTTATTTTGAGGATCATGTGGAGTGTTGTTAAAAATTTCTCTTCAATTTTTTAGGATCTAGGAAACATTAGATATATTTTCTCTAAATGAAGCATGTTTAGAGGAGTTGGGATTTTCACCGATTGCTTCAAACCCTGTTGCTCCTAATTTGAGGAGTATAGTTAAATGGTTTCCCCTCCAATTTTATGGCATCATCGGAGATGGTGGTGTTATTAGAGATATTAAGGGATATTTGGTAGTGACTTATGCAAAAAAATTGTTATCCCAAACCTCTCAGTTCATGGAATCTAGAGCCGCATTTCAAGGTGTTTTATTGTTGATGGACCTAGGAATCCCAAATACAGTTATTGAAGGCGATTCAATAAATGTGATTAACATGCTCAATTTTATTTTTCAACCTAGTTGGAAGGTGGTAAATTTTATGGAAGAAGCAAAAACTAGTATTCAACATCTTAGCCAAGTCTCGATAACTCGTGCTAAGGGAAGGCAATTCCATTATTGAATTAATGGAAAATCTTGGTACAAATCATGAAGGATTTTCTATATGAAAACATATTTTCTAGATGACCTCTTAATTCGTATCAATGAAGAGAATTATTTATGACTGTCAGAGGGTTGAAAATTTTTTGGAAGTGAGACTCCTGAGCAAAATTCCTTTTTAGCATGTGGAGCTTGTCCAACTCTAGGATTTTCTACTTTCCAACATTCCTTATTTTTTAGACCGCGTTAGGTAATGTGGGTTCAATCTACCTTTAATGCCCCAAATCCAAATTATCTCAATTTCTTGAGGATCTTATATGGGAGAATTATTTCCCTTCGTAAGTTTCAATCTCTTATTATGTGGTTCCCACATGGTTTGCTAAGCTAGATTTTATTCAAGAAAGTGAACTAGGGTCTTTGGTGGGCTTTTGTCCTCTTTTTATGGAAAGGCTTAATCAACAACATCTAGTATATTTGATTTTCTAGAAGCCTAAGGAAGAGGTGGGTTTCCAATTTTTCCTTTTCAAGGAGGGTGACCTGTTCGAATCAGTTGGCCTAGATGTTTCTTATAATTTTTTGGTCTTCTATTTCATGAGGACCAATGGCCGGATGAGAATTAAGGTATGGTATTGTTATCCCTATTGGGAATTTGTGTTCAATATGGGTAATAAAATTCCAAATATCTACTGGGAAAGAAACTCATTGAGGATGATCCTTTCCCGATTTACCTTCACCACTGTAGACACCAAAACAACACCAATCCGATTATGTGACTGCAAACACTAATCGCATTGACACACACAGCCCCAAGGGCAGCCCCCAGAGGTTAAACAGTGGTCCTAACCACTCTCACAGCAGTTTTGGAGGTCAGAGATCAATTTGACACCTTCTAGGCACTTTGCTCAAAATTTGTCCCTCCCTGGGATGAATTCAAAATGGGATCCGTCCCCCCCAAGGACGAATTATGAATCCGCTCCAGGGTAGGATGAATTCCAGGTTCAACGGGAAAAAATAGAAATTGCACCAAATGGTAGCCAAGGACAGTCAATTAATGATCCCTACCTTGCATGCGTGGGTAGGTGGGCAAATTGAACATTAGAGGACTGTCACAAGGGCAGTCATGGAAGCCCAAGTCAGGGAGGAATCTCCTCCCTCTTGGGAAGGCATGGCCGCCATGTGGTGCCCCTGCATGCCCATCCAAAGAGACCCCTTGGGTCTATAAATTGGTGAGCTTCATCACCCAAAAGGGATAGGTTGGAAGCATTTTTAAGCAATGAAGTGCTGCCAAATTGATACCATGCTTTACCTTTGATTCACCTCTTCCACATCCTTGATCTCTTTCGCAAGGGAGGTCGTTGGGTGGTTATTGGAAGTGTGAATCCGGATCCAAAACCTGACACTTGACCACATCAATCTACCAATTCGCCGACAACACATTACAAGGGATTTTGGGCCCATCCCAAGTGGATTGGTGCCGAAATCAGGTTCCAACGGTGGGCGGCCCGCTCGAGCGCCCCGCACTGCTGCAAGCCTAATATTCTTTTTTAAGAATGATTAGGAATTCATGGTAGATTATTATTTTTTGTCATTTGTTTATTTTACATTCCATATTATGTTGCTTAAATAGCTTGTAATTCTGATTTCATAATGCTTTGATCAAATCTTACCATGTTTTATCGCTTTTGTTGTCCTCACTAAATTGCAGGTAGCAACGTCAAATTCCCATTGATGGAGGCCAAATTGGGGAAATCTGACCATCTGGGTCTTCCCAAAATGCCTCCAATTAGCTAACCCCAAGTTTGTAGGTCTTTTGGAGCTCCCTAGACATGACATTTGGGGCAGTATCACTTCGGCGCTTTGTCGCAGGCGAATTCGTCCTACCCCAGACAAATTACAGTCGAATCCGTCCCACCCAGGAGCGAATTCCAATAGGTGAAGAATTTACTGATTGTTTCATTTGCAATGATCTTCTAGTGGTGAAATTTGTAGACTATTTTGATTCAGTTCATTTATCCTTTTATTCAGTTTCATGCATGCATCCTTCATTGTTTTTAGAGAACAAACATTTCATATTTGCAACAGGTGCTACTAATGATTTTGTTGTTTCTTTGAATGCAGGAGGAGCAGCAAGGATCAAGGCTTCATTCACACCAGCGGTGGCAACACTTTGGCCCGCCCATTTTACATGTGGGCACGCGGAAGGAGGATCACTGGTCACTATTGTAACCAAAACATGTTAACGCTCCTAGCCCCTGAAAATGCGGGAGATGTTTTTGTAACCGATATTGAGAGAGTATAAATAAAAAGGGTTGTGCTTTCTATACTTCTTTCATTTCGTCTCAATTCATCTCTTTTCCCTATTTCATGCATTTCAAATTTCTAGGATTAAAGCGTTACATTTCGTTTTGCATTGCATAGCTTTAGTGTTTCTTTTCAACTTCCGGAATCTCGTGTTTTCAGTGGCGATCATGGTGGGACACTTTGTCCCCTACTTTTTGAGATCAAGAAACTGATCAAAACTTGTGTTTTTCTTGCTTACAGGTGCCATTTTTTGGACTCTGAATGTAGTTCGTTCCAACCTATAACGAATACAGTACTGGAATTCGTCTGACCCTGGGATGAATTGGAATTCGTCTCAGACTGGGACGAATCCTATTCTGGTATTCGTCTCACCCAGAGATGAATTTTTGTCTATGCAGTTTCAGGGCCGAGAATCAAAAACAGTCGTTTTGGGCAGAGAAAGGTAAGGGTTCTAAACTATCCCTGTCATTTTTTGTTTTTTGTTTTCTATTTTTTGTCAATTTTGCCTTCTTAGGGAAAGTAGTTGCTTTCGCATGTTTCATTTTTCTAAATAAAAAGAACCACACACACTTCACGTGGCATTTTTAAACCAAGGAGCTGGTCGTAAAACCCCAGCCCTTGATCAAGACCAACGGTGGATTTCATCACCACCTTGGCTTGATTTTGCATCCATCACCCCGATTGTCATCATTGCTCGACGTAAATCTTGACGAAAGCTGACCAAGTGTTGCTAGGGTGATTCCTAGCGCATGAGGATAAGTCTTCTATGGTAGGTATCATAAACAGGACAATCCCCCTTCTATACCGCCTATGTTCCATGTACCATCTGCTCTCACGTACCTATAGTTTCCCTCTCGTAAGGGCGGGTATATAGAGAGGTTGGTATATTGGCCTGGCAATGGTATATCGAAGGGGCGACCATTTATGGGAGTCATATGAGCCTTCATTACGCATTTAAACGTTCTTCAAAACTTTCAAAAACAAAAATAAAAATCAAAAACACACTAAACCAGGTTTAGGACACACTCTCAATATTTAAATGAGATAATCACCATTTGTGTATGTGTGTGTTCATTTCTGTTTAGTGTAGCATAAAAATCAGAAAATCATAAACAGAAGATAAAAAGAAAGCATCTACGCACTTTGTAGAGAGGTATCACAATGGTGTTCACCCACAGCCAAGCCCAATCATGGGCGGACGCTATGGGGAATGTCCACGGAGGCACAATTCACCTCCGGTACAGCCCCAAGGATTTGGTCATACCACCTTGGTGGCCTGACACACAAGGCAGTCCCCTCCATGCCCTGACGAAATGGGACTATAAGGGCACCCCTTCTAGGGGCACTCCCTGCCAGCACAACACCCAACACACACCCATTCAGGAGGGGTATACCCATAGGAGAACTCCCTTAGACACCCACTATAAGTGGCCACCACACGATGAAGTGCTAGAATGGAAAGGGGTCCATAAGTGGGGGCCACATGACTATGCCATCCCTCCTACACCCCGCATCATTGTTAGCAACAACCGGTCAAATCCAGAGTGCATGGCTCTTCAGGAAGGGCGATCCAACTCCACCCGTCCCTTTTTCACTTATGAAAGAGAGCACAAGGAAGACCCCTACCTTCCTCGAGAGCAATATACAACATGGGAGCAATACGCCTCCACACCTGCTATCTATCAGGACCACTCACCGAGGCCAAAGCCTCAAGGGAATGTTGCTACCCCCAATAGAGGGAGGCGGCCTATAGAGATCTCGGATCACCACGACCGAGATAGATATGTAGGAGAGGTATCTAGCCCTTCTAGACATGAGACAGTGGGACCAACTATCTTAGAATTTGCCAAACATGTCACCCGCCAGGTGCAACTCACGCAAATTGAGCTAGAGCAACTACAATTAGAGGAATTATACCATATTAACAAAGAGTGCCTTCAGCACCAGAAGGATGAGTTGTTCCAACACACTATGCAGGAGAGGACTCCAACCCCTCACACACGTAAGACAAAACATTATGAGAGGCACAACCCCCGGGTGCGAGACAAGTCTCCACGACCTTATCAAGCACCACCCCCGACACCTCCTAGACATGAGCGGGAGGCCACTCCTATAACCAATGATGGGCACCTTCCTCAGGAACCCACTCAGGTTTATGGGCCACCCTTAGAAATTCATCAAGAAGCCTCTAAGGAATCTAAGCAAGAAAAAGAGTGGGTTGAAACGCACTACCAAGGTAAGGGGGGTGCTATTCGGTTACCCCTCCATAGGCCCCACGTTCCTCAACAGGAACCAACCAAAGAGGAGGAGCTCAAATCCCCCGACACATGCAAAGTGCTAGAGCACTTAGAGTCGATAGAGACCAAAATTTTGGAGCTCCCAAAGCCCAACTTACATGAGGCTCCTTTCAAAGAGGATCAACCTCTAACCATAGAGATACCTAATGATGCAGTCTTCCATGTCTCAAAATTGCCAGATTCTAATGACATGGACTCACTGGCTGAAGGTGAGGATAAAATAGAGATGGCCCACATCAATCACATGCGACAACATCAACACCCCATGGATATTGATGACTCACTTCAACAACTAAACATAAGGCCAGGGCATGAGTGGTGTGTTAACCCAACATAGTGGGATCAAGTGTTACATCTACCACTTTGGGCACACAGAGATCAACTTTCACCTAGAGACCTCATAGCAACATCAGTGCCAAGGGCAAACCCTATCCTCCTATCTGCACATAGGGCTGATCCATTCGTGCAAATCCCTCCAGAGCCAGATCCAAAGCACAAATATCATCAAGCTGGGGGTACCTCTATCCCCTGAAGAGCCATAGTTCAACCCAAAAAGCTCCAAGGATTACCGCAATCGCTTGGTCAACCCAAAAAGCTCCAAGGATTACCACAATCACTTGGTCAACCCAAAAATCTCCAAGGATTACCGCAATCGCTTGGTCAACCCAAAAAGCTCCAAGGATTACCGTAATCGCTTGGTCAACCCAAAAAGCTCCAAGGATTACCGCAATCGCTTGGTCAACCCAAAAAGCTCCAAGGATTACCACAATCACTTGGTCAACCCAAAAAGCTCCAAGGATTACCGTAATCACTTGGTCAACCCAAAAAGCTCCAAGGATTACCGCAATCGCTTGGTCAACCCAAAAAGCTCCAAGGATTACCGCAATCGCTTGGTCAACCCAAAAAGCTCCAAGGATTCCCATAATCGCTTGGTCATCCCCAAAATGTCCCAAAGGTGTCTATGAACCCTTTGGTCAACCCAAAGGCACCCCAACGGTGCCCATAAATGATGTAGGAGCATCCAATGAAATTTGGGAAATTTTATTTTATTTTCTAAATTTTAGTGCATTTTGCCGGGGCCATAACTTCTCAACCGTAGCTCCGATTGATGTAAATTTGACATGGAGCTAGTTGGGAGATTTTAAAAAAAATATTACTCCCTAGAGTCCTATTTGCCTAGAAAACCCAGTTTTTGGGGCCTAATTCCATCATCTAGTGCCCCGAAATTAGGTTTTAAAATTACTCACCTAATTTTTTATGCTTTTTGAGATGTTCGGAGGTCTATATCTCCTAATGTATTTAGAGTTAGGACTTAAAAATTTATTTTTGGCTTGTCTATTATAAGAGGGATGCACACCCCAATTTTGGGCCCCATCCGACTCATTTTAATTTTTGGGTTTTTTTTTTTTGGCTATATAGCCACAAAATGAGGGTTTATTGATGGAGAGCCAAGCTTGCTCAAACCAGTTCTCATTCAAAACTTGGGAAAGATTACCTCACAAAGATAACACTTCATTGCACAAAAGCTCCAAGGATTCCAGAAATCCCTTGGTCAAACCTAAAAGCTCCAAGGATTCCAGCAATCCTTTGGTCAAACCAAAAAGCTCCAAGGATTATCGCAATCGCTTGGTCAACCCAAAAGTAAGATTATCAAATTACCAAATTATTACCAAAACTCAGTTATCGCAATTTATCCCAAAAACTCCAAGGATTATCGCAGTCTCTTGGTCAACCCAAAAGCTCCAAGGATTATCGTAATCGCTTGGTCACCCCAAAAAGCTCCAAGGATTATCACAATTGCTTGGTCACCCCAAAAGCTCCAAGGATTATCACAATCTCTTGGTCACCCCAAAAGCTCCAAGGGTTATCACAATCCCTTGGTCACCCCAAAAGCTCCAACGGATTCTCGCAATCCCTTGGTCATCATCAAGAAAATTCAAAAAAAAAAAACAATCAAATAATCAAGAATCACAAAAAAAATCTGCATCTCATTCTCATGCATACTTCAAGATCAAAAACACAAAAATAATAGTTGCATTAAGCATCACATCCATACATTACATATTGTTGATCACACAAGGCAAAAGCACCATAGACTGTCATTACTTGGCAAATCCACCACCTTTCACATTTTCCATTTTGAAAACAATACAGCAAAAATAAACGACAATCACCATTTCGCCATATCATAAATCAGTTGTCATCTAATGTATCTAGAGTTTTCGTCATTCAGCTGTCATTATATCTCTAGCCAAGAATTGTACAAAGTCAAATGGATGTTACAACGGTAGAGTTTTACTTGAAATACACCTTGTTACGTAGCATCCCATCACAAGTTCAAAAACACATAAAAACAAATTCCCAAGTTGTGTCAATGAAAGATGAAACCTGTAAAGAAATTCAGGATACCAAACAGCGAAAAAGTTATCTCGCTCATCCCCCTGTGCGAATGACCCCAAGAATGCTGAGAGTTGGCAAAAGGACAAGCATCTTCCCTACCCAATTCCCCAAGAATCCCTAGTTCTAAAAAAAAAGTTGCAAACATCAAAATTTTGCAAAAAGTCAATACTCCAAAACATCGACATCAAATCCCATAAAGTGCATACACAAAAGGCACAAGCAATAGTGATTCTCATCACTCCCAAATTCAAATCCCTTGCTCAAAAAAAAAAAAACAAAAATAAACAGTGATTTTATCACTATAAAAGAGCAAGTATCCCCATACAAATGAAGAAAAGAAGGGAGTTGAACTTGAATCCCTAGAACTCTCAGCATTCATAAGGTCATGAGGTGAACCTCAGTATCGATTTGGTGGATAGCCTATCGGTCACTCGAGGTAAACCTCCCACATGATGATATATCTGTCACATTAACTCGTGTATAGATCAATGTTTGCATGTGGATGAGCTAGCTTATGGTATCCTAGATAGCACCGTAGATTAATCTGACTAAATACAACAAAGGAGTTAGTGGAGCTAATTAGGTGATCCTCAGTACAGGTTTGGTTGACAACCTATCTGGCACTGGCGGTATAATGACAAATACCACAAAAAAAAATTCAATTGCACACATAGGGACGTGAAATAACTTGGTCAAAAACAAGCACGATTCATACCTTGTTCAAACATCTTGTAAGACAATAGTACAGTCTTGGCTAGTTAGTTAAACCATCTGAGTCTCAGAAACACTTAGCTACATTCTACGCCAACCGTTGCATATAATCCATCCCTATATCACCATTAAAAAAAAAAAAAAAAAGAGCAACATATATACACAAAAGCATTTACCACAACAATCACCTAGTACACAAAGCCATAAGTCCTGTATAGTCTATGGTGCCAATGCAAAGTTATCAACAAATCATTTCATCCATTCCATTACCTATCATATAAATCAACAACATTCGCATTTATCATACCATATGCATACATCAATGTAAAGTAGCATGCATCCATCAACATCAATCATTGTGCATAACATGAAATTATGACATATACACAAAGCAAGAAAATCAAAACAACAAAAACAACAAATATCCACAAACAATAGCAATAAAAGTGTCGAACAAAGGCACCTTTGCACCTGACATTCAATGGCATAGAAAAATGATGTCGGGGTTTACATTGTCACTAATCTACTCCCTAAGAAGGCTACCATA
Organism: Wollemia nobilis; assembly: GCA_028583015.1. Classification (NCBI taxonomy): domain Eukaryota; kingdom Viridiplantae; phylum Streptophyta; class Pinopsida; order Araucariales; family Araucariaceae; genus Wollemia; species Wollemia nobilis. The sequence continues at coordinate 380,296 of JAQPPZ010002041.1, read as the reverse complement.
GCCGGACCGCTCCACGAGAGGACGAATTTTTGACAATTTAATCCCCAAATGGTGTCACAAAAAAAAACATCAAAACAACAAAAACAACAAATAAATGCAACACAAAAACAAAGCAATAAGCATTGTCGGACACAAGTGCTCTTGCACTTAACCTCTTGGCATAGAAAATCGATGTCGGGGCTCAAATTGTCACTCTCCTACTTCCCCAAGAAGGCTACCATGGCCGGACCGCTCCACGGGAAGACGGGTTTTCGATGAGTTCACCCCATAATGGCATCACCAAACGGGTTTTTACCCACCAAAAATAGGTCCAAATGTCAAGAAACTGCTTAAGCTTTAAACGGAAAACATCTGAAGACACCCTCACCTAAGTCATCTTGGGTCAAGCGACTCGTCGCTTTTCTCACGACAGTCATTCCTTCAGTGATTCATCGCTTGAGGGGGTAGTCACACTTAGTCACCAATCAACAAATACACACCCAATCAAGGCAATGGCATGCATTCAAAGAATCATTGACAAAGACAATCACACTCCTGCTTGGGGCAGCAAACAAGCAATAATCACAAATTGATCAAACACTTGGCATTCCTGAAGCATGAACACAAGGTTCCCCCATGGACAAAAGGTTGCGCCCTTTGCCTATTCATGATTGATCAATGTCCAAGCTCAAGTCACACCTCACCAAAATAGGTTAACACTTGAAATCAAATTCCTTAGCTCGTCAGAAGAAAGGATTCAAGAATGCATCCCCTTTCCATACTTGGGGCATCAAAAGTTGGTTAGGTTACCAAGAAACCCTAATCATTAGTGCTTTGGTTATCTATTTTTGCTCGGCACTGAGCCATGCACAACGCATCCCAAAAAGGGGCATCTGTAGACACCAAAATAGCACCAATCCAATTATGTGACTACAAACACTGATCGCATTGACACACACAGCCCCAAGGGCAGCCCCCAGAGGTTAAACAGTGGTCCTAACCACTCTCACAGCAGTTTTGGAGGTCAGAGATCAATTTGACACCTTCTAGGCACTTTGCTCAGAATCCGTCCCTCCTTGGGACGAATTCAAAATGGGATCTGTCCTCCCCTGGGACGAATACAGAATCCACTCTGGGGTAGGATGAATTCCAGGTTCAATGGGCAAAAAGAGAAATTGCACCAAATGGCAGCCGAGGACAGTCAATTAATGATCCCTGCCTTGCATGTGCGGGTAGGTGGGCAAATTGAACGTTAGAGGACTGTCACAAGGGCAGTCATGGAAGCCCAAGTCAGGGAGGAATCTCCTCCCTCTTGGGAAGGCATGGCCGCCATGTGGCGCCCCTGCATGCCCATCCAAAGAGACCCCTTGGGTCTATAAATTGGTGAGCTTCATCACCCAAAAGGGATAGGTTGGAAGCATTTTTAAGCAATGAAGTGCTGCCAAATTGATACCACGCTTTACCTTTGATTCACCTCTTCCACATCCTTGATCTCTTTCACAAGGGAGGTCGTTGGGTGGTTATTGGAAGTGTGAATCCGGATCCAAAACCCGACACTTGACCACATCAATCTACCAATTCTCCGACAACACATTACAAGGGATTTTGGGCCCATCCCAAGTGGATTGGTGCCGAAATCAGGTTCCAACGGTGGGCGGCCCGCCCGACTGCGAGCCTAATCTTCTTTTTTAAGAATGATTAGGAATTCATGGTAGATTGTTATTTTTTGTCATTTTTTTATTTGACATTCCATATTATGCTGCTTAAATAGCTTGTAATTCTGATTTCACAATGCTTTGATCAAATCTTACCATGTTTTATCGCTTTTGTTGTCCTCACTAACTTGCAGGTAGCAGTGTCAAATTCCCATTGATGGAGGCCAAATTGGGGAAATCTGACCATCTGGGTCTTCCCAAAATGCCTCCAATTAGCTAACCCCAAGTTTGTAGGTCTTTTGGAGCTCCCTAGATGCGACATTTGGGGTAGTATCACTTCGGCGCTTTGTCGCAGGTGAATTCGTCCTACCCCGAAATGAATTACAGTCGAATCCATCTCGCCCAGGAGCGAATTCCAATAGGTGAAGAATTTCCTGATTGTTTCATTTGCAGTGATCTTCTGGTGATGTTCCCTTGTTTCTATGAAATTTGCAGACTATTTTGATTCAGTTCATTTATCCTTTTATTCAGTTTCATGCATGCATCCTTCATTGTTTTTAGAGAACAAACGTTTCATCTTTGCAACAAGTGCTACTAACGATTTTGTTGTTTCTTTGAATGCAGGAGGAGCAGCAAGGATCAAGGCTTCATTCACACCAGTGGTGGCAACACTTTGGCCCACCCATTTTACATGTGGGCACGTGGAAGGAGGATCACTAGTCACTATTGTAACCGAAACATGTTAACGCTCCTAGCCCCTGAAAAGGTGGGAGACATTTTTGTAACCGATATTGAGAGAGTATAAATAAAAAGGGTTGTGCTTTCTATACTTCTTTCATTTCATCTCAATTCGTCTCTTTTCCCTATTTCATGCATTTCAAATTTCTAGGATTAAAGCGTTACATTTTGTTTTGCATTGCATAGCTTTAGTGTTTCTTTTCAACTTTCGGAATCTCATGCTTTCACACCCTAATTACGATATTTTCCCTAGAGATATTCAAAAGGATAAATCAGTGAAGGAAGTTTATGCCTTGAATGCTGTTGTTGAAAGAAATAATAACATCATTCATAATCTAAAGATGATGGAGATAAAGCAACACACTATTTGGGGCTCACTAAAAAATTTTGTCAACTACTCGAACGAGATTTCTAGGATGGTGGGAGATGTTATCTAGGAGGTGGAATTGATTCTCAAGAACTAGCTCAATTTTATCTAATCTACCTTCGCTGGCGTTCTATTCCTCTATTTTATTTCTATCTTTGTTTGTAGTTGTAGTTTATTTTTATTTCTTCTCGTTGTTTTGGGTGGTTGTTTTCAGCTTTTATTTTGGTTCTTCTCTGGGGTTCTTCCCTTGTGGTGGAGATGGTATAAAATACTGAGGGATCCCTTTCAAAAACTTCATTTTTTAATAGTAAAAAAAAAAGTAATATAGTTATAACATAATTTATAGATGTATTAAAAATATTTTTTAGTTAATAAATTGATTTTAATATTTATAATAAATGTTTCAAGAAAAAAAATATAAAAATAAATAATATTTTTATACTATTTTAATAAAATGATTCAGTAATATATTTGTATTATTTATATTATTTTATATGTTATTTCTAAGATGCATATTTGTTTTAATTATTTTATAGATAATACTATTCAATTGGCTTTGATTCACTTTTAAATTGTTTTTTTTCAGGTATTATATTATATTATATTATATTATATTATATGTATTCAAATATATATTATAGATAGATAAGTAAAGTTTTTTGGGTTTATTATGTGCAATAAAATTTTATAAGGATTGACATTTCATGTCCACCTAAACTTATGAAATGATTGTATTCAATTAATTTTGATTCATTCTTAGCATGATGCTTCTTGAAATACTAAATTATATCATTGGTAGATAAAAATATTCATTCAATTATAAATACTGATTTTTGCATGAGAGTGAAAATGAGCACCGATGGTGGTCGCAAAAATTGTAAGGTGGATGAAGTTTGGTCAAGAGTCTATCTAGGAAAAAATTTAAATATCAGGCACACAGGAAACCCTGTAGATTACCAGGCCAAGACATTTGACCTACGTAAAAGGACTTGAATGCATATTGTAGTGGGAAAAAGGAAGGTGCTTGCTTCCCTCTACCATATTTTCCCTATGGAAAATAAAATTAATGTCCTTGAAAAACTCGCTAAGATGGTTGCTTCGTATAGAGATTTGTATATAGTTGGAATATTTTTAGGATTTGGGCCTAAATTGGATGCTATTTATAGATGGTCTCATGATAAATGGAGACCTAATAGCAATTTGGATATTATATCCCTTCATAAGAATATCTTCTTGGAAAAATTCATCTACAAAGAAAACCTGGAGAAGGTTCTTCTTTAGGGACCCTAGTTTTTTGACAAAAAAGGATTGTTCATGTAAAGGTGGTTGCTTGATTTTGAACCTCATTCTCAAAGTCTTATTGAAGTTTGAGTGTGGGTTCATCTCCTAGGACTTCCTATTTATATATGGCATGAAGATATCTTCACGAGTATAGCCAAAAATATGAGTCAGCTCTTCACTATTGACTCTGCTACATCATCTTGTTCAAGACTCATGTACATCCACTTTTGTGTCAACATTAATATGGATGTACCATTACCCAATTCAATTGAGTTGATCTCCATGTTTGACACATGCATTCAGCTCATAAAATTAAAAAAATTATCTGTTAAGTGTTGGATTTGCAATAATATGGGGCATCTAACTAGGGACTATCCCAAGAAGAAAATCTAGGTCCAATGTAGGAAATGATAACCTAAGAAATTCATGGAAGATAATCAAGTGGAAAATGTTGATCCCAATATACCCTTAGCTTCAACACAAGCATAATATCCATTGCATGGTGGATATGGAGAGATTCTCCCTAGGAAAAATGGGGTAAGCTCTCTCTCTAAAACTTTTTCCCCCTGTGATGGATTAATTTCCAATTACAAATATATTTTCTTACCTTTATATCCTATAGGTTTATATGAAGGTTAATCCCCAACCCCATTCTTTCGAGGACTTGCAAGTTTATTTAGTAGAGGGTTCTTTGGATGTGGACCTTCCCAAACCCAAATTTCCAAATATTTTTCTTCCTATTTTAGAAACTATTATTTCTATTGTTCAAAGTCCACTGGTAAAACATGACAATGCTCTAGATTCATTCTCTAATGGGAAAACTTCAAAATCTAGCCCTAGTGATATTACTAGGAAGAACAAAAAAGGAACAATGGATATTATTGTGGATTTGAAGAAGGGGAGACTTGCACATCAAGACTCAAGATTGAGGGACACTTTAAAAGTGTAACAACCCTTTTACCACAACTATTGTTACATAAATATTAATGAATAATACTTGCTTTCTATTTCTAGAATGTTGTAATCCTGAAGGTCATTGTGCGTGCAGGACCAGGTAAACTTCTGTGATGGGAAGAAAAATGTTGGTCTTAGAAGGTAATTTAGGATATGATTGCGGTATGAAATATTACCATGGCTCATGAGTACATGGATGCTCACATAATTTCACTCATATAGAAACATACAAAATGTTTGACTTGCATTGTGTGAATGTCTTGGATTATGTGACATAAATATTCTTTGCCTCTAAATAGTTAAACATCACTTCTGCTGGAAATGAAAGTGTTAAGGGCATGGAAGTCATTTTTGTGAATTGGATTTCATGTAATGCTTTTCTTGGAATTTTTAAAATAATATAATTAATAAATTAAAAATTAAGATAAAAAATTAAATAATATAAAAATATAAACAAAAATAAAATAAGTTTTTCTACCTTATTATTGTTGGACTCTAGAGCATACTTTAGAGTATCTTACCTAAAGTATATAGGTTCTAAATATTTAGGATTCATTTAAATATAGTTGCACCAATTTTACTATTTGAGAGGAAATCAGTTTTGTTGTGAGAGCATATAGGGAATTGTTTAAAGTGTTTCTAAACATAGGAGGAGCATGTAAGATCTCCATAATAGTAGAGATTTCAAACTACTTGGAGTGCTATAAAAGCATTGTAAGTTCTTATGATTATGAATTTAATGAGCATATTTTCTCATTTTGGTATCAGAGTAGGTTTTCTCAAATGGATCAAAACCTGTGGAAAGTGGTCTGAAGAGATCTAAAGCACGCACTTTGTCAGAGAAACTCAAGTGGCCAGCACTCAACAAAGTTGCAAGGAATAGCTTGAGTAAATCATTAATATCTCACACATATTGAGGTATTTGCTTATGAAATTTTTATGGTTGTTATATAATTGTATACAAAGAATTCAATCAAAATTTTAGGTGATTTGGAGCTAATTTCCTAATTTTATCAGCATTTTAATTTTTTGAATAAAATGGTTGTATAAGGTGTAATATAGAATATTTTCTTGTAAAATTTTAGGAGAAATATTATTTAGATATAATAATAATTTAGACACAATTTCAGGTCATTTGTATTCATATCGATCGATTTGTGTGAATATTATTTTTTTCTTCAAAAATCCTAGATCCAGGATTGTGATAAAAAGGGAAAAAGTAAATGATCACATATTTTTCACATTTGGAAATTTTATTATAAAATTTAGAGGGTTTTCATATTATTATCTAAAAAATATATAGTTTAATTTTCAGAAATTTTGGAGCTGTATGGATTGATTTATGTGAAAAGCATTGAGGTTGTCTCAAAAACACTCTAAGATCTAGAAAGGGTAAAAGTAAATTGATCATATATTTCTCATTTGTGTGAATTTACTTCTGAAATTTAGTGGAGTTTATGATAAATATATCAAAAGTTTGCAGGAAAATTTTTAGTTTGTTTCAATCAGTTTTGGATGATTTATAATAAATTGGGTGCTTGAGACTTTGGTAAATAAAAAGAAGCATGTTTTTTTGTAATTAGAGGTTAATTCTAGGATATTGACTTAATAGGTTGAGTAAATTGAGTAAATGAAGATCTGATGTTTTTATTTATTACAAAAAATTGTATTATAAGCTATCTAAATTATTCCAAAGTTTCTTTTATTAGCATAAATGGCTACCAATAACAATCTTCTCATTCCTGAATTTAATGGGTTAGATTACGAGTATTGGTCCATCAAGATGAGGACCTTACTCATAGGCAAGGGGTTATGGGATATTGTAAAAGAAGGATATAATGAAACTGTATATTGGACCACTTTGAGTGTAGTAGATAAAACCAGAAAAAAGGGTGCCCAAAATAAGAATTCATTTGCTCTCTACCATCTCCAAGGAGCTTTGGAGAAAAACATCTTTCCAAGGATTGCTTCTTGTTCAAAAGCCCTAGAAGCATGGACAGCCTTGAGAGATAGTTATAAAGGGATAAATCAAGTGAATCAAGTGAGGCTTCAAACCTTGAAGAGATATTTTGATAATCTCAAGATGCAAGATGATGAAAGAGTGGGAGATTATTGGGTGAGAGTGAAAGCCATTGTAAAAAAAATACAAACCCTTGGAGAAGATATCAAAATTGAAGTAGTGGTCAAGAAAGTGTTGATAACACTTCTTCATAAATGGAACCATATTGCTATGATTATTGAAGAGTCTAAATATTTGTCTACTCTAACTTTGGATGCTCTAATTGGTCCTTTGATGTCTCATGAAGAAATATTGCAGGGTGCTACATCTACAAGCTATGGAGGTGATGAGAAAGCATTCTCATATAAAGAAGGTGATAATGCACAAGGAAGAGGACAAGGACAAGGACAATGAAGAGTCCAAATGAGAGGCAAAGGAAGAGGACAAGGTAGATCAAGAGGTGGCAATCAAGGAAGAGGAGGTGACAAATCAAAGAAATCTTGTTACAATTATGGCAATGTTTGTCATTTTGCTAGAGATTATTGGTCCAAGACTTCTCAAGATGGGAGAGGTAAATATGGAAACTATGGAGAAGAGGAAGGAGTTTCTTCAAATCTGTTCCTCACCTATGGATAATTAGATCAAAATCTTAATGAAACTTATATTTTGGATACTGGTTCTTCCAATCACATGAGTGGCAAAGAGGATATCTTTGCTATAATGTATTCCTCCTACAAATCAAATATCAAATTTGTATATGGCAAGGCACTATAATTTGAATGTATTGGAGCCATGGATTTTCCAAAAAAGAAGGTTCCAACAAGGTAAATGACAACTATTACACCCCCAAACTCCAATATTATTTTCTTAGTGTTGGATAAATTATGGAGAATAACTATAGGCTTGTTTTTTATGAGGAAAATGTGTCATTTTTGATAAAAACAATTGTAATATAGTTATTACACAAGTACCTATGATAAATAATATGTTTTTTCCTCTCAAGTTTGGGAAACAAGGAGGTGCTCAACTTGCTAGTGTAGCTATTGCTAATCCAAGTGTGCTTTGGCACTTGAGATTTGGTCATCTTAATTTTGTAAGCTTGAAGTTGTTGACTTCCCAAGATATGGTAAGTGGACTTCCAAGAGTTGAATAACACAAGGAGGTGTGTGAAGGATGTGCTTTGGGAAAGCACTCAAGATCAATGTTTCCAAAGGGATAAGCATGGAGAGCAAGCCATCCACTAAAATTGGTGCATTCAAACATTTGTGGTCCAATGCAAACCAAAAGCATTGGTAACAACTCTTACTTTCTCACTTTCATTGATGATTTATCTAGGATGTGTTGGATTTATTTTTTGAAAACTAAAGATAAAACTTTTGATTGTTTCATATATTTAAAAAATAATGTAGAGAATCAAAGTGAGTTTGTTGTACAAAGTCTTAGGAATGATAGAGGAGGAGAGTATTCTTCAAATGTATTTCTAAAATATTGTAAATATTGTGGAATAAAAATGTAATTCTCAACTGCCTAAACCCCACAACAAACTGGTGTGTCTGATAGAAAGAACCGCACTATAGTAGAAATAACTAGATCAATGTTGTAAACTAGGCATCTAAGTAATATGTATTGGTCTAATGCTATTAGAACTAGTGCTTACATTTTGAATAGGAGTCATACTTCTATTTTATATGGGATTACTTCTTATGAAGGATGGTATGGAAAAAAGCCAAATGTAAAACACTTTAAGGTTTTTGGTTGTCTTGCATATGCCCATATTCTTGATGAGCGAAACTTGATCCCAAAATTCAAGCATGTATTTGTGTTGGATATTGTGAGTCTTCCAAAGCATATAGGCTCTACAATACCAAAACACATAAAATTGTACTCTCTAGGGATGTGATTTTTGATTAAGTGGGAGAATGGGGTCATCAAAAATGTTTTGTTGATGATGGATCTCATGATGTAAGTTTCTCTCAAGTGTAGCAAGTGCAGCAGGTGTAGCCTAAAAACAACAAAAGGAATTCCTCCAAGACCAAGTATGAGTATTACTTCAAGTACACAAGATGCTACTCCAAGTCCTTATCCACAAAGATTAGTATGTTCTTCACCAATGGATATTGATTCTCCATCAAGAGGTAAAAGAACACTTCAACACCATCCATCTTTTCAAATGTTGTATAAGAATTTCTAGAAAAGATATACTAGAAGTAAAGCTAGTGAAATGAATGTAGTTTTGAAAAGACTTAAAAATCTGCATATGTATGGTGATGATGACTCCCAAGAGCCTAAGGGATATGTTGTAAATCATGATTTAATGAATAGTGTAGAGCTAGAGCCATATACTTATGAAAAATCATGTGTTCATGATGTATGGCAATGAGCCATGAATGTGGAAATAACCTTTATAAAAAAGGATGATACTCGGGAGTTATTGAAGCTTCCTAAAGGCAAGAAATGTGTTGGATGTAAATGGGTCTACAAGACCAAATTTAATGTTGATGGAAGTATTGAAAGACACAAAGCAAGACTTGTAGCAAAAGGGCTCATTCAGAAGAATTGGATTGACTATGAGGAGACCTTTACTCCTATTCCTAGACATGAGACAATAAGATCAATACTTTCTTTTGATTCCCACAAAGGATGGAAAATTCAGCACATGGATGTTAAAAGTGCTTTTCTTAATGGGTACTTGAATGAAGAGGTTTTTATGCAACAACCTCAAGGATTTGAATAACAAGGTAAGGAGAACCTTGTCTACAAATTAAAGAAAGCATTGTATGGCCTTAAGAAAGCACCAAGGGCATGGTACTCACGCATTGATGACTACTTTCAAAGGTATGGATTCACTAGGAGCAAAATTGAACCTACCCTATACTACATGAAACAACGTAAAGATATTCCTATTTTATGCTTATATATGGATGATCTAATATTCATGGGTAGTAGTTCTAAGATGAATGAAGAGTTAAAAAACTCCATGATAAAAGAATTTGAAATGAAATATCTAGGTTTAATGCATTACTTCCTAGGCATGGAGGTACATCAAAAAGGTAAAGGGATCTACATATGTCAACAAAAATATGCTCAAGATATGATCAATAAATTTTCTATGGAGCAATGCAAGCTTGTTGCAACTCCAACAGGTCATGGGATCCAATTGAGAAAAGATTATGGAACACCAAAATTTGAAATGACCACTTACAAGAGCATGGTTGGCAGTCTAATGTTCCTCACCAACACAAGGCCTGATATTCAATATGTTGTTTATCTTGTTTCAAGGTATATGGTTTATCCATTTGAACTTCATCTAGAAGCAAGTAAAATATTTTTGAGATATGTAAAGGGAACATTAGATTTTAGTATCCATTACCACAAATGTAATTCTGTAAAATTAGTTGGCTTTAGTGATAGTGATTGGGGCAGCAATATAGATGATAGAAAATCTGCTTCAGGGAATTGTTTTAGTCTTGGGATAGGACTAATTACTTGGAGTTTCAAAAAGCAGACTGTTGTAGCATTATCATCTACTGAAGTTGAGTACATAGCAATCACAAATGCTAGTACCCAAGCTTTATGGTTGAGAAAAGTACTTGAAGAAATAGGAGAAAGACAAAGTGGTCCTACAAGATTGTACTGTGACAATATGAGTGTCATCCAATTGGCACATAATCCTATCCACCACAACAAGTCAAATCACTTTGACATGAAGTATCACTTCATTCAAGACATGGTGGAGAAACAGGTGATTGAGCTACAACATTACAACACTTTGGAAAATATAGTGGATATCTTCACTAAAGGAGTTGTGAAAGCTTAGTATATAAAGTTGAGAGACTGTCTAGTTAGTCCTCTCAACTTTAAGGGGGAGAATATTGGACTATACATCATACTTTAGAGTATCTTCCCTAAAGTATATAGGTTCTAAATATTTGGAATTTATTTAAATATAGTTGCACCAACTTTACTATTCAAGAGGAAAATAGTTTTGTTGTGAGAGCATATGGGAAATTTTTTAGAGTGTTTCTAAACATAGTAGGAGCAAGTAAGATATCCATAATAGTAGATATTTCAAAATGGTGGGAGTGCTATAAAAGCATTGTAAGTTCTTATTATTATGAATCTAATGAGCATATTTTCTCAATTATATAGTGGATATAATGGGTTGTGGTCAATGCTATGATTTGGTTAATGTTGTATAGTTCTCATGATTATTTTTCTAACCTCCTCCATATTTTCAAGAGTGAAAATGAAGGAAGCCTATTGTGGGAAAAATGGAGACATTCTAGCATTTTTGTTTAGCATCTAGTATTCATTGTGGTATATATACCCTCCATTGGATGTCTCATTGGCTACTAGGTTTTTGTGCATGTTTGAAGAGGAGAATTAAGAAAGTAAATAAGAAGTTATTGTAACTCCTACAACACAATTTACATGTCCGAGCCTCTGTAGAATGGTTTTTATTATTTTAATAACACTTTTTATTCTATGTATCAAGATAAATAATTTGTGTTATTGAGTGGAACAACTATTTGGTTGGCTTCCTCGTATTTAATTTGGCTAAAAATATTTTATTCAGTTCATGGTGTTATCCATGGCTATGCAACATGTCTTTCCCATTTATTTCATAGATATATTACCTTAAAATATCAATTTATGTTATTGATAGTAATAAATTAGAGAAATACCTATCCAAAAGTCTATAATTTTTGTTTAAAGCTTCTATGATATGATATACCGCCCATTAGATGGGTGTATTTCTACTAGCCAAGCAGTAGATGCTAGTAGTTGGGTTGTGTTGAACCCACAAAAGATACGTGAATATTAGAACGTCCAAGACCAATTGGTGTTTTCCTACATGTTTTGGGTATATAACTTACGTGTTCAATGATGTTGAGCTGAAATTGCATCTTGTTGTTTCTATTTTGCTTGCATGTAGTAATTTACATTGAGTTGAAATTACAACTTGTTGTTTCTATTTTGCTTGCATGCAGTAATTTGCATTGAGTTGAAACTACATCTTGGTATTTTTTATCTTGCTTGCAAGAAATCAAATAGTAAAATAATAACATAAATGTTTTTAGTTATAAATTGCATCCACACACCAAGAGTCGTTCTGATCCCATGTGATGCCACTTAGGGCTCTGAGTGTTGGATGTGGCAATGGAAGAGTTTCAGTTATAATGACAAAGTATTCCAGTAGTTGTAGTTTAGTCCTTTTCATTATCCATTGGAAGTTGTGCAACTGAGCTAGGCTATGGGATTATGTCTATTGTATATATCTATTATAAAACTCCTCTTGGTCTAATTGGACTTTGATATTAGACTCCTTCTTAGATGCCCTTATTCGTGCAAAAATAAATATGAAAATTATATATATGAGAAGCGTTTATGTGTAATATTATGTGATGGACACTCTTATCATTTCCTTATAAACCTTTTATTTTAGAAGGATTGTGGATGAATCTTCATTAGTTCCATTTGTATTTATTTGGATGAATTTAGATGATGATTCTGAAGACAACAAATGTTTCCGTATTGTATTGTGAATAAAAGATTTTATTCTCGCACAATTTTTAATATATTAAATGATTTACTAATTGATTTTTAAAACATTTTAGGTTATGCTCTTTTCATACTGGGTGATAGGGTAATTTATTGAAGAATAATGACTAAATTTAACGATGTATGACACTTCCAAGCATGCTCTAGTCACACAGTGAAGACATCTAATAAGTGTTGTTTCATTTTTGAAACTAAAAGGCCAAATGATAAATTATATGAGTGTATTATAATACCTTTGGAAATTTATTTTATGGTTTGATTGAATGATATAACCTGCGCTGAAATCTTGACACCATTTAATATGAGTTCCTTATAATATAAAAAGGATTACTGAATCCACTTGGAAAATAGTTACTAAATATTTAAATAGAAGTGTTTACAATGTAGGCTTAACGTAGAGGCCATGAAAACTCTTCATGCATGTAACTATGTTTTCACATTATGGTATTAATATCGATTTATTGGTAAAAAAATAAATACCTTGAGTAAGAGTTATAAAGTTTACCTTTACATCAAAATGAAGTATCTACAGTAAAGCCTCCTTATATTTTTAAAATCAGTTGGCCTAGAAACCACTAAAGTCGTGATGGTTCTACTCATTACGCAAAGTCGTACATTGAGTCTTTACCCTATACAATGCAATTGAAATGAAACCCGAATGATAAATATAATATAAATCATTCATGCATGATAGAAGATAAATGAGTATTTGGTGACATCATTTAATTTCAAGTTTTTTGTAATATTACCAACTAGATTAACGATTATAGTATCCTCTTTATGTTATTCATCGATTTGAAATATTTTAAAAGAAAGAAAACTAAATGTTGTTAGAATATTCTTTAAGTAAGATAGGTTGACTTTGGATCTCTTTAAAATAGGTCTTGGTAAATACTAGTTGTACTTAATTTAACTTTAGTGTTGCTACATTTTAGAAAATAATATAGTTTTATTAATCATTTTCTTATTAAGAAATTAGAGATTTAGTCAATGGAAAAAGAGATTTTTTTTTGTTATACATAATTTTCAATTTAAATTTTTAGTTTCTTTTATGAGTATCCTAGAGGATGCATAAAATGCGAAGTATGCCTATTAAAATTAGTTTATATATATATATTCTTTTTAGAAGATATAAAATAAAGTATTATTTAGGAAAACAACATGTTAGTTTAGGATATGTCTGGTCATTAATGAAAAAGCAAGATATCATATGAGTTAAGTATTATACAACTTATGTTTTATTACTTATATTATAGCAAAAAGTATGAATTCACATGAATATTGAGTTATGCATCATTAACATTGAATGATTATGTAAAATATGGATAATAAATACAAAGGGAAATTATTTTGGCTTAGGATTAGATAAAATTGAGATTTGAATTCCTCTTATAAAACCTTAAACTTATAGCTATGTCATCAAGAGAAGAATTTTTTTTAATTACTTTTTTCGGGAAAGGATTAATAAATATTAGAGCACCCAATTCTGATGGTTATGGGATGGTAACCACTATGACTCAAAATGACTGATTTCAGATAAGATAAGTCAATATGAGAAGGTGATGAGGGGTGGTATGCGACATATTATCTAGGTTGTTGTGTGGGTAGTATGGTGATAGTTACATGCACTGTTTATGACTAAGAGAAGGATGGTATGATTAGATAACTAGTTTAGTCCATGAAAATTGGTATGGGATAATCTATCATGTGTTATAAATGGTAAAGATATATCAATCTAGAGTTGGGGTAATTATATGGCCCTAGTTGACTTCATATGAATGGACAATTAGTTAGGTAATAGGTATATATACACTAACCCCCTTACATGCTAAATCAAGAACAAGTTGGCCAGTTTTGGACTAAGGTTTACCATGTTAAGGGATAGGGAGAGTATGCATCCACCCTCTAGGTGTTATGGGCCCTAGGTAATAACCCCAACCATAGATCTATACTAATACCTAAACAAGATGATGATAAATGAGAAGATACACCTACAAAAATAACTTCTATGGGATTTGGCCAATCTCATTCACTTGGGAATCGTCTGTGGTGATTAGAACACAAATATGGGTAAATATACCTCATAGTAAATTAAACCTTGGGTGTACATCAAACCTATTAATTCAAAAATTATACCTTTAGGATGAGTTTTTTAATAAAGTATAATAATAAAAAAAATGCCATGTGGAACCAATGAGATAGATTGGGTTGTACAACCAAGTGAGTAGACTTGGGTTGTTACGTGTGGTATCGGAGCATGAGGTTATAAGATCCTTATATTGTAGGATTCTTAATGATTATATTTTGTATGTTTGGTAAATTTAAACTGAACCATTAACATAAGTCTTACACTAATATGAAAATGGTACATATGTTACAATATGGATGTTCTCAGAACCTCACAACATATGGATAGGAAGTTTTTATTGTTAGACCTTAGAAATATCCTTCTATGGGAGTTAGAAAAGAAGGACCTCATAGGGAAAGGTAGATGAAACAAATTAATGAACCTCAAACTAATGAACCTATTAGAGAGGATAAAAATTTGTCTAAGATAGTCCAAATACTCTAAATACAAATTGAACAACATAAATAAAAAATGGGTTAGGAAAATGTACAAATGGCTCATCATGAACTAATTGTCCAACAATAAAAGTTAATATAAAACTTGACCAAGGGTACAGAACTTGAGGGCAGACAAGAGGAAGCACCTATCGGGTCTGAAGGAACTAGTAGATCTCGAGTAGGTGTTGAATTAGAAAAGGACATGAAAAATGTTAAGATTTCCAAATTGGATGGTAGAGAAGATGGTGATGCTACAAAAAACTAGTTAAATAATGTTAAAATGTACTTCTCCATAAAATTTTTATCATCAAAATCTAGAATTGCATGGGTTGTCCTTCATTTAGTAGGAACAAATTTAGATTGGTGGAAGGATTATAAGAAAGGAAAGAACATAGAAGCTATGGATCTCAATTGGGAGGAATTTATAGAAGATTTCATAAAGAGATTTTTGACTGAGCAATTCTATGTAGAAACATTTACTAAGTTCTCTACCTTACAACAAGATCGAGAGTATCAATAGAAATTCATAAAACTACTAAAGTACATACTAGAATATGAGAACAAGGAAGAAATGAAGGTACACAATTTTATTTTTGGATTTCACCTAAATATTAGAACCATTATTAACTTGCTAAACCTTGAAGATCTCATAAAAGCCTATGATTTGGTCCACAAAGAAGAGTCTAATCAAGAAACCAATAAATCATACTTCAACTATCAAAAATTGTCTAAGAAATAAAAAGGATGAACTCAGAAAAATAAATATTGCAAGATTTATGAAATGTAAAAATTAATAGAACAAAGGGATTAAAGGAAGGATTGAACCAAGCTAGAGAATAGAAACAAAAACATGTTTCAAAGTAATAAGGATAGAAGAGATGGAAAAGGTTATCCAATGAGAAACGAACAAAGACCGTAATTCCAATAAAAGGCTAAGGAATCAATACCTGAAAGTAGGTATGAGGATGGTAACAAGGACAATAGGGCTCCCATAACTAGTTGTTATGTTTTTGGTCGTCCCCACTTTGTGAACAAATACCCTCTAAGAGGAGATTGAAAGAAGGAACCAAAGTAATCTACCCATCGAATATTTGTAGCAGTAGATAATGCTACACTTGATGGGTAAGATACCAATTTTCTTTTGAATGGTAAAATCTATAATAGAAATATACGTATTTTAATTGATAATGGAGCTATAGATAGTTTCATTTATACTAGCATAGTGAGGGACATACTTGAAAGGCCTAGATATTTATAAAATGGATGGAAGGTAGAATACGAGTTAGGACAAACCTATTTAGTCAATCAATATCTCTTTAACCCTCATATTATCTTACCTCAAGGTAAAACCAATTGGTACTTATATGTATCTCCCCTACATGCTTTTGATATCATTCTTGGTGTATATTGGCTTAGATCCCACAAAGCTCTATTTGATTTTAAATATAGGTTGATAGAAATCATAGATGAATTTAATCAACAAATTAGAATTTATTGTGATTGGCATGATTTGGTCCATATTTGTTGTCATCCATGCATGCTAGGAAGGCAGTAAAACAAGGAGGAACTATTTATGTGGTTAAATTGAATAAAAAGGAAGAAACTAAAGTTGAATCATACCACTTCTAAAAGTACCCCATATTCAAAGAGTATAATGATGTATTCCTTGAAGACTTTCCAAGTCTATCACCATAACAAGAATTTGATTTCTCCATGGAAAGTTTTCCTAGAACTACACCAATTACTAGGTCACCTTTTAGGATAACCCCTATTGAGATGAAAGATCTTAAGACAGCTTCAAGACTTGCTATAGAATGGGCTTATCAAGCCCAGTGTATCACCATGAGGTGCTCTTATTCTCTTTGTTAAGAAAAAGGATGGATTTTGAAGGTTGTGTATAGATTATGGAATGCTTAACAAGGTCACTATCAATAATATATATTTTCTACCTAGGATTGATGGTCTTTTTGATCAATTGAAGGTACCACTATATTTTCCAAAATTGACCTCATATAAGGATACCATGAGCTGAGAATTCATGAGGAAGACACACACAAGACAACTTTTAGAACTAGGTATGTACACTATAAATTCACGATCCTACCATTCATCTTGACTAATGTACCAACTACTTTTATGAACCTCATGAATAGCATTTTTGAGATAAATTGAATTATTTTATGCTCATATTCCTTGATGTTATATTGATTTACTCTCGAACCATGGAAGAACACAACCAACACATGAGGATTGTACTTTAGACACTCAAGAGAAATTAGTTAAATTGGAAATTATTGAAATGTGAATTCTACACCCCTCAGGTACAATTTTAAGTGTATTTTATCTCAGCTAGTTGGAATTTCATTGATCCCAAGAAAATTGAAGCCATTATTGATTGGTTTGAACCCACAAATGTAACTAAAGTATGTAGTTTTATGGAAATGTTAGGTTACTATAGGTGTTTTTTGAGGGGTTTTTAAAATTTTTCTCAATCCTTAAAAACTCTCCAAAGAAAAGGAAAGGATTTCAAGTGGGTGAGTCAATGTGAGAAAGCTTTTAGAACTTAGAAGGAGAGATTAACAACCACCCCAATTCTCAAAATACTTGATCATTCTAGAAAATATATATTTTACACTGATGCTTCTATTGAAGTATTAGAAGTCCTTACTTAGGACAAAGCAATTATTGCTTATGAATCACAAAAACTTAAGATGCATGAGGTAAATTATGGTACTCATGACCTAGAAATGGTGGTAGTGGTATTTTATATCAATATTTGGAGGTATTATTTTTTGGAAAACCCTTTGAGCTCAAAATAGATCACTAAATTTTAAATTATTTTTGACACAGCCTTTGTTAATTGCCAAGCAATGTCAATGGATGGATTTTCTAGCAGAATATGATTTTGGCATTGAATATATCAAGGATAAAGAAAACAAAATAACAAATACCTTGAGTAGAAGAGGGCACATAGCCACTATTTTATAGTGTCCCTATGATTTAGTTTATCAATTTAAATAACTTTAGCAAAAGGATGAAATCTACAAGAAATGTCAAGCTCAAATTAAGCAAGAGCCTGATATGAATAAATATTTTGTACTTAAGAATATTTTGCTATACTTAAAAATTAAATTAGTCATTCTAAATCAAGGTGGGTAAAGGAAAACCATACTAAAGGAGGCACATTACACTCCTTACTCCACACACCTAGGTGGGATGAATATGCATGAGAATTTGAGAAGGTATTTTTATTGGTTGGGTATGAAAAAGGATATTAACAACTTTGTGGCTAGGTGTATGGAATACCAAAATATTAATGTAGAACATTTGCATCCAGTTGGTTAATTATACCCACATGACATTACCACATAGAAATGGCAAGCTATCTCAATGTATTTTATGGTTGGCTTACTCAAGACTAGATTTTGACATGATACAATACTTTTTGTAGTTGATAAACTAACCAAAGTTGCACACTTTATACCCAATAATATTTAGGATGATACACTAACCATTGCAAATAAGTTTACCCAAGAGATAGTTCGGTTGTATGGGTATATAGAGGTTATTATCTCAGATAGGTATTCCCACTTTACATCAATATTATGGCAATCATTAGATTAAGCTTTGGCTACTAAGCTCAACATCAGTTCTTCTTATCATCCTAAAATGGATGGAAAATCTGAAAGAGTGAATCCGAACTTGGAAGATATGTTGCATATGTATTGTATGGACCAACAAACTAAATGGTAAAATTATATGTACCTAGTTGAATTTATATACAATAATGGCTATCATGCTTCATTAGGTATGGCCCCATTTGAAGCCCTATATGAGATAAGGTGCAGACCTCCCCTGTTTTGGTATAATCGAGTAGTGATCAGATCAAATATTATAAAGGAGATGGAGGAATAGTTAAAACAAATTTACCAAAAACTCAAAGAGACCTCAGATTATCAAAAGAGCTATGTGGACCTTAAAAGGACATTGAGGTAATTCTTTGTGATAAAGTCCTATTAAGGGTGAAACCTATCAAGAGTTCCATAAAATCTTTAAAACTTGACCCTAGATTTGTGGGACCACTTGAGATTAATAGAAAAACCTATCTTATTCTATATAGATTTGCTTTGTCATCTAGTATATCAATATTCATGGTACATTTCATGTGTCCCTATTTAGGACATACATTGCTAATCCTCCTCTCAAGTGGGATGTTTCTAACTTGAATATGTCAAACACTCTGTCTATTGAGTTTCATCTAGTTAGGATACTTGGTTTCAACACTAAGAGCTTAAGGAAAAGAAATATTGATCAATGCAAGGTCCAATGGGACTAGTACTCAGATAGTAATATGTCATGGGATAATGTTGATGACATGAAGAAACAATTTTCTTTCCTTTTTGAATGACCATGAACCTTTTAAATTTCTATATGGACTTATGGATGTATATGTAAATGTGTATGAATGCATATATGGAATACTGTGTAATGTTGGTTATAGAAACATTTTTTATTGGTATTTGAATTTATGGAAGTATATGTAAATATGTATGACTGTATATATTAAACAATGTATGGAGTGAATTACATGAACATATGTGAATATTGTATGATTTGTGAATGGATATATGTACTTATGGAATCATGAATAAATACACATATGTTGGCTTGTATGAGCATGGATTAAAACATAGGGACTATGTTTATTCCTAGTGGAGAAGGATGCAACAACCCTCGTAGAACAACTATTGTTACAAAGAAATTGTTGAATTATAATTGCTTTATATTTCTATAATGTGGTACTATTTACGGCCATTGTGCCAACCACAGGACTAAACGAACGATAGAGCTGGTGCGAGATGGGTAAGGGATGCATTTTGTCACATTCTTTATTGAACTTGAAATTAGAAAAATTACACATTTTACCAATAAAAAAACACTAATTCCTAGTTAATGAATCGTAATAGTGATGAAATGTTGGATGTATGCATTATTTGTGGTTTAGATGCATTATTTTTCTATTTTTTTTTTGTGTTTTCTTACTATTTTAATATTATTTTTTGGGGCCAAAAAGGCCCATTTTTAGCATTTTTGGGGGCCATACCTGGGTGGGATAACTACCAAATTGGGGGTCATCCCTGCATGGGATGACCACAAAATTAGGGTAAAAAGGTCCTTTTTTTAGTCCTCTTTTGGTATTTTTGGGAAATTTTGATACATTTTTGGTGAATTTTTGTTAACTTGCTTACCTTTGCCAAGTGGTTAAGAGTCGATATCGATTTCCAAATCTCTTTCAGACCATAGGGACTTATTTATAGAGGAGTACTAGAAATCATTTGATGACATTGGTCTTAAGCAAGTGACATGAATAGAGCCCGTGGTGGGTGACCGAGCTTATCTGACTGCTTTGATAGACTTATGGGATTGTCACACCAAACCCATTCCACCTAACTATAAGGGATATGATAGTGAATCTAGAGGATTTATATAGAATTTTGTGAATTTTGATAAAGAGGTGGCTGATTGTATCTACTCATCAATATCTGAGAGATACATTTGTGTAGAGATACTTTGACAAGGATTGGTAGGAGGTAGTACACGAGTTACTTAGTGGAGGTATACTAGTGGAGTTATGGTATGAGATAAAGGTATTGACCATGAGGTATGTCTTACTAATGACACTAATCTCCAACATGTTTCTACCAGACTCGTTAGGAGATAGGTTCCCCTAGAACCTTTTGGAGTTGGTATTTACTCTTATGGAGTGCACCATAGAGAAGTCTCTAATAATGGCTTTGGGGTACTACATCACTAGCATTGTTATATTATGAACTTTGTGAGATCCACTCCCATGGGTGAAATGACTTAGGATGTAACTTTCTACTGTAGGCATAGGGATGGCAACATAATGTCATGGATCGACCATGGGGACTGCCTTGGATGATACGAGTATAGATGGTGGATAGGGAGATAGGTTATGGGATTCTATGGTAGCGAGACCAAGAGATAGGTTAGGGCAATCCATTTATAGGCATTATTGACCATTATGCACAGTCCTTTGCATGGCTTAGGGTAGAGGAGGTAATTCGGAGATCCTGCAGGGGTTGTCCAGCATGGCCTGAGGTTGAGGCACAACTTCACCAAGTGAGGCAAGGGAGATGTTTATTTGGGCGACATAGGACTAAGAATGAGTAATTTTCATATGTTCGAGTCCTATGATATTTTGGGCTATTCCAGGGGTTACCTAGTGATCCAATGGTCTACCAATATCATGGTGATGAGAGGACACTTGGTTGGCCTATAGTTGGGGTAGTGGAATATGGTACAGATACTTTAGTGGACATTTCTAAGCTAGATGATTCTAGGACTATAACAAAGTATGATTCTTGGTGGGTGACATGCTAGTAGTTAGGGGAGGGGCCACTAGAATGTGATGCAATTGTGGTGATGGAGGAGGCTCATAGGGATGCTCCTAATGAGGGTTATGATTAGGCTCCAAATGAGGAGGAGCAATATGCATGTGAGTGACATATGCATCACCGAGTAGAGGATTAGTGGATAGACCTCATTGATGTATGGGATCCATAGGATGACTTTGGTGGGGATTAATTTGATGATCTAGAAGTGTAGGCATATTTGGTAGCATGATATTCTAATATTATTAATCTACGGGGTGAGCTAATCATAGCTATACATGATCACACAAAGAAAATAGCTCTCCTACACGTATAGGTATAGAGTGCACAAGCTAATATTGGTAGGTAGGTAGCAAAGATAGTGACTCTTTGAGAATAGGTTAGAGCACAGAGGCCTAACCATGAGGGATCTAGTAGTGGTGAGATAACTAGGTTACTAGAGGAGGTGATACAACACTAGGCCTTAGTGGGGGATTTCCAAGATTGTTATCAATAGTATAGAGCATATACATAGGATTTGAAGGATGATATAGTGCTCCTTAGGGGGCACTTACCAACCTGTCCTTCTTCTAGTGAGTCACACTAGAGTTTAAGGAGTGGTACAGGTCAGTATTTTGTGAGGATGGGGGATCCTAGCATCGCACAAAGTAGTATATCTAGGACTTATCGATAGAATCCAACTAAGTATAGGGGTGAGATTCATAGTACTAGTACTATGTGACCATGGATTTTGAGACTCTAGGATTCATTTTGAATTTTGGGAGCATGAGGTTTGAGGAGCCACTTTATTGTAGCCTTAAGGTTGTTTATGGATTATGATGTATCTTTTTATTACACACACACACACACATATATATGATCTTTTATGTTATCATCATGTGTTTCCTTAGTACTTTATGATATGTATGCAGTGCTTATTTTTTATTTATGATGCTATGATGGATGCTTATCATGTATGCATGCATTGTTATATGGTGTGATTTTATTATATGTATATGTGTGTATGCATAATTAAATACATGATTTATTAATCTATATGGTGGATTATGAATACTATTTGACACACTAGATACTAGCACCATAGACTGTACATAATGTATCTCATCATTGTAATGTTATCATGACACTACGTAATGACTTGTGTAATATAATGTAACAAATATGTGATAGCATAATATGAAATGAAATGAATAATATAATATTATATAATTTGCTTGGTATTTTCAGCAGACTCAAACCCTCTATTTACCTAATCAAAAGTTGTATAGTAACCATGCAAGACTTTTTGGAAAAGTATAAATCTGCTAGGATGGCCAAGATATTCAATATCCTTGAGTGTGCATGTGAGTTCATTGCTATGATAACGCATAAAGTTACACCAGTGCCAAACATGATTGATGCAGCCCATATATACTAAATATCACCCTGTCATTATCATTCTCCTAAGTTTGTACATAGTTGGATTAGATAACTAGGCAATACATGCTATCAAAATCTAGCTCATCTGCATGCAAACATTGATCTGTATAAAAACAAATTACTTATGTGACAGACATAACGTCATGCATAAAGATACCACCATTTCCAAGAAGGCTTGATGCCACCTAACTTGTAATGAGGATCACCTTATGGTTGTCGAATATTAAGAATTCCAGGGATTCAAGTTTAGTACTCCCTTCTTTTCTTTTATCTTGAATTGCTTTAGGGATTTGCTCAGTTTTATTTTTGTGAGCAAGGGGTTTTGGTAGTGGCGAGAACCAATATTTATTTTTCTTTGTACTTTACTAATAATGAAAACCACTTTTTCTTTTGCATATTGTTAAGTGGTAACCACCACTATTTTTTTTTTTTGGATAGTTGTCCCAATTTGGCGTGAAGCAAGGGATTTTAATTGTTTTGGGGTAAAGAGGAACTTGTACTTTTGTCAATTATTAGTATTTTTTAAACCATTCACATAGGGGGATGAGCAAGGTAAAATTTTTGCTTAAGGAAACACATACCACTTTGTAGGTTTCATCTTTTCTTGTGCAATACTTAGATTTATTATTGTGAAAATGTTTTGGGATTTTGACATATACAAGGTACAATCTAAGCAAGATTCTATCTTATAAAATTCATGATAGCTTTCTATAAAATATGAAAAGAAAACTAGATAAAACTAAGTAAAAAAATCCTAAATATGCCTTATAACCAATGGCTAAGTGAGGGGAAATAGACACATAGTATAGAATGTGGATGAAAATGATAAATATAATGTAATCAGGTGGTAAAACTGACCTTTTGACAACATTGATTTTGACAGATGCCTAGTGTACATCCCTGGTGCTAGACATGTATGGTCAAGTATAAAATGCAAAATGCAATGATGGGTATGCCTAATGCAAGTGATGTTATAATGCAATGATATAAAATGTAATGCAATGCAATATTTTCTGCATTTTTTATGTTTTAATGATGTTTTTGGATTTTTGATATATATATATATATATATATATATATATATATATATATATATATATATATATATATATATATATATATATATATATATATATATATATATTATATATATATATATATATATATATATGTGTGTGTGTGTGTGTATATATAGTTTGACCAATGGTCTTAGTGAATGCCATTGGGGCTTTTTGGTGACAAAAGGGTTTATATACCTTTGGATATTTTTGGACTGATCAAAGGGCTTATAGATGCCTTTGGAGCGTTTTGGGTGACCAAAGCATTCATAGACACCTTTGGGGCCTTTTGAGGTGACCAAAGGGTTTGTAGACAACTTTGGAGTGTTTTAGGTTGATCAAAGGGATTGTAGATCACCTTAGAGTAGTTTAGGTTGACCAAAGAGATCGTATACCACTTTGGAGCATTCTAGGTTGACCAAAAAGGTCATAAATCATTTTGGAGCATTTTAGGTTGACCAATGGGTTCATATACACCTTTGGATATTTTGGGGTGACTAAAGAGTTTGTAGACACCTTTGGAGTATTTTGGGGTGACCAAAGATTTCGTAAAACACTTTGGAGAATTTTAGGTTGACCAAAGGGGTCGTAGGCAACTTTGGAGCATTTTATGTTGACCAAAGGGATCATAAACCACTTTGGAGTGTTTTAGGGTGACCAAAGGGGTTGTAGACCACCTTGGAGCATTTTAGGGTGACCAAATGGATCATAGACTGCCTTGCAATGTTTTAGGGTGACCAAAGGTGTTGTAGACCACCTTACATCATTTTAGGGTGACAAAAGGGATTGTATACTGCCTTAGAGTAGTTTAGGATGACAAAAAGGGTCGTAGACTACCTTGGAGCATTTAAGGGTGACCAAAGGGGTCATAGACCACCTTGGAGAATTTTAGGGTAACCAAAGGGATCGTAGACCACCTTGGAGAATTTTAGGTTGACCAAAGGGATTGTAGACCACCTTGGAGAATTTTAGGTTGACCAACGGGGTCGTAGACCACCATGGAGAATTTTAGGTTTAACAAAGGGGTCGTAGACCACCTTAGAGCATTTTAGCTTAACCAAAGGGATCGTAGGCCACCTTGGAGCATTTTAGGTTGACCAAAGGGTTCATAGACTACTTTGGAGCATTTTAGGTTGACCAAAGGGTTCATAGACCATTTTACAATATTTTGGGGTGACAAAAGGGTTCATAGACATCTTTGGAGTATTTTAGGTTGACCAAAGGGTTCATAGACCATATTTGACCAATTTAGGTTGACCAAAGAGGTCGTAGAAACCTTTGGATGGACCCCCTATCTATGGACCCCATGTATATAGACTTTGATGTTCCTATTTCTCTATTACAACAATGACAATTCCCACAAACCCATGGAGAGGTAAATTAGTGTGCACCTAATTAGGTTGTTCAAATTGATAAGTAGGTGTTGTGTTTGCTTTATGTGCAAGGTAGGGATCCTAAAAGACTCCTAGCTGCAGTTCTTACCTCTTGATAATATCTTAAAATAATTCTCTAAAGGGGTAACATGTCTAGATGTCATGACCCATTTATCGATGGTAAATACAATATGTGTTTTACCTATGCAAATTTGATCTATGATTATTAGGTTTTAATGAAAGACTATTATAAATCATTATTTCTTGTGCCTCATACAATTGATTGAAGATCGATGCTAAGGGCTCTAAAAAATTAGTATATGTGTAAGGATGATGGCATTGTTGCCACTACCCCAAGTTTTTTTGATACTATACAGTGGATTGTGTAGGAGGTATTTGGTCCTAACATTCTAGGGGTTGAGGTCCTGGATGACACAACTATAACTCAATGTTTATGATTTGATTCAACATTTGTTGTAAATCATTGTGTTGTTGACTTACTTGTAACTCAATATCAGCTAATTTGCCCAAGATATGTTGTGAAAATAGTGTAGGTGATGACTGGATGGTCATTGAGGGAGTGGGATGGCAACTGATAGGTGGATAATATCTTAGATCAATGTCGATCACCCCCAAGTTGGGATGCCATGGCTTTGATGGGTTATTTTGATCATACAATGGTGTAGTAAGATCTATGAAAATCATATTAATGTATGAATTATTTCTAGTGTATGGGCCATTGGGTCTAGAGATAATAGTTTGTCTCATGACTTACAAGGGTGGATGTGGTAGTGGTGGAAGGCAACGAGATTTCTCTTTGAGTGGTAAAAGTTATCACTAGATGGGATGTTGCACTAGAAATGTACACAGATAAAACTCTTCTTTGTCATCCAAGTGGATGACCTACTCGTGTTCCTCATATGAACTTGGGTAATTGATAGGTGATATACCATAGTTTGACTCATCATCCATTGTCCATTCGTGAGGAGGATCTTGATCCTCTTCCTCACTATAATATGGAAGGGTATGCAAACCTTCACCCACTTCTTGAGATTGGGTGAAATCATGAGATAACCCTTGATCTATCATATTTGCAGGAAATTAATCTCCCAATAAGTAGATATGATTTGGATTAGCATGGGGATCACATGCAAGTTCATCCTATAGTTTAGACCTAGGCGTTCTCAACTCTCTGTGAGGACATCTAAAGGTATCGGCTTGTTGTGTCCCAAACTAGATTTTTAATAAGGTAATTTATATTATGGCTAGAAAGGAACATGAGTATCTTGTTCATATAACCCTATACCATAGCCATGTAAATGGTAGCGATGTATTTATCATAAGGTGTAGTCAGGATTTGACATGTCATTTATATCCTCAAATAAAGGTTCATCATATTCTTCTTGCTAAGGAACTAGAAATGTTCCATATTCAATACTCACATATATAAAATTTGTTTGATTAGGCGATATGCCTAGAGGCACCATGATACCTATGGGGAGATGAGGTTGTCCCATATCTTGCACCATCTCAATGGATGGAACTATTGTGATGTTTTTCACTAGATATTCTTCTAAACCTATATTGGCTAAATGGATTGTAACCTAGGATGATGAAGGTGGAGGGGACAAAAGTGAGGCTTGATATGACTCAATGTGTACCTCATGAGATGGTTTCTCATCTACTAGAATAGGAATATCTTCGATATATATGGTGGAAATTATGGGAGGGATCTCATCAATTGACCTTTTTGACATATACCTCTATGGAGGATTGTGCGATGATGAAGGTTTTTTTGAAGTTACCAATGATGATGATGGTATGGAGGAAGACGGTAATGGGATAATGGAAGGTGATGGTAATGGAAGTGGACCCTGAATAGATGTGTTTAGTTGGAAGTTCACATGAGTCAATGGTAAGATCAACTCAAGGATTTGCTACATCAAGTTGTAGTACTTAAAGGGCTCAAGCTCTATAAAGACGACATGTACCTGCCCTTCATAAGTATACTTTAGACATTAGTGAATGATGGAGGGGACACACTTAATGTACCAAATCCAAGTTCTACCTAGAAATATGTTGTAGGCCATTACACCCTCCAAAACATGACACAATATCTTTATAGTTTTTCATCCCACTTGAATGGGTAGGACTATAGTGCCGATTGTAGAATATTGTATCATTGAATGCTTGGAGTGTGTAGGTAGACACAAAAAGATGGAATGTTGGAAGTCCTAGATGTTTGAGAGCACTAGCAGATATTATGTTACTTAATGAATCAGTGTCAATTAAAAATCTCTTATATGGTGTTTCATTAAAACATGCAATTATGTGTACAGGAGGATCAACTACATCACTTGCTATCAGTTTGTGTTCGTGCTCATGGAATGTGATCACTAGTTCCTTACACTACTAAACATGCCCTACAAAATTGATAAAGGAGTTAGAATCCTAATTCTGTGGCTCAATTGACTTAATAATATCCATAAGAGCTTCTCTATGAGGTGGATATTGTTGAATAAGCTTGTATATGGAGAGTCTTACCAATGTTGCTCGTAAGCTTTGATCCAACTCACTTTTTATAGTCACCATTGGGCAAGTTGCAAGGATTTACACTGGAGGTGTTGGAGGCTATGAAATTGATGGAATATTGCTTGAAGCTATAGGTGGTGCAACTTGACTTTGATAGCATCTATTCTAGTTCACAATACTAACCATCCTGACGAACCCTTATAGAGGGGGTACCGCCTTGACCTCATTCATTTTTTTGGAAGAATTTGACTATACCTCATGAGTGGATAATGGGTCTTTAAAAATATCCATATGTTGGTTTCTTGTGGCAAGAGGATTATCCACTTGAAGATGGTTCTTCTTGATCATATCTTGCACTAGGTTTTTGAAATGTAACACACTGGCAAGTCATGTCCAATTTGCCTATAATATCTACAAAATAGTTCTTCTCGATGTTCCATAGGCTTTTGTTTTTTGTACTCAGGTCTATAGGCTAGATTTTTTGCAAAGTAATCACTTTTGTAGCCCACAGACGATTGAATAGGGAGTCCATTGACTCAGCGAATGGTGTATACTGTCGCTTAGGGTGATGTTGAATTTTTCCCTGATTTGCTTGGGTGTTATTTTTATAACTCGCAGGAGGAGGTTGGACACGATAGTTTACCTTCTGAGGTGTTGTTGTTTGTGTAGGTCCTAGGATATTGATGGCCACTTGATTGACTGCTATCGACTTTGATGGCATTAGATTTCTCATTAGATTATTGATACACTTCTTCTTGTGAGGTTTTGAGTTCTCCCCCTCTTGAATATTTATCTCTTCTATGGTTCTAGTCTATGCTAGAGCATCTTCAAGCATGAGATACTACTGTAGTTGTAACAATAATGATATTGGTTTTAGACAACTCTTTGAAAACATCTGAGTCAATTCGGACATTGGCAATAGGTAGGGTACCTTAGCTAGAAGCGTTCACCACCTATTACCATAGTCTTTGATAAAATCATCTTCATATTTTTTTAACCTGGTAAGATTGGTTAAGGTCACATTTCTCTTGGTATTGAAGGTACAAATTTTCGAGAATACATTTATAAATTGTTTGAAGGTATAGACACTATGCCTTAGAAGTTGATTAAACCAATCAACAAATTTTCCAAAGAGGGTAATAAAAAATGTTCTTAGGAGTAATACATTTCTCCTGGATTATGAAGCACTAGTTCATGAAGCTAGTGATGTGCTCCTATGCATCTTCCTCTCCCTTAAATATGTCCAATTTGGTTATTTTAAAATGCTCAGGGTGTAGAGAGGAAGGTATATATGGATGCAATGGTTGACTACGCAACTGGTGCAAGGTGGGCTTTTGAAGCCCAATCCCAAATGTCTTACTCTCTATAGTTTCCATGCACTCAAGCAATGCTAGATACGCATGAGAATATTTAATATCCTCTTATTTATTATGGACCTATGAATGGGGGTGAGGAATGTTAAGCATATATTGAGGTGGTTGATTTTAAATAACTATACCTTCAAATTTTGCTTCTAGGTATTCCTCATCTTGTTCCAAATCATCATAAGTCCTTTAAGGTGTTTCTTGAACGAGTCTACAAGGAGGAACTAATGCCTGCTAAAAGCGATCTATGTTAGGCCTAGTAGGTAAGTTATGATCAGGCCTTGGAGGTCGAGGTGGCAACATTTGATTAAGCCTAAGAGACCTATTTTGATGGAAAGTGGGTTGCCTTTGACAGCCTCCTGTCTATGCATACTTTGAGTAGGAACCCATTGCATAATATTTCTTGAATATTCTGTTCAAGTATTTATCTTTCTAAATGTTGCTGATGATCTAAGAGATCCAAGCATTGTTTATCTAATCAAAGTTGATTAAAATTAACTTGATAATTAGCATACTTTTTGACTAGTTGGTTTATTTGCTGAGCTGTGTGATGCCTATGTGCCCTAGCACTATTGCCCTAATATCTATCTTGTTAAGGATGATTTGTGAGGTCTACTATGAGTTTACCTCAATTTAGAGAATTTGCATTTAATTGAGGCTCACTCCTAAACAAATGTTCTTGGTACTCTGCTAGTGCAGAGGCACATCGTGCTTGCGTGAAGTAATTATGTTGAATATAGTTGAGAATTTATTTGTGCTTCCTTTCATCAATGAGGAAGGTAGGGACATAATTAGCTCACCCTATGCGATGATTATCATACTCATATTGATATTTGTACTTTGGATAAGGGTGATTTGAGAGCATAATATGATCATTTAGCCCTACCCTTGGTGCATAGTCTTGATCCTACACATAGGTGTGTGAGGTATACCGAGAAGGCACATGAATGCATGGTATTTCTCTATGTGTAGGTGCCTCATTGTGCGGTTACCATTATTAAAATAAAGCATTTGTAGTGTCTATATTTGGTAAATAATTTCCTTGATTTTGAGTGTGACCTATAGGGGTGCCCCGTATAGGATTTTCTTGTAGGCTAGGTCCCTTATATAATCTTCTAGGACTTGGGAGAGTAGGTGGCTGCCAAGGAGGTATACTCATAGCTCTCTGAAGAGAGATACGCCATCTCTTCCACAAGCTATGACAATTCTTAGAGCTAGTTTTTGCCAGAATAGGGTTCGTAGGATTTGATCGAATAGGTGGATATGAAACCCATTATCGTTGAACTCTATTGGTGGTTGAGTATGAATTCCAAATCACTAACGTTTAAAAGTGATGTGGTGTGTGTGGTTCCTTTTATAAATAATGAAATTAAACAAAGTAGCATTTAATGAATTTTCACTAAACGCATAAGGAGCATTTTACTTTTAGAATTAGATACATAAATAAATAAGAAACCTAAAAAATATTTAGCCTATATGAAAACCTAAACCTTAGGTAGGTCACATGCAAGCAAACGACTCAAATACATATTGAAGACTGTTCTTTTTCTTGTTTTTATTTTTTTCGTTATTTTAGAATTTAGGAAATGGGAAATCTAACTTTCAATCAACTAATAAAGACATGAAAAACTTCAATTTACCCTTTTCTAAAAAACCTAATACAAATTGAAGGTTTAGGTACTTACCTTGTCTATTCTAGAAGTTGTTTCTAGAAATTTGAGCAGAAAAACATTGGTTTTGTTTATCTCTGGGTGGGAAAACTACAAATTTGGGGATCATCCCTAGGTGGGATGGTTGTTGTGGCCATACTTGAGAGTTCCAATTAGGAATTCAAGGGTTGTTTTCGTCCAGAATGGCTAGAACCTACAACATACAAAGTGCAAAAACAAGATCAAAATTAGAAATTTTGAAAAGGGACAAGGGTCCCACCGTGATCACCAATAAAGAAAATGAAAAATGGTGTACCTAGAAAATTAAATTGAAATGCATATAATGTTCTAAACAAGCATGCAAAAGAGATGATTGTATAAAAAAGTGAATGACAAATAAGTTAAGAGAAAGGAGGTTCTCTTTGTATTCATTAATTTATCATATTGGAGCTTACAATACATCCCTTGAGGGATTTTAATTTGATACATTTCAAGTTACAAATTTTGAAGGATCCAATCCCTTCATGAACCTATGGTGCACTTTAAGTGTTCCTCTCACACTCACAATGAAGAGTGGGCTTCCACTCCGCTACTTTGAACTATGTTTCTTCTAATCTTTAGCTCCTCCCTAATGCATCGGAATATATGTACCTACACACAAGGAATTGAAATATGTTAATAGCATATGTGTATAATGATAAAACCCATGAAATACATGCAGTATTGAATGTAAAAAGTGCAATCAATATATCTAAAC
This sequence comes from Wollemia nobilis, assembly GCA_028583015.1. Taxonomy (NCBI): domain Eukaryota; kingdom Viridiplantae; phylum Streptophyta; class Pinopsida; order Araucariales; family Araucariaceae; genus Wollemia; species Wollemia nobilis. The sequence continues at coordinate 348,628 of JAQPPZ010002041.1, read as the reverse complement.
AACTCCAAATGACATGGAAACTTAGTCTAATGTATATAATATTATTTTGTAAATATATGAGTAGAAATTAAAGTAATATTATGATTAGAACTAGTGGCCATCCTTGAGAGGGTCAACTAGGATTGTAATCACAAAAACCATAATTACCAAATCAAAACCACTCCAACTGGGACTGTTAACCATACCTGGTGGAGATGACCATAAAATAGGGTGGTTTTTTCCACCAATTCGACTTAGATCTGGTCTAGAATCCTCCTAGGGACGTTGTCATCAAATTTTGTAAATTGAATCACTAGAATTATTGGGTTTTGAAGAGGATAAGTGTATTTGGGGATGCCTTGAAAATACCTTTGATTTATGAGGTATCGAAGGGCAAATACGAGGGCAAAATGTGAGAGAAATTCTCAGTAGAACATCGTGGTCAATGCTTGCAAAGGTCTCTCTCTTAAATTGAGTGTAAACACTCAAATTTATAGCCCAAGAGGGAAAAATGCACAAAGGGGTAAGCTTGGGCATGTAAGGTAGGTGTCGCCACTTGTCACCACCTTTGCCATGCATAGGATGGAAGAGGCTTCTCATTTGGGTCTCAAATTTGTAGTCCCTAGTGGACATGACAGTATCCCAATCTATCATGAGTGATTGGGTGGGATAAATAGCAAAAATTGATTGTCATTTATCCCACCCTTGATGTTTTTTGGGGTCTGCACCATGGCAATCCCACCCAGGGATGGTTGCTTGCGGCCATCCCTAGGTGGGATGACCATGAACTGTGGTCATCCTAGGGTGGGAAGGCCATGGCTACATGGTCTAAAACCTCTGTAAACCTTCCCAAAAGTTGTTAGGACCCCTAATTAATCCCTAAGGGTTGCCAAATGGGTTCATATGGTGTTGATAAGAGTGGCACCTTGGCAGTCTTATCTGATTTACATGATTTTAGTGTCTACACTATTAAATAAAAAACTATACATTTAATATATATTTTTTAGAAACAAATCACCATGTGGAACCAATGAGATAGATTGGGTTATACCACCAAGTGAGTAGACTTGGTTTGTTACAAACATATATTACTAATGCAACCTACATGAAATTATCCATGGGAGAGGATAAAATATAATGGGATTGATTACCCCTTCTAAGCAATGTTTGGTTGTGTCCCTAAGGAACGATTTTAAACACCAATTTTTCTTGATTCAAGAAACTAAAGTTAAAGAAATTAATTTTCATAGGATTAATAATTTCATATGGAAAGAGACTGGGTGTTTTATTATCTATGCTTCAAGATCTTCTAGGAGCTTGATGTGTCTATGAGACAATTCCAAAATTAAATTTAGTGTTAGCTTGTGATGCTATATATTTAAGGAAATGCAACCACAAGGTATAAAATGAACATGCAATATTAACTATATGATAATGGAAATATCTTAATATTGAAAATAGTATGAGAAAATTCTGAAAATACTCATAAAATAGCCATTAATGAAAGTTCATGAAAAATATATCTTCGTACAAAAAATGAAGACCTCAAGGGCTCCATTCTTCATTCATGCTCTACATTGTATGCAACATGAGCACTACTCTACTCTAATGTGCTCATGCACTCTCTCTTACTTGCTCTCTCTCTCTCTCTCTCTCTCTCTCGCTCTCTCTCTCTCTCTCTCTCTATCTCTACTAAAAATTCCAATATATAATGGAGTATGAATCTTGGCCTTCCATCTTCCTATGACTCACTATATTCCTATTCTAGACTCGTGTACACATGGACAACATGCACATTTACATCATTATAATAATATTTGTATATTTACTTATTACATAAAGTAAATACTCAACCCCTAATCTAAGAAACTCTCATAATATAGAGATGTACCCAAGATGGCACATTAGCTTGTACCAAATAATGTAATATATTCCAATAGGTAGAGTGCTATGATTTTTTGATAGATTTATTAACATGTTTTTTTAACAAAGATTCTAAAGTGTCATGGATTTTAACCAATGTTGATGCTCCAAATTTAGTCATAGGTTGGGGCAGGTTGTGGTATGATTTGAGAGCTAATAGAAACCTTTTTCTGGACCTTACCTCAATGTTGGCTACGAAATTTAACTCCCCACTTTTTCCCTTATACAAGAAAGGAGGAATTCAATCCCCCTATAATGGTATGAATGAATTTTAATTTTTTAGAAATTCTAATGAGTTGATGGACTTTGAATTGAAAGGAATTAAATTCATTTAGAGTAGCTAAGAAATGAGGGGTCATCTTATTCAATCTATGTTGGACAGGTTTTTTATCTCAAAATAATGGCTTCACCATTTTGGTGACTTTGTTCTCTGTTCTCTCCCAATAATGGGATCTTATCATAACCATTTGGTTCTTGAGGTCTCTTTTTGGAGCAATATTTTCAAGTATCCCTTCTACTTTAAGGCTATGTGGTTAAAGCATGATTATCTAGAGCTCTTGATAGATTAATTGTGGAATAAGGAAGGACTTGTCATTTTCAAGTTGCTAATAAGCTAAGAGAAAAAATATTTTTGGTAATGTTTTTCAAAATAATAATTCCTTGAAAATTTAACTTGCAGCCCTTGAAGCTACAACATAAAAATCCCCTCATTTAAAAGCTGCTAGAGAAACTAAAAGATACTTATTGGAATTTTTTCACAATGTCTTGGATTTTGAGGAAATATTTTGGAGATAAAATTCCAAGGCCCTCTAGCTCAAATATGGGGATAAGAATACTAGATTTTTACACACTATAACTTTGAGGCATAAGAGTTTTGAAAATATTAAATAAATTATTAAAAAGGATGGAACTAAAATAGGTGATATTTTAGAAATTTAAGAGGACGTAGTCTAGTTTTTTGAAAATATTCTGGGAGTGGATCTTCCTATTGATGAGGAGACCTCTAATTATTTTCTAAATTTTATTCCATGAATCATAATCGACCAAATGAATTCTTGGATTATCTCCCCTTTCAAGGAAATAAAAATCAAAGAGACCATATTTTTCATAGCAGGGGCAAAAGCATTAGATAGCATATTTTTCAAAGCTTTTAGGGTATTTTCTGGAAGGGCATTTCCAGTGCTATGGGTGAAATTCAAAATTCATATCCCATTACCAATGATGTTAATTCCATATTTTAGGATCTTATACCCAAAATAGCAAGAGTTAATTCTTTTAATAAATTTAGACCCGTAAGTCTTTGTAATACTCTATAATATTTGAACTAATGTTATGACCAATATATTGAAAGTTATTCTTCTACATATTATTGATCCTTGCCAAGGTGATTTTGTTGAGGGGAGGTAGATTCTAGATGGTGTGATTACTACTAATTATGTCCTTCATTCTGTAGATAAGAGCAGTAGAGATGTATTTTTACTAAAATCAGTTATGAACAAGGCCTATGATAGAGTTTATTGGGATTTTTTCTTAAATGTCCTAGGCAAATTTTATTTTCATTTTGCTTGGATTTCTCTCATAAAATATTTTTATCCTTGGTTTTGTATTTTATCCTTATCAATGGCTCCCCTGTTGGCTACTATAGAATCCATATAGGCCTAACAAAAGGGAACCCCATATCTCCTTATATTTTCCTTCTTGTGGTTGAAGCTTTAGGCATATCACTTCATGTAGCCTAGTCTGTGTAGTTAATTTCAATGATAAATTCTACCTCATATTGCTATCTTATATTCCAAAAATATTTTTATGATGATACACTTCTAGTCTCAAGATCCAATATTTCAAAAGCTAAAGAGGTCAAGTATATTTTATCTTCTTATGAGGTAACTTTTGGTTAGAAGACTATTTTAAAAAAAAGCAAGGTATTCTTCTTGAAAACTCCCATCCAAAGGTAGATAAAAATTGCCAAAATATTTGGTTGCTCCATAGGACAACTCTCCTCTATTTATATAGGTTTACCACTTTTTAGTGGCATGCTTCAAGATTATTCCTGGCTTCTTGTGGTGGAGAGGGTTAGGAAAAAATTAACAAGTTAGGAAGACTCCCTCCTTAGGTAATCTAGGAAATCCCAACTTATTAAATAGACTCTTCTAATTATACCAAATTTCTTCTTGTATTTGTTAAAAATACCTTAGAAAATGTACCTTAGATTGAAACTATTCAAAAGGTCTTTCTTTGGATGAGTATGGAAGAAAAATATAGACTACGTCTGGTTGCTTGGAAGTAAGTTTGCTCTAGTATGAGTAAAGGTAGGTTGGGATTTTGAAAACTATAGCAAATGAATCTAGCCCTTATTGCAAAATAGTGATGGAAGTTTTTTAAAATGGAAAAATTTGCATGAGTGGAGATCTTAAAAGGTAAATATTTAGGTAAAAATAATTTTTTCTTCGATATTCAGATCAATATAAAGGGTTTTACTATTTGTAAACATCTTCTTGACTCCAATTTTATTATCCAAAAAGTCTTGACATGGTAGGAACACAAATTTTTGGAAAGATATTTGAATTCAAAATAGTCCTTTTATTGAAGACCAAGTCCTAAACTCCTTACATCCCTTAACCACTCAACCTTGGGGTTCCAAAGTTGATTTTATTGAATATAAGGATGGTAGAAGGGTGTGGAAGTCTATGTCTATTCTTAATTCCACTCCTAGGAAATATGTTACTCTCTATTCTTTATCTAATAGTATTATATTCATTTTCCTCATTCCAAACCCTTTAGTTCATTCCTCGTTTAGGAAAGTAGATAAAAAAGATAGTTTCTTGGTCAAATCTACTTATTTGAGAAATATTGGTTCCTAGCTAACAAATTATGGTTTAAAAAATTTATCCCCAAAATTAATTTATTCCTTTGGTTGCCTACCTAGAATAAAATCCTAACTCTCTAAAACCTTAATAAAATAGGTATACTTATTTTGAATAGGTATTGTGTGAGACTACCTAGTACAGTTCCAACCACTTGATTCTTGAGTACCATTTTTATTTACAAGTATTCCATATTATCTTCTATAAATTAAATCTAGATTGGGTTATGCTTGATAATATCTTGGACCTTTGTCTGCAATTATATTTTCCTTTTTAGAATCCCTTGTTTATAATATATTGGTATTTCTATTTTCCTCACTATATTTGGGGTATTTTGAATGAAAAATATAACAGATCCTTCAAAAATATAAAAAATGACCCCTTGCATAATGAATGCATAATTTTAAATTCTCTAAATAAAATATGCTTATGATTTCTATCCAAGATGTGAAGTGGTCTTTTAGTGTAGTTAATATGCCAACTAGCTAGTCTTTCTTAATTTGGGAGGTTCTTGTAACTCTCTTCACCTAATCCTTAGGATCTTCTTAGATGGAATCCACCAACTCAAGGATGAATCAAATGGATTTTTTATAGGGTGGCTAAAGGTAATACATAGACGATTTGGGCTATAGGAATCAATAGGGATGACAAAAGGTTCATTATTTTATATTTCTTTGATTTTCAAGGAGTTCAATACAAATATTCCCTAAAGCAAGGGTGCTTTTCCAAGGGGTCATGCTCTTGAAAATATTGAATGTTAAAATCATGGTGATCATTATTAATATTTCTAAAGGTAACCAACCTCCTCACTTGTCTATTAGGGATATGATGGAAGTAATTTCCCACCACATTGAGAATTTGGAAGATTTCCAATTCATGCACATTTTTAAAGAAGAAAATAATTTGACATATTGGCCAACACGGAGGTAATTCTATGTACTCTTTAGGTTTTGTTCAAATATTTCCCCACCTTGTTAACTTTTTCTAATGTTTACAACAATAGGTAATGTGATGGTTTTCCTTGTTGGTAGGTGCTCTCTACTTTTTTTGGTGTAATCCCCTCATGTTTCTAGATTTTAATAGATCTTACCTCTTTTGTGGGAAATTATCTATTAAATGTTGTTTTTTATGGACCTTTATCTCTCTTTTTTTAAAATAAATGTGTAAAAATTTATTGATAAAATTTTTGGATTACAAAGTATAAATGAGATCCCAAAATAAACTTAAATAGGTAACAAAATAAGCTAAAACTACTAGAAAAGGTTGAAACCTGAAGAAGACAACAAGCAAAAACCATATTAAGTCTTAACATCCTTGTGTATCAACTCCCAGAGGCATTAAGAGTCCGTAGATGAGATACTCTCCCAATTATCGATAATCCAAGGATCCAAAAGCTCAAAAGCTCTTTTGGCCAGGTAATCAACAACCCCATTCCATTCCCTTGGAATGTGCACAAAGGATATAAATTCAAAATATTCACTTATTCTGAGAATCTGAATAACCACAGAGGCCAACTACCAATTAACATCCTCCACCCTTTTGTTGTTTAAGAGATTAACCAAAATTTGAGAGTTAGACTCGCAAATAATCTTATGCCAGCCAAGATAAAACCCCCTCTACAAGGTCTCAAGAATCACAAGAGCTCCCATAAAATTGCTAGATTGAACATCTTTATAAATAGAAAGGAAAAAATTGACCATGCTAGTAGAAACTTTCCTAACACCGCCAATTCTAGCATGTCCAGGATTACCCTTGGACAACCCATTGTTAGAGTAAGCAAACAATTTCTATTAATCATAATCTGTATAAATAATACATGGAGAGCTCAAAAAAGCTCGTAACTATAGGATCTAATTAACAGCTTAGGTCTAAATGAAATAAACAAAATATTATGTATGCTAACAATAGTGCAACTAACCTAACAACATAATTCTAACATAAATAAAGGAATAAAATAGAATTACTGTAGTAACTCTAACATCCCCCCTTATTACATTATTTATGTAATATAAGCACTACTAGTTGTACTAACATCCCCCCTGATTACATCATTTTGCAATACAAAGAGAGCTGCGAAACAATTCAAATTTGACACGTGCAAGTGCCTTAGTGAAAATGTATGCAACTTGAGCAGCGGTGGGAATGTGCTGAAGCCGAATTCAATGCCTCGAAACTTCATCTCGAATGAAATGACATTGTGTGTCAATGTGTTTTGTTCTTTCATGATAAACTAGATTCTTGAATAGGTTCAGAACACCCTGATTGTCGCAAAACAAGTATATTGGATATTTGGATGGATGACCCATACTTGTCAAAATGTGATGCAACCATATCATTTCGCACACAGCTTCACATGTGATGTGATACTCTGCCTCTATTGATGAAATAGAAACCACCTGTTGCTTCTTGCTGTGCCAAGAGATAGGATCGGATCCTAGATGAAAAATATATCCTGAAGTTGATTTGCGATCATCAAATGATCCGGCATAGTCAGAGTCCATGTATCCTTGAAAGAAGAATTTGTTGTTCCTCTTGTATTCTAGGCCATATTCCATTATGCCACGGACATAGTGAAGAACATGTTTTGCTACTTTCCAATGAGTGGTATTAGGCTCTTGCATGAACCTCGAAAGATAGTTGACAGCAAATACGAGATTTGGCCTAGTATTGGTCAGATATATGAGACTCCCAATCAACTGTCGATAGAGAGTACCATCTACCTGAGGTGAATCATCATATCACGATAACTGAAGTCCTGTCTCCATCGGAGTTGCCATTGGCTTGCAATCAGTCATGCAATATTTTTCCAACAATGTCTTGGCATATTTTTTCTAAGACACTTTGATGGAGTGCTCCTTCTGGATAAATTCTAGACCAAGACAGTAATTGATAAGTCCAATATTTGACATCTCAAAATATTGACACAAGTCTCTTTTGACAGTAGAGATCATAGTTTTTGAACTCCCTGTAATGAACAGATCATCAACATAGAGTACAAGCAACATTATCTCAGAACCCTGTTTATTGAAATAGATGTTTGCATCTGACCAACATCTCTTAAACCCATTTTGTAGGAGGTGATTGTCCATTTTTATATACCAAGCTCGAGGAGCTTGTTTCAGGCCATATAAGGATTTGACCAATTTGTAAACTTTCTTTTGTTGGCCTCCCACTACAAATCCTTCTGGCTAAGTCATATAGACTTCTTATTGGATATCACCATTCAAAAAGGCACTTTTGACATCCATATGATGAACTTTCCACCCAAACAGTGCTGCCATAGCACAAATAACTCGAATTGTTGTCATCCAAGCAGTAGGTGTAAAAGTTTCCTCGTAGTCAATGCCTTCCTTTTGAGCATAGCCCTTTGCAACAAGATAGACCTTATGCTTATCAATTGTCCCATATGCTTTGTACTTGACTTTATACACCCATTTACAGCCAATGGGCTTCTTTCCGTGTGGTAGATTGACAAGCTTCCAATTTTTTTTTTTCATCAAAGACTTATACTTTGCATCCATAGCAGCCTTCCACTGAGGATCATCGAGAGCAACTTGTACTGATGCAGGTTCAAGATCGTCTATGGAAGACGTAAACACCTTATCACTATCAATATCCATATCTTCTGTATATCTCGTTGAATCTACAAAAAGTTCTTCAAAAGATTGACACAGATCATCAACCCTAGTATTCTCTATTGTAGCTTTCTCTTGTCGAGCCATGCTGCGAGTACGAGTCCTATCCAATGTCAAATCTGGTGGAGTAGATAGCTTAGAGTCTTTGATTGTATTTGTATACCATTTTGGATTCTTCTTCTTAGGTGTTGAAGAAGATCCAGAAGAACCTCCAACCTTTGATGAAGGAAATTTAACAACCTGAGTTTCCATAAGGTCTAAGTATACATCTGATGTGTTTGCTGATGTGAAAGCCTCATCAAAAAAAACATCTCTACTTATGTGAATATTCTTGTTCAAGGGATCAGTCAAATGATAACCCTTAGAGTGCTCATCATACCCAATAAGAATACACTTCAATGTCTTCTCATCTAGCTTCTTCCTTTTCTCTTTTGGTATGTGCATGAAAGCTTTACATCCAAAAATGTGTAGATGAGAAATGGAGGGTTTCCTACCACTCCATGCTTCCTGTGGAGTCATTCCTTGTAGGGCCTTTGTGGGTGCCCTATTCAACATATATACTATTGTGGTGACAACTTCTGCCCAATATAGTTGCTCAAGTCTAGCTCCTGTGAGCATGCAACAAACCATTTCCATGATGGAACAATTCCTCCTTTCAACAACTCCATTTTGTTGAGGAGTATAAGCAATAGTTAACTGTCTTGTTATCCCATTTTCTTTCAAGAATGTAGAATATTCTTTAGAGGTGAACTCCCCCACTCGATCTGAGTGGAGGGTCTTTATAGAAGTCCTTGACTCCTTCTCAATAGATTTCTTGAATTGCTGAAAGAAGCCAAATGCTTCAAATTTTAGTTGAAGAAAGAATACCCACATCTTTTGTGAGTAATCATCCACAAATAACTAAAAATACCTCTTACCCCCATAACTGTTTGGAGTGAAGGGACTGCACAGATCGGTATGAACCAACTCTAGAGGTTTCTTTGCTCTTGTAGAGCTCTTCTCAAAAGGCACTCTATGCTGCTTTCCTGCCAAGCAATCAGAGCAAACTGGTAAAGTGGTAGAAAGGGAAGCAAGACCCTTTACCATCTCATACTTACTTAGCTCAAGTAAGTAACCATAACTCAAATGTCCATATCTCTTGTGCTATAGGGAAGTTGCCTCCTTTGTAGAGACTGTCATGGCAACATGTGGAGTAGAGATAGTATCTAAGGCAAATAAGCCATGCTTATATGAAGCGGTTGTAATGTTCTTACCCCTCCTAGTAATAGAACAATACTTCTTGCCTCCCTCAACACTAAAGTTCACAACCATATGTTTGTCTAGAATTTGTGTGACTGACAACAAATTGTTTGCCAATCCTAGAACATAGAGAACTTTATCAATCTGACACTTGCCATCAGTAAGAGTGACTAAAATAGTGCCTTCTCCCTAAACCTTGTAGGTTTTATCATTAGCAATAGTGACAGGTTTGCCCTCTTTGGCCTCAAAAGACTCAAACCATGATTTTTCACCAGTCATGTGCTTACTGGCTCCAAAATCAACATACCATATAGGATCCATCTGCTTGGACACTGTGGTAGTCATGAGAACTTTGTGGGCTCTCTCAGAATCCATGTCAGATTCTTCAATAGCAACATTCACTTCTGTTTGTTCTTTTGTGGTTTGTTTTGGCCTTTCTATTTTGATTGCTTATTCTTATGCCAACATCTGTTTGTATCATGACCTTCTTTGTCACAGATCTTGCAATATATCTTTTTATGTTGAGGTTGTTGAGTTTGTTTCCCTTTTGAATCCTTTTGTGAATTCCCTCCCTTATGAAAATTACCCTTCTTCTGGTTCTATCCTTTCCTGTTGATGTAGAGAGCAGTGTTAGAAGAATCATCTCGTTGTAGTTGGCATGCCTCTTCCTCTTGAAGCATATTAACCAACTCTACAAAAGTAACTTTTCGTTGTGATACATGAAGGGAAGTAATCAACACCCAATAAGAATCAGGTAAAGCTCTCAATACAACTAAAGTAAGGAGCTTGTCTTCAACTGGTTCTCCCAAAGAATTCAACTTTGCTTTCAATTTAGAAACTCTACAAAGAAAGAATTCAACTGTCTCACCCTACTTCATGCTTAGACTGTGTAATTGATATTGAAGAAATAGAATGGTGGAATCATTCTTTCCCTCATATATAGTATTAAGGGCATCCCATGCCGCTTTACTAGTTGCATAGTTAGCAATATGGGGTTGGACTTCATCAGACACAGCAAGCAAGATGAGCACTTTTGCTTTGTTGTCTAGCTTATCAAAGTCTCTTTGAGTAGTAGATGGAGCTGTAGCACCAGCAGTAGGTGAAGGTCTGGTTGTTACTCCAGATACAACATCCCATAAATCATCCATTGCTAGGATGGCCTTCATCTTATTTTTCCATGTTGTGTAATTAATACCTTTCAAAAAATAATGAGAATCAGTCATTAGTTTTGCAGACATGATGAAGGTTCCTTATAACACCAATTGGTCCCCCTTTCGATATACTTTTTGCTAGGTTGTTATACCATACTAAATACCCGCCCTTACGTGAGGGAAACTATAGGTATTTAGAAAGATCAACAAAAATCACCCGCCCTTATGTGAGGGAAACTATAGGTGAGTTTTAGAGATCATACGATACGTGGTACATAAGCAGTACTGAAAGGGAATAGTCTTGTTGATGGCACCTACCATAGAAAGTCTACAATCCGCATGCGTGGGGCGTAACTTCCCCTAAACACTTTGTATTTCAAAACTCTCATCAGGATTTACGCCTAAACACAAGAACTATTAGGGTAATGGATGGAGTAAAAAAAATGCAAAAATGGCAAACTTATCTCTCCCTGACGATTTATAGAGAACAAGCTCAGATGTCATTGTAGAAGCTATATTAGGTGGCAGATACAGTAGCGCAATCACAATAGCTTTACCTGTAAGTGCTGGCCAGAGGTATCACAAATACCGAATGTTGCAGTGCAATAAATTGCACAGATGGGTTTTAATTATTTCGAGGACGTAGGGAGTGAATTTGATTTTAAATTTTAATTTTATAGTGCAAGAAATCAAATATGCAACATACAACAAAAAAAATGCCCACAGGAATAACCCTCTAGGTGTCGGGCGCAGCCGAAAATGCACTTTTACAATAATGCCAAAATTGCTTTTCATAAAATTACTCACTTTCCCCCTCTGAAAAAAAATACCCCCCTTCTTTTTATCTTAAAAAAATTTGCCACAAATGATTTTGAAAATTATTTTATAACCTTAAAGTTAAAAAAAATATTAATTTTAATTTATATAGTTTTTAAAAAACCTTTAAAGAAAAAAATTAAAATCAAATTAAAAAATTTAATTTTAATTTATAAAGGTTAAACTATAGAAAATAAATTAAAATTAAAAATTAAAGTTTAACTTTAGGAAAAATAATTAAAAAAAATGTGGAAATTTTTTTTTTACCTTTGTTGAAGGGGGGTCGACGGGATTGGAACCCGCGACCTGTAGGCTCCCAGAGCCTTACCGCACAGTCCACCACCAGGTGGACTAGCGGGCTGATCCGAGAGGATCAGGGACCTCCTTGTATTTGAGGAGTGTCCCGACAGCCCTGCTGCTCTCGGGGAGCGAGCCTCCTCCTCTCCTTGTCTGGCAGCGATAGGTGGTCGCGGCTGTGGCTATGGCTACCTCCTCTATAGATAGTGATAGGTGGCCGTGAGGGTGGCCTGTAGCCTCCACTGTTGCAGTGGCGACTATCACCACCAAGTCACATGTGCAGCGTGCAACCTCGACTGTCGTGCCTACAGCATGACCTCAAGAAGGGGAGGGGGGGCGTCGCATGGAAGCGCAATGCTCCCAATGTCATGTGAATGCGTGACGTGTGGATGGAGGGGAGGGGAGGGGGAGGGGGGCCTATTGCATGGAAGCGCGATGCTCCCAACATTGCATGAATGCACGATGTGTGGAGGGAGGGGGGGCCTCCCACAGTCGCGTCTGCACGATTGGATTGGGGGGGAGAGGGGGCCTCCCAACTGTCACGTCTGTGCGACGTGTTGGGGGAGGTGTAGCCTCCCAATGTCACGCGTGGATGCACGACGTTGTAATGGGGAGGATTGTCCTCCCAACGTTGCGCATCTGTGCGTGACATAATTTTTTTTTTTTATAAAAAATGTTGTGGAAGGTCGCGCGATTGTACACGAAGTTTTTCGCTTTTTTTTTTTGAATGCGGCAATGGTGGGCGAGAGGGGAGGGCAATGTGCACAGAAAAATGCACTATGCACAGGAAAAAAATACTATCCGTGAAAGTGCAAAAATTAAAAAAAAATTAAAAAAATTAAAATATTGCAGACAGTGCTGCACAGAAAAACGCATAGCAGACTATGTGCAAAAAAAAAAAAATTCCAGCGAACTCTTCTACTATTTTTTTTCTTCAGCCCAACTCTGCAAATAATTTGCTGCCTCCTATCTCTTCTCACGCTTCTGGCTCTGATACCATGATAGAGTAAGCGAACAATTTCTATTAATCATAATATGTATAAATAATACATGGAGAGCTCAGAATAGCTCGTAACTATAGGATCTAATTAACAACTTAGGTCTAAATGAAATAAACAAAATATTATGTACGCTAACAATAGCGCAACTAACCTAACAACATAATTCTAACATAAATAAAGGAATAACATAGAATTACTATAGTAACTCTAACACCCATCAGTATTAATTTTTAAAATCCTCTAGGGGGTGACCTCCACCTACCATCTCCTAACCTTCTTATTGAGCTGAGGAACCCTGCTAAGGCTAGAAGAGTTCGCACCAACCCAAAATATACCAAGGTCCTGCCATACCTTCTCCTACCTAGAGTCCAAAAGAGGGTCCACATCATATTTGCTATGGGTAGTTTTCTGAACCATACACAGGGTCCTTTTCGAGATCTTTTGAATATCCAAATGACTACTTTGAAAGATACGATGGTTTTGTTCAAGCTATATCTGCTATATGATGCAATAAGGGTCCAAATTCTAAGCCACCTGGAGGAAGGGGGTCTTGGTCGGAGGGCTGCCTAGACTACTCCAAAACTCCACCAGGGAGAGCACATGAAAATAAGGATGGTTTCAAGAACTCCATCAATGGTTCCAAATGTCTCTGGCAAGGGAGCATTGGAAAATTAATTGAGAAGAGTACTCATTCTTATCGCAAAGGACACAAAATGAAGGACCCTAAAATTTCCTCTTCCTCATGTTATTCCAAGTGAGGCATTTATTATGAGCTACCAACCAGAGGAATAAGTTACATTTTGGCTAAGCATATATGTTCCACATATTTTCCCTCCATGTGATAGGGATACTCCTGAACTTTTGCTTATCAATAACATGATAACCATAGGTTATAGAGTAGGTTCCCTTGGTATCAGGGTTCCAATATATAATGTCTATACCCATAAATGAATAACAAGGTCTCCTTATAAGAATAATAGTAAGAACATCTATGTCCTCAACTAATCCTCCCTAGGGTCATTCCTATGGATATTTCCACCTATACATCACCAGATTTACAAAAGACTAGATTTTTTTAAAGTCCTCCACATGAGACCAGCCCGCTTCTAAGAAATAAACACTTAGGGAATGTAACCTGGGATATTGAGTCAAGATAGAAGGGTGGCCATCCTAAGAATCCTCCTAGAAAAAATTATCTGATCCCCGATTGCAAATCCATAATAAATCCTACCTAATTAAATTAGCTCCTATTTTTAGAGTGTCCCATATAACTAAACATTTCCTAACCAAGCTGACTCTAGGGATATTAGTCTCTTAAATACCTCTCAAGTATTTACAAGATAAAATTTTATCCCAAATATGATCTTGAGAGGTACACCATATCCAATAAAGTTTCATAACCAAAAGCCTACCCAGAAAGAGTTTCTTTTCGCAACCCAATGCCTCCTTATTGAACTGGCCTAAAAATAGAATCCCACTTTACCAAACTCCATTTTGGTTGATCAAGTTTTCTAGACCAAAAAAACTATCTTGACAAAGCATCCATGTCCTTGATGAAATGAGAGGGGGCTATTTACACAAAACATCTATAATTAGGTAAATCTTGAACATAATATTTTATAAGAAACACTCTTCCTATAGAAGATAGCCATATGAAGGCCCAGTGATTCACCTTCCTTCAAAACTTATAAAGCATAGACTGCCGAGAAGATCTAGGTAGAGGATGATATGAAATCGAAATACCAAGATAAATGGAGGGGGGAGTCCTGACTTGAAATCTTAGAATATAAGAAATCCTAGCTTGAATAAGAGGAGGGATGTTGAAGAATAAAATAGAAGACTTATCCTCATTAATAAACCATCTAGAAGCACCAACATATATCTCAAGAGACCATCTAATGTTGCCAACTTCCCTGATAGTAGCAACTCCAAAAAAAGTAGTATCATCAACAAATTAAAGGTGGGAAAGAGGTGGAAAACTACTATACCACTTCCACCCTTGAATGAGATCCTACCTAACCTGAGACTTGAGCAATATTCCTAACCATTCTACCATAATTATAAATAAATAAGGAGATAAAGAATCTCCTTGGCTTAAACTCCTTGAGGCTTCAAACAACTCTGATGGTTCATTATTAACAATAACGGTGATTGAGAAATAAGAAACACAACTCATCACCCATATAATACATTCCTCCTCAAAGACAAAAGTAGCAAGAAATTTTTGAAGAAAGGACCATCTGATCCGATCATAGGCTTTGGACATGTCCAACTTAAAGAATATAGTTTTCTCCTTAGAAATTTCCATTGAGTGAATAGATTTTGTAGCAATAACAACCCCATCCAATATTTTTTTATCATCAAAAAACCTACCTTGCTCCTTAGAGATGATTTTGCTCAACCATATCTTTAACTTGTTAGCAATAATGTTCGTGATGATCTTATACAAAACAATGCAGAGAGCGATAGGCCTGAACATATCCATGGAATTTGCTCCCTCTTTTTTAGGAATAAGCACCACAAAGGTAGCATTTAAGGACCTTAGCATATGTTTGTTCTTTTAGGACTCATGGACCACCTCTAGAAGATCAAATTTGATTAACTCCCAAAAATACTGATAAAATTCAATCGGGAATCCATTTAGACCTGAGGATTTCCCTTTTTCATATTGAATACAACATTTTCCAGCTCCTCAAGGGAAATTGGATCCATCAAGTGCTCATTCATCTCTCTAGAAAAAATTGAGGTAATACAATTTAGAATTAGCTTTTAATCCTCATCATCTGAGAGGGAGTCCTCCTTGAAGAGAGAGAAAAAATACCTCCTAGTATCTTTTGAAATATCCTTGAAAGAAGAGAGTAGGGCACCTTGATAATTCACAAGAGAGGTAATCAGATTACCATTATATTAAGCCTTAACTAAGTTATAAAATAAGGTTGTGTTCCTATCCCCTTCCTAAAGCCAATCTACTCGAGCTTTTTGTTTCCAAAATATTTCTTCCCTCAGTTCCCATTTAGCAAGGTCTTTTGCAACCTCAGATTCCTCAATGAGAAGCTCCTCTGTGAATCCTTGATATCTAATATTCCTTGAATCTTATTCCATCCTCCTAAGAGCTGTTAACTTGGCTAAGTAAAGTTTCCCAAAATTTAGTCTATTCCATATCATCAACTTATACTTAACAAATTATAGTTGCTTCACAAAGGAATACATAGCAGTGCCATGAGGAGGTTTACCATTGGTCCACCAGCCTCGCATGAAATCATGAAGCTTAGGATCTCGAAGCCACATAAATTGAAAACTAAAGGAAGTATTCTTATTTACACCTAAATCTAGAGAAGAGAGTTTGATAGGTCAATGATCAGATCCCCTACCCTCCAGAATCACAGAACTAGCACTTCTATTATTACCAATCAAAAAATTTGAGATCAAAAACCTATCTAGTCTCTTTGAGATGGAATATTCCCCACATTCTATTATGCTAGGTAAAGATCCCATTATTCATATAGATGTCAACCATGTTTAGGACCTAGATATGAGCACTGAAGACATAAGAAAAAGGCTCGAGACAATCAACCCCACCATGTTTTTCCTCCAGAAAAGTGATAGAGTTAAAGTCTCCAACCAAAATCCATGGGTAGATGGGAGCTAGACTTCTCACAAAGCCAATGTCACCCCACAAATTTACTTTATCATTGTAATCAATAGGAGCATACACATTTGTAAGTAGGATGGTTTCACTAGATTCATTAAGAAGAGATATATTAACTGGATCCCATAAATAAGCAATGCCACCAACATATCCCCATGCACAAATACACTAGAACTGACCCTTTCTCCACAACTTGGAATTAATATTGAACATACTATCAGTAGCCAATTTAGTCTCCTAAATAAACACCACATATGGAGAATGATCACGAACCAAATCATGAAAAACTTTTTGTCTAGGGATGTTGTTCACCCCCCTACATTGCATGAAAGGATACTAATATCTAGGGGTTGGAAAAATGGTAGTCCAATTTTATCACCAATCCTGACTCCACCAAAGTCTCCCCCATTAAATTAATTTTATCCTAGTCTTTCTTTCGATCCACCTTCATATTCTTATCTGAAGAACCTTTTTAAATTATTTTTTGTTGCAGTCCCAACACTTTATTATTTTTGTAGTCCAAGGGCAACTACATCAGTTCCTGAGTAGGAGAGGGCATAACTAAACCTATGTCACTTTCCAAAATAGTTTTCCTTCTACGGCTAGATACAACCATATCAGCTATACTCAGAACCAAAACCCTTTGTTATTCATTTAAACCCCCTATATCTGATTCCTTAGGTTCCACCTCAAGAAGAGATATATAATTTGGCCCTGTTATATCTGCATAAGGTGGTGATGTTTCATCTAGTATTTCAAACTAGTTGAGTAGAGCATCTTACTAGGTATCCTTAAGGTCTTTTTTTGCCCTTCTTCCTCTTTTTTAGGGTTTTACCAAAACAAAGCCTTCCTTATATTGATCCCCTTCCTTTATCATGGTTTTTCATTTATCAAAATTTTGTGTAGATTGAGAGGGCCTAGGATTTGAAGCCATTGGAAGGACAAATTAAGGGTATTTTATTTGAAGGTGGTCATATTCATGGCATATCCATCAACAAAATAGGATAGCTTCATATTCAAGTTGTTGAACCCATGTAGTCGATCCAAACTATATTTAAATAGAATCTAGAATATGATTGTTTAAATCAATTTCAACACATATATGAGCAACAAATATTACTTTTTTATCCATCGCATGTTGTGATGATCCAATCAGATTTCTAAGAAGAAGGGCAATCATATGCAAGATGTCATTTCTCTATAATTCCAATGGGAGCCACAAAAGTCGAACCGACACTGGAACCCATAATGGTTGCTCCTCTGATAGGTTGAAACCCACATGCTAGGTTTTAAGAAAGAGTCCCGCTTGGTTATAGAAATATGGACCCATTTCAAATGCTTTGTTATGGTTAACAAGATAAGAGAAAACCACCATAAAATAGTTATTCACACTCAGCATCACCTCCACGTCACCTTCAGGGTTCCAAGTCTTCCTAACCCAAGCCTCCACAAAGGGAAGAGAAATTTGAATACCCATAAATTTACCAATAAGCACGTGTTTTGTTAAATACTCCACATCTTTCACCACTGAGTCTGGTTGAACCACTAGAACCGGCCTAGCTTCACATCGTTCTAAACATCCATTATTTTTTAACAAGAAATTCCCAGCTTGCAATGGGAAATCCTATTCCTTCCAATAATTTTATATGGAGAAACATCACTAGCATGAATGCTCTATGACAAGCCTGATACCATCACAACATTCCTTCAATTGTTTAGACCTCCTCTAGAAACTACTGCCATCCCCGTAGAGTATTTTTTTTCCTCATCAAACCCTAGTAGAGTAGTTTTTTCTTAAACATTTAGACACTTCACTTTAAGTGTTAAATAAGAAAATAACCTTTTTATGGACCTTTATCTTGTCTTTAGTATTCCATGTCGATTTTTCATGGAAAAATTAAGGTGGCAATCATTAAGGAGGGCACTACTTTTTTTGGGTTTGGTATGTATTTGGGCAATCATGCACCTACACAAAAGTGTTTTTTTCTTCCTTTAATTATACCTTATAACTCCCATGAATGTGGTTATTTTCTACCTATGTAATAGACACACTACATCAAAAAGGGTCTTTAAGGGCAATTATTCAACCATCATCTATGAGGGCATTGTAAAAAGTCTGCATCATACAAAAATGGTTAAAAAATTCCTTATTAGGTCTAAGAGGGTAGTTTGAAATTGCCCTCTTAGAATTAAGAGGGCAATTTTAAATTTCCCTCTTCTTACTTTTAAAAAATATATAAAATTTACAAAGCACATATTGAGTAGTTGGAAAGAGTGTTGAGGATAATTTTAAAAAATTATGGGTAAGTTGTTTTACATTGCTTGATAGGTAATAGATATAATGTAAAACCATTCTTTAACATTTATATAATCTACCATTATCAATTTTAATGGGAACAAATATGCCAAAAGTTAAAATATAGATTAAACCTATCCATGTTTAATGGTTGGTTTGAATAATCAATCAACTACAATTGGTTCTCATTTTTAAATTATAATTTTTTAATTGATCATTTGATTTTATTAGTTATTTTTACTAAACTTATAGTGGGAACATAAAAATACAATACAGTCATTGATGGGAACATTACACCATCATACCAAAAAAGACTTCAAGACATGTAATATATGTGCCAAATACCAAAAAATGATTCCAAAAACTAAAATGACCACATCAATATCCTTTTGTGGAACATTTAGAGAACTTTTAAAAGCTTTAAGGTGAATCAGTGTTGGGAAATAAAATGCAAGCAATGTACAGATTGAGCTCCCCACCAAAGAAACAAAGATGTTGAATCTAGGAATAGATGATGCAAGTACTACATGCATAACAACAAAGCCTACAAGAAGAATTTTAAAATCTATTTTTTTGCATTAATTTCATCTCAAACATTAAATAAATAGTATGCATAATGACAAGATATGTGAATAAAAGGATCATGCAAAGGCCCACCTTCACAAAAATTATAGGTCAATCATTTTGAAGATTGAGTGTAACTACATCTTGAGTTTCATTACCATTTGCAAGATATCCTATCTGAAAAATCAACATAGAACATAGTAATTATGAGAAAGGCACAAGCCAATACTTTACCAAAATTTTGTAGTTCCCTTATTGAAGCTTCAAGTGAATCTCTCATGGTAAATCACAACACCAACAACAAAAGGTCATACCTGCCAGCCTGTGAAGGCATCAATTTTTGAAATGAATTAAAATTACACTTGATGATTATTGTTATTCCAAAGGATTGTAGATATCTGTAAAACCAAAGGTGGTGTCAGTGATGTCGATGTATGGACCCAACCTAATGCAATTTCCAATGGAACTAAATAAAATATAAGTGAGAAATGGATTTTGACAGTTGTGACACCATTGACACCATTAAGGGCAAATATTGATTTGTAAGAATCAAGTAGGCCATAGAAAATCACAGTAAAAATTTATTATCATTACCTTAACTATATTTTAACCAATCCTTCCATGGGTATATTTATTCCATGGCTTCCATTAAATTCCTTATGTTAATATGCTTAAATTTTGTAACTACTTACAAAGCCATTCAAGGGTATTATTATATTATCTGTAATGATCCATTCTACAAAACATCTAAAGATATTTTAAAATCTTTAAGGTGAATCAATGTTGGGAAATAAAATACAAGCAATGTACAGATTGAGCTCCCCACCAAAGAAACAAAAATATTGAATCTAGCAACAAATGATGCGTGCATAACAACAAAACCTACAAGAAGAATTTTGAAACCAGTTGTTTTGCATCAATTTCATCTCAAGAATTAAATAAATAATATGCATAATGATAGGATATGTGAATAAAGGATTGAACAAAGGCCCACCTTCATAGAAATTATAAGTCAATCATGTAGAAGTTTGAGTGTAGCTATATCTTGAGTTTCATTGCATTTTCAGGATATCCTATTTGAACAAAACAAATAGAGAACATAGTAATGATGAGAAAGGTACAAGCGAATACTCTACTAAAATTTTATAGCTCCCTTATTGAATCTTTAGTTGAATCTTGCATGAAAAAACACAACATGAGCAACAAAAGGTAATACTTTCCAACCTATGAAAGCATTAGTTTTTAAAATGAATTAAAATTACACTTGATGATTATTGTTATTGCAAAAGAATTTAGACATTTGCAAAAATAGAGGTGTTAGTGATATCGATGTATGGATGCGACCTATTGCAATTTATAGATGAACTATATAAAATATAGGTGAAAAACAAAATTTGGTAGTTGACACCATTAAAGGTAAATATTGATTTGTAAAAATAAAATCAGCCATAGACACTCATAATTAAAAAAAATTATGATCATTACCTTTGCTATATTATGTCCAATTTTTCCATGGATACACGTATTCCATGGATTCCATTGAATTCCTTATGTTAATATGCTTAAATTTTGTAACTACTCACTTTCCTTGCACTTCACCTGCACACAACCTAGATATAATTATTATACACTACATTTTGTATCTTTTCCTAATTTCAAGAATTAAGCTTCTTAATGTATAATTTTTTTTAGTTACAAAGACATTCAGAGGTATTAGTATATTATCTACAATGATCCATTATACAAAAATAAAAATGTTGAATCTAGCAAAAAATGATGCAAGTATTGCATGCATAACAACAAAACTTACAAGAATAATTTTGAAACCAACTATTTTACAACAATTTCATCCCAAGAATTGAATAAAAAATGTGCATAATGATAGAATATGTGAATAAAGGATTGAAAAAAGGCCCACATTTACATAAATTATAGTTCAATCACTTAGAATATTTAGTGTAACTATATCTTGAGTTTCATTGCATTTGCAAGGTATCCTGTCTAAACAAAACCAATAGAGAACAAAGAAATTATTATAAAGGCACAAGCCAAGACTTTACCAAAATTTTGCAGTTCCCTTGTTGAAGCTTCAAGTGAATATCTCATGGTAAAATACAATAAAAACAATAAAAGGTAATACTTGCCAGCTTGTGAAGGCATCAATTTTTGAAAAGAAATAAAATTACACTTGATGATCATTGTTATTGCAAAATATTGCAAGAATCTATGAAAATATTGATTTATAAAAATAAAAAAGGCCACAGACCCTCATAGTAAAAAAAATATTATCATAATATCTTCTCTATTATGTCTAATGTTTCCATGGTTACACATATTTCATGGATTTCATTGAATTCCTTATGTCAATATGCTTAAATTTATCAACTAATCACTTTTCCTTGCATTTCACCTGCACACATCCCAAATATAATCATTATACACTACATTTGTGTGTTTTCCTAATTTCAAGAACTAAGATTCTCATTGTATAAAATTTCTTAGTTACAAATCCATTCAGATGTATTATTAGATTACCTATAATGATCCATTTTGTAGAACATCTAGAGATAGTTTAAAATATTTAAGGTGAAGTAGTGTTGTGAAATAAAATTCAAGAAATATACGGATTGAACTCTCCACCAAAGAAATAAAAATGTTGAATCTAGCAATAAATAATGCAAGTACTGCATGCATTACAACAAAACCTACAAGAAGATTTTTGAAACTAGTTGTTTTGAATCAATTTCATCTAAAGCATTAAATAAACAATATGCATAATGACATGATAGGTGAATAAAGGATCTAACAAAGACCCACCTTCATAGAAATTATAGGTCAATCATTTAGAATATTGAGTGTAACTATATCTTGAGTTTCATTACATTTGCAAGATATCCTATTTGAACAAAATCAACAAAGAACATAGTAATGATGAGAAAGGCACAAGCCAAGACTCTACCAAAATTTTGTAGTTCCCTTATTGAAGCTTCAAGTGAATCTCTCATGGTAAAACACAACACTAGCAACAAAAGGTAATACCTGCCAGCCTATGAAGGCATCAATTTTCAAAAATAATTAAAATTACACTTGATGATTATTGTTATTGTAAAATATTGTAGACATCTGCAAAAAAAAATAATGTTTCAGTGATGTTGATGTATGGACATGACCTAATGCAATTTCTAGTGGAACTAAATAAAATATAGGTGAAAAATAAATTTTGATAGTTGACACCATTGAGGGTAAATATTGATTTGTAAAAATCAAATAGGCCACAAACCCTAATAGGAAATTTTTTTATTATCATTATCTATGCTATATTATGTCTAATGTTTCCATGGGTACACATATTCCATGGATTCCATTGAATTCATTATGTTAATATACTTAAATTTAACTACTCACTTTCCTTTTATTTCACTTCCACATAGCCTAGATATAATTATTATATAGCATAAATTATTTCATTTCCTAATTTCAAGAACTAAGCTTCTCATTATATAAAATTTCTTAGTTACAAAGCAATTAAAATGTGTTATTAGATTACCTACAATAATCTATTCTACAAAATATGTAGAAAAATTTTAAAATACTTAAGGTGAATCATTGGTGGGAAATAAAATGCAAGAAATCTACAAATTGGGCTCCCCACAAAAAAAAAAAACATGTTGAATCCAACATAAAAGGTTGCAAATACTGCATGCATAACAACAAATCCTGCAAGAAGAATTTTCAAACCGATTGTTTTACATCAATTTCATCTCAAACATTAAACTAAAAATAGAGGATGGTTTATTTTATATGGTGAAGAACACCATCCTTTTTGGTAGAAGTGCCTTTACAAGAATGGGTGAAAATAAGTACATGATAGCCCCCCTCCCCCCAGGAAGGGTCACTTGGGGATAAAATGGAGACACCTAGTTAGGGTCATCCTAGGTTGAAATAGGGCCATGCAGAGACACTCCCAGGGTGAATTAGTTTTATAAAGGGACATACCCATTTTGAAGCACAATTTTTTATAGGGATACCAAATTTCACATAAGAAAAGGAAAATGCCAAATATTTTTCCATGCATCCTTTCCAAGAAAAGATATTACAAATAGATTTTCTCGCATGCGTCCTTTAATTTTTTTTAAAGTATGATAGGTTGAGGGTGGTTTTAAACCACCCTCTTAGCCCTAAGAGGGTGGTATAAAACTACCCTTTTAGGGTGACCTTAAGAAGGTAGTTACCCTAAGAGGGTGGTTTTTAACTACCTTCTTAGGATCTATTAGGATGGTTTTTTACCACTGTAAAAAATAAATATTTTTTATCCACCCTTAAAAGCCTTTTTTGTTGTAGTGACGTGTCGGAGTGAATAAACCTTTTCGGTAAAATAATATTCATTAGTGAAAATTTTGTATGCATGAAATTATTAACTAAGTTATGAAAAAACTCAAATTATGATCCTCTCTCATTTGTAGCCTAATCTAAGGATATCTTCCTTGTAATAGTGTTCTTAACAACAAATCTTAGCTTGGCCATTTAAATCCCATAGGTGCTCATAGTAGACCTCTTAATATTTTACTTCATTGTAGTCATTTGCAACATTTTCCTTATCAAGTCGGCATTCACACTTCTCTTTTTATCACATAAATTCTACTTCTTCAGTATCCTTTTGGCTTTGTAGGTTACAATCTACAAATGTATCCTTCTTTATCTTTGACTTTAGCAATCTCAAGATGTTTGTGAACTCAATTCTTATATATTAATTATTATTGCGCACTCAATATTATAACATGATCTAATGTGTCAGGGTAGGGGAAAATAAGAGCTTTGTCAAGTGCAGGTGTTATAATATCATTTTCTTGTAAAACATCTCCTCTTCCTCCTTAATTCTATAAATTTCTCAAGATGAATATCCTCTCAAGACCCTCTTGAGGATCCTCATCATTGTGAATTATTTCTCCAATGCTTCATCTATGGCACTTTGTGGAGTCATAGACAACAACATTATTTTGAATTTAATGAAAATAATATTCTTTTGGCTTCAATGATGGCAATCTCATTTTGGCTTTAATGATGGCAATATTCTTTTGGATTTACAAACTCATAGTTTGTGCCACAATATGATGACTGGCTCCATAGCATAAAATTATTCTCATGTATTTTAATGCTTCCTAGCATGCAAATGTTCTTATATATGATTTATTCAAATCTTCAAATTATTCTCAATCACTAATATGTATCTCCAAATACTTTTATCATGATCCCCAAGGCTTCAAATTTCTTCTCAAGTGCTTTTAATCTATTCCTCGATACTCTATCTATGGCTCCTCGATCTTAAACATTCTAAAAATTTCTTATCTCTTGGTAACTTTAGCTCAGCTTCAAATACAACACTTTGTATATTTGAACATTGCCTCTTCTTTATTTGCTTCACAACATCTTCATTAACAAGCACTCAAAACTTCTACCTTCACTTTAATATTTTATGCAAAAATACACTTCTCATATCAATAAATTATTTCCTCAACAACAATTCATACATTTATGCTATGAATATTATCTTATCCTCAAAGAAATTCTATGGTGTAATATTTATCAATCCTTTCTCCTTT
Organism: Wollemia nobilis; assembly: GCA_028583015.1. Lineage (NCBI taxonomy): Eukaryota > Viridiplantae > Streptophyta > Pinopsida > Araucariales > Araucariaceae > Wollemia > Wollemia nobilis. Next base: position 323,614 of record JAQPPZ010002041.1, on the reverse strand, counting down.
TTCATGTTTCAATTTCTTCAATCTTCTTCTTTTTTGTGCAATATCAATTGATATTTCCAATAAAAAATCTGGGCGACCTCAACCCTTCCTCCAAACTTCATAAATTCTAATGTCTAAACGTAGATCTAATACCATTATTGGAAATTTCCCCAAATTATCTCATAGATCCTTTATCAATAGTATAATATTAAGCACAATATACTATCAAATCACTAGCCAATAACAATGGATATGATTTATTAAATAATAATAATATTTCTCAATAATAAAATACACAGTATTATTCAAAGATCAACAAGTTTCTAAGTTACATGAGATACCTATATTCTTCATGATAAATTGCATGAGGTTTTGTTTCCATAATATAACAATGGAAGATGACTTTTTAATAATTGACCATTGCTCTCCTCAAACATATGAGATATACATCCTTTCCTATTCCTCACATATGAAAAAACTCTCATGACTCTTCATGTTACATATTGCTACATATCATGTGACTCTTCATTTTCATATTTGATACCTAAATCCAATGACTTGTTTCATACTTACTTGATATTTTTCACCCTCTCACATATTGCACACTTGCATACTTAATTACATAATGCATGAAATCTTCTCACACATTGACACATACTTTAGAAAAACATAAATCACACTCTCTAATATAATAAATCACACTCCCTAATATAATAAATCACTTCATAAGCTATGCACACCCTAAACTATTACATGACCAAATAATGTAATATATTCAACACCTTTGCTTTCATCAAAATTACAATATTACTATTAGTGACTTTCCTTCCATCCATACTTTGTTATATTTTAATATTTTGTATATTTTCTATCCTTCCAAAGTTACCCAAAATTTAGCTTTACTATTTTACTTAAATTCAATATGGAAAGCATAATTTGAAAATATCATCCTTATTATTTCTAATTATTCCTCTTCCTATTTGTCCTAGAATTTCTTTTTATGGTCTATCAAAATTTAATTTGACCAACTCAGCCTTTGTTGGTTTCCACTTTATATTCTTTTCCTTCTTTGTATTTCTCCTATACACACCATCAGAATTCTAATTGACAATTTGAATCCATTTATCAATGATATCTACCTCAATATTAAGTATTGGGTGATTTGATAGGGCTATTTTAGACTCCTCTAAGGCTAAATAAATCTTCCTTTTCATTATCTTTAAACTACTTTCCTTTATAACCATATAATATAATGTTTTGTATCTTTCAGTGTCCTAGATTATCTATAATGCCACACTTTTAAAAGTGACATATCATTATTTTAACCATTCTTTAATTCCAACATTCATCACCATGCATTTACCAAAAATATTAGGAATCCAATTCCATAAATCTCAGACTATTGAGTGGGTGTCCCAAGAGATGGTCTATACTATCCTCCTCTTTTTTACATAGAACACATTTTAAAGGACCATGGATACCCCTTTTCATTAGGTTATCCTAGGATATAAAATTTCTATGACCTACTAGCCATACACTAATTTTATTTTTCAAAATGTTGGGGCTAACCTAAACATCTCTCTTTTATAATATTTTTATTTTGCTAGTAATCTATTTCTTGTTGTATATTTTCCTAAGTTATTCAACTCCTATATCAACGTATCCTCATCTCTCCTTAGAATAATCATGTTGTAATCTTTTTGGTCAACTACCTCCTAGTAATAATGTTTGATATACTTGTAAAAAAACTTATTTTCATTTGTATATTCATTTCTAATTATTATACATAATGTTTGAAAACCTATCATCATAATTATCTTGAATTAATATCATCAATGGTTTCAAAATTAGATCTAGATTTACTAGTATTTTACCACACCAAGAATTAATTGAAATAAATGTTTTTTCTCTAGATCACACCACCTATACAAGACCTTTAATCACTAGATCAAGTGAATTTTTAAATTATTCCATAGTGCAAAACCATAAGCTTGGGTAATTGGGATAAACATACATAGAAGAATTCTTGTCTAACTTATTTTACTATCTTTGTACAATATCCAAATTACTTTTCCCCTTGGAGCTAATTTTGCATTAGCAAGAACTCTTAAATCGAGACTTCACCTAGTTTTATCATATTCAATTAAATTTATTATTTTATAATATCTTTGGTGTTTTCATGGTTTCTAGTTAAATAAAAAAACATGTTTTGGATTTGAATTTTGTGATAGATTTTTTAAGGATTGACATTTTAGAACTATCATTCGATCTCATAGATTAATTAGTGAAATCATTATATACTTAATATTCTAATCCTTTTAATGTGTATGGATTATAGATTACATCATAATTGCACAATTATGTGTTTGACATAAACTTATCATTATTAGTTTATTAAATTTAATTGATATATAAAAAAAACATGTAGTAATAAAAAAAAAATAAAGACAATATAGACTTCATTTAACAACAAAGTGGTGATATCATAAAATGATATTATTTTTAACTAATTCATCTATTTTATGGATGTGTATAAGCTCTATAACAACTTTCACAATCTTTAGCCACTAGTTTGATTTATGTCCAAATACTTGTATCTAAATTGATGATGTTAAGTAGTTGTACAACCCAAGTAGACATGGAGTTAAATTAGGTGGATATTTTCTTGATATTACACAACCAATGTAATAATGGATTTAAAATAAGGTTAATTTATCTTGCAATTAGTGCAAGCTCTTATCTTAAATGATTATAAAAAGTGAATCTAGATAGATATCCCATGTATATGTTTGATAAAACGTTAAAATTTATATTGTGTACTCCAACCATAAGAAAAATACCAATCAACCCATTATAAATTTTATTTTGACATAATGGCTTCTAGAAAGTGAGTTTCATAAATAAAATGAATATTTTAGGACTTCTTATCCCCATAAAACTTTTTGTCACAAAAATATATTTTCATAATTTTTCTGTTAATGTGGAAAGTGGAATGAAGTCTAAATACATTAATTGAAAAAGAACGATCGTATATAAATCTAGGACTACATGATGGTTTATAAAAAGTATGAAAACATTAAAAATAAAACTTTGTGCAAGATCAAGATGATAACAAATAATCAACTACATATTGATTTATTTATAGTTAAAGTTATTGGAAGACTACCTGCTGGGAAGAAGAGGTTACCAGCTTGGTAATATTAGCCCTCGAATTACGAGGAGTCAAAAGCGAGGGGTGGATTTTGGTAATGAAAGGAAGCAGGGCTGTCCCCCAACAAGGAAAAGAGAGACAAAAAAACTGCGACTGATGTTGCAAATGGAACCCAACGGTTGCTGTTTCAGGATGACTCTGATTCTCTGATGGGTGACGCGCTTATCCCAAAACCTCCTTTCTAGCAGGGAAAGGGAAGTAAGAAGAACCTCAAACCGTACGGATGAAATCCTGAATGTGAGAAGACTAAACAAAGTGGCCATTTGGGCCAGGGAAATTTTCCAGCAGGATTTTCAATGGTTTGTTTTAGTCCAGTCATTTTTCTTGGATCCTATCCAACATGTATGCTTCGAATTCTGCCTTCGGGGAAGCAGAAATGTGGAAAGTTATTTCCCAGGTATGGGAGAATTTTTTGTAGTTTTCTTGGCTGTCTTCTTCTGCTTTCCGATGGTCCAGCTTCTCCGGCTAGTTTTTGTTTTCCTAGTTATAATGGTCATGGTTTCCAGGATAATCAGGCAAAAATGCCTTACTTGTAGCCCTCAGGCAATTAGCAGTTTTTTGTTTTTTTTTTGCATACAGGTTTATTCTTCCAACCAAAAGGCATGAAGCACTATTTAGCAAGGCTGATTTTGTATATAAGGTTTTTGGATCCTCTATAATCTATTATAATTTATTTATAGTTGTGATAGATTTATTACCAAATATCGTACTTCAATCAAATCAAAATCCTGTCATAACCTCTTGGTCAACAAACATATTATGAAATATGCTAAATTTTATATGTTGTAAAAATAGCTCAATAGTGTGAAAAGGTGACCACAGTTCATATGTTATTATTTACTATTCTCCTCGACGTGACGTTATAGAACACCACATTTTAAGTCCGTAGAAAACTTGGATGGCGTAAAGAAAGTTTGAGTATAACATCAAAGTCACCTGTTGGTCAACAAACATATGAAACATGCTAAATTTTATTTGTTCTAAAAATAGCTCAATAGTGTGAAAAGGTGACCACAGTTTATATGTTATTATTTACTATTCTCCTCGACGTGACGTTATAGAACAACACATTTTTAGTCCGCAGAAAACTTGGATGTCGTAAAGAAAGTTTGAATATAACATTATCATAAATTTACCTAGAGGTCATGAATTTGGATCGACACTTCCTTTGTAAAAATAATGAATGACCGTATGAAAACGGTTGGAAACAACAGTTGTCATTGAGGTGCTTGTTTTCATTGTAATACTGTTTCTACTGTCGTCATAATTTTTCCGTTCCTTGCCCAGTTGCTGGACACTGAATGTTAAGCTTGCTGGCTTGTATTAGCACGTACGTACACTTCCAGCGAAATTCAAGGATTTACTATTAGTGTTAAATGATGGATATCTTCGTTTTTTTTTTCGGGAAATGGGCACTTTGCTTGCTAGGAGTGCCATAGTCGTCACAGGATTCGACGATTATAAATTCGCCTATTTTCTAAATTGGCTAAATTCAGAAAGTATAGAACAAGTTTGGCTAAATTGGTGGGTGAAATTCGAAGTGCTTTTTCATATACCGTAAACCTTAAATACCCACGCTTTTTAAATGATAATACATAGATATTGATTTTTTCCATCGAGATATAGGAGCTGCATGTCGAGTAGAGCTGAGTTGCATGCGGTCATAAGGTTTTTTTTTTTTCTCTTTTCGCACCGTCTCTCCTGGAAGAGTATGTGGGTACTAATTACCGGCATTTGAAGCTAGCCGCGGGACAAATAGCACTAGAAATGAGTAAATGATCTTGAAAGTTCGTCCCCCATTGTGTTCAACGATGTAATTCTGAGCCCGACTTTGTTACTCTCTTGCATGAATTTAATCAAGCCTGTGCTTGGTTTGAGAGTCGTGCTTTTATTGGGTATTTCTTGGATCGTATTTTCCCTGAATCTGTCCTCAAGAATTGGATTGAACAATATTAGCATCCTTATCCAATCCTGGTCAACCATGTGCAAAACCTTTCCAAAGGTATTTTCCATTTTCACTTTCGTAGTCAAGAGCAGACCCAAAAAGTTCTGACCAAAGGCCCAAGCTATATTAATATTTTTTTGCTCATTTTGCAACCATGGAACCGGGACTTTACGGTTTCCAACACTGTTTCTCTTGTTATAGTTTCCAACATTGTTTCTCTTGTTGTGTCTGTCTGGGTGGAATTCGTAGACCCCCCTACTGCATGTTCATCTTTTTTGAAGAGTATGGTTTCTACCCTTTTGTGTGTGATGAACCCACTCGTTTTATGTCGGTTCATCTGACCAAGAGAATGCGTGTCCAAATAGACCTTGCCAAAACACTGAAGGAGTACATTGATATAACCTACATTCACCAACAAATGGTGTATATTAACCTTCCTAACACTTGCTACAGTTGTCAGTCAGCTTCCCACCAAATTAAGGATTTCCCCTTGATGGCAGATAAATTCAAGGATAAGGCGATAGTAGTGGCAATGCCAGCTCCCAATACTCCGACCCCTCCCCCAAGGGCAACTAGGGTGAATGGTCTTAGGTATCCCACAAAAAAAGGAAATGCATGACCACAAATGTTGGGCAACCTGCGATGAACTATTGTTCAAGCAATTGCTATTAAGCCTCCCTTGCAAATTCAAGTATCTGGTTCAGTCAGTGCTCCGTCTACCACACCAATCATTGATACGGAGTTCCAGGACGAGGGTAATCTCCCTATTGTGTTGTTGGGTATTCAACAACCTAAGGTGGTTGAAAAAGATCACTCTCGAGGTTCAAGCCAATGGTCCCGTAGCCCTCATTGAGGTGATCATCAGGCTCATATGGACAAAATAAGTTAAACAAATTTATATTTCAAGCATTTGGAAGCCTTTATGAGTAATTATTTTAAAATATTGTCGGATGATGCTGGCGAAACCAGTAGAGGCATGCAACTCGATTTTTTCTAATGATCTTTTCTCTTGGAATGTAAGAGTACTGATGGACCCAATCTGATGTTAAATGGTCCGTGATGAGGTTATTACTTGTTCCTGCCTTTATGGTCACCCTGATTTTGTTTATCTTCATGAAGTTAAAACTAATTTTTTTTCCTTATGGTCTACATCCTCTCTCTTGTGGCTTGGAAGACAAATGTATGCTACCAATCATCCTCGTGGCAGCAAATATGCTATCATTCTGTTAAATAGAAGTTGAAAAGGTAATTTTATCACTTTGGGAACTGATCCCTCCCATCATGTTGTTTGGATTTTTCTTGAAGTAGGTGGTTTGTCCATTGGGATTATTAACATTTATACCTCTAATGAGGTATAGGATAGATATGCCCTTTGAAAATGGTGTTCTTTGTCCTTACCCTCTACATTTTGGCTTATGTGTGAAGATTTTAATATGGTAAAAAAAAGCTCTGACAAAGTGCATCAACATCCCAATAGGTGGACTTCTGAAGAGAGACAGGCATGTTAGAGAGAGACAGGCATGGTACTTTTTGACCCTAATGCATGTTTTTCAAAATGATAATTTTCTGAACAGCTATATAAGAATATCATTGGTTTTCTATATCTCACCACACTTGTTACATCTAAATGAAAAACCATCTTAGTTGAAACCAATGCTTTCCTCCTTTATAGATAGTTCCTCATGACATGAAATTATGTTCCTATTCAAGGTGATGGTTGACATAAAACCACATGTAAGGGCCTCTAAATCTGCACATAATATGAGAGCTTTTTATATAATGGGCTCCATGGGCATGTCTTAAACACTCTCTTACATGTCCTAAAAAATAATTGAGATCACATGTAATTGAAATAAAACTATATATATTTAGAATCTACACTCCAACACCTATAAATATTTAAAATCTATTTAACATTTGATATGATTTAAACATATATTAGAACTCTAAATTTTTTTTAGTGACCATGTGAATATAAACATTGATTCAAATAAATATATTACATATAATAAAAAACTAAATAAAATTTATAATTTTATATTTATATTTCTGTAACTACCATTACACAATTTTTATTACAATTGATATGGTTGAACTTATTTTTAGGACTTCAAATTCATACCAAAAACATATCAATAATATAATTGTATAGGAATAAACAGACACAACAATACTTTTATGTGTTAAAAAAAAAAATCATAAGACAATACAAAACTTAACTATCACTTAAGTTTCTAGAGATCAATGAACATAAAAATTATATGTTAAGGTTATTATACATTAGTAATATTTATAAACGATAATAATGAAAGTAATATGACTACTATCAATAGTAATCTTTATTTAAAAAAATATTGCACTATATCATTCATATTTTATGATTTATTTATAAAATTTTAGAAAATTCAATAATTAATATAGGGGGAGAAGTATGCATTTTTTAAAATAGTTTTTACTATTGATTTTTATAAATGATGTTACACTACTCATATAACATTATAAAAAATTACAAACACTTTTAATAACCTTAAATAAATTTTATAACTACTATTTAATTAATCTTCATGTGCTTAAAATAAAGGTAATAGTTGTTAATTCTATGACATATAAGTGAGAGAAATTCAAGGTAATTCTTTTTTATGAGTCTTGAACCTGAATTGGTTATAACTGCAATTATAAATATTGCATAAAGAAACCCAAAAAAAAAGATATAAAATACCTTTTTTCTATGTTAAATAATTATATATAAATTAATTGTAAAAATTACAGTAATTATACTTCTAAAATTAGTAAAGGGACGGAGGTCCAAGGTTCAAATATCGGGCTTCATTGAATTGAACACTTGTCTCTTTGCTGGTGTTTTTAGTTTTTAGTTTTTAGTGGTGTAAAAGGTTTAAAAATATTGTGGCATGGTAGTTATAAACATAGAATGTGTGAGTATTTTATGGCCGCGCTTTTGATAAACATAAAATATTACGGTGGTCATAAAATATGAATAGTATACCTAGATCATCATTGCGGCTATGGATTCCACCATGTAAAATTAAAATAAAAAATACGAAAAATAAAAATTTTTCATTTTAAAATATTGGTAAAGAAAATTGTCTTATATGATTTTCATGCTTGGGGCCATGGCCTACCATAATATGCTTGGAATAAAGTTATAAAAATCCAAGATTAATTTTAGATAGAAGAAGTATCATACTAGTGAAAACATGAATGTTACCATTAGAAAGAAACACATTATACTTATTTTTTAGTATATACTTAAAAAACAAAACATTTGGATAAAAGTAAATTAATACTTAAGTGATGCTTATAATGGAAGAAAAGGATTACACCAATATGCCATTAAATGGGTTAAAAAGGAAAAAATTACAAAAGTAGTTTAAACACAAAGACTTAAGCAACTTAGACATGCTAACAATACATTATAACAATATGTAATTTATGACATTATAATAAGCCATTAATCAACACTTACAAAAGTTGGATACAATTCTAAATTTTTATTGGTGTCTTCGGGTATGACTCATGACTCTTTACTATTCAAATATTGGTTACATCCATAAAAATTACCAGATCAAAAATTATTTTTAAATTAAATTTCATTGATAATATGTTACATAATTATTTATTTTTAATAATTTATTTTAAACAATAGAAAAATATTTAACAAAAATCATAATATAAAATCTCATTTATTATATTATCTATCTATCTAATAAATATATATATATATATATATATATATATATATATATAATCTCATTTATTAGATTATCTATCTATCTCGTATATATATATATATATATATCCATATATATATATATATATATATCCATATATATCCATACATATATATATATATAATACCCTCAATGCATGTATTATGTATAAAATAAACTAAAAAATAATTATGCATTCCCTTTCTCATAGAAATATTAACATTGATAAAATTATATATATATATATATATATATATATATATATATAATTTCATTTATTAGATTATCTATCTATCTGTATATATATATATATATCCATACATATATATATATATATATATATATAACACCCTCAATGCATGTATTATGTATAAAATAAACTAAAAAATAATTATGCATTCCCTTTCTCATAGAAATATTAACATTGATAAAATTATATATATATATATATATATATATATATATATATATGCGAATGAATGAGAACTATAATTAGATTCCTTAAATTAAATGATTTTTGTAAATAGTAGTTTAAATTCGTATAATTAGTTATATATTAATGTGAATAAAATATTAAAAATAAGAGACAAAAAATTTATATACTTAATTCTAAATATTTTATGTACAAAAGAGAGAATTTTATTAATAGTTTTAAATATTGTGAATTGGTTGAAATACAATTTACTAATAAAATGGTTAGAGGTTAATATTTGTGTTAGACCTCCTAAGAACTTCGCTACTAAGCCTACTTTAAATATACCATCCACTCAACTACTTTATTTTTTCTTGAAAGAGTCAAGGATGGTTATGATAGTTGTTGAATCTAAAGCCAATGTTTACCATGACAACACCTTTAAATCCTTAGGTATTGTGGAGTATCCATCCTCATATTGGTAATCCAAAAATATTATAGTGCTATCTTGTAATGTAAGAGGCCTTAGTTTGCTTCTATAAAAAGTCTATAATTCTCATCTAATTCATGATTGTGACCCTAAAGTTTTTTTCTTTAGGAATTTAAGGTTCTAAAGGATCAACTTGCCTTTAGATTGCACTTGATCCTTAAGGATCATGTACATTTCTAGATAAGGCATGCTTAAGGGAGTGGAAGTGCTATTATGTCAATTACCACCCAAATTAGAATGAATATCCTTATTTGGGTATAAGACACCATATGTGAATGTGTTTGGATGACTTTACATCTAAATGGGATAATTGTGATTTGGTATTCTATCTATATCTCTAATGAATATCACAATATAATTACTCTTTGGAATTGGATGCATGCTACCTTATTTCCTACCTACTAAATCCTTAAGGGGGATTTTAATATGGTGGAGAATTTTAATGACCAAATCCAAGTAGAAGGTGGGCCCTTGGGCATACATGCATTTGGAGCATGACCAAAAAATAGAAACTAATTGAATATATTTTATCCCTTTTTTTGATTCCCTCCCTTTATGAAATCATCCATATATAGCTAGTTCATTCATCAATGTGACAATAACCTTAAAATGGCTATAGTTGATAAGTTTTTTTGTGCTCAAGCTTTCCACAAACTATTAATTCAACTTGCAACTATCCACCATCTTGTTAAATTCTCTCTATGATCATTTTCCAATTCTTCTAGATTTATATCTTGCCCTGCATAGATCAATCTATCCATATTTACTTTAATACCAATGTTTAGCATCTAGCCTCTAAGGAATGCAAGAATATTATACAATTTTTGTGGTAGCTAGAACCACGTCCTTTTGATAATATAGGTTTTATATAGTGGTGGGAAGGAGCTATCAAAAGACAAAAATATTTTGAGGTAGTATGACTAGAAGGTTGCCAAGCCCAAAATCCAAAATGTTGAAATTCTCACCTCTCAAATCCACCATTCTTACACTGTCCTTGATAACTTAAAATATTAGTATCAGTATGCTAAGGCTAAAGAATAGCTTCACCAATTTAAAGTGGAAAAACATGGGAAAAAAAATCCTATGTTTTTATTTTTCCTTCCTCAAATATAAAACAAAATTTGATAGCATCACTGTCATCAAGGATTCATTGGGATCTCTTAAAAATAATCACCTTGAAATTGATAGTCTTTTAAAGCCATGTTCAACATATCTTTTTTGTTGATCATATAGATGATTTTATCCCCATACTAGATGACTATGTTAAGTAGTCTATACCATAAAAATTACCCCCTAAAATCTAGGATAGACTTGACCTTAACCTTACATTGAAAAATCTATAATAGGATATTTATTATATGAAAGATGATAAATCTTTGGGTCCTAATGGTCTTCCTATGGAGTTCTAAAAGACCTTGTAGATAAAGTGATTGTGTCCTAAATAAGGTGTTGATAAAAATTTCTACTTTTCATACTAGATGCCTATCATTAATGGAAAAATTCTAGATTCTCAATATGATATTTATAGCCTCACATGTTTATCACTCCTCTTGTTCACTTTCAACTAATTTTTATTAGCATAAGTTCATTTATATGTTAAGGGATTCCTATGGAGAAAATGTAACGAGGCTTATTTTGAGCTGATTTCATCCTTACCTTATTATATAATTACCCCATTCCTAACATGGGGATCCCATCTTAATAATATTTTGTAATGTTTAGGTTATTTTATATAACAATTATTAATAATTTAAATACTAGTTTGGCAGAAGATTCTAGCTTGGGTGACCACTTACATGTGAAGCCAACCCTTGGGTGTTATAGTTAGGGTTACGAAGAGTCTTAAAAAATGAAAGTTGGAATAGATGAAGTTATAACTTATATTTTGTATCGAAACTTTAATTTTAAAGGGTTTTCCCCCTTGAAGAGGCTTGCAATTTTGTAATGTGTCCTTGCTTTTCTACAATATAATTTGTAACATTTATACTTCAGCTTGCAATATTGTTAATTTCAAGCTTAATTTCTATTATTATTACAATAGTGTGTCAATGTATTTTTTACTACAAGGTGCATAGCAAGTGGTAATAGAGCACTTTCCAGGACCACATATTATCGTACTACAAATAGTTTACATTTTGTCAATTCAACTTATTGGGTATAAAATTTCCTTACTTTTATTTTCTTGCTTATTTTTCATTTAAATAAAAAATGAAAATAAAAACCATTTTCCCTTCTAATTTTAGTTAAATAGGTTAGAAACCTTGAGTTGTGGGTCCTAAAATATCATGAAAAAGTTGTTATTGGTTAAACTAGATTACCCATAAATCATCTAGTGAAGTGAGGGTTGATCGGGATCCAATACCTATGACTCAAACAACACCTATATAAAGACTTGAGCTCCAACATATCTTTTGGTATATGAGGAGATACCCTAGGATTAGTAGAAACCTTTAGCCCTAGATTTTTTACCATGTATTTACTCATAGTGCATTGAGCACAATACTCAAGAAGATCACTCTCCCATACTATTAGATATGTAGGTAGTGTGCTTAAGGGTATGTGTGGAATCCTCCTTGATTAGTGGTCTAAAATATTGGTTCAAGTATTATTGTTTGTCATTGGATTATAATAGAGAGATATGGAAAATGCATACACCTTGACCTAGAGTACCCTATTTATGTTGAATGTTTAACCAAAATGTCGAAAAACCTGCACAAAAAATGAGCATATTGAGGAGACTACATGATAAAAAAATTGACTAAAAAAAAATAGATGAAATAACTAGTGGGTGAAAGTAATAGTCAAAATAGGGTTTGTTAGTAATAGTCAAGTATAATTTTAGCCAGGGCCATAGTTAGTAATAGTAAAAAAAAAAGTGACTGCACAATTGTAAGTTACATAGTCTATTATAGTAAAGATAGTGTTTGATAGTGTAGTTGTCAATTATAGTCAGGAATTATAACAAATAGGCCAGTTTTCAAAAATAGATTATGCCATGATAATCATAAAAAATAGTCAGTTGTAGCAAAGCTAGTTTACACTATTCACTGGTTGAAAGAGGTGGACGATGGTGGGAACAAGAGCGGGAGTGACGATGGACGATGGCGATGGTGATGGCGATGTTGGAGGGATGTTGGAGGGAGATGGTGTGGCAGGTTTGTCCTCGGGCCCTGCAGGTGGTGTTGGGCCTACTACAGGCCCACTCAACAAGATTTGCGGTGAAGACCCAAATGACATGGTGAAACCGATGTCTGATAACGTTAGGGTTTCACCCTCCTCTCCTTCCAAAGCACCTCCTTGGTATTTATCCTTTGTGTACAAAGTTAGGTCTTTGTCAGGAGCATTTTCTTTCCAAACTCCTTTGCCCTTCTCTGTAATGGGCACTGAAGTCTCTTTCCCGAGTGAGGTTATGGAGCCACTAATCTTCCAAGAGTATCTCTCTCTTGTTGGGAAATTTTTCGATGCCCGACCTGATATGGAAACTATCTGCGAGTGGGCTCTTTCCAAATGGCGGCTTTCGAGCAGCTTGGAGCTAGTGGCATTTCCAAGGGGGTTTTTCATGATAATGCTAAACAATGCCCTTGATACCCATCGCATTCTTATTGGAGGACCTTGGTTTTTTGGTCGTCGTAGCCTATTTATACGGAGATGGGGAGAAGACTTTGACCCTAAGACTCAGTCTATCAACATCGATCCAATTTGGATCAAACTCCATGGGATTCCACCATAGTTCTTCTACAATGATGCACTCAAAGGCATCACTCAACCGATTTGAGATTTGGTCACCATCGACCCTGCTACCCAAGCCATAACCAAAATGACCTATGCTCGTTTCTGTGTCATGGCTAATCTAGATTCAGCTCTACCCACCTGCATCGGCATCAACTACGGGAGCTACAGAAGACGTCAAGGAGTTGAGTACGAGAACAAGCCCGCTTTTTGTTTGGAGTGCAATACTCAGGGCCATCTGGCTTCTCAATGCCCTTCTTGGAAAAAAGAAATACCCAGCGATTCATGGAGAAAGAAGGATTCCTAGATCTTGAACACCCAAAAAAAGGCTTTTTTTTGGGGTCATGGCCAATCTGCAGGTCCTCCTAAAACCTCTGCTTCAAATCATAGCAAACCCAATAATGTAAGTGCTCTACCTTCTCGTTCTAATCAATTTTCTCCCTTAAATAATCTTCATACTAGAGAGGACATCTCCAATGACCTTCCCATAGATCTAACCGTCTCGTCCACACCCACTTTGATTCAGTCTCCCTTGTCCAAAGGAAAGTCTACAATGAACTTTCCAAACTCACCCATCGATTCTGGTCTCTCTCACCTTCCTCTTCCCTTCCCACCCCTTCCCTCGACTCAAAACCGTCCTCTTTCCCTTTCCCCTGAGTCTATTGCCCTATGCCAGTCTCCCTGCTCTCCATATCCCCACAGGCCTGCCCTTGGGACTGATTCCACCGACATTCTCCAAACATCTAGCCCGCTGAAATCTCCCATTACAACACCCAAAGCTGACGTCAACAAAGAACAGAGAATGGGACGACCGTCCAATGCTGAAAAGCTTGCCAAAGCAGCTGAGATCGAAATGGCTGATGACTCAGTGCCTACCTCCTTGGGCCTTATTTCTGAATACCCCACCCACCAAGGTGAGGATGAAGTTAGACCCACACTTACTCTGTCTCAAGGGAGAGGCAAAGGCCGCAAATCAAACCCCAAGTCAACTCAATGAAGTTCATCTCTTGGAATGTCAGAGGCCTCAATGAAATGGCTAAACAGAGGACTGTTAAATCAGTAAGAAAAAACCTAAAACCAAATATAATGTTCCTTCAAGAATCCAAACTTGATGAGAATAGCAGTACTCAAGTTTGCAAGCTAATCTGGGAAAACAACAATTTTTCCTTTTATCCCTCCTCAGGGGCATCTGGGGGTCTCCTTTGTTTGTGGGATCTGACAACCATTGATGGGAGGGTTCTTTCAGTCTCTGACAGAACCTGAAAGAACCATCAACATTCTATTTACCAATAAAGTCACTAACCTCCAATGGATCGCCACCAATGTTTATGGACCTAACAATCCTGTCAAAAGAAGACTGTTGTGGGATAACATTTCTGTAATGCGCAACAACTTTGTTGACTTTCCATGGATGCTCTATGGTGATTTCAATGCTCTCCTTCACCTGTTTGACAAGGAAGGAGGCAATCCGATCACCAACAGCTGCATAGAATATTTCAGTGATTTTGTCAACCAAAATGAGCTAATGGACATGCTGCTCCAAGGATCCAACTACACATGGAGCAACAGACGTGTGGACATCCATCACATCCAAATTCAGCTTGACAGATTTCTCTTATCCAAAGAACTCATTCCTATTTTTGGCAATGCCATGCTTCATAGCCACCTAAAAATTGGCTCCGATCAAAACCCATTAATTCTGGATTGTTCCCGCCCCCACCAAATCTTCAAAACCCCTTTCAGGTTTGAAAATATGTGGCTCACCCATCCAGATTTAGGTCGGTGTATTCGACAATGGTGGCAGCAAAACCTTTGTCCAAACCCTCTCACGAATATGTTCCTCAAACTCAAAGCGGTCAAACTCAAGCTGAAATGCTGGAATAGGGAGGTTTTCGGCAACCTCTTTACCAAGAAAAAGTATCTAATGGATGAGCTAAAAAGGGTGGAAAATCTGATTCAGGGAGGAGATCTAAGGGTCAAAACTTTCATGGAAGAAAAAAGCCTCCTTTCAAACTTTCACAATGCCTTGGCTAAGGAAGAGTCCTACTGGAGGCAAAAATCTAGAAACCTCTGGCTCAAAGAAGGAGACACCAACATGAAGTTTTTCCATACTTCCACCATGCGTCACAGAGGCTCAAATAAAATCTCTGAGTTAACCAATGCTAATGGATCCATTGTCTCTGACATCCAAGCTATTAGACAGGAAGTTGTGTGCCACTTCTAGGAAATCTTAGGTCCAAGCGTTGACTGCCATCCTCGCACAGCAAGTTCTCTGCTTTAGAACATCCCAAAGTTGGTGTCTAATGATGATAATGGGAAATTGTTTCAATGCTTCACTGAAGAAGAGATCAAAGAAGCTTTGTTTGCAATGGAACCTGATAAGGCCCCTGGACCCGATGCCTTCCCACCCCAATTTTTTCAACACTTTTGGGATATTGTGGGCCCAGATGTCATTGCTACGGTTAAATTCTTCCAGAGAACCAAAAATATGTCGAGAGAGGCCAATTCCACCTTCATTGTTTTAATTACCAAGTCCAATGATTGTGCTTCTCTCTCTGACTTCAGACCTATTAGTCTTTGTAGTGTCATCTACAAACTCATCACCAAAGTTATGGTAAATAGGTTGAAAGACATCCTTCCCTCCATCATCGACCAGTGCCAAGGGAGCTCGATAAAAGGTAGATTCATTCCTGATGGAGTGATAACCGTCCACGAATTGGCCCACTCGGCATCTAAAAATAAAAAACCCAGCATGTTCCTTAAGCTTGACATGAACAAGGCTTTTGATCGGGTTTCCTGGAAATTCTTGTTCGAGGTCCTAGAGAAGTTTGGGTTTCACAAAGAATGGATCAACATGGTTTTGAATGTATTTCGACTGCTTGGTTCTATGTTCTTATCAATGGTTCACCCGCATGTTTCTTCCAAAGTTTCAAAGGCATCCGTCAAGGAGACCCTCTGTCCCCCTTTCTCTTCATCATTTTGGCCGAAACCCTTGGAAGAACCGTTACTACTGCCTGCAACAGTGGTCTCATCTCTGGGATCAAACCAGCCTCAACAACCAATGCCATATCCCACCAAAAGTTTGTGGATGATACTATTATATCCTCTCATGCTTCCGTTCCCGAAGAAAAAATCATTAAGAACATTCTTGATTCTTATGAAAAGGTGACTGGATAGAAAGTCAATTATCGCAAAAGCAAGCTATACTTTATCAATACTCCCATTCATAGGAAAAATAGGATTATTGAGATCCTTGGGTGCATCATTGGGAGCCTTCCAACTACTTATCTTGGATTACCGCTTTTCCATGACAGATCTATCTCAGCTATGTGGAACCCTATTTTAGATCGCCTCAACAAGAAAATTGCAGGTTGGAAAAGCTCAATGCTCAGTCAAGAAGCCAAAGCCACTCTGGTCCAGGCTTGCCTGCAAAGTATTCCCATTTTTTTCTTATCTATCTTCAAAGCTCCAGCTTCCATCTGCCAAAGAATTGAGCAAATTCAACGTAGATTCCTTTGGGCAAAGAAATGAAAACAAGAATAAATTTTCACTTGTTGACTGTGATAGGGTCTATTCCAAGAAAAAGGATGGAGGACTCGAATTCAGATACATCAAGCGGATGAACATGGCCCTCATTGCCAAGCAGTCCTAGAGACTTACCATCAATGAAAAAGTCACTTGGATTGACATCATCAAAGCTAAGTACCTCCATCAGGTTTCCTTTCTTGGAGAGCACAACCTTCCTAGCGGATCCCATTTCTAGAATGGCGTCACCAAAACAAGGAAGATCATCATGGAAGGCTTAAGGTGGTGTCTTGGAACTAGAATGATCATTCATTTTTGGGATGACCCGTGGATCCATTATAAACCTATCAGCCAAGATCTACATCTTGCAGTGCTCAAGACGGTTACCAAAGCCACCTTTGGAGATAAGGTGTGTCATTTCATTAACCCAGGTATCACAAGACCTGAATGGAAACACCTGGCTCTTAACGGGCCTAGACATATCATCGAGGCACTCAGGTGGTTACAAAACTTGTTGAGGACTTGCATCATCCCCAGCTCACACAAAGATGATTCCATGGTCTGGAACCTTGAAGATTTAGGGAATTTCACTGTTAAATCAGCTTACTACAGTAAAGAAACTCATAATGATGGTCGGGACTTATCTAATCAGGTATGGGTTCCCAAGATCATTCCCAAGGTCAAATTCTTTTGCTGGTTGGCCTTCCAAAATAGAATCCTCACCATTGACAACTTGATAATCAGAGGGTTACTCATTCCCAATTGGTGCATCCTATGCAAAAATGCCTGTGAGTCAACCTCGCATGTTTTTTTGGAATGTCCCTTCTCTTTAGCAGTTCTCAACCAGGTTCTTAACACCTTTGACATCTCTACTGCCCTCCCTCATTCCATTCCCCTCCTTTCTTAGCAATGGCCCCGGCCTTTCAAGAGCAATCAACTTAAATTCATGTGGCAAGCTTGCCTCCACCTTTTCCTATGGCAGATATGGCTCGAGAGAAATGCCAAAATTTTCAAAAACCAAGCCATTGATAAGAAGATTATTGTTGCCAAAATCTTGGCCCTTGCTACGAAGAATGCCTCTCTTGTTTCGTCTTCCAAACCCCCCCCTCCTGGCCTTGAATCGGACCTAACCAAACTTTTCAATCTTTCTAATTTCTCTGCCATGCCCTGTACAAGCTCAATTTCGATGGTGCGGCCAAAGGCAACCTAGGAGCGACTGGTGGAGGAGGAATTCTCAGAAATATTAGAGGAGAAATAATTTTGGCCTTTGCCCAGAACCTGGGAATTCAATTTAACAATATGGCAGAGGCTTGGGCTCTACTCCAAAGCTTGATCCTCTTGGAAGGTTTGACCATCAATAAACTTATCATAGAAGGAGACTCGTTGCACTGTATCAACTGGCTCAATGGGACTTCTGTGCCTCCCTGGGCCCTTGTTTCAATTTTCCAGGAATGCAAGGCACTAATTGGCATTTACCTAGAATTAGTCATTAAGCATAAGTACCAAGAAGGAAAGAAAGTTACATACTGGCTTGCTAACAAGGGAGTAGGTGAATCTGACATTCATGTTTGGAGAGACTCCTTCCCCATTGGCCTAAGGAACGATTCTATAAGTGTCAATGTCTGCACAATGTGAGTGGTTGGCAGGGGACCGATTTTGTTTGCTCATGGAACTAGTCGAGTTTTCACATCATTTTTTCCTTCTTCTCCTCCTTCGGCCATGTTTTGGCAACCTGTCATGATATCGCGACACCTTTCACCTTTTGCCGTGAAATTGCAGCATGTCACGATATCGTGACATCCCTTTCCCCTCTAGCCATGAGGTTGCAACTTGTCGCGATATCGTGACACTTCTTTCTCCTTCGGACACGGTCTTGCAACATGTCACGATATCATGACACTTTTTCTCTTCGGCCACGTTTTTGCAACATGTCATGATATCGTGACACTTTTTCTCTTCGGCCATGATTTTGCAACATGTCGCGATATCGCGACACTTTTCCTCTTTGGTCGTGCCTTTGCAACATGTCACGATATCGTGACATTTTTTCTCTTCGGGCACGTTCTTGCAACATGTCACGATATCACAACACTTTTCTTCTTCGGCCATAAATTTGCAAGCTGTCACGATTTCGTGACACTTTTTCTCTTCATCCGCGATGATGCAGCCTATCGCGATATCATGATACTTTTTCTCTTCGACCATGGTCTTGCAACATGTCGCGATATCGTGACACTTTTTCTCTTTGAATGTGGTCTTCCATCATGTCATGATATCACGACACTTTTTCTCTTTGATAGCAGTCTTCCATCATGTCATGATATAGCGACACTTTTTCTCTTCGGCTGCGGTCTTCCAACATGTCACGATATCGCGACACTTTTTCTCTTAGATAGCGGTCTTCCATCATGTCGTGATTTTGTGACACCTTTTCTCTTCAATCGCGATGTCTCTTCTTGTCATGATTTTGTGACACCTTTTCTATCCAGCTACGATTTTGCATCATGTCGCGATATCACGACACCTTTTCTCTTCGGTCGTGATTTTGCAACATGTCGCGATATCGTGACACTTTTTCTCTTCGGCCTCGACGGTGCAGCATGTCACGATATCGCGACACTTTTTCTCTTCGGCCATGATTTTTCATCTTGTCGTGATATCGTGACACTTTTTCTCTTCGATCGCATTTTTGCAACATGTCACGATTTCATGACATCCTTTCTCTTTGGCCATGATTTTGCAACATGTCATGATATCGCGACACTTCTTCTCTTCGGGCATGATTTTGCAACATGTCACGATATCGTGACACTTCTTCTCTTCGGGCATGAATTTGCAACATGTCACGATATCGCGACACCTTTTCCCTTCGGCCGCTTTTTTGCAACCTGTCGTGATTTCGTGACACTTTTTCTTCTTTGGTCATGATAACGCTGCTTGTCGCGATTTCGTGACTCTTCTTCTCTTCTGGCACCAACCTTGCAACATGTCACGATATCGTGACACTTCTTCTCTTCTGGCAGCAACCTTGCAACATGTCGTGATATCGTGACACTTTCTCTCCTTCGGCCCCGATGCCGCTTCCTATCACGATTTCGTGACATCTCTTTCTCTCTTGGATGCAATGGTGCAACATATCACAATTTTGTGACATCATTTCCAAACTGGTCACAATTTCGTGACACCTTTCCTTGTGTGGCATTTTTCTCGTTCTTTGATCTTTAGTTCTTAGACCACCTCGGTCGATTTAGATTTCATGTAAAATATCTTGTACAAGGTTCAGGGACCTTTCAACACCCTTTCAACCAATCAAAAAAAAAAAAATAGTCAGTTACAAATTTATACAAAAAAATTATTCGTAACGAACATTGGTAAGTGAACCAAGACTCTAGGAGAAAAGCATGACACTTGAAGATAATAATTGACTAGAAAAAATTCAGTGTGAGACCTAGCTCATTACATTGATCTTTTCAAATTTATCATTTTCATATACAACATCCAAGCAATTTTTTTCACCTATTACTGAAAATAGTAACTCCTAGAACAACACTTCTATTTTTAGTAAATTAGTTTAAGTAGTTCAAAACATAGATATATGGATGGAGGGACTAGATGAGCAATGAAGGAGTTGGAAAAAATCTAGTATATGGAACAATTAAATCACTGAGTAACCTATAAAGATAAATATCCCACATTGGATAAGAAGTAAAAAATATGAAAGGTGCATGTAAATTAAGACTTGACCAGGTTAAATTCAAAGCAATGATTGAAAAACATTCTTAGAGTTTGAAGATAATTTAAAAGAAGGTCCAAAAGTATTCCAACATATCAATGCTAAAGGACAAGGTGGTATTTTATGTAATAAAGAGAAACAAACCAATCATGTTATTTTTGATACAAATACTCCATTTAAGAGGTCCAAATTAGACTTTCCCAGGTTTAATAATGGACACTAATGGTTGGTTGTGTTAGGTAGATCAATTTTTCAAACTCAATAATATTCCTCAATATTTGCAGGTCACCATGGCATCTTTTACCTTTGAATATGAGGCCCTACAATAGTATTAATTATTAAAAAACATGACTCTTGACCCTTCCTTGGAAGACTTTGAGTCCCAATTACTCACTCCTTTGGACCCTAATGAGTAAGAGGACTTTACAAAATACTTAACAAAATTGAAATAGACATATACTATTGAAGCATATCATAATTAATTTTATAAATTAGCTAATAGGACAAAGGGTTTGAATGACATATTTTTTCAAAGTCATTTTATTAGTGGTTTGAAAGATGATATCAAGACAAAAGTAAAAATATTCAAACCATACTCTACAATGCAAGCCATGGGATTGGCTAGACTAGTGGAGGATAAATTTTCTACATAGAGGTAATCATTTAAATTTCCACAGGCTAAACCTACATTTCCATCTAATTTAACATAAAATCCTAGCAATACATCTACACCAATAAAGTGATTGACTAGGAAGGAAATGGATGCCTATAGAGCATAGGGATTATGTTATAATTATGATAAGAAATATTTTTTGAGGTATAATTACATACAATATAAGTTGTTTTTCTTTAATGTGGATGAATTGGTAGTGAATGAAATATCTAATCATGAAGTACAACCATACAAATAAGATCCTCAAGGTGAGGGTGAAGCACATGAATAAGCACAACTAGAGATCTTTGTACATGCACTTGCAAGAATTTCAACCCCTCAAATGATGAGGGTAGTAGAGTTCTTCAAAGGACAATGAATTACAGTTCTTATTGATTTAAGGAAGTACACATAATTTTATTAACTTTTGAGTATCTAAGCAAGTGAGTTGTTACATACATGCTTGCAACTATTTTGATGTTATAGTGACAAATAGGGGAACATTACCTTGTAAGGGTTAGTATTGCAATGTTAAGTTGAAGATAGAGGACTATGAAATCCAAACTAATAAATTTTATCTTTCACTTGGAGGATGTGATTTTGTGTTGGGAGCACAATGGCTATGTACCTTGGGAAAAATAGTCTAAAAATTTGTAAAATTATGGATGTAATTCTCATAGAATGGGAAGTATTACACTCTATATGGTATAATGAAAATATATTTGTAGGTTATTAGTTCAATTCATATGGATAAATTATTAAAAAAATTCATGTGCGAGGTAGTAGCCCAATTATTTACAATTCAACTATAGACATCAAAAATAGACAAACCCCAAGAGGACTTGCAACTCATCTTGACTAAACATAATATAATTTTTATAGAACGGAAGAAATTACCTCCATATTGCTCCCATGATCATGCAATACCATTAGTACTAGGTAGCTTAGCACCTAACGTCAAACCCAATAGATATCCCTATGTGCTTAAGTCAAAAATTGAGAAGTTAGTTCAAGAGTTGCTAAAAAACAAGGGTAGTTTTACCCAATAATAGTTCTTATGTTTCTTTGGTACTACTAGTTAGAAATAATGATGGGTCATGATAGCTAGGTATAGACTTTTTTGAGCTCAATAAGCTCACCATTAAGGAAATATTTCCTATTCCTTTGATTGACAAATTGTTGGATGAGTTACATGACACAATGTTTTTCCCCAAGTTGGATCTCCACTTTGTCTATCATCAAATAAGGCTTAAGGAGGAAGATATTTCCAAAATAGCATTCCAAACTCATGAGGGCCATTATGAATTTTGATCATGCCATTTGGACTAAATAATGTACCATCAATATTTCAAAGCCACATGAATAATGTCTTCCACCTAGTACCTTGTAAGTTTATTTTCATTTCCTTTGATGACATACTCATCTATTGTTGCACTTGGGTTGAGAACTTACAACCCTAAAAACAATATTCTATGCAAATTTGGGCTCATTAAAAATTGGATGTATTCTTTCATGGACCTTATTAACTAGTGCAACCGATTAGAAAAGTGTCCTATAAGCTTGTATTACCACCTTCTTCCAAGATCCATCTAGTCTTACGTATCTCTTGTTTTAAGAATGTACTCATTAATTGCATTAAATTTTAGTCAACAATTCCTAATTTAGATAAAAAAGGTTCGATTCTCTTGGATCCTAACAACATTTTGGACCGAAGAACCTACACTCTCCATAAGTACACCAACACTAGAGTCATGGTCAAGTGGTATGGATTACCACCAAAATATGGTACATGGGAGCCTCTCCAGTAGTTTCCTCATCTTAAACTATGAGGAAAATTTTTATGTGAAGAACCCATCCTAATATTATTATGTAGTTACCCCCTTCCTAATGTGGGGAACCCATATTCATAATATTTATAATATTTTGTAATATGTATGTGGTATTACCAAACCTAGACATGTTGGGCAATTTTATATAACCATTATTAAGAATGTAACTGCTTATCTAATAGAATATTCTAGCTTGGGTGTCAACATTTATGTGAATACAACCCTTGAGCATTAAATTTAGGTTCATGAAGACTCTTTAAGAAGAGAGAGGGACATAGATGAAGGTATATCTCATATTTTATTTCAAATATCTACTTCTAAGGAGGTTACCCCTCAAAGAGGTCTATAATTTTGTAATGTATTCTTAGTTTTTGCAATATAATATGTTGCATTTCTATTTCCTATTGTAAAATTGTTAATTTCAAGCTCAATTTCTATTATAATTACAATATTGTGTGGATGTTTTTTATTTTTACAAGGTTTATAACACTCATTTATTAATAGCTATCCCTTGGAGGTTTTGCATCATCCCTAGGTCTCAAGGTGGGCTTGGAATTATTGATCCTATCACTCAAGATAAATGTATTATAGTAAATTGGATAACTAGAGCCTTAAAAAAAGGTAAAAATTGGATGGTTCTCATTAGATCTAGGATATCTATAACTACAAATAAGCATAAATAAATCCATATTCCTTGGTAGGATAAGGTTTCCATATCATCCTTTTTTATATCAATGGTTCACTATCTTTGCACAGGAATGGAAGAGCTTGGAAAGTTTGCAACTTCTTGATTCAGTAGAAGGTTGACTCCTTGCAAGTTATTCTTTCCTTAGCCACTCATAGCATATGGTATAACCTTATTATCCAAAGGCATGCTAGCCCCTTAGGCATTTTCAAGGGATGCAAACCTCTTGTATTAGTAGCCAAGGGTCTATTACTACTTTTAGATATTTTGGATGAGTCTTCATAGAAGTGGTGGCCTTAATAGCAAGCAAGATATTTGTATCTCCTTCCTCCCTATTGTAGAGCAATGTTTGAGAAGATTATCAAGTGTATTCCTATCTTAGTTACTATGAAAATGAACTACTCTATTCTATCCTCCTAGTTTGATTGGACATGGTGGAACACATGACTCTTATAAGCCATCTATTATAAATAGTTGTATTGTCATCTAATCCCTTCCTTTGACTTATTTACTCAAATTAATAAGAAGTGGGACCTTCACCTTTCTAAACAACAATAGTTTTTCTCATTGATAGACTATGGAAAGTGCCACTTATTTTCTAGGATCTATTGTTTTCCTAGAGATTCCTTTAGTGCAAAATCCCTTCTCTTTAGTACCTAAGGAAGCTCAACCTAACCCAACCCTTTTGTGATACCTATGGAAAGTGGAGTCTATCAAAAACTTATTTTAGTTTTGTCCTTTTGTCAAAGGATATTAGAAAGTGTTTGTTGATCATGTCTCACATTTTTTCACTTGTGCTAACAAAAAGACCTACCTTATTAGTCTATAAACTAATTTTGAGCCTTATAATATAAACTAGAACTTTTAAGAGTTATTTTTATCCATATTATTTGGAAATTAAGGTGCAAATTTTTATTACTGAAGAAATATATCCCTTTGGGATAGATTGTAATGATCCTCCTCTCACAATCAAGGAGGAAAAAAATAATAAACTTACATTTTTGTGATAAAACATGGTACTCCTGATGATCCTTGTGAGTGCATAATAGTTGCATGATGACAAGGAAAAAAAGCCAGCTAGCAGGGAAAAATGGTAAGAAAGAGAAGTGATGATTCATCTTGCGAGTACATGGACACTTGCACACCTGCATTTCATGTAGAATTTTGATTTAATGATAGTGTGTATGCTTATTTGGAAGAAATGATTATTTTATTGACATAGAGTAGAATGTGTTTGTGTTGTGTGTGGTGATGATGATGGGAGCAACCTTCTATTTTATTTTAGTCTTGTGTATGATCCTTGATCAAAGGTATAATATATATGTATATGCATGAAATAATTTGATGCATAAGCATTAGAAAACATCATGAAAAATGTGTTTGGTGTGTTGCTTTAAAATATTGATTTGATTGGTTTATATATGCATGGCTTCTTGGTCGATTAAAACCTTGTGAAAATTTATATACATATAATTGATCTGAGATTGAGGACTATTGGTTAAAATTAGTGGTAAGTTTGGGGTGGAGAGTTGTTAGCAGGATCGTGTATAACCAAACAAAGTGGTGCCATAATAATTTGGATCATCCTCCTTACCTGACATTTGAAAAATATGGGAAGAGGGAAAAAATGTTGGGAAGTGAAATCAAGAGGGCACAAAAAAATATAGACGACTAGAGAAGGAAGGGGAAAAATAATGGAAGCCTTGCTGGAAGAGTGTTGCAGGTGAGGAAATTAAGAGAAATGACAGAAAAATCTTCAATGAGTAACAATACCAAGTGGATTTCCTTATGTGTAAAAGATTGTGTTTATTATGTGTGCTTGTTTGAAAGAAATAATTGTGTTGAATGTGTTCTTGGTTGTTGATTGCAAAACATAAAGGATAGCTTGCACATTATGCTTGAATTTAAATATATATATATATATATATATATTTTTATATGCTCATTGTGCTTGAAGGGAAAAAGAAAATTGAATTTTCAGAATTGTATAGGAAGAATGTGTGTTGGTTGAGCTAGCTAATAATGTTTCATGGAAAATTTATGTGTGCTTAGATGAGTGATGTCTGTAGATATCCTATTTGAATAATCACAAATACAATCATTGGTATGCAAAGTGCAATATGGTATTGTATGTTTATTTTTTTAATGATAGCTGCAATTAAGGAATGCATGCATGTAAAATGTTATCCAGGATCTGATCTAAAATGCATCCAAACTTCTCTCAAGCTAGTAGGTATTGTGTTATGGGTGGTGACTACAAAAGTGATAGGTTGGATAAAAGTTGATGAAGTACCTATGACATCAATGCTTGAAACCAAGTTTATTGTGAAATCAAAATCATTTCCTTAAACTTAGTTGTGTTGTCACTGTGTATTAGTGACCATATAATGTAAACTTTTAGGTGAGGATATTTAGCATTGTAGGTGTCATATCTATAAAAAATGTTCAACGACGCACTATCAGGTATTGTAAAATTTATGTAGACAACCATCATGGAATAACTCTAAAAACCTGGTCAAATGAATTTTTATTATTTGTAGATCCCAAAAATCATTTTATTATGACTCACAATTCAGATGAATGTAGGAGTAAACTATCTATATTTGGGCATGTACAACATTGTTTGTGTATAATGTTCGTCATGGTTAAATTATATATATATATATATATATATATATATATCCTGCATAGTCAAAATATTTGCTTATCTTTGTGAGTTCTTCATAATTGAAATGTTAATATTTTTGGAACTTTATATTGAGTATGTTTCTGGAAAATGAGTTAGGTGTTGAAAGAGTATTCTTCTTATAATGTTAAGTTTATTTTGGTTTAAAGTCCTGAAACAATGATAGAGAAAACCTAGTTTAAGTGGAATATGATGTGTTTTAAGAGATACCTAACATATTTGGTTGAGCAAAATAAGCTTGAATATTTTATTAGGAAACTTTAGCACCCTTCGTGGATGATATAAATTTATAAAAATAAATATAGATGGCCATGTTTGAAAGTGAACCCGTGTTGTTGGTTGAAAACACATTTTAGATTTTTATTAAAGGTCTAATCTTGGAAGAAGCTAATGTCTTTGTGTGATATTGGTAACTATAAATAATCTACAAAGACCTAAAAAACATACCGTCGAAGGTGACTACTCATATGGGACATGCTACAAGACCATATGGAAGATATTGGACAGACTCCAAGATAGAGAAATGGTTCTAACCACTCAATTTGGGCTAATTGGCCTACTCAATATAAATTGTAGCTGAGACCTATAGTATGTAGTCTGAATCACTGCTGACACCTACGGTTCATAGCCCAGGCCACAACTATGACTTGCAGTCTAAACTGAAGTTTAGTTGGCCTTCATCTGATCCAAATTAGTTGGAACGACCATTTGATCTAGAAGAAGGTAGTTGAAGGATATAGGCTTCCAATCCAATTGTCCCAACTACCTCTTCTTTATCTTGGATTCTCCATAAAGCTACCCCTAGACCTTAGGTAGTCCTATAAGTACCCCTTGGGAATTAAGGCAAAGATATAGTGCATTTTTATAGTGAAGCACTATCGAAATAAAAGGAGAAAGATAATTGGATATCAAAGCAGCGAATCCCTATCGAATTGTGGACTCACTTGAGTGCATTGAGAGATCCTAGTTTCCATTCACTTGCCAATTCACCAAACATCATGACAATTCATGCCATGGGTTCCCTAAAGAGCTAGAACACCAATAAAAACTAATTTGGGAAAACGGAGGCCCAACTGCATAATTCAACCAAAAAATATATCAGAGGACACTAAGGTGACCCTTGATCATCAATTTGACAAGGAGGATCAAGCCCAAAACCCTATATTTTGAGGGTAAAATCACTTGATTTCTTGTCGTGGCTGACAGCCACGATGTACAGTGTAGACCGCTCATCAGAGCTATTGTTTGCAACAAGTGACAAATATCCTTACTATTTTTGTTTTAGTATGCTTAATTAGGTTAGATTAGTTATTTTAATAGTTTATTTGATAGTTTAGAGACTCTGAATAGCTTAATTAGGGATTATAATAAGTTTAATTCATCATAGAAAGTAGAACATCAATGGCTTATTTTCATGCTATCTTGTTTCATTCCATGCAATTGATTCAATAGATAGATAGCTACACCTTCTACTTTCATGTTTCCAACAATATTTATGAATCTTGCACAAGTTTAATATGTTTTATTCATCTTCATGATTTTATAGTTGTTATGATATCTCTATATATATTTTCCTCAAAAGACCTCATCATGAGAGGCTGCCTATTCGTTTAATGCTTGTGTTGTTTCTTGACTGCAGGAAAGCAGGTTCGAAGGAGATTCAATCATATAATTCCCTTCTCAATGTGAATAAGTGGTTCAACTCCACCCTAGAGCATTTTGTGACTATATAGAGAGCATTAATATTGTGCCTACCCCATTGGGGGCTTTGGAATTGTATCAATTGTATCAACATTTTGGTGACCCTAAGAGGGGCATGATTGTAACCGAGATTATTTTCAATATTAATAAAATAAGCATTTATTTTCTTGTCATTTGCAATCTTGTTTATCATTTTATGTTTTTATGTTGATTCTGATTGACGCAGTAGATAGGTTCATTGCTTTTTGGATAGGTCAGAAGGCGATCATGATGGAACTCTGCATTTATTGCATTTGATATATGACTTCTTTATGTTTTTTGACATCAAGTGCAAACTGCAAGTTATAGTTGCGGTCTCATTTTTGGACCATGGCTTCAAAATGTGGTTTGTGGTGTGAACCATGCATCAAACCCATGGTTCACAACAGACACAACATATAGTAGGGAGTCAAATATTGATAGGATGAGGACCTAAGGTAGGTCCCATTTTCCACTCTCTGTACTTTTTTATTTTGTATGTATTTTCTAGAAAGCAAAAAAGGGAAAATCTAATTAAAACACTAAAAGGGAAATGAATTAGGTCTTAGGGTTTCTTTTTCTAAGTTTGGCTAGGAGCTGCTAGGAACAACGAACCTTTGAGTGTAGTCCTCCATAAAATACAACATGCTAGATTTAAATTGTGTGTTGGTTTGCATGCTTGAAGCCCAATCAAAGACTATATCATCATAATTTGCATTTTCATAAAGTCATATAGGATATAACATACATTATCTATAAATGAAATGTTTCTTTTTGCATATCATGTAGGAGATAATCATTCATGCTGTATTATGCATTTTGCTTTCTATGCAAGGATTAAAAAGAACCACACACACCATGTTTCAATTAAATGCTAGTGATTTGGGAGTGACATCCAACCACTAGTAGGGTCCAATGACGGTGGTAGTCATTTCCATCCGTTGGCCCAACTCCCACATACCTATTGTTCTAGACCAAGGTCGGGCCCAAGAACCTTTCGTACCCTAAAAAAATTGCATGTATTCTCTTTAGATGGTATAACGCTGACTGGGGGAAATAGGTGAGGGACTGGTAGGACCAATGCTCCTTGTCCAAATGTGGAGTTCCATTGCCACACACGGGGGATTTACGTGGCCTAGATTCACACCCAGGTTGTCGAGCTACGAGTGTACCAATAAAAGCCAATGAAACTGAGAATATCATCTAACAAGATTTCAAACATGATAAGAGTTTTTAATACTGATACAACAAATTGAAAACACATCAAACATTTTAGGGCTCACTTTTAAAATGTAAAAGAGATAACCACATTTTTTACATTGTATGCTTCTTTATTGTTTAATTCATCAATATAAGGCCTTTCTTAAGGCCAAAATTTTTATTAAGAGAGGTTTCCTCTCGAGACTTGTGTATTTGGCACATCATGACAACTAGGCATAGTCAAGCTCACTCACAAGCTAATAACTCAGAATATGTAGAGAGAGGCCCTCAATGCCTCTAATATTACCATGAGGATATTTTAGATCTCACACGTCTCCTTGCTAGGCGTCATACACATTATTTACCTGAGGATTTAATCCTCCTAGCGAGACATTATTATAGTCATCATGAGCCCCCTTTGTCATGTAGGGGGTCCATCCATACAGGCCATGGAGTTTCTTCACACATAGAGAGAGCCCACATCGCTAAGTCTCCTCCTTGTGAGATAGAGAGGTGTGGATCCTACTCCATGAGTCAGTCATATAGGAAATCCAAATCTCATACAATCCATAGTGGTTGACTACTCCAAATTCAATTGGAAGAAGCATGCATTGAGAACGAACACGTAGAGCATAAGTACATAGAGCAAAAGAGATCACATCAACAAAGGTTGGATAGGCTCCAACAACATGAAGAGATGATTTACCATCAAAAATTACGTGAAGGACAATCATGTGAGGTAACTCCTAAAATAAGCTCATACCTAGAGTGCTTAGGAAACAAGTCAACACGATGCACCCTATGCATCGTCAAGAGTTACCTCTTAAGCAAGTAGAGAGCCATTCTCTTAGACATACACACATACCTTCAACTATTGATAAGTAACAAAAATACATGCCTAAGGATTCCATGCTCAACTATGAGTTTGACATAAGGTAAGTTAGACAGGTGAGCAATGTCAGTGCTTGAAAGATATCATAGTCCTTGGTGCATATACAGTCTATTCCACCATATAAGGAACATGTGATTACCTTCCATGGACAGGAAGCCAAATTGGTCCTTATCGAGGGATCTGATCCTCCACTACACATCATAGCAAGGATAAATTATATTGTATATAAGTGAGTGTTGGTTGATATAGGATCGTCCATCAATATTATCACCACCTATGCATTCAAACATCTCAAAATTCCACCTTCCCACATCAAGGCATCGAATTTCATGCTACAAGATTTTAATGATGTGGAATCCCCTTTAGTAGGCATAGTATTCCTCCCCATCTAGGTGGGAAAAAATATTATTCCTACATCATACTACGTTTTGAAGGGTTCAAGACAATATAACCTATTGCTTGGAAGACCGTGGATAAGAGCCATGGAATGTGTACCGTCCATAGTGCATTACTGCATTAAGTACACCCATGAAAATGAAGTCCATATAGTTTAGGTGGACATAGATCCCTTCAAGTATTAAAAAACTGAAGATCACCCTCAAGAACCTAGTGGGGTACCTATGCATCTGCAAGCTAAACATGATGAGTCTATCCAAAGTTTAGATACAACCTTACATACTGTGGTGGAGTTACCGTCACCATCGCTATCACCTATGGAGTCACCTACGACTCTTGCATCTTTAGCCTTTCCTAAAAGGGAAGGATTGATGAATGCCATCACAGAGATGCTCACAACTACCTTGAATGTGTCATTAGAGGACCCTCATACTCCTATCATGGGGGAATACCTAGCAGAGTCATGGATGCACCCAAGTGTATCATATCCTCATAATCCATCATGTCACATGGTAGATCTTATGACGAAAATGGTGAATGTACAGAGCATATGGAGGAAGACACCATGGTGTCACCCCTCATGGATACCATTGAGTATTTAGGTCAGCTTCTTGTTGAGTCTCTTCTTGTTGATCCTATCATTGATGCATCGTTTGAGCATGAGGAAGAGGTAATTTTTGAAATTGAGATGCTACAACCTCAACAGGTTGACGAGTCACCTACAACTCATGCAATGGTGGAATAATTTTCTCACAAGTTTGTGGGAATAGTTGACATTAGGTCAAATGAGTGAGTGACTCTGGAGAAAATAAAGCAAGATATGGGACAATCATACATTGTTTCCCCATAGAAGGGGTCCAAACCTTTAAAATTAGTCACTCATGACTCATTTCTTGTGTCACCTTCTTAGGGACAAGAGCAAGTGTGTGCCCCATATGAGGTTGGGGGTACTAAATTTGACACAGTTCAACTTTTTCAAGTTGAGCAACAACATGAACTGAGTCATGAGCATGAGCATGTGGATAGCACTGACAAAGTGTATCATCAAGAAGCATCCACAACAACCCAAATGAAGGAAATAGGTGATTTGCAATTACCTAATGGATCTCTAGCATCCACCTTTCTATTTCCTTCAATAGGCAAAGGTATTTTTAATCAATCATTTGTTGGCAATTTTGGGTTTGAGATCCTAGCTTCTTGTCTATGAGTTGTCATTGATGTCAAAATAAAATGGCATTAATGTTAAGAGGATGTGTTGGCTTCAAAGGTGGAATATTCCAAGAGAATATTTTTAAGAGAATCCGAAGAGATTCCATTGGCAAGGGTTTTTCATTAAAACCAAACCGGTTTTTATTAAAACCAAGTTGGATAGGGTTTTTATTAAAACCAAGTTAAATGGTTTTTATTAAAACCAATGGAGGTTCTATTTATTATTTATTTAATTATTATTTAAAACCCTTCAAGGTTTTAATTAATTAATTATTTAATTAATTAAGGGATAAATTATTTTTAATTTATTAAAAATACTTAAAGGTTTTTAAACCTTTTTTTATTCTTAATTTATTAAAATTATTTAAGGGTTTTTAAACCCTTTTTGAAAAAACTTTTGATTAATTTTGAAATGGTCTTTATTTCCGCCGACGTCAAGGTGTCTTCGAAGATACTATTTATTATCCAACTCCTAAGGTTGGAAGGCTAATTAATTCAAAATTCCCCGAATGCAATTTGCGGTGTTTGTGCTTTGTATTCGCTGCGATCAAAGGAAGACTTAGAAGCACGTGCGGTTGAAAAGTCTTCGGGAGTTATTTTGAGGGTGAAGTGGAGGGAAGTTCACTTGTGAACTTCATAGCCCGTGTGGGCTAGTGGTAGCGAAGGCTGCTGTTGGGTGCTGCATTGGCGGAGGTCGCCATTTCGAGTCTCACGGGGTGCTTTGCTAGAGTAACACACATTTTTATTAAAATGTCTTTATGCCGCAAAATTCGGAGTTTCTTGGACAACGATTTATAAGGTGTGATTAAATTTTATGAGTTTTGGCTTTTGTGATTAGCATTGAATAAAAGCTTAGGAGAAATAAGGGAATATTTCTTTGGATGTATTTTTAAGATTATTCTTTGCTATGCTAAAATTAAAAATGGAGGTATAAGGTGTGAGTCTGTGATTGTTGATTTATTGGCATGTTATGGTGGTTGTGTTTAAAGAAGTGGAGCTAAAAGGTGTAATAAAGGAAGTTTATATTATTGCTCATTTCTTTTTATTCTAACCCCAACTTGGTTGGAAGTTGGAGAGTTGTGTGTGGTGACAGCTTGAAGGTTCAATTATCTTCTACTCCAATAAGGTATGGGCACATTCTTCTTATGAGTATGATAGGTGTATGTTTTCTGAAATAAGGTTGGAGTGAAAAGGTATTCTACTAGGTATCCTTTGGCTAGGTGTAAATCCTATTTTTTGGTTTTTTGAAGACTACTTATGCATTGTTATCCTTAAGGAGAGTTTTTGGTGAATGCATAATTTCTGGTTTGAGATAGTGGAAGCTTTGTGCACTAGGGTTTATATTTGTGAGTCTAGCTACTTGCATTGAGTTGGTGGAACCCTTGGTTGGCTGTTTTGAGTTTGATGGTTGAGTTGCTTCCATAGAGGTTGTTTGATCAAGTTATTACTTTACTTGATTCATGATATTGGGCTTACTCCATTGAGTTGATTTGAGCAAGTTATTGTTTGCATTTGGTGATATTGTGTTGGTGGTTGTTTTTTTCAAATATATTTGGAGGGAAAAGGATTTCTACTTTTTTCCTTTTCTTGTGATGATTGGTTGAATGCTTCAAGGTTGATGTTGAGTTGAGTGGTGTTGGTTGACTAAACCTTGTTTGATGAGCATTGTTGTTGAAACCCTAATTGATGGTGAAAAGAACATGAGTATCATTGTTATGTGATTCTTTGAATAGTTGGTAATTGTTGGGGTTTCATGTTCTTGAAATAAAACATTCTATCCTATCCATTTCAGATATTGAGTTGAGTTTGCAGATTTGAGATTGAGATTGAGCTGAGTTGATTTGAGTTGAGTTTTGAGATTGGGATTTGAGTATACAAAATATTGAGTCTCTAAAAATTATCTTTATGCTTCTATTCGTTTGACAAATCACATTGGGTCTCTAACAATTCACTTTGTTATTTCCTACTAAGAAAGTTTTTCTTGGTGAGCTTGTTGAGTTTTTGGACAGGTTCCAATGGGGACTTGTGAGTAGTTTTTGGATAGGTTCCAATGGGGAATTGTGAGCAGTTTTTGGACAGGTTTCGGTGGGGACTTGTGAGAAGATTTGGATAGGTCCTAGCAGAGGACTTGTGAGCTGAGTTTGATAGTTATATCAAAGAACTTGAGGACATAGGTGCATTGGTTCTATGAGAAGAACTTGAGGATAGTTGGCAAGTCTTTGAGAAGGCTTGTATGCAGAGGATTGATTTGTTCAAGAGTTGGACAGATCTAACAGACAGAGGAAGACTTGTACTAGACCGACTAACTATGTTTGGTACAGGTTGCTGAGCTATTGTGGATGTTATCATAGAATGCAGATGTCTCTTAGGCTAAGCATTGAGGACAGGAGTTCTTCGATGGAAAGGAGTTCCACGTGTTGAAAAGAGGTAGAGGCAGTTGATCTTCTGAGGGATCATTTCCAGAGCAGAGGGGAAGGTATCTCCTTTGAGTAGAAGCTCATAAATTCTGATTGGGGAAAGGTATCTCCTTTGAGCAGAGGCTCATAAATTCTTATTGGGGGAAAGTATCTCCTTTGAGCAGAGGCTTATAAATTTTGATTGGGGGAAGGTATCTCCTTTGGGCCAAGGCTCATAAATATTGTAATTGAGAAGGATTCCCAAAGAAATTTGAGATAACTTTTAGAGAAAATTTTTGTGGACGTAGCCCAACCATTTTGGGTGAACCATGTTAAAATTGGTGTCACTTTGTGGATGATATTGTGCATTGCTTTGATATTTCTTTGGGTATATTGCTTTACTATTTTGAATTATAAAGGAAAAAGTAAAAAGAGGTCTTATACTATTCACCCCCCTTCTCAATATAAGCTTGTGTTCTTCAATTGGTATTAGAGCGGATGTCTTCAAAAATTTTAACAGCTTGAAGGAAAAGCTAGTAAAGAACACAATGGATCATTCAAGTGGCAATGCAGCACCTATTCTTGATGGGTTAGATTTTTGTCTTTGGAGTGCAAGGATGAAGGTTCATGTAATGGCACTTGGGAATGAGGTTTGGGAAGTGATTGAAGATGAGTACACTATTCTTGAACATGGTCCTAATACTAAAGAAGAAAGGCTCCTACATCACAATAATTCAAAAGCAATGAATGCAATCCTAAAAGGCTTACAGAAAGCAGATCTCACCAAAGTGATTCATTGCAAGACAACTAGTGAAATGTGGAAACAATTGAAGGTGGTTCATACAAGTGATGCAAATGTCAGAAAGGCCAAGTTGAGACACTTCAAAGGTATGTTTGAACAACTCAATATGAATGATGATGAAAATATTAGTGACTACATGCTTCGTATGGATGAGGTTGTTAACTCCATGAAAGACTTAGGTCTTGAGCATACTGAAAATGATGTTTGTGATAAGATTTTAAGATCTCTTCCTAATAGATTTAGTGAAAATATTTCTACTATTGAGGAAGCTAAAGATTTGGATAAGTTGAAAAAGGATGAGCTCCATAGTATACTTGCAACATTTGAGTTGAGAACTCAAGTGAAGGTTGATGTCTAGAAAGATGCAGCTTTCAAGGCTACTAAGAATTCCAAGGGTAAACAAATTCAAGATAGTGATGAGTCTTCTAGTGATGAAGAGGCATATTACAGTAAGAAAGGCAAGTTCTCTAGAAAGCACAAAAGTATGAAAAATATAAGATGTCTCAATTGTGGAAAGTTTGGTCATTATGCTACTAACTGTACTATTTCCAAGAATGAAAGTGATGAAGATAAACAGGATTCTAAGAGCAAGGATTTTGAAAAGCACAAGCATCACAGGAAAAACAAAGATGAGCACAACAATCAAGGAAAGAGGTATTCTCACAAGCATAAGAAGAGTTTCTACCTAGACAAAGCAAGTAAGTGTTCTAGTAGTGATAGTGAAATTTCTTCAAGTGATAATGAAAATGAGATGTTGTTCATATCCGAAAAAGAGGAAGAACCAAAACATAGATTCATTATCATGAAATGTCTTAGATGTGGAAATTTTGGTCACCTTGAGGATGATTGCACAAATAATGATTTGGTTTCTAGTATGTATGAGGATGCTTCAGAAAACTATAAGAAAGATGCATGTATGGTTTTTGAAAAGGGTAGAACCTCTAGTGATAAGAAATTTGAAAAATGCTTTGATGATTCAAAAAGCAAACAAATAGACTAACATATAGAGGAAGGTGAAGTAGATCTTGAAGGTGAACTTATTAGTGCTCTTAGTTCTTTGAAAAAGGAAAGAAATAAGAATGCTAGACTCAAGGATAAGTTAGATAAATGTTGTATGGAGAGAGATGATCTTATAGAAAGTCTTGACTTCTCTATGGCTAAGACACAAGAACTCAAGGATGAGTTAGAGTCTAAGGTTCTTGAGCATAGTGAGTTAGAATAGAAAATGACTTCTTTGAAAGAGGAAACTAAAGAGTACAAGGATAAGCTTTACAGGTTTCAAGATAGCTCCAAAAAGGTTAAGTCTCTCATCAAAGGTCAAAGAAAGACAATAGATAAAACAGGTGTTTGTTTTGGTAAGAAACACAAGGAACAGGTTGGGGAATCTAGTAAGAGATTCCAAAATGAAGAGAGTTCTGATGAGGAAAGCATTTCAAAAAAAAATTCCTTGAGTGATAGATGCACAAAATCAGAAAATAGGAAACAGAAAAAGGGGAGAATGTTTTCAGAACCTAAGAGGTCAATTAAAAGAAAGTTTCAAGGCAGATGTTTTGCTTGTCACCAGGTTTGGTCACATGGCTTCACATTGCATGGATCAAGTGAACAAGGTAAATGATAGTTTCAGAAGTGCTAGTTACTTTCAAGGGTATTGCTACTCTTGTCAACAGTTTGGGCACAAGGCAGTTTATTGCAAGGCAAATAACAGGAACAGGTTTGGTCAGAACAGGTTTGGCTAGAATAGGTTTGGTTAGAAAAGGTTTGGTCAGAACTGGTGGATTCAAATATCAGGTTTACCTCATAGAAACAACATCGTCAAGTGTTTCAAGTGCAACAATGAAGTTCACATAATCAGATAGTGTAGAGCTGAAATTCCAGAATACGGGAACAGGAACAGGAACAGTGGCATGATCAGGTCCAAGGATCAAGGCATGGACAAGAACAGGGATGAGAACAGGAACAATAATAATGACAAGAATAGGAATATGGACAAAGAGTTCAAGAGAAGTCACAGCAAGGAAGTTATAGACACTGATGATGATCAGTGCCTAATGGGAGTTTTACTCCCACCCCAAAATTAAACACCTCAACAGGAGGTGGGGGAGGGACTAAGCTAAGAGGCTCATTCTTAGTCCCGAGCCCCAAAGGTGGCCCTTTGCCATTGATGAAAAATGGGGAGAGATATGAGTAAGGGGGAGAGTTTTAGAGTGAAGAGGAGAGCTTCAAGATAGGGGGAGTTGTTTATGTTGAGTTTCTGTGTTGTTGAGAAGCATGGTTTTCCATCAATGACAAAGGGGGAGATTGTTGGCAATTTTGGGTTTGAGATCCTAGATTCTTGTCTATGAGTTGTCATTGATGTCAAAATGAAATGGCATTAATGTTAAGAGGATGTGTGTCTTCAAAGGTGGAATATTCCAAGAGAATATTTTTAAGAGAATCTAGAGAGATTCCATTGGCAAGTGTTTTTCATTAAAACCAAACTGGTTTTTATTAAAACCAAGTTAACTGGTTTTTATTAAAACCAATGGAGGTTCTCTTTCTTATTTATTTAATTATTATTTAAAACCCTTCAAGGTTTTAATTAATTAATTATTTAATTAATTAAGGGAGAAATTATTTTTAATTTATTAAAAATACTTACAGGTTTTTAAACCTTTTTTTATTCTTAATTTATTAAAATTTTTTAAGGGTTTTCAAACCCTTTTTGAAAAGACTTTTGATTAATTTCGAAATGGTATTTATTTTCGCCGATGTCAAGGTGTCTTCGAAGAGACTATTTATTCTCCAACTCCTAAGGTTGGAAGGCTAATTAATTCAAAATTCCCCAAATGCAATTTGCGGTGTTTGTGCTCTGTATTCGCTATGATCAAAGGAAGACTTAGAAGCACGTGCGGTTGAAAAGTCTTCAAGAGTTATTTTGAGGGTGAAGTGGAGGGAATTTCACTTGTGAACTTCGTAGCCCGCGTGGGCTAGTGGTAGTGAAGGCTGCTGTTGTGCGCTACATTGGCGGAGGTCACCGTTTCGAGTCTTGCGGGGGTGCTTTGTTAGAGTAACACACATTTTAATTAAAATGTCTCTATGCCACAAAATTCGAAGTTTCTTGGACAACGATTTATAAGGTGTGATTAAATTTTATGAGTTTTGGCTTTTGTGATTAGCATTGAATAAAAGCTTAGGAGAAATAAGGGCATATTTCTTTGGATGTATTTTTAATATTATTCTTTGCTATGCTAAAATTAAAAATGGAGGTATAAGGTGTGAGTTTGTGATTGTTGATTTATTGGCATGTTATGGTGGTTGTGTTTAAAGAAGTGGAGCTAAAAGGTGTAATAAAGGAAGTTTATATTATTGCTCATTTCTTTTTATTTTAACCCTAACTTGGTTGGAAGTTTGAGAGTTGTGTGTGGTGACAGCTTGAAGGTTCAATTATCTTCTACTTCAATAAGGTATGGGCACATTCTTCTTATGAGTATGATAGGTGTATATTTTCTAAAATAAGGTTGGAGTGGAAAGGTATTCTACTAGGTATCCTTTGGCTAGGTGTAAATCCTATTTTCTAGTTTTTTGAAGACTACTTATGCATTGTTATCCTTAAGGAGAGTTTTTGGTGAATGCATAATTTCTGGTTTGAGATAGTGGAAGCTTTTTGCACTAGGGTTTATATTTGTGAGTCTAGCTACTTGCATTGAGTTGGTGGAACCCTTGGTTGGCTGTTTTGAGTTTGATGGTTGAGTTGATTCCATAGAGGTTGTTTGATCAAGTTATTGCTTTACTTGATTCATGATATTGGGCTTACTCCATTGAGTTGATTTGAGCAAGTTATTCTTTGCATTTGGTGATATTGTGTTGGTGGCTATTTTGTTCAAATATCTTTGGAGGGAAAAGGATTTATACTTGTTTCCTTTTCTTGTGATGATTGGTTGAATGCTTCAAGGTTGATATTGAGTTGATTGGTGTTGGTTGACTAAACCTTGTTTGATGAGCATTGTTTTTGAAACCCTAATTGATGGTGAAAAGAACGTGAGTATCATTGTTATGTGATTCTTTGCATAGTTGGCAATTGTTGGGGTTTCATGTTCTTGAAAGAAAACATTCTATCCTATCCATTTCAAATATTGAGTTGAGTTTTCAGATTTGAGATTGAGATTGAGCTGAGTTGATTTGAGTTGAGTTTTGAGATTGGGATTTGAGTATAGAACATATTGAGTCTCTAACAATTCTCTTTATGCTTCTATGAGTTTGAAAAATCACATTGGGTCTCTAACAATTCACTTTGTGATTTCCTACTAAGAAATTTTTTCTTGGTGAGCTTGCTGAGTTTTTGGACAGGTTCTAGTGGGGACTTATGAGTAGTTTTTGGACAGGTTCCAATGGGGACTTATGAGCAGTTTTTGGACAGGTTCCGGTG
This sequence comes from Wollemia nobilis, assembly GCA_028583015.1. NCBI lineage: Eukaryota > Viridiplantae > Streptophyta > Pinopsida > Araucariales > Araucariaceae > Wollemia > Wollemia nobilis. The sequence goes on along the minus strand of JAQPPZ010002041.1, from coordinate 283,991 downwards.
GGGACTTTTGAGAAGATTTGGACAGGTCCTAGCAGAGGACTTGTGAGCTGAGTTTGATAGTTCTATCAGAGAACTTGAGGACAAAAGTGCATTGGTTATATGAGAAGAACCTGAGGATAGTTGGCAAGTATTTGAGAAGGCTTGTATGCAGAGGATTGATTTGTTCAAAAGTTGGACAGATCTGATGACAGAGGAAGACTTGTACTAGATCAACTGACTGTGTTTGGTACAGGTTGCTGAGCTATTGTGGACGTGATCATAGAAGGCAGAGGTCTCTTAGGCTAAGCATTAAGGATAGGAGGTCTTAAGTGGAAAGGATTTCCACGTGCTGGCAAGAGGTAGAGGCAGTTGATATTCTGAGGGATCATTTCCAGAGTAGAGGGGAAGGTATCTCCTTTGAGTAGAAGCTCATAAATTCTTATTGGGGGAAGGTTTATCCTTTGAGCAGAGGCTCATAAATTTTGATTGGGGGAAGGTATCTCCGTTGAGCAGAGGCTCATAAATTCTGATTGGGGAAAGGTATCTCCTTTGGGTCGAGGCTCATAAACATTGTAATTGGGAAGGATTCCCAAATAACTTTGAGATAACTTTTAGAGAAAAGTTTTGTGGACGTAGCCCAGCCATTCTGGGTGAACCACACTAAAATTGGTGTCACTTTGTGGATGATATTGTGCATTGCTTTGATATTTTTTTGGGTATATTGCTTTACTATTTTTAAGTATAAATGAAAAAGTAAAAAGAGGTCTTATACTATTCACCCCCCCTCTCAGTATAAGTTTGTGTTCTTCATCATTGGAAATACATATGAACTCTTTGTCAGTCTTGCAAGGTATTCTAAGTCATTTGGAATATATGGAACATCGAATGGATGAACAAGATAAGGTGTTACATTTTAACATGGACCAATTTAGAAAATTAGGATTGCAAAAGCATCCCTTATTTGAGGTCGAACCACTTCCTATGCAAGTATAGGAAAAACCTCAGTAAAAGTGGGAGCCCATGCGGCCAACCTAACCATTGGGTACTCAAATCAAACCAATGCGGATCGAGCACCCAAAACAGTCGTAGTGCATTTGGGCTCCTTTAAAATTTTATGTCTAGCATCTTTCAGAAGTTGCAAGAGTCTAAGGTCATCACCTTACCTAAAAGCACCCTTTTAGAAAAAAACAGAGCCAAGCCTATGGGTTACAAGGAGCATCACTATTGTCTCTATCACCGAATAAAGGGTCATGGCATTCTATATTATCATGAATTCAAGAGTGTGGTGCAAAATTTCATAGATAAGGGTGTTTATAAAGAATATGGTTCTCTTATAGTGCCCGAACATGCTGAAGTGGAGGTCACACCTCCTATGTGTGACACCAAGGTCGTTAGTCACCTCATAGTCCCACTAGACCAGTGCAACTAGTAGTTTTATTTTAGATGACTACTCTAAATTTGTTCCAAAAGCTACATGGGGTGAAGGCATTCGTATTACCCAAAGTCAAGCAAAGGGTATCTAAGATTGGGTCACCTGATGAGAGTCCCTTTTGTGTGTATCATTGTGCACATGGACATGATATTCGAGATTGTTAATCATTTAATAGGATCATCCAAGACCTAGTAGAATGAGATGCAATTTGTAAGGATGGTTCACTTGTTCAAACCTACCAAGACATAGGCACTCCACTGAGGTTCATTCCTTAGTTGGGAGAGTTGATTTCTATCATTCTTTCTAAACAAGCTGATTACATTTTAGTGAATAGTATGCATGTTGGGGGTTTCCAAGGTAGCATACCTTCCCCACCATCCATGCCAAATTCTAACCACTATGAGGGGTCTAGAGGTATCACACCTCCCTCATTGTCATCAAGTGGCACGTACACTAGAGGTACATAGGTTTAGCATACCCTCCCAAAAAAAGCACCAAGGTTTCCTAAAACTGCTTGGTCATGTCAAAAAAAGGTTCCATGGGTTCCAAAAACTACTTGGTCATGTTAGTCAAAGGACTCGAGGGTTTTCTTATAACCGCTCGGTCATCCCAAAAAGGCACCAAGGGTTTCTGAGAAACTACTTGGTCAACCCAAAGGTCCCAAGGGTTTGCTTAAAACTGCTTGGTCATCCTAAAAGGCTCCAAGCTCTCTTGTGAGTAGTTTGGTCAATCAAAAATATCCAAAGGTATTTCAAACCTTTGGTCAACCCCAAAAGGCTCTGAGGGTTTTGCTTAAAACCTCTCGATCATCCTAAAAAATCTCCAAGGATTTTTTGAAAAATCGCTTGGTCAATTTAAAGGCTCCAAAGGCATGTACTCACCGTTTGGTCAAATATAAAGGCTCAAAATCAATAAAAATTATAAAATCAATAAAATCCAAAAAAATTGGTAAATCATAAAATCAAAAAATCTTTAAATTTGCATTATGCATTTTTATTTACACATGCATTCATTTCATCATTGCATTACATATAGGCATTCCTAATCCATTGCATTCTGTAATAGAATTGATTGTGTCTGTCAATCTTACAAACAATGCCACATTTGTATTTTAATCGTGCACCTCTACATTTATCATAATCCATCATTCATGTGAGTAAATGTGTTTGTCAACACAACACCTGTTGCTATATGAATGTATATATACCAAAGTTTTCCAGTCACTCAGCCATACCTAGTGGGTTTCTCAGATGTCATAGAAAGCTTCTTTTGCTTCTATAGATGAAGTCATTAGTTGTGATAGTGCTTGGCATATAAGGATCCCATCACTAATGTACACATTTAAAATCCTGATAATATAAGGGAGGATGGAATCTGTGAAAGTGGTAATGTGTATTTAGAGAGAAGGGTTTTATTACCTCCTTATCTTGCAAATAGTTCGGTCTAGAGTGGTGAACCTTGGAAAAAGGACAAGAATTTCCCCTACTCATACATAGATACAAAGTTTAAATCTCAAACCCAAAGTTCAAATTTCAAATATAAAGTGATATAGTGAACCAAAATCACTATATAAATCCCTTGCTCAAGAAAAATGGGAATAAACAATGATTTTTATCACTCAAAGTAAAACATGAAAAATAGTTATTTTTATCACTACATATAAGAAAATATAAAAAATTGGGTGAGAACTTGATTCCTTGGATTGTTCACTATTCAAATCCATAGAGTGAGTATCGATTGCAGCAATGGGTTGAGAGAGTCCTGCCTACTTTCGGAGTAGTAGTTCTATTGGGTGATCCCCAATTACAACAATGGGTTGAAAGAGTCTTGATTGTTCTTGGAGTGGTATTCCTCATCAATTTGTGATATGAGATAGCTCTGGGTGCCTGGGGTTGTCTAGTAGTATAGTCCAATCAAGTCTAAAACAAGAATAATATGAACATAGGAGGAACTTGATCTCACATATGGTTTGGAAGAGTCCTGACTAACATCTGGGGTATGCCTATGGTCTATCTAAAAATACTAATGTGCACACAGTGATAATAAATAGTTGGGTCATTTACGGTGAAAGCCTTGTCCAAAAAAAGCCTTGTATAGTTAGTATATGACATTTGAGAAGTCTACTAGGGTGTTTGAGTCTCATGGAAACCTCACAAATTTCTCTAATAGTAAAAACATATCAAATATCACAAACCATATAAAATAAAGTCATTCAAATCATCAAACTACAAAGTATCGAATCCATGATACATCATTACATAAAGCACAATCAAGATATAGGATAGATACCGGATGGATATTAGAAATGATATCTAGATGGCCACTAACTATATTGTGCATATTTTTCAAAATTACAAAAAGAATATAAAGTGACATATTACATCATTTGCATCATACCACTGCATATCATTGCATTTCATATATGGGTGATTAATTGAGTAAATTCATGTAATGAGGATTTTCAATTACATGCATGATTTTTACACATTCTGTGGTGTCGTCCATTAGATTGTTAAACTCATATCATATTCATTCCTTATGTTTTAAGTGATTAAAGCATACAAGTTAATTTAAATTAGATTACCATCATCTAAATAAAGCATTACATACATTACACCAGCATAGCATGACAATGTCACAAATTAAATGCATACAATAAAGCAAAATTAAATATGCATTTAAAAGTAAACATCACATCCATATGCATCCATCATAAGTAGCACATCTAAACATCTAGATCACTGCATATCATCATCATCATAAATAAAAAATAGCTATCTAGTGCATGTCATCCATACATCACATCATATGAACATAGCATCAATATAAACATCTGCATCCATGTGCATAAACATAAACATAAAACATAAAAATGACAAGTACACATAATGAGCCAAAATGATCAATATCATATAAATATGTGTATCAATGAGTACATCAAGAGTATATCAAAATGCCCGTAGGCTACAACTATGTAGGTCCTCGACCTTACACTCAAAAATTGTACAATAAATATCTTAGCAAATATGTACTATGGAGGGCCTATACCCCCAGACTGAGAATCACCGCAATCACCCCTGCCATGTCTGTGGCTCCTGTGAGAACTGGCTCCATGCATATTGGAGAACCTGTGTGTTCTCTCGTTCCTGTGGATCCAATGGCTAGATCTTGTAGAGGATTACCCTGTAGTCCTAGTCCTGGTCCACTAGGACCTTGAAGCATATGGATCCTCTAGGACATGCCCACCAATCAACTTGATGTAACCCTATGGTTGGTCTATGCAGTCTACCCTACCTGTGTGCCTATCATTATCCTCCTCCATGAGGACCTGTAAGGACTAGATCTTTGACATGGGGTCGCGACCATCTAGTAGCAATGATGATGGTGTAGTTGAAGGTCCCATGATAGCTTGGGAGGATGAAGGATTCCCCCTCTATACCCTAAGTAGATCTCTCTCTAAAATAGCCACATTACATTGTGCCTATGCTTAATCATGTGCACTAGTGAGATATCGGACCAGTGTCTCTACCAACATAGCCTATTCCATGAGAGTTGTGAGCCAACTTTGCCTCTAGAGTGGCAATAGAAGTATCGTATTGTAATTTTTGGGTCTATAGCCTCCCAAACTGACTCTAAATATCATCAATTTGAGCTAGTAGCTGCCCCACCTTACTTTCGAGAGGTGCCTCACCCTCCTCTAGGATCTTCTACTCTGCTTCAACCTGTGGAGTATCCTATGTAGAGGCATCTGCACCCCATCCACCCTTAATATGCTGGCACACATTGCACCCCTCTGGATCAGCCTTAGCACCATCGTACACCTAGTTGAGCAGTACCTCTCCTTACCACTGTAGTGGGGCAAGTTTCATATGTTGGAGTGGTTCCAACTCTAGCAACACCCAACTCCTTGAAGTCGTCAACCTCATCTGCTAGTGGTATCAGCTAAATCTAAGTTAAATGTGTCTTCAGTACCAAGCATCGATAGATGATAGGCAGCTCTGAAATATGTTGTATGATCCCAAATTAGTAGAGGATGTATGAATAAAACTAGTACTCATGTATCTAAACCTTGTGGCTGAGCAACCACCTATCTCTCCTAGCCTAACATAGTCGCTCGCCAGCATCCTCCCATGTAGGGCATTCCATATATAGATGCCACTCTATATCATCCACCTGAAGCTATACAAATCTAGTAATGTAGTGATCAACATCACCAGTGTGGAACCTGATCCAAAATCCCTCCTCCTTATAGGGCTAGCATGCTGCATAGCACTGACATGCATAAGGAATAGTAGTAATAACGATTTGGAGGTCAGTCATTTGCTCGATATTGATATGCTACCAGCCCTAAATTTGAAGCAACAGGATGCAACTAATGCCAAATCATCTCCTACACATAGTGTGATATAAATCTTAGTATAGCTGGCATAGTAGGGTGCTCCCCCAAGCCAATAGCAGTGGTCACTACATGGAGCTCTATGTAACTCTCTTGGCACTTTCCAAGAGATTCTAGGGGACCCTCATGACCGAGGAGTCTGGGAGAAAAATCTAAAAATGAGGTACATAAATATGACCTGTAGAAGAGATAAGATTTCATTATCCTAGCAATATTCAATTTGGATGCCCCCATAATCAGCCCTACATCCTCCCTACGATCACCAAAGATCTCATCAAAAAAATCATATTTTTTGGTAAAAGGAGTGGAGGTGATGGGCTAGCCATCAATAGGGTTCATGAATATTTGCTAGAAATCCTCCAATGTGATAGTAATTTCACCTATGGGTAGGTAAAATGTGTTGGTTCGTGCCTCCTAGTGTCTGGCCAACGCAGTCATGTATGTCTAGTCTACTTGGATCATGGGCAGATCAAGCACGTAATCGAAGCCAATCAAACCAAACCACTCTTGCTCCTGGTTAGTGGGCTATCCATGGAGGGTGCATAGGAGATCAGGCTCCCTAGATCTAGAGGTCAATTTATAAAAAGAAATAGTACATAAGGAAAAAGATAACTAAAAATAGCTAAAAAATGACCTAAAAATTTCAAACAAATCTAAAAATTGCTAAAAACACAATAACATGCAAAAAGTGATAAAAAATTTCAAGAAAATTCAAAAATGCATCTCAAAAGTGCAATAAATGGCATTAATTGCCAAGAAAATTAAAAACAAAACATTAAAAATTGAAAATATATTCAAAAATTGGGAACCGTAGGTCAAAGTTGTGGTCTGCATAATGGTAAAATTTTTTATCGTTGGGATTTGAATCCCACTACGGTTGACAGCTTTTTGTCCCCAATATAACAATTGGGAACCACACCTGCTAGCTGCAGTTCTAGGAACATGATCTTTTTTGGGTCACTTCCTAGCCTAGCACCCAAGACAAATTAAAATCTAAGCTAGCCTAACTAGTATGAGGTTCTTTGCCAACAGTTTAATGAGGTAAATTTAACCCATTTCTTAATGTGGTTCATTTTTAAGTGGTAAAGAATGCATGGATTAATTTTATGGTTACCTTTCCTACACCGATCCCTCTACTGGATGAAGGTTATGAAGGGTCCGCCATCAGGATGTGTATGAGGTCGTCAAAAGTAGGTTTTAGCAGTGTTTCACGTCAGATATGCTTCCTCACCTCTCAGAGCTCTCCAATTGCAAATCGCTTTCAAGGAATAATGAGAATTTTGCAAAATGGGAAAATTTAAATACCCTTTTCTAATTTCATCAAATCGTAGCTTAAAATCATGGTCCCAAAATTAGGATTTGGTGATCGTAGCCCTAAGTCATGGTTCCCAAAATTTGAAATACCAACTATAGACTGGACATGTGGTTTACAACTGGCATTAAATGCACTAAAATCCCATCATGGGAAGGTCTTAAATGACAAATTAATTATTCCTAATGGATAAAAATCTCAATAAGAGCAATCAATTTAAAAAAATTTGTGATTTTCAAGTACCATGATAAATTAAAAATTCAAATTAACCAAAAAAAAAATCAAATAATAAAAAACCAAATGTACCTTATATTCAGTCATTTATGAAATACACTCGGCAGTTGTAGTGACTTACGGTCCATGTAATACTACGAGATGAGTAAATAACCATAAGGAAATTTGGGGCAAAATTGTCATCATTGATTTGATATGCTTCTTTTCAATCCCGAAGAAGGCCTTCAAGGCTAGACCGCTCCATGGGAATGAGGCATTTCATGTCATTTCTCCTATGACATATTTTTGGAAGATCATCAAAAAATTGATTCAACACAAATATAATTGGCATTATATCATTTTGATTTCCTAAGAAGGCTTTTCATAGCCTGACTGCTCCATGGGATAGGAATGTGCAATTACTATTAATAGTTGCAATCATATGCTAAACTAGGCCTAGCCATGTAATTAAATGCTCAAATCTAAATTTGTGTAGATCATTCATAATGGTCAAGCGACCTCGTCACTTTATTCATTATCAGTACCCTCATTGACTCATTGCTTGAGGGGGTAGTTATAATATCATAATCATAATCAAAATCAACACAAGATCCCTGAAATCATAGATCCCTTGATCTTGTTAAATTACATTCATCTTACAAATCATTGTCAACAACTATCATAAGCTTACCCCTTTGCTTGGGGAAAATGACAAATATGACAATTAGTTTGTATCTCTCATCATTTTGATTATATAGTCTTAACTCCTATTGTAGCATCAAAGCTACCTAAATGTCTTATGACGAGTGTAAAATATTTCAAATTTAAGCCTTTCACCTAGTTGGAAACAATAATCCTAGGATGTGCATCCTTTTGCAAGACCTAGGGCATCTAATGTTGATCTAATCAATGATCATCATGGAACCTTTGACATAATTTTAGGTGGTCTATTTTTGCTCAGCGTTGTTTGATATCACAATGCATCTCAAAAGGTGGAATCTATAGACACCTAAAACATGTCATATGGAAGGCAACTACTCATATGGGACATGGTACAAGACCATATGGAAGATCTTGGATAGACTCCAAGATAGAGCAGTGGTTCTAACCATTCAATTTGGGCTCCTTGTCCTAATTAGTCTGAAATGTAGCTAAGACCTATTATCTATAGTCTAAAATGCTACTAACACTTGCAGTTCACAGCCTAGGCCACAGTTGTGACCTGTGGTCTAAATTAAAGTTCAGTTGGCCTTCATACGAGCCAAAACGGTTGGAACAACCATTTGATCTAGAAGAAGGTATTTGAAGGATGAAATATTCTAGAGGCTTCCAATCCAACTATCCCAACTACTTCTTCTTGATATTGGCTTCTCCATGAAGCCACCCCTATCCCTTGGATAGTCCTATAGGTACCCCTTCAAATTACGGCAAAGATATAGTGCAGTTTAATAGAGAAGCGTTGTCAAAATAAAATGAGAGAGATAATTGGAGATCAAATCAGTGAAGCCCTATCAAATTTTGGACTCACTTGAGTGCATTGAGAGAGCCTAGTTTCCATTCACTTGACAATTCAGAAAACATCATGACAATTCATGCCATGGATACCCTAAAGAGCTATAATGCCAAGAAACACAATTCGGGCAAATGGAGGCCCAACTGCGCAATTCAATCGCAAAAATTGTTAGAGGATACTTAGGTGACCCTTTATCATCAATTTTACAAGGAGGATCGAGCCCACAACCCTATATTTGGAGGGTAAAACCACTTGATTTCTTGCTAGGCTAAAAGTTGCGGTGTACAGTGCATACCGCTCATCATAGTTGTAATTTACAACAAGTGATATATATCCTTACTATTTCTATTTCAGTATGGTTAATTAGGTTAGATTAGTTATTTTAATTGTTTCTTTGATAGTTTAGAGACTCTAAATATCTTAATTAGGGATTATAATAAGTTTACTTCATCATATCAAGTAGGACATCTATGGCTTACACTAACAACCTCTCTATGGTGCACTCCACCAATGAAAACGCCAAATCCAAAAGGTACCAGGGGAACATGGATCTTTACAAATCTGGAAAAAATATGTTAGAGATAAGCATCATCAGAAAGGCATATCTCATAGTCAAAACCTCTACCTTCACCATAGATCCACTAGGATGCCTCCACTAGGAAAGTCTTGTACTACCTCATGCTAGTCCTCTCTAAAGTATATCTACAAAATTGTATCTCTAAGATGTTTATGAGTAGACATAATCATATGTATTTCTATCGAAATACGCAAAATTTGGTAGACATCCTTTAACATAACTATCATCTCCCTAGTTTACAATTGGAAGGTGTTGGTGCAAGGGTCCCATAGATATATTAAAACTATCAGGTAGGCTCTGTCTCCCATCACAAGCTCTAACTGTGTTACTTGTTGGAAACCAATGGCATAAATCCATTTCCTATAATACTCTATTATTAAGTCCCTAGTAGTCTAAAATAGATTCATAAACTGATATCGACTCTTGCTCACCTGCCAAAGGCAAGCAAGCTCAAAAAAATGCAACAAAATTAAACAAAAATAGCAAAAACAACCCCAAAAAATGTTTTTATCCCAAATTCATGGTCTTCATACCCAATTATGGACCCTAGATTGGTATTCATACCACCTATGGATGGCCACTAGTGGCCATCCCACCCAGGTATGACCCCCAAAAATGTTCACAAATGGTCTTCCCAACCACCAAAAACAGGCAAAAAACCTCATAAGAAAACAGAACAATGCAATAAAATTGCACAAAAATAAAAATTAAAGCACAAAATAATAAATTCTATCATAAATGACATTCATTTACTAATATTTAGTGTGTTGTTTTGGCAAACTCGATAATAACTACATTTTCAAATTAAACAAAGTCTAGTAGCAAATTTAGCCTTTACCTATATCGCACTAGCTCCACCACTCATCGAGTATAGAGGCTAGATCATGGTGATTTTGGGATGGTTTATGTAGCACTTCACTTCATAAAATCACTCTCCTACTTCTCACCTCTCAATTTTCCAAGTCATAAGAGTGCAAATGAGCTCATTTGGCTAATTTTGAGCTTAAAAAGACCTACAATAAGCATGGTCATCCTAGGGTGGGACAATCGGTAAATTTGGCAATTGTCCCACCCTAGTATGGCCATGAAGTATGAATCCATCCCACCCTAGTATGGCCACCAAAAAATACCAAAAAAATAGAAGAAAAGACAAAGTAAAAGGTCTAAGAACCACCAAAAACATGTCAAAATTGATAAAATTCACAAAGGATCAAGATCAAACCAAATTTGTTACTTTATGACTTAGAAAGTCTCTAATTCAATCCATAATAAGGAAATTGTGGTTGTAACACTCCACAAGAATGAGGTATTCGTTTCTTTTCTTCCATGGAGTGTCAACAAAACCATCAAAATCTTAACAAAACTGATAAATTTTACAATGGGTAAAGTTGAAGGAACACCAATCAAGTCATATTGGTCAAGAAAATTGTTTCTTATATCATTGGTAATTCCATCATAAAATTATTTGTTGAGGGGGCAATTGTAATTAAGAATTCAAAATCAAAATCAACACTTAAACACTCAAAAGTGCAACTTGCATACATTCAAAAGAATCATTGCCAAAGATAAATTTCAAGTCCATGCTGGGGCATATAATTCAGCAAAAATTCCACAAAAAAAATTCTTTATATCATTGAAGCCTTGGGACACTTATCCCATAACAGGATTATAAGTGAAATAAGGAACCAAGAAAAAGTATGACCTAAGCCCCAAAGCCTACCCTTGCAGGATGGTTGAAAGGTATACCAAAATCAAATCCTTCAAATACATCAAAAGTAAGGATTCCAAGAATGTATGCTCCTTCCACGAAAAATGTATCTAAATTTGGTTAGGTTATTAAATAACCTTAATCATTTGATAGTTTAGTCATATTTTTTTTCTCTTTGTTGTGTGTCACACAATGCATCTTAAAAAGGGGTATATGTAGACACTAAAATCATGTCAATCCTATTATAATGCAATGACACACTCTTATCAACACCTTATGGCCCCCTTGGGCAACCCTCAGGGGTTAAAAAGTGGTCTTAACAACATTTGGGAAGTTCTACCTGACTTTTGGGAATTTTTGGGCCATGTAGCCATGGTCATCCCGCCCCAAGATGACCAAAGTTCATGGTTGTCCCACCCAGGTACAACCATAACCAACAATCCCTAGGTGGGATGACCATAGCCTAAAACCCTTAGAAATTCAAGGGTGGGACAAATGGCAATCAAATTCTACCATTTATCCCACCCATTTATTATGATAGATTGAGGTCCTGTCAAATACATCAAAGCCTCCAAATAGGAGGCCCAATTTATTTGTTTCTCACACCCAATGTATGGTAGGATTTTGAAAAATAGCGACACCTACCTCGCATGCCCTAACTTGCCCATTTTACCCTATGGCTCTCTTGGGCTATAAAATTTATTCATTCCACACAATAAATAGTAGAGGTCTTTGCAATAATTCATAATGAAGTACTATTGAGATTCACTCTCCATTTCATCACGTGTTTTCACTTGGAATCTTCATAAATAAAATGAGGTATCAAATTCATACAAAAATACACAAATCTATTCCAAAACCCACCCATTTATGTGAATCAAATCATAAAATTTGATGACAACACCCCTAGGAGTAGTTTCATCTAGATCCCAGAGTAATTGGTGGTAAAAACCACCAGGTTTGGTGGCCATCTCTACATGGTACGATTAATGGTCACAATTGGAACACCTACGTATGGCCATGAATATGCATACATTTTTAGTTCAATTTTACCATAAATTATTTCTAGAGTAGATTATATAAATCATATTAAAATTTGGTTCAATTTGAAGTAGTTTTTCACCTTCAATTAGGTTTGTCATTCTAACAGTCCCAATTGAAACACATAAGGATTGCCATGGATTATACATATAATTTCCTCTTTGTTTTGGCATAGATCATATCCAAAGTAGATAATATGCATTATACTAATTTTTGATACAATTTGGAATAGTTTTGCATCATCTATTTCACTTTTTATATTAAATATTACATGCATCTTTCTGATTTCATTTTAATCTGCACATGTTATAAACAAATATGATTTATTTGTGTGTATATGTAGGTATTATATTGCACAAGGAAGGAGCTACAAGTATAACTATAGATAGATCATCACAACGGTATCGAAAATCTTCTCCTCAATTCATAAGTGCAAGGAAGACATTGAATCACACCTTGAGTTTTTGAAAGGATTAGATGCTTTGACACTTCTGTAATGATTGTATAAACTTAGATGCCTCAAGGAGACATTTTGTAACCATTTATTTGATAATGAATTAATATAAAGAGGACACCCATTTATTTTACTTATATTTTCATTATGCTTACATTAATGTCTCTTTTTAGTGCTTAGATCAATAAATGCATTTCATTTCCCTTTTCTAAGCGTACTTTTTGCTGCTCTACACCCAGGGAACCTAAGAGATCTAGTGTTGGAAGGGCTATGGTAAGTAAAGAGTTGGACAAGAACCTAAAAAATGTTGTGATTTCTAAGTTTAATGGAAAGGGTGATGGTGTTAGCTTAGAATTGGTTATGTGAATTGGAGTCCTTTTTCTCTTTAGTGGTCCTATCCTATGAATCTAAGACTTCCTTGGTAGTTATGAATATGACTGAAGTAGCCCTAGATTTGAGTAAATATTATAACAAAGGGCATGTAGTAGAAGCTGCTAATCTCAAATGGGAGGAATTCAGAGATAGATTCTTAACAAGGCAGTATTACATGGAAAAGTTTGTTGAATTCTCAAATTTACATTAGGAAAGCATTTTAGTACGTGAATACCACCAAAATTTTATACTCATGTTAAAATATGCATCTCAATATGAGAGTAATGAGGATATAAAGAATCAAAAATTCATTCTAGACTTACATCCTAGAATCATGACTATAGTAAATATGCACAACCCCATCAATCTACCTACTACTTTTGATTTGGCAAGAACATAGGAATCCAATCAAGAAATAAGAAAAGCATATTTTAATTATCAAAAGCTATTTAAGAAGGAAAAAGGTAAACAATGAAAGTGGAAAATTTTTGGCTTTATGAAATGGGAGAAGGAAAAAATAAGAAACCCAAATGAGGATATTAGAACAAGCAAAGTGGTAAAAATAAACTTAGTTACCAAAGGGGTAAATACAAGAAAGATAGCAACGAATTTCCAAGAATATAGGACCAAAAATTGGTAAGCCAAGAAAGGTCCAGGGAAACTAGTTTTGTGACCAAAAATGAGAATGATAATAGGGGAAACATAGCTCCACCAACCAGATTTTATGTATGTAAAGGAGCTCACTACACTACAAAATTTCTCCACATAGTTGATTTACCACCAAAAGTTCCAGAGGAAGCTAACCACAAGATCTATGTCGCCATAGGTAGTTTTTAACTCAATGGTCAAATAATTCCTTTCTTACTAAATAGTAAAATATTTGATAGAAATATTAAAATTTTGATTGATAATGGGTAAATAGATAGCTTTATCTCATCTAGAATAGTGAGGAATTTTCCTGTTAGACCCTGACTTTTGGCTAAAATTTAAAAGGTAGAGTATGGATCAAGGTAAACCTACCATGTTGACCAATGCCTATTTGATCCCCACATCTCCTTACCACAAGGTAATCCCAACTGGAATTTGTATGTGGCACCTTTGCATGCATTTGCTATCATTCTAGGAATGGATTAGTTGAAAGTGCATAAGGCTCTTCTAAATTGTAAAGAGAGATGGGTCAAATTTTTGGGTGAATATAATCAAAATATTAGAGTTAATTATGGTCAAAAAAAAGTTAAACCACAATTATTGACTACAATGCATATTAAAAAGGTTATTAAGAGGAAAGGTATAATTTTAATAGTTAAGTTGAATGAAAAATAAGAGACAAAAAAACAGTCTAATATTTTTCATCAATATTTGGTATTGGAAGCATTCAACGATATGTTTTCAAAGGATCTACCAATATTTCCACCTTCAAGAGAATTTGATTTTTAAAAATAATCGTTACCTGGAGTTGCGCCAATTGCAAGATCACCATATAGAATGACACCCATAGAGTTGTAGGAGCTTAAAATGCAACTTCAAGATTTCCTAGAAAAAAATCTAATCAAGCCTAGTGTTTCACCTTAGGGAGCCTATATCTTGTTTTTAAGAAGAAATATAGTACTTTAAGGATATGCATAGATTATTGAATGTTGAACTATTAAGAATAGATATTTATTTCCAAGAATTGATAATTTTTTTGATCATTTGAAAGGTGCAACCATATTTTCTAAAATAGACTTGAGATATGGTTATCATTAGTTAAGAATTTGGGAGGAAGACACTTTTAAAACAACATTTAGAACAAGGTATGGATATTTTTAACTTACTATCTTACCTTTTGGGACAACCAATGCCCTAGCTGCATTCATGAATCTCATAAATAGTATTTCTAGAGAATAGTTGGATTGGTTTGTACTTGTGTTTTTGGATGATATATTGATCTATTACAAGAGTAAATGGGATGAGGATCAACACATGAGAATAGTTTTTGAGATTCTTAGAAGGAATCAATTTTTTGGAAAGTTAAGAAAATGTGAGTTATATACTCCACAAGTAAAATATCTTGGGCATATTATTTCTACTGTAGGTATTGTGATGGATCTAAAAATAATTGAAGCAATTATTGATTGGCCAGCTCCTACTAATGTTTCAAAAGTGTGAAGCTTTATTGGAATTGCAGGATATTATAGGTGATTTGGTAGAGGGTTTTTAAAAATTTCTCAACCCATTACAAACCTTCAAATAAAAGGGAAATGCTTAAAGTGGATAGAGCAGTGTGAGGAGGCTTTTCATATTTTGAAAGAAAGGTTGACAATGACACCAATTTTGTAATTTCTTGATCCTAGAAAATAATTTAGAGTTTGTATTGATACATCAATTGAAGGATTAGGAGGTATCTTAACCCAAAATGATGTGGTTATTACCTATGAGTCCAAAAAAAATTAAGAGGCATGGGGTTAATTATATCACTCACCATATAGAGTTGGCATAAATGGTAGATTCCATAAAAATTTAGTAGTATTATTTGTTTGGAAAACATTTTGAGTTAAAAACAGATCACCAAAGTCAAAGGTATATATTTACTCAGCCATTACTAAATTCCAGGTAATGTCTTTGGATGGAATTTTTAGCAAAATATGATTTTGGTATTGAATAAATTAAGGGAAAAGAGAATAATGGCAGTGATGCTCTAAGTAGAAGATGACATATTACCACAATAGCAAAATGTCAATACAATATGTTGGACCAAATTAAAATATGGTAAGGAAAAGATGAGTTTTATCAATCTTGTGTAGACCAATTTGAGCAAAAAATTGGTAAGTATGCAAATTATGTTCTAAAATATGATCTGGTAGTTTTCAAGAACAAGTTGGTAGTTCCTAATTTCGAATGATTACGAGAAAAAATCCATAAGGAAGCTCATAATAATCCTTATTTTGCACATCCAGGAGGGGACAAAATGCGTGAAATTTTGAAAAAATATTTCTACTGGCAAGGAATGAAGAAACATATTACTAATTATGTGGTAAAATGTTTATAATGCCAAAAAGCGAAATCAGAGCATCTACATCCATCTGGGATGATATACCCACATGAGATACCCACACAAAAGTGGCAAGTAGTATCAATGGATTTTATAGTGGGCTTGCCTAAAACAAGATTCAAGCATGCTGCAATTCTAGTAATTATGGATAAATTAACTAAGGTCACACATTTATACTAGGAAATGTGCAAGATAATGCGATCATCATATCAAGTATGTTTCCAAGGAGGTGGTAAGACTGAACAATTTTCTAGAAGTTATAATCTCTAATAGATATTTTTATTTTACTTCTGAATTTTGGTAAGTACTACATTGGGTATTGGGAACCAAATTGAATATGAGTACTGCTTATCACCTAGAGACATGGAAAAAATGAGAGGGTGAATCAAGTGCTTGAGGATATGCTAATAATGTACTGCATGGATCAACATGTAAAGTGGGAAGACTATTTATTACTATTGGAATTTACATACAACAATAGTTATCACGCATCACTGGGTATGGCTCCATTTGAAGATCTATATGGGTGATGGTGTGTTGGAGCCAAATTTGACTCAAATTTTGAAACCCCCAAATTTAATTTTTTAATTTCATCAATATAAACAAGCGTTGTTGATCTCTTTGCATCTTTTTTAAAGGAGTTGGTTTAAATATTTATTTCACGTGACATTTGAAAATTGTTGTCTTAAAAGACTTGCCAAAGTCATCCCTCATGATAAAATCCGACCATTGGAATACAAGGTTTAGTTTTATAAATAAATGAAGTCTCCCCAAGACTTATATCAAATGATAAATATTTAAGTCCTAAGGTTCTCTAAAGTAATGGAGTAATTCAATCAAATACCTTGGTCTAAAGTCCAAAAAATATAAAGTCCAAAATAAGGTCTTAATTAAAACCTTAAAGGTATGCACCCCATTACGTTAAAATTCAAACACCTTAAAATAAATCTAATGATAGCGCTTCGCCAAAAGAGAATATAACAGATGCACTTTCACAAAGGAACCCGAAGGTTAAAAAAAATGTCAAATGGTTTAAAAATATTAAAATGTAAGGTCGAAAGTGATTAAAATTAATAAAATCCATGCATATTTTCTAAATATGGATGGATGCGCTTGAACTAAGCCTGATCCAATGGATGCACGTGCTTTAATTAATCAACATTAAAAGGATGTGGTCAAAAGAATTAAATTCTAAAGGTTTGGAAAGAAAAATTAATTAAAACCATTATGGGTATGCACCCCATTGCATTAAACATCAAGCTAATTGGACATATCGGACGATAGTGCTCGATCTAGATCTAATCCGACAACGGTGATCCCATAAAAGGTGCATCTAAAAAGGTAAAATCCCCATGAGATTAATTAAATCTATCAAAAAATATTAGTGAGGGTCTAAACGCATAGACTAATTTTCCCCCTTGCGGCTTAATCTGAGTTTAAAATTATATGCCCCTTGGTAACTAACCTCACAGGTTAATCAAGATCAATGGTCGTTTCAACATTGATCGAGATCCAAAATTTGTGCCAAAATCAAAACATAGACAGTGAAATGGTAAGATATCATAAAAATGAAGGTAAAGCCAAAAATTAATTATGTATTAGTAAGGGTATAATACATAGCTAATCTCCCCCTTTCAGCTTAAACTAGGATTAATCAAATGTAATAATGCTCCCATTTCAGCTAACAAGTACACATCTTGCAGGAGATCTAACAACAGTGCTAGACCCAGCTCGAAGATCAATGATGGTGAAGGATTCAAAGTCAAAAAAAGGGATGCCACAACACGAAGATCTAACGACAATGCTCATATCCGCTCGGATCCAACGACAGCGCATTATTAAAAATGATCAAAGGTTAACTCACAAGGTTTTAGGTAAAATGTGTCCGATTAAATACATAAGGTTGGTTCATTAATAATTTCCCCCTTTTTCCATTATGATAAAACTTGTGCATATAATGGGAATATAACAATCACACCCCTATCATGATATGATCTAACGGTGGACACGTAGGGAGATGATCCGATTATACGAATGCCTATGTTTAGAGCAATGTTATTAAGGTTTTAATTACTGGATTAATCGAGATAAGAGGATTACATTATTTTAATGCATTGTATTATCTTTGGGCCTAAGAATCACTAACACAAGGTTTCAAACCATTATAAACATGATTAATCTGATTAACTAGACATGAGTTTATATAAAGTAGTAGACTAACAAACATGTAGGTTATTATTCATAAAAAACTATGGTAATCATAGCCAGGATCTGATGGTAGTGCACGAATCAAAGGTTGATGTAATAAAATGATCATGATAATCCAATGGTAGAACTCCATTGAGATTAATAGCATCCTACGGTAGCGAGAAAGTCAAAGTAAACATAGTAGAATATAAGCATGGCTAATCCAAAAATCATCTTTTGATGAATCCAACGGATGCGCTCCATCTCAAAATAATCTAATGGTAGCGCACATTTCAAAGGTAAACTAAAGGGTAAGGTTAAATTAGTACTCAATTAATTAAATTTTAACCACTTTTAACAAGGGCCCTAATACATAATTAAACACCATAATTATTTATCAAATTATGATCAAAGCATGTTTCTTTTAGTTATCTAACCCATAGGTTACAAAATATCCAAGGTAGCAATAGGATGAAGGTTGATCTGACGGCTACACTAGATCGTGGTTGACCAAAGAACTTGAGATATCCAATATGGTGTCAGGCAATCACATCAATAACGAAATCCTATGGGTATCCCTAGGTTGATTACTACCAAATTAACAAAACAATCGATCACTAAGATGTAGTTATCTTTCAAGTCCAAGGTGGCACGACGATCAAAATGGAGACCATCCCTACCACATGTCATAGCTCCATATCATAAAATAAGAAGCTTCAGGGACCAATAGCAAAGTTTTTAATAATTTATGGTACATAAATCAAAGGAATCAAAGGAACATTGGATGATGATATTTACCCACCATGAAATCCCAACCTTGGAGGGAGAAATGCTAGCAAATTCCCTTTACCAAATTTTCAAAAAAGTAGTTGATGATGTAATATTAATTTTGAATGTACGAATATACCAAAACCATTTCACCACTCAATATTTGAACTCACAAAATCAATCAAGTTTACCATCCTAACAATCTAAGAACAGAGACTAGTACACAAGAAATATAGAGAAGAGAGGAGTTTTGGGTGTTCATGTTTGAGAAGAACTATACTCGCTACCTTGAGAAAAAAGACATCATGGGAAGACATTTATGCACCAGAAAATACTGAAGAAGCAATGAAATTCATCATGGACTTGTCTCCATACTCTGAGATCTCAGGATCGCATGTACCTGACAGCATGATGTATGAGTTCGCTATTAGTACTAGAAAAATAAGTTGATATGGTCAAAATTTCCAAGGCAATGCAAAACCAAACCATGGACCAACTAGTTGAGAAAATTACAGAGTTAAGGAATCAACTGAAAAAAGAGAAGAAAAAATCTGAAATGAGAGTATTGATAAATAAACAACAAGAAGAATTAGCATGAAAGGATATTCCCAATACATAGCCTCCTTCAGTAGTAAATATTCAAGATCACGCCTATTATTTGAATACAATGAAGAAACAACTATCAATAAAGATACAAGCTCATGCTAGAGGGTTCACTAAAATGTTTAGACAGATAAGGGTGATCCAAGTAACTACTCAAGAAATTATGACATTGATGCAGGAGAGAGAAGAAGACTTTGAAGTCATCCACCCTACCCTAGATTTCATAGGAGACAATTTTGAAGAGTTGTAGGGTCAAGAGATAATAACAAATTATGGCAGCAAAATCCAGCTCAATTTTATGTTTTTGAAAGTAGCTTTATTTTGGGCAAACTGGGAAATGTGGATCAATGTTGTAACTGAAATAGATAATATAATAGAAGAAACAATAGGAAAAATGGCGGAAATTGGTCTATCCTTAGATCAATTCTTAGAGGCCTCTGATGTAGAAGAGTTATTCAGGCATACCATAGAAATATTTGAGTGTGAACCGGATGATGAGGCAGAAATGACTAGACAAACTACTTTTCTGGTGAATACTATGGAGATGTTGCTCTTCCAATATGAAATAAATAGGTCCATCCTTGCCATAAAGAAAAATAGGATTTTGCAGGAGATGAACATGCTAAGGTTTGCTGCCACTTTTGACATAGAAATATGGATATTAATAAGTGAGCAAATAAAAAAGCTGTAACAAGGCCAAAAAGGAAAAGAAGTTGAAGCTTACGATCAACATCTAGAAGTGAGTTCAGCACAACGGAGAACTGTTCCAATGAAAAAGATCTCTGAAATAGTTAAAGAACTAAATTATCAAGAGGAGACGGTTCAAGAGGGAGCAGTAGAAACAATTGTAAGAGAAATAATGGAAGAGAAAATAAACTCTCCTAAAACCACCATAACTGGTTAATACAAGAAACTATTTGAAAAAATCAAAAGGAATGATTCATCCCAAGAATAAAAAGATAGTGGAAGTCAGTTGTTCCAATTTTTGAGATCAACTCAGGAGAGGACAAATGTAAGGTTAGAAATAAATAAAAAATAATAGAATCAAGAACAAAAAGTTATAAAATGAAGAAGTTGTGTTTAGATTCGGCATCAAGCAATTAGATAATAGCATTTTTGCTAAGAGATATACTTGAGTGCCCTTTAGAGTTGTGTTTTTGTATCTCCCCTTTGTGTCTATTTTTATCATTCATTTTTTTTCTTCCCTTTGTTGTGCAATATTTTGATAGGAAAGTGCTCAAGAAGCTGAGATTATTTCCTGTCCTATTGAGACTGAGATTCAAAGACTCTACTATTACTATATTGGAATAAGGAGAGTAGGAGAGACCTATTACATTATTTTATCAGAGTCTTCTTCATTGTATTGATGTATTTATTTGAGAAAAATAGAGTTAAAAGGCATCCTGCCCACTCTGTATGTAATATTTTATGAAATCAATACAATTATGAGTTTCATTCTTGTTATATATTTGTCTCAATACTTTGTGTCACTGTATAATGGATTACATTATTTGAATGCATTATATATGTTTCTTTCATTGGTTAACTTCTAGTTTTATTATGATATTCAAATAAATCTAAGAGTGCCAATTTTATTTTCTCCATTCTCTCCGTTCATGTCAAAATTATTGTTAAATTGCTATAACAACCCAATGAATCTAGGCACCGATCTACATAAGGCATAATAATTGGTTATTTTCTTGCTTGGTAATTTTAATACGTATAGTGTTATATTAATCTAGAGCATGCAATCAATGCTTTATCACATAATTACCACTGGGGGTTTCGTTACCCATTATGTAGTTTTCATTTAGCAATATTCTTGTTTATCAGAAAAAAGAGGTATGTTGGCCAGAGCCTGTAATAGCTTGTTGGTTTCAAACAGATTTTTGCAGCATGATAATTGAATCCTATGGATGCAAGAATGGGTTCCAAAAAAAAATTAGTGTTTTTGTCAGGGAGGACTTGATAGAAAGATTTAATTCCTAAAAAAAATTCTTTGAATGACATTATTTTTAATCAACGGGTAGCTAGTTAGAATAAATAAATTTCATTTTAAATTTTTACATTTTCTATGTTCTTTATTTTACCCATGGTTTTCAAATTTTGATTTTCTTTACGTTTCTTGATCTTGAAAATTTTGGTTTCTTGATTTTTTCGAATTATCCCAAGAACTCACTCCTATGAGGATGAGTGATAATATAAAACATTCTTGATAAAGCATACATTGTTCTTTCTACACCCCGATGTTGGCAACTCTGTCTACAAACCCAGAAGATAAAAATAAAAAAGAGAGCAGATCGTGCTAGTGAACACCAGGAGAAGTGGTAAGGAGATATTTATGAAACTCAAGAATCTAGAGGTATTTATACATACTCATAAAACTCCAATTTTCAAGAGTATTGCTTATAATAGTAGGTCAAATTCTAGTGGTAAAAAGTACGTAAAGAAAAATCAAAATACTATTACAGTTGGTATCACTGTAGATGAACATTTGAATTATGTTATAGAAGATATATGTGATTATTCTTATTGCCCAATAAATAGTAATACTAAGGTAAATAATCCATTAGATCATATTTAGATTACTCAGCCTCACATTCCTATAACTGTTACTACTGTGAATTTGAACCCTACAATAACAATGGCCCAGGATACTATTCATTTATGGAGGACTAATAGATATAGGCCTTTTGTGTTACCCATAAATTTAAATTCCTTACCCAGTAAATCTCACTAATACTTTCCAAAATGTTTCAGAAATAGTGTAGTAACCAGAGAAGATCATATCAAAAGTTTCTTGTATGCAATGGATAGTCTAGAAGTTGAACATGAAGAGGTAGTATTGAGACTATTTTTATAGACTTTAGAAAAATATGCTAGAGATTGGTTCAATTCCCTTCCAAACAATGATATCCAAAACTTCACCAAAATGGAAACTATGTTTTAAAAGAAATATGGTGAAAGGAAAAATGAACAATCTATGTTAACTAAATTAGCCATAATGAAGAAAAATTAGAATGAGGTTGTTAGTGACTTCAACATAAGAAAACCCCTGCCAACCTTAGGCCTAGTGATATTTAGTCTATTTGTTTTTATAATAATACCTTTTAGGGAGAGTTTAACTATGAGATGAGGCAAGAACAAGCCACCGCCATTGATGGTTGTATGGAAAAAGCATTGGATATAGAAATAAATATGCTTTACAATGGTAAAATGAAACCTTACTCTTTATAAGTCAACCTACCTGAGAGAAAACCCAAAAGAGTGGTATTTGATATACAAAGAAGAACTGAAATTGATCCAATGGAAAATTTGACCAGTCATATGACTGAGATGTTCAATACCATGAATAATAGGTTAGCAAGAATTGAAAGAAATGAAAATAATGGTGAATCTTCACAAAAAAAGTGACCACATGTTGACAAACGCCCCCCTTACATAAAAAATTCAATAGAAATTGGAGAAATAACAATGGTTCTGAAGAACTAAATAAAGGTAGAAGTAATGGGAATAATAATTGGAAAATTTGAGAATCTGATAGATATCATAATAATATTCCTAACCCCATATCATTTTCCAATATAGCAGAAGGCTCTCCCTATTTTTCTCTACTACATATGCACCTCATAACCTTGATGCATGTGGAATTTACCTAAGTGACCAACACAATGTATATTTACATGATGAATTAGAAGAGGATATAAGAATCAATGTTTGTTGGTCTATGGAATATGAGTCCAGAGAAATGATATTTGAAGAAGATATGGATAAGTATGCTTCAAACCATCATCCTCAAATTTTAGTAGCTGAAGGAACTAAAATATTGTAGAAATCACATGATTCAAGATATGACAAGATGAAGCAAGGGAAATTAATCCCCACTAATTAAGAAGTTGAAGAACTAGAAGCTACCCATTTTCTAAATTTAAGGAATATAATAGTACCTGAAAGAATAGAGAAATCCTCTATAAGTGAAACAAGAAAACAAACTTTCACCAATAAAAATATCAGTGAAGAGAAAATTGATAGAATCCTCAAAAAGATTACTCCTGAAGTAATAGAATCAGAGGAAGAGAATCCCAAAGAAGAAAGTAATAAACCACTAGTTATAAATAAGATAGAATTTTATGTTGGGTTAGAAATCAGTAAACAAAAGGTTAACATCACATTTGGAGAACTTATGAAAGTATAACAATATAGAGAACAAGTCTATAGAACATTTGGATTAGTGGAACAAAAATAAGACTCAACTTGCCATACTGCTAGACAAAATCAACATGATACAAGATCACCATCCTCTGTCAGACCCTTTCATGTATCATTAATATACAACTCACATGAAGGAGAAAGATATGTCATTCATAATTACATGTTAGATAGTGGAGCCTCACACAATATCATGCCCAAACTTATAGCTAATCAAATGGGATTAATTTGTACTAGAGAATCTGCCCTTGTTTCTGTAATGGATAGTAGACAAATTCCTTGTGTAGGGGTGATAACTAGATTTTTGGTTTTCTTATATCAACACCCTAAATATGGCATAGTCATGGATGTTTTAGTAGTTGATGTTGACCCATTTTTCTCATTGTTAGTAGACATTCGGTAAAACAACTAGGAGTTTTAATTCAACTAGACCGGTCCTATGCTACAATACCAATATTAGATAAGGAGAATATAATTTTACAAAGAGAACCATTTAACAAGCACTCTGTAGAGTTAATTCAAACTGATGAAACAATTATAAACTTAGTAGACTCTATGGAAGAAAAAGGGATGGTAGTTTACTCCATATGAGACAACCTATTCCTAGTAGAAGTACCAGAAGCAAAGAACATGGATCTAGAAGTTATGAGAAATGTAGATGTTGAATCAGATAGAGTACTAACCCAAGAAATGTGTACCATATATTTTTATGAAGTCAAATCCCAATCTAGAGTAGGTGCAGGTGTAAATTTGATTGATATTAAAGGAAATTACCTTGGTATTTCTGCAATTACCTTACACAAATAATGTAGCTAAGTACGAAGCTTTACTACTAGGGTTAAGGAAAGCAAAAGAACTAGGCATTAACTACTTGACTGTAACAGGGTGTGAAGAGCTTATTAGACTACTGATCAAAGGAAAATATCAGACTAAGCATACTAGGAATAAGCAATATAGAAATGCAGTATTGGAAGAAATTGATAAATTCTTAACTTTCAATATCTCTTATATTCCAATAGAACAAAATCATATTTCAGATATTTTATCTGCAAATACCTCAGGTTTAGATCACCCAGAGATAACTACAAAATATATGGATAGATTCCCAACTATCTCAGTCTATAAGCCTTCTATGCTAGATAACATAGTCTATTTATAGGTATTTTAGGATGATATATATATTAAGGATTTTATGACTGCAAAATCAATATGTAGATGTGATATGTGATGAAAATGATGAAGACAAACTAAGAGACCAAATAGGAGAGCCAGTAGAAGTAATCTAGTTGAAAATAAATAAAATACCCAAAGGATTAGTTTCTCTAGAGAGCCTATTTTATGATTTTGACAAAGCTTATAAGCATTTAAGAAGAGATATAATATCTAAAGACGTTAACATTGGTTCAGTGAAAGAACCTAGAATAGTGAAAGTAGGAATATCCTTACCTTCTAAAGAAAAATATGGATACATCAATTTCTTGAAAAATAACAAAGAAAATTTTGCTTGGACTTATGAAGATATTACAAATTTAAAAATAGATGTAATGACACACATAATACCCTTGAAATAATATTCCAAACCATTTAGATAGAACAAAGGAAGTACAATACAACTCTACACCCAATAATGCAAAAAGAGGTACAAAAATTGTTGGATTCTAAAATAATCAGAATGATAATATTTCTTCCTGGATATCCAATTTACTACCAGTCAGAAAAAGAATGGGGATATTAGACTCTGTGTAGATTTTAGAAATTTAAGCAATAGTTCGTTAAAGGAAAATTACCCATTACCCAACATGTAATAATTATTGCAAGCAGTAGTTGGCTCAACTAGATTGTCTCTATTAGATGGATTTTTAGGGTACAATCAAATTCAAATAAATACAAAATATAGACATAAGACAACATTCAATACGTCTTGGGGCACATTTGAATATTTAAGAATACCTTTTGGACTGATGAATGTAGATGCTACTTTTTAGAGGATAATGGATTTTGCCTTCAAAGGATTAATGTTCAATATTGTAGTTGTATATTTGGATGATATCACAGTATTTTCTAAAAATATAGAAGATCATCTAGAACATTTGACTACAGTTTTTGCTCGGTGCAAGGAATTTGGAATTTCTTTAAATCCCAAGAAATGCATATTTGGGACTACACAAGGAAATTTATTAGGACACATAGTTTTAGAAAAAGGAATAAGAATTGACCTAGATAGAATTGAAGTTATTTAAAAAATTTATCCTCCCAAAAATTTGAAAGGTATCAGATCATTCTTTGGCAAGATAAATTTTATTAGAATATTTGTTCCAAAAATTTTAGATATGACCAAATCCATAAATGATATGGTTAATAAAACTGGAGAAATAAAATGGATAGTAGAGAATATAGAATCATTTAACAAGATTAAAAAAGTCATATCAACCACTCCTGATGTAAGCTACCCTGATTATGCAAAATATTTTAATATCTATTCTTATGCATCTTAACATTCTATTTGTTGCAGTTCTTTCATAGAAATATGATGAAAATAATGAAAGGCCAATAGCCTTCATGAGTTTAGGTCTGAATGGAGCACATATTAAATACACCTTGCTAGAAAAACATGCTTATGCATTCATCCAATATTTAGAACATTTCAATGGTATATTTGGGTCAAACAAAGTTTGTTGTTGTATCCCTTTTATAGCAATAAAATATATTTTTTTCACAATCATAGCCATTAGGAAGACCATCAATATGGATGGTAAAGCTTCTGTAGTATGATGCTAAATTAAAAATAGTTAAAACTATCAAAGGGCAAGGTTTGGCTAAATTTTTGGCCAAAAAATAAGAAGAAGGTTTTGAAAATGTTCTCACAATAGATGAGTCATATGATATCAGAAGAATCAATAATACCGAATGCAAATGGTATGAGGAAATTTTGTCATACTTACAAACCTTGTCATTTCCTAAAGATATGTCAACCAACATAATGAGATCAGTCAAACTTCAATATTAGAAATATTATATACAGGATGGCGTGCTATACTAGAAACACCCTGATGGAGTATTATTAGTTTGTTTATATGAAATTTCCTAGAAATAATCAATGAATTTCATGATGGTTTCTATGGGGATCATTTTGATCCAAGAGATATAGCTAATAAAATTATGAGAGCAGGATATTATTGGCCTTCCATATTTAAATATGTATGTAAATATGTTAGGAATTATCATAAATGCCATTTTTTTGCAAGAAAGAAATAGTTGGCAGCCATACCCCTAAAGCACCATTCACCCATTGGGGTAGTGACCTAATTGGAGAGATCAAACCTAATTCATATGGTCAGCACAAGTGGATCATAACTACAACAAAGTACTTTACAAAGTGGGTAGAAGATGCAGCCCTGAGGATATCTAATACTACCACTATCATCAATTTTTTTGAAGAAAATATTCTAACCAGGTTTGGAGTTCCTCAAAAACTGGTTACAGATAATGCTCAATATTTTGTTTCATATGAAATGGTAGAGTTTTGTGCTAAATATGAAATTGAACTATCCCATTCTGCTAATTATTACCCTCCAGGAAATGGTCTAGCTCATTCATCAAATAAGAATGTAATAACTCAAATAAAAATTTCATTAGGTAAGAACAAAAGAGGGTGGGACAATGAACTTAATTTTACTCTCTGGGTTGATAGGTTATCTGTAAAAATAAACATAGGAAAAAACCCCTATGAGATAGTTTATGGAGAAAAACACTTATTACCTTCAAGAATAGAAAATTTGGCACTTTCCCTCTTATTACAAGACCATGAAGACCCTAATACCATACAAAGAAGGCTTGACCAAATTGTCCTTCTAGAAGAGCAAAGAAGAGATACCCTTAATAGAATGATGGATCAAACCTAGAAAACTATGAAATTATTTAATAAGAAAGCTAAGGATACTCCTTTTTATCGGGTAGATATAGTCATTTATTGGGATTCTAAAAATGATAAGCATGGTAAAAAGGGTAAATTTGAACCTAAATGGATGGTCCAAACCAAATAGCCAAGGTTATAGGGTAGAATATATACAAATTACAGACCTTGCAGGGAGATATAATGGCTATCCCTATTAATGGCCAACACCTCAAAATGTACAATCCCTATTGAAGGTGTTAAAATAAAATAAAAATAATAATAAAAAAAGAAACAAGTGGAAAAATAAAACCCCTAAAAATAGACTGATATATTTTTTTATTTTTTTGTACTAGATAAGCTTTCCTTTTGTTGTTAGCATAAGTTTGAGTTGTTGTACACATGATATTATTAGTTTTATCAGTATACATTACTATTGATTCCACCAAAATGATAAGGAAAAAGGAGATTTATTTTAGATTCTGATGATATTTATGATATTTCAAATATGAGTGTTTATGTAGTGGTTATCTGATATGAGATAAAATAAAATGAAAATAGAGCTGATTGAAACATCATGTCAAAGCCTCACATTACAAATGATACTTAAAGTGACTTCAAAGGTCCAAAGAACCAAGTTATATTTGAGAGGGTGGGTAAGCTAAAATTCATTACACTCATCCTTTTAGCTAGAAACTAATCATCAACTCAGTCATACTCTTTGCACAATTTGCTTATATCAAATACTTCTCAAATGAGAAATATTATTACAATAAATTAAAATTCGGTCACTACTTGAGATATATTGGAAAACATCTACCAGGTCTATAGATGCTTGACTGGAAGTAGGGTAAAACTAGATGGGATTAGAAGCAACTCGACCGAGGCTATAGATTCTTGAGTAGTACTCAAGCCCTATAGAATGGTGAAAATTTTTAAGAGTGAAATCACATATTAGGCTTAACTATTTTTCTCATATACGGAAAAGTTTTGAAAGACTTAGAAATCAATGCACTATCCTAAAAAAAGTCTATGTTGGAGCCAAATTAGACTCAAAATTTGAAACCCCCAAATTTCTATTTTTGGTTTCATCAATATAAACAAGCATTGTTGGTCTCTTTGCATATTTTTTACAGGATTTGATTTAAATATTGCTTTCATGTGCACCTTTGAAAATTATTATGTCTTAAAATAGTTGACAAAGTCATCCCTCAGGATAAAATTCGACCATTGGAATACAAATTTTATTTTTCCAAATAAATGGAGTCTCCCTAAGACTTAAATCAAATGATAAATCTTTAAGTCCTAATATTCTCTAAAGTAATGGAGTAATTCAATCAAATACCTTGGTATAAAGCCCAAAAAACATAAATTCTAAAATAAGGTCTTAATTAAATCCTTAAATGTATGCACCCCATTATGTTAAAATTTGAACACCTTAAAATAAATCTAACGATAACGCTTCTCCAAAATAGAATCTAACGGATGTGCTTTCATGAAGGAACCCAAAGGTTAATACAAAGGTCAAATGGTTTAAAAATATTAAAACCTAAGGTCAAAAGTGATTAAAATAAATAAAACCCATGCATGTTTGCTAAATCTTGATGGATGCGCTTGAACTAAGCCCAATCCAATGGATGCGCATGCTTTAATTAATCAATGTTAAAAGGATGTGGTAAAAATAATTAAAGTATAAAGGTTTAAAGAAATATTAATTAAAACCATTATGGGTTAGCATCGCATTGCATTAAACGTTAAGCTAATTAGAAATATCAGATGATAGCACTCGATCTAGATCTAATACGACGATGACGATCCCATAAAAGGTGCATCTAAAAAGGTAAAAGCCCTATGAGATTAATTAATCAAACAATATTAGCAAGAATCTAAACACATAGACTAATTTTCCCCCTTGAAAATTAATCTAGTTTAAAATTATATGCCCCTTGGTAACTAACCCCGTAGGTTAATCAAGATCAACGGTCATGCCAACATCGATCGAGATCCGACGGCTGCACCAAAATCGAAACACAAATGGGGAAATGGTAAGATATCAAAAAAATGAAGGTAAAGCCAAAAATTAATTATGTATTAGTAAGGGTATAATACGTCGCTAATCACCCCCTTTCGGCTTAAATCGGGATTAATAAAATGTAATAATGCTCCCATTTTGGCTAACAAGTAGACATCTTGTAAGAGATCTAATGGAACTGCTAGACCCAACTCGAATATCAATGGTGGTGAAGGAGTCAAAGTAAAACAAAGGTATACCACAACACAAATATCTGACGACAATGCTCATCTTCGCTCGGATCCAATTGTAGCGCATTATTAAAAATAATCAAAGGCTAACTTAGAATGTTTTCGGTAATGTGGCCTATTAAATACATAAGGTTGGTACATGAATAATTTCTCCCTTTTTCCATTATGCTAAAACTTGTGCATATAAGGGGAATCCAATGATCGTGCCCCTATCATGATATGATCTAACGATGGATGCATAGGGAGATGATTCAATTATATGAATGCCTATGTTTAGAGTAATGTTATTAAGGTTTTAATTACTAGATTAATCAGGATAAGAGGATTACATTATTTTAATGCATTGTATTATCTTTGGGCCTAAGCATCACTAACCAAGGGTTTTCAACCATTATAAACATGATTAATCTGATTAACTAGGCACGAGTTTATATAAAGTAGTAGACTAACAAACATGCAGGTTATTATTCATCAACGACCATGGTAATCATCCCCAGGATTTTATGGTAGCACATGAATAAAATTTGAAAGTAATAAAATGATCATGATAATCCAACAGTAGCACTCCATTGAGATCAAGAGGATCCGACGATAGTGAGCAAGTCAAAGTCAACACAATAGAATACAAGCATGGCTAATCCAACAAGCATCTTTTGATGAATCCAACGGATGTGCTCCATATTGAAATAATCTGATTGTAGCGCACGTTTCAAAGGTAAATTAAAGGGTAAGGTCAAATCAGTAATCAATTAATTAAATTTTAACCACTTTTAAAAATTGCCCTAATACATAATTAAATGTCATATTTATTAATTAAAGTATGATCAAAGCATGTTTCTTTTAGTTATCTAACCTAGAGGTTACAAAATATCCAATTCAGTGATAGGACGAACTCGATAGTGGTTGACCAAAGAACTTGGGATATCAATGATGGTTTCAGGTGCTCACATCAATAACTAAATACTATGGGGATACCTAGGTTGATTACTGCCAAATTAAAAAAACAATCAATCCCCAAGATGTAGTTATTTTTTGGGTTCAAGGTGGCACGAGGATCAAAATGGAGGTCGTCCCTACCACAAGTCACAGCTCCACGTTAGAAAATAAGAAGCTTCAAGGACCAATAGCGAAGTTTTTAATAATTTATGGTACACAAATCAAAGGACTTAGAGGCACATTGGATGACGAGCTTTACCCACCATCAAAGCCCAACCTCGGAGGGAGATGTGCTGGCAAATTCTCTTTGGAAAATTTTAAAAATGTAGTTGATGACACAATATTAATGCCAAAAATTTGAATATACCGAAACCATTCTACCACTTAGCATTCTAACTTACAAAATCAATCAAGTTTACCACCCTAGCAATCTAAGAACAGAGACTGGTATGCAAGAAATACAAATAAGAGAGGAGTTTTGGATGTTCCTATTTGAAAAGAACTATACTCGCTAACTTGATCAAAATGGCATCATGGGGAGACATTTTTGCACTAGAAGACACCAGAGAAGTAGTGAAATTCATCATGGACCGGTCTCCATACTCTGATATATCGGGACCACCTGTACCCGGTAGCACGATGTATGAGTTCGCTCAAAAATGTGGATCCAATAAAAAGCCTACTCTAACACAACAATATGAGATTGAAAACACATGTATCAAGATTTTTACTCACCAGTACTGGGAAAATAAGTTGACATGGTCAAAATTTCCAAGGCAATGCAAAACCAAACCATAGACCAACAAGTTGAAAAAATTATAGAGTTAAGGAATCAACCGAAAAATGAGGAGAATGAAAAAGTTGAAACAAGAGTATTGATAAATAAACAATAGGAAGAATTGGCATGAAAGGATATTCCCAATACACAACCTCCTTCAGTAGTAAATATTCAAGATCATACCTATTATCTGAATACAATGAAGAAACAACTATCAATAAAGATACGTGCTAGAGGGTTCACCGAAATTTTTAAACAGATAAGGGTGATCCAAGTAACTACTCGAGAAATTCTAACATTGATGTAGGAGAGATAAGAAGACTTTGAAGTCATCCGCCCTACCATAGATTTTATAGGAGACAATTTTGAAGAGATGCAAGGTCAAGATATAATAACAAATGATGGTAGGAAAATCCATTTCAATTTTAAGTTTTTGAAAGTAGCCTTGTTTGGGGAAAAATGGGAAAGGTGGATCAATGTTGTAACTAAAATGGATAATCTGATAGAATATGCAACAAGAAAAATGGTAGAAATTGGTCTATCCTTAGATCAATGCTTGGAGGCCTCTGATGTAGAAGAGCTATTTAGGTATACCATAGAAATATTTGAGTGTGAACCAGATGATGAGGCTGAAATGACTAGACAAACTACTTTTCTGGTGAATACTATGGAGATGTTGCTCTTCCAATATGAAAGAAATAGGTCCATCCTTGCCATACAAAAAAATAATATTTTGCAGGAGATGAACATGCTAATGTTTTTTGCCACTTTTGGCACAGATGTAGATATTAATAAATAAGCAAATAAAAAAGTTGCAATAAGGCTAAAAAGGAAAAGAAGTTGAAGCTTACGGTCAATATTTGGAACTGAGTTTAGCACAATGAAGACCTATACTAGTGAAAAATATATTCGAAGCAGTTAAAGAACCAAATTCTCAAGAGGAGATAGTTCAAGAGGGAGCAGTAGAAATAGTTGTAAAAGAAATAATGGAAGAGCAAATAGACTCTCCTAAAACCACCATCACTGGTTAAAATAAGAAACTATTTGAAAAATTCAAAAGGAAGGGTTCAACCCAAGAAGAAAAAGATAGTGGAAGCCAACTATTCCAGTTTTGGAGATCAACTCAGGAGAGGACAAGTGTAAGGTCAAAAATAAATCATAAATAACAGAATCAAGAACCAACAGTTATAAAAGGAAGCAGTTGCGTTTATATTCTACATCAAGCAATTAGATAATAGCATTTTTGCTAAGATGTATACTCGAGTGCCCTTTAGAGTTGTGTTGTTGTATCTCCCCCAGGGTTATGCATAAGGGGTCGACCCCAAAATATATTTATAAAAATTTGGTGAATCGGTTTCAAAATCTAGGTGAATAGTTTCGAAACACATGTAGAAGGTTCACTATTATTAGGGGTAATGTTGAAAATTTAAACTTAAAATAGTCAAATTATTATAAAATTGGGGCGAATCGACCAAAAAAAAAATTGCACCTAGAAATTTTTGGCTAATGGACCTTGGTCAAGGGTCCCAAATATTAGCCAATTCCAAAATTTGAAAATCCTAATTTTAGACAATTTTGCAAAAATAACCACTATGCATAACCCTGATCTCCCCTTTGTGTCTATTTTTCTCATTCATTCTTCTTTCTTCCCTTTGTTGTGTAGTATTTTTATATGAAAGTGCTCAAGAAGCTAAGATTATT
The DNA here is from genome assembly GCA_028583015.1 of Wollemia nobilis. Taxonomy (NCBI): domain Eukaryota; kingdom Viridiplantae; phylum Streptophyta; class Pinopsida; order Araucariales; family Araucariaceae; genus Wollemia; species Wollemia nobilis. The sequence goes on along the minus strand of JAQPPZ010002041.1, from coordinate 250,627 downwards.
TCCTATCCTATTGAGCCTGAGATTCAGAGACTCTACTGTTACCATATTGGAATAGGAAGAGTAGGAGAGACCTGTTACATTATTTTAATAGAGTCTTCTTCATTGTATTGATGTATTTATTTGAGAAAAATAGAGTTAAAAGTCATCATGCCCACTCTGCATATAATATTTTATGAAATAAATACAATTCTAAGTTTTATTCTTATTATATCTTTGTCTTAGTATTGTGTCATTGTATAATGAATTACATTATTTTAATGCATTATATACATTTATTTTGTTGGTCAACTTCTAGTTTTATAACTATATTCAAATAAATCTAAGAGCACCAATTTTCTTTTCCCCATTCTCTCCGTTCATGTCAAAATTGTTGTTAAATTGCTATAACAACCCAATGAATCTAGGCACTGGTCTACGTAAGGCATAACAATTGGTTATTTTCTTGCTTGGTCATTTTAATACATATAGTTTTATATTAATCTATAGCACGTAATCAATGATTTATCACATAATTACCACTTGGGGTTTTCTTACCCATTTTGTAGTTTTCTTTTAGCAATATTCATGTTTATCAGACCAAAGAGGTAGGTTAACCAGAGCCTATAATAGCTCGTTGCTTTCAAATGGATTTTTGTAGCGTGACAATAGAATCCTATGGATGCAAGAATCGGTTCCAACACGATGCAAAATTCCCTTATCTTGGGATAATCTCGAGGATTAGTTAGTGATCGGATAAAAATGGTGAAATAAATGGAGGAGCAATTAAAGAAAGAAAATTTCTAGAATAGTTATGTGGACCTCAAAAGATAAATAAGGGAGTATTTTGTAGGATATAGAGTATTCCTAAGGGTGAAACCCACTAAGAGTTACATCAAATCCTTGAAACTTGATTCTAGATATGTGGGGCCATTTGAGATAGTAGCTAAGATAAGCCCTGTAGCGTATAGACTAGCTCTACTACTCAAATTATCCAAAATCCATAATATTTTTCATATATCCCTCTTTAGAAAATACATTTCTAACCCCACTCATGTGTTTGATTTTTCCAAATTACAGATGACCAATCCATTAAAGAATTGAGATTCGACCTATTTGTCTACTTGGTTTTAGAACCAAGAATCTAAGGAAAAGAAGCATAGAATAGTATTGGTTCCAAAGGGACCACTAATCAAATAGAAAAACTACGTAGGAAGATGCGGTCGATATGCATAAAAAATTTCCTTATTTTTTTGAGTAGTTAAAATACTTATTTTTTAACTTCTATATAAGTTACGTTATATATGCATATGTATATATGGGAATGAAACTGGATAATGAGTAGAGTAAGATATGTTATGAAATTCCTATATAGGTTACCTATAAATAATTTTCTTTGCTTTGTGAAATATTTTGGAACATATGATGAAGTATAAATGATTGTTTTCTATGTTGACATAATCTATGGTGGGATTATATGCTAAAAGCAAAAAAATGTGATGTGATTTGAGGATTAAGTGGAAACAATTTCCTTGGATGCTTTGATTTATGAAATATGTTATTGAAATTAAATCTTTGATTTCCTTTGCATTAGCTAATTTAAAACACAATAACTATGTTTGTTTCTAGTGGGAGAGGATGTAATGACTCTCCTCTCACAATGAATGAAGAAAATAAAAAATAATAAACTTACCTTTTTATTGTGAAACATGGTATTGTTGATGATCCTTGTGAGTGCAGGATAGTTGGAGGATGATAAGGAAAAAAAACCAATCAACAAGGAAAAAGGGTAAGAAATCGAAGTGATTATTTGGTTCGTGTGTACATGGATGCTTGCACACATGCATTTCATGTAGAATTTTGATTTAATGATAGTGTGTGTGCTTGTTTGGAAGAAATGATTATTTTCTTGACATAGAGTAGAATGTGTTTGTGTTGTGTGTGGTGATGATGATAGGAGCCACCTTCTATTTTATTTTAGTATTGTGTATGATCCTTGATCAAAGGTATAATATATATATATATATATATATATATATATATATATATATATATATATATATATTCGTAAAATTATTTGATGTATAAGCATTAGAATGCATCATGAAAAATGTGTTTGGTGTGTTGCTTTCAAACATTTTTTTGATTGGATTATATATCCATAGATTTTTGGTCGATTAAAACCTTGTAAAAATTTATATACATATAATTGATTTGATATTGAGGATTGTTGGTTAAAATCCATGGTATGTTTGGAGTGGAGAGTTTTTGGTAGGATCGTGCATAACCAAACGAAGTGGTGCCATAATAATTTGGATCATCCTCCTTACATGATGTCCGAAAAATATGGTAAGAGAGGAAAAAACATTGGGAAGTGAAATGGAAAAGGGGTAAAAAAACATAGGAGACTGGAGAAGGAAGAAGAAAAATGATGGAAGCCTTGTTGGAAGAGTGTTGCAGGCGAGGAAAGTAAGAGGAAGGCTAGGAAAATCTTCAATGAGTAACAATCCTAGGTGGATTTCCTTATGTGTAAAAGCTTGTGTTTATTAAGTTTACTTATTTGAAAGAATGGATTCTGATGAATGTGTCCTTGGTTGTTGATTACAAAACATAAAGGATAGTTTACACATTATGAAAGCATGAGATTCCGGAAGATTTTCAGAAAGAACAACTACTTAGATGCATTCGAATTGAAACAACGCCTAAGCCCTAAAACAAGAAATGCATTAAAATGAAAGAGGCAAATAAACTGAAACGAGTTAAAAAAGCTTTAAAGAGAAGTCACAACCCTTTTTATTAAACTTATCCAACATGGTTACAAAATTGCCTCCTCCATTTTTAGGGGCTAGGAGCGTTAAACGGATCCGGTTACAATCTTGGTAAGTGTTCTCCTTCCGCGTGCCCACATGCAAAATGGGCGGGCCAAGATGATGCCGCCGCTGATGTCGATGAGTCTTTAACCTCTGCTGCTCCTCCTGCGAACAAAGAAACAACGAAGATGTCAGTAGCACCTATTGCAAATAGTAAGTGTTTGTTCTCTAAAATCACCAAAATATGTATGTAAATAATTAGCCAAATCGATAGACAAAATGACTCTAAATGACCTGAAAATATGACAAAGGACAAAAGACATCACCAGAGAGCCACTGCCATTGAAACAGTTGGCCAATCTGCCTTCAACTAGAATTCTTCCCTGGGCAGGATGAATTTTGACTGCTATTCGTCCCTGGGTGGGATGAATTCTTCTGTGTTGGAAAAGCCGACCTACTGCTGCTCCAATGTTGAATCCCGGGACCTGCAAAACGCCTGCAAACAAGGGGGTTATGTAATTGGGGCCATTTTGGGATGACCCAGATGGTCGGATATCCAAATTTTGCCTCTATCCTCGGGAATTCGATATCGCCACCTGCAAGTTAGTGAAACAACAAAGCGACACAAAACGTGATAAGATCTGATCAAAATGTTACAAAATTGAAGCTATGAGTTAACCAAATAGAATAACACGATATGCAAACTGAAACAATAATCTAGAATGCTTTAAAACTTAGAAAGTGCGGGGGCGCCCAAGTGGGCCTCCCACCGTTGGCACTTGATTCTGGCGCCAATCCACTAGGGATGGGCCCAAAACCTCTTAGTATTGGGATGTCTGCAAATTGGTTGGTTCAGGTGTCCATATGTTGGCTTTGGGTCAGATTCAAGCTTCCAAAAGCCACCCAGCAACCTCCCTTGCAAAAGAGATTGGTGGATGTGAGAAGGTGAATCAAAAGGGGATGCAAATGGGTGTTCAACTCGGTAGCACTTCGTTGCTTGAAATCTCCTTCTATCCGTCCCTTTTGGGTGAGAAAAGTCCCACCTTTTATAGACCCATGGGGTCTCTTTTGAGAGGGAAGCACAAATGCCATGTGTTGGTCATAGGTGCCATGTGGCAGTCATGTCTTCCCATGAGGGAGGGGAGTCCTCCATTGACTTGGGCTCTCATAACTGCCCTTGTGACAGTCCTCTAATGGCCTATCTATCCACCCACACACGTGTGCAAGGCAGGAGTCATCAACTGACTGTCCTAGGCTGCCACTTGGCACCATTCTTCTTTTTGCCCGTTAAACTTGGAATTCGTCCCTGGGTGAGACGATTTCAGAATTCGTCCCTGGGTGAGATGAATTCCAGTTAGTATTCGTCCCTGGGTGAGACGAATAGTGAGCAAAGTGTCTAAATGTGCCAAATTGCTTCTTGACCTTACAAAATTGCTATGAAAGTGGTTAGGACCACTGTTTGACGTCTGAGGGCTGCCCTTGGGGCTGTGTTTGTCAAAGCGATCAGTGTTTGCAATCACATAATCGTATTGGTGCTATTTTGGTGTCTACAGATGCCCCTTTTTGGGAAGCGCTGTGCATGGCACAGCGCCGAGCAAAAATAGATAACCAAAACACTAATGATTAGGGTTTCTTGGTAACCTAACCAACTTTTGATGCCCCAAGCATGGAAAGGGCATGCATTCTTGAATCCTTGCTTCTGACGAGCTAAGGAGTTTGATTTCAAGTGTTAACCTATTTTGGTGAGGTGTGACTTGAACTTAGACATTGATCGAGTCATGAATAGGCGAAGGGCGCTTTTATCCACAGGGGAACCTTGTGTTCATGATTCACGAAATGCCAAGTGTTTGATTGATTTGATTGTTGCTTGTTTACTGCCCCAAGCAGGAGCGTAATTGTCTTTGTTAATGATTCTTTGAATGCATGTCGTTTTCCTTAATTGGGTGTGTGATTGTTGATTGGTGACTAAGTGTGACTACCCCCTCAAGCGACGAATCGATGAGGGAATGACCTTCATGAGAAAAGCGACGAGTCGCTTGACCCAAGATGACTTGTGTAAGGGGGCCTTTAGAGGGTTTACCGTTTAGCATGTGCAATTTTTCCAACATTTGGACCTATTTTTGGTGGGTGTTAACCCTTTTGGTGATGCCATAATGGGGTGAAATCATCAAAAAACCATCTTCCCGTGGAGCGGTCCAGCTTTGGTAGCCTTCTTGGGGAAGTAAGAGAGTGACAATTTGAACCCCGACATCGTATTTCTTTGCCTAGAGGTTAAGTGCAAGAGCACTTGTGTCCGACAATGCTTATTGCTGTGTTTTTGTGTTGCGTTTATTTATTGTTTTTGTTTTTTTTTGTGAAACCATTTGGGGATTAAATTGTCAAAAATTCGTCTCCCGTGGAGTGGTCCGGCTATTATAGCCTTCTTAGGGAGTGGGATAGTGATAATTTGTGACTCCAGTGTCTATTTTGTATGGCTTGGATGTCAGGTGCAGCAACACTCTTATCGGGAAAATTTATTGTCTATTTTTAGTGCATTTTTGATCATTTTTTGATGTTTTTGAAGTGCTAGTTTGAATTCGTCCCTGGGTGGGACGAGCGCTAACCTGAGCGTTCGTCCTAGTCAAGGATGAATTCTAGCTCAAAAGGCCTATTTAAGGGCCAAAAATTGCATTTTGGCTCATTTGTGTCATTTTTTTCTTACGATTTTGAAGCTCTGGGAGGAGGAGGTAATTCTGCAAAGCGAAGCACTGCTAGAATTCTCTCTACCATCATGAGTGCACAAACTGGTTCGAGCGGCGGAGCCAAGGCGAAACCTGTAAGTGTCCTCTAGAGCTTATTTTTGTTTAAATTTGCACTTGTTTTATTTGATTGTTTTTGTGATGCTATTTTTCAAAATGTGTTTTAAAACTTAAATCCTGAAACTGGATTGAAGACAACTACTTGTATTTCTTTTTATGCTGTACAGCTCTTTTCCATGTTTTTAAAAAAAAAAAATTGTTTAATTGTTTTCTTTTGCAGGTTCGGAGCCGGTACCGTGTACCTACCGCCTTTACTGAGGTGCAGGGTGCACTGACTGATGGTGATTGGGAATGGCTTGATGCCCTTGGGCTCAAGAAGGTGTCTCAACTGGAGCCTATGGTCCTGGATCAGGCCTATCTGACGGCCTTGATCAGACTTTGGGATCCTCGGACCAACACGTTCCATCTTCTGACAGGGGAGATGACTGTAACTTTGGAGGATGTCTATCGGTTGCTTCGGATTCCGATAGACGGACTGCCTATTAGGAGCTTTTTGGGTTTTGACCAAGTGATTGCGATAATCCTTGGAGCTTTTTGGGTTTTGACCAAGTGATTGCGATAATCCTTGGAGCTTTTTAGGTTTTGACCAAGTGATTGCGATAATCCTTGGAGCTTTTTGGTTTGACCAAGTGATTGCGATAATCCTTGGGGCTTTTTGGTTTGACCAAGTGATTGCGATAATCCTTGGGGATTTTTGGTTTGACCAAGTGATTGCGATAATCCTTGGAGCTTTTTGGTTTGACCAAGTGATTGCGATAATCCTTGGAGCTTTTGTGTTTTTGACCAAGCGATTTTATGGATCGTTGGAGCATTTTTGGGATATGGCTCTCTTAGATATAAAATTGTCGCAAATGACTGATATTCAAGGGTTTTGTTTCCTTGATACCATCAAGAGAAGCTAGCCGGTACGTCCCGGGTCCTATTTTGCTATCAATGACATATGGACCTAACCAATTTGCCGTGAACTTGTCCCTTAGGTGGGACGGCAAATTAGAGTTCCGTTGGTTTTCCTTCAAAACCAAATCACCAACCCGAAAGTCCCTTAGGTGAACTTTCATGTTGTAAGCTTTCTTAAGCCGCTCTTGATAGATACGTAAGTGCTCGAGAGCATTCACGCGTCGTTCGTCAAGCAACGTAAGTTGGTCTAACCGGGCCTGCCGCGCAGTGTCATCATCGATGAACTCCTGCATTGATATGCGAAGGGAAGGAATTTCCAACTCGAGAGGCATTACTGCCTCTGAGCCATACACGAGCGAAAACGGAGTTGCCCCAGTTGGCGTTCGAACGCTAGTGCGGTAAGCCCAAAGGGCAAGTGGGATTTGTATGTGCCAATCGTTATGATTGTCTACAACTATCTTTTTAAGGATGGCCACTAGTGTTTTGTTTGATGCCTCTGCTTGCTCGTTTGCTTGCGGATAATAGGGCGTTGAAAAGTTGTGCTGAATTTTGTACTTTGTGGTCAAAGCACGCACGTCTTTGTTCTTGAATGATGGCCCATTATCCGATATTATTTTGGATGGAATACCAAAATGACATATGATGTTATGCAAGATGAACTCCACAATGCGGGGTCCTTTCGTTGAGGTTAACGGAATTGCTTCCACCCATTTGGTAAAATACTCTGTGGCCGTTATGATAAACGTGTGACGGCCTGACGATGCAGGGGAGATCTTTTCGATTAGATCGAGGCCCCACTGCGAAAATGGCCAAGCAGACTGGACTGTCTGTAGGGCCTGGGAAGGTACGTGCATCAAATTGGCATGATGTTGACATTTCATGCACTTCTTGACATATTCGCAACAATCTCGCTCTAAAGATGGCCAATAATAGCCCATGCGAAGAATGCGCTTTGCGATGGCCATACCACTAAAGTGACCACCACATGTACCGTCGTGCGCTTGGGCGACTGCCCAAGTGGACTCTTGCTGGTCCAAACAACGAAGAAGAATTTCGTCATAACTGCGACGATACAAAATGTCTCCTATCAAGACATACTTAGCCGCTTTCTGCTTGAATGTTCGTTTTGCGGCGTGCGTCAATCCAAAGGGAAGATTACCTAACTTGAGGTAGTCTCTTATGGGTAAATACCGATCCTGTTGATCAGAAACCTCGACAGTATGAACAGCCAATCCCTTTCGAAGTTCTTCCCTAACAAATGCTGAATGGGATAGAACTTGTAAGAATAGCATTGTGTTGCTATTAATGGGAGTGGGGGAGAACAAGGACCCCTAGTTGGCACGTTTCAGACGATCTCGGATTCGAAAGAACTTATCCGAGGATGGTTCAATCTGGATCATGTGGATTCCTCGGCGTCAAGTCTGAGCTTGCGCGCTCTATCACGGATTGCGATAAGGTTTTGACTTGAATAGTTGTCATATCACCGAAAAGGTCTTGCGGGATTAGTGACCCCAAAGAGGCCATTGTGTCCGCAAAATGATTCGATGATCGAGGGAGTGCCTCGATGTCATACCACTCAAGTTTTGCCAGGAATTTGTCCACGAGGGCTTTATAGGCCTTCGAACTCGGGCATTTGCATTGATATACCCCTTTGACTTGATTGACTATTAACAGTGAATCACCAAAGATATTCAATCGTTTGATGTTCATGGCGATTGTTGTTTGAAGACCTAGGAGCAAGGCTTCATATTCTGCATTATTGTTGGTGCACTGGAAGTTTAATTTAAATGACGAGGGCATTGGAGCGCCCTGCGGTGTGAAGAATACAATTCCCGTGCCACCACCTTGCTCGCATTTAGAACCATCGAAGAATAGGGTTATGTCGGCCTGTGACTCAGGCTCATCAGAATCTGGCGATTCTGAGACATGGAAGACCCCATCATCGGGTAGTTCTATGACCAAAGGCTGATCGTCTTCAAGAGGAGCCTCTGCTAGTTGATCGGCTATGACTTGTCCTTTGATAGATTTTTGTCCAATGAACTCTATGTCAAATTCCGTCAACAACATGATCCATTTCGTCGTGCGACTACTATGATAAGTACGACTCATCATGTATCGCAATGGATTCTCCTTAGACACAACATACGTAGTGTTGCTCAGCATGTAGTGGCGTAGCTTCTTGGTAGCAAACACCACTGCCAAGCAGAGTTTCTCAACGTATGCATAGTTAAGTTCGTAACTGACTAGGGTGCGGCTAAGATAGTAAGTAGCCTGTTCTTTGTGAAGTTCATTCTTTTGGGCTAGCATGGCGCCCAGTGCCACCTCAATAGCTGAGATGTATAAGTAGAATGGCACTCCTGGTCTAGGTGGTGCCAATATAGGCGACAAAGCCAAGTATTGTTTTATTTCGTCAAAGGCCGACTGGCACTCGTCATCCCAATGAAATGTGACCCCCTTGTGCAATAATTTGTTCATGGGTCGGCATTTGTCAGATAATTGCGCTATGAAGCGTTTAATCGATGCGACCTTTCCTTGCAGACTTCTGAGCTGCTTGATGGTAGTTGGGGGAGCCATTTCAAGGATTGCCTTGACTTTCTTTGGGTCCACTTCAATGCCTCGTTTTGAGACTATAAAACCCAAGAGTTTTCCAGATGTGACGCCAAATACGCACTTCTTGGGATTCGACTTGACCTTATGCTCTATGAGGCGATCGAGGATCTTGCTTAAGTCACCGAGATGATCTGAGCGCAAAAGAGACTTGGCTAACAAATCATCCATGTAATCTTCCAAAGTTTTGTGCATGTAATCATGGAAGATGTATGTCATGGCACGTTGGTAGGTAGCGCCAGCATTTTTAAGGCCAAAAGGCATGACCTTATAACAAAATGTCCCCCAAGGCGTTGTGAACGCCGTTTTAAGTTGGTCTTCAGGATTGATACGAATTTGGTTGTATCCTGAGAAGCCATCCATTAGGGAGAGCATTTCATGACCTGTTGTAGCGTCTACTAGCGCGTCGATGCTTGGCAAGGGGAAATCATCCTTAGGACTCGCTTTGTTTAGGTCTCAAAAATCGGTGCATATGCGAATCCTCCCGTCGGGCTTCTTGACGGGAACCATGTTGGACAACCATGGCGGATAATCCACGCAGATGACAAACTGTGCATCCAACAGCTTTTGTAATTCATCTTTGACCATCAAGGCCACTGTTGGGTGCATCTTGCGTAGTTTTTGCTTTACAGGCTTGATTGTCGGATCAAGCGTTAAATTGTGCGTGACTAGCTGTGGGTCTAGTCCCGGCATGTCTCTGTATGACCATGCAAAAACTTCCTTCTTCGCTTTGAGAAGGGCGATGTATTCGGCTTGCTCTTTGGGGGAAAGACTTACCCCCAGCTTGATAATCTGTGGATTCGTTGGGTCTAAGCCGATGTCTACGTCAGTCATTTCTTCGACTGACATGTGGGATCCTTCCTCCAACTGATGTGGAGTCGGGATCAAATGGATATCATTGGCTGAGTTTAAATCTACGTTTGGAACCTCGGGTCCCTCTTCAGCCTAAAAAATTTCTTGAGTTGTCCTTGGGGTCAAATGAGGCATTTCACCGAAAGGCCAGTACTCTGATGGTGATAAAGGTGAATTGACGTGATCCCAATCGATGGCATCTATGTCTAGATGCAATGACCGTGTTGGATCGGCCGGATTGCGGATGGGTGCGGTCAAATCAATGGAGATCATGTGGATGGAATGAATTTGGTCTCCAGAACCGTGGGTGTGATAACTCGATTCTTTCAGATGCTCCCTATACTCTGGATCCGGCTCTACGAGAACGGGCACGAATGGATCTTCCCTAGGTGCGAATTCATCCCTATTTGCGAAAAGGATGGCAGGGTCTTTTCTCGACATCGATGTCATGATGGGATCTCGAGGTGGACGATGCTCATCTTGAATTTGGAGCCATGGATCCAATACTTGGTCCCACCTTGCTGGGTCTACCCACCATTCATGCCCTAGCCGTATGCCCATTTGTCCCATTAGATCTTCGTGAGTTAAAGGGCGATAATTCCGTCGTGCATGTCTGAGATAGTCCATCTCAGTCTCATCTTCTGAATCACTTTCGGAGACCCAAAAATGTTCATTCTCTTCAGCAACTGCTGCTTGCGACGTTGAGGACCCTCCTTGTTCCAGTAAGTTAATCCGGTCCCATTGTGGTTGTTCCACTCTTGGTGGAGGGACCTGATTCTCTTGACACTGTGTTGGTTCAGCTGGAACCTCTAAGGGGAATAGCTTCAAAAAGATGTCTAGGAAGCCGTTGATGTTCTCTTTGAGGATTAATCTCTAAATTTTCGCCTCTCTCTAGCAAAGGAGAGGGATTACTGCTGTTTCTAGGGGTGTTTGTTGACCATGGGAGGTAGTCTCCCAATGTGTATTCTATATTTGGATTGGCATACGGATCTTGTGCCAATCCCCCCTTGTTGCCTATTTCTAGGCCTTGCATATTTTCAACCAAGATGTCTAAGGGCAGGGGGTGGTTGAACCCTACTCCTGACTTGTCATATGGCATCTGATATCTTGATTGGCAAAGGACCCGCATCCCTTGCTCATATCTCGCCTAGCCCGTATCCATGCCAATTGCGTTGATCGAGATATTTTAGGGAAAAGTTTGGGTTTGACAGATAGTTGATGTTTTCAACAAAAGGCTCTTCGTCCGCTTCCTTTTGTTGGCATGGTTCAAGACCATGATCAAGGCCCCCATACACGAAATTCGTCTGGTTTGGAGGGTAGCCTAGAGGAACAATTGTCCCTATGGGAAGGCGAGGTCTTCCCATGTCTTGTACTGACTCCAATGCTGGCGTCGCCACAACATTTTGCACTAAATATTCCCCCAGGCCCGTACTGGCCATTTCAACGATGATTGTTGATGATTGGGTGGGAGGAAACGGTAGTCCTTCCTGAGTCCATTCCATGTTTGGTGGTTCAGGAGTCTTAGTTTCTGTTGTGCGAGGTGTCTCTTCTGTTGATATTGTTGAAATTGTGGGCAACCTTTCTTCTAAGGGTTTGACCTCTTCCATGATCTGTTTTCCCTTGTCCTTCTGTTGGGCCATGATAGGTGGCATTGATGATGAAGGAGCAGGTGATGAAGTCTCACCTGGCTGGGATTTTGCCTTGTTGGTCACCAGTGGTGCCTACGGTATTGGACCCTGTTTAGATGGATTTAACTGGAAATCCAAATGTGTTGAAGGGAGGGTCGATTGAGGCATGAATTGTACCACATTGCAATACTTAAAGGGCTCTAAGTCCATTGGGACTACATGTATTTCTCCTTCATAAGCATACTTTAAGCATCGGTGGGCGATCGAAGGGACACACTTCATGTCCCCTGATCCAAGGCCGCCCTAGCAGTATATTATAAGCCATCTCGCCTTCCAACACATGGCACAATGTAGGTATTGTCTTTTGTCCTACCTGGATAGGCAGAACAACGGTGCCGACTGTCGAGCATATTGCATCGTTGAAAGCTCGCAGTGTGTACGTGGAGGCTGTGATGTGAGAGGTCGGCAGCTTCAAATGTTTTAAGGCTGTAGTGGTAATGATGTTACTGGACGAGCCAGTATCTACCAACACTCTCTTGTATGGGATCCCGTTGACCCATGCGATAACGTGCAGGGGTGGATCTGCCATGTCATTTGATATTGTTTTGACTTCGTCTTCTCTGAATGTGATGACCGGCTCCGTACATTGTTTCACATGTCCCACGAAGTTGTTGAAAGAATTTGCTTCGTGAGGCTATAATTCGATGGCTTTTAAAATGTCCATAAGAGCTTCCCTATGGGGTGCTGATTGTTGAATAAGCTCGTAAATGGACAGCCTAGCCGATGTGGTCCGCAAACTCTGCGTGAGTTTGGTCCGTATCGTGACCTCGGGTCTAGGCGGGGGCAACTGCGTTGGGCATTGTTGAGGCTGCGATGTTGTCGAAACTTCCCTTGTAGCTACCTCGGGGGCAACTGCTGGGTACCTTCTGTTCCTTGTTACTATGCTAATCATTCCCACAAATCCCTGCATGGGAAGATTCTGTCGCACCTCGTTAATCTGGAGTGGTTTTTCCTGTGCCTCGTGGGCAGGCAAAGGGTCCTTGAATACCCCCATTTGTTGGTTGTTTGGCGCTATGGGGTTGTCCACGGCCAATGTTCTATTGTCGATCAAATCTTGGATTAGTTCTTTGAACTTCCAACATCCATTTAAGTCGTGTCCTCTGCGCCTATGGAATCTACAATACAATTCCTCTCTGTATCCCCTAGGCTTAGGAGCATTAGGGTCTATATTTTGAATTTCTGGCAGAGTGACTAAATTTGCCACTGACAAGCGGTCAAATAGGGAGTCCCTGGACTCCGTGTAAGGGGTGAATTGTCGCCTAGGGCGACGCTGCTGATTCTGCTCCTGTCTTCTATTATCTCTTTCATAAGCAGGAGGCACTGCCTGGTAATTAGCCTTTTGAGGCTGCATTTCTGGCACAGGCGTGGGAACATTTATCGCAACTTGGTTGACTGCAGCGTGTTGTGGTTGCGTTGTCCCGGTTTTAGTGGTTTTATTCCACTCTTTCTTTTTAGGCTTGGCGATTGCGCCTTCGCCTATCTTAATCTCTTCTATAACTCTGGCTTGCGCCAAAGCTTCTTCTAAGCTGTCGTATTGTCGCAGCAACAATAGACCAGAGATTGATTTTAAGCAACTTTTTGCGAACATCTACGTGAGATCAGACATAGGGGGACGGTAGGGTAACTTAGAAAGCAAAGCTCTCCATCGATTCCCATATGCTGCCATTGTTTCTTCCTCAAATTTCTTGAGGCTCGCCAGATCACTCAGTGATGCTTTCTTCCTTGTGTTGAAGGCAAAGCGTTCAAGAAACGCATCTACTAATTGATCTAAGTTGCTTATGCTGTGTTTAGGTAGTTGTGTGAACCAATCCGAGGCAGGGCCTACGAATGTGGTTATGAACGTTCTAAGCAACAATGCGTCATTATCTTGGATGCCGAAGCATTGGCTTAGAAATCTTGTAACGTGTTCTTGTGCGTCCTCTTCACCTTTAAAGATTGCCAATTGAGGCAGCTTGAAGTGCTCGGGGTAAAGAGGTGTAGGCACTGAGGGATGCACCGGATTACTGCGGAGTTGACGTAATGTGGGTTTTTGATGCCCAGCAGCTTTTGTCTCCACAGACTCCAAACGCTCTAATAGCGCTTGGTATGCATCGAAAGATTTTATTTCTTCCTCTCTTGTTCGCTCCCGTTGTAAGTTATGGTAAACTGGGGGCCTATGGAGGGGTGGCCGAATGGCAATCCTCCTACCTTGATGGGGAGTTTCAGCATATTCTATTTCTGGTTCGTACTCCTCATAAAGTTCTTGAGGAGTCTCTGGGTGAGACCCATGACCTTGATCGAGTCCTCGCCGAAGGTACCCATCATTGTTTCGGGGAGTGGCCTCCCTCTCGGGTCTATAAGGTCTCGGAGGCAAAGCTTGACGAGGTCGTGGAGACCCGTCCTGCACCAACGAATTATGCCTCTCATATTGTTCGGCCCTTTGGATGCGAGGGGTTGGCTCCCTCTCGGGTAGTTCATAGCGTAACTCATCCGCTTCGCGTTGCATGCGCTCTCTATCCAAGCGGTGTCGATACTCTATCTCTTGATGACTTTGTTTAAGCCGCGTGATTTGGGCTTGACGGGTGGTCTGTCTAGCAACTATCGGGTCAATTTGGTCTACCCTATTTTGCTCAGGAGGTTCGAATGTGTCTCCTATGTGTCTGCCTCGAGTTTGCTGATCTAAAGTTTCAATGGGTCGCTTCCCTCTGTCGAGGTGGGCGACATGTACTCGAGGCTCTGGCCTTGATGTATGATCATGATACCTAGCAAGTGCGGAAACACAAGGTTCCCACGCTATTTGTTGTCCTCGAGGAATGCGATGGCTTTCCTCGTACTCTCTTTCATGGGTTTGGACGGGGCGGGCGGAGTTAGCTCGCCCTGTGTAAGGAGCCCTGCGCTCCGGATTTTGTCTTTCCGTCCTGATGGGAGGTAAAGAAGGGATGCCATATCCACGTTGTCCCTCCAAATGGATGGTGTGCCTCTCTAGCGCTCCATCACGCTGTGGCCACTCATGTCTAACCTCAGAAGGTGATTCTCTGTTTACATCAAGGTCTACATGTAGGGCGTCTTCCCGAAAGGGGCTGCTTTGAATGGGCATACCCCACCGAGGATTCTGAATCGAATTCTTTTGTAGGCCAGACCGATAAGGCGGTATGACCAAGTCCTCAAGACTGAAGCGAAGGCGACTTGTGCCTGCTTCTTGTGTACCTTCCGAAGCTTCTGCCCTTGATTGGGCTTGGCTACGGGTATACACCATTGCGTTGCTTCTATACTATCTAAGTAGATTTTTATCTCGTTTATGATGATTTTTTTTTTGTCTACACTAAGCAAAAATAAACACACACATGCGCAAACCGTGATTATCTCTTTTAAGGATTATTGGTGTGCCCTAAACTGGTTTAGTGCATTTTGATGTTTTGTTTTGTTTTTGTAGGTTTTGAAGAACGTTTAAATGCATAATGAAGGCTCATATAACTCCCAAAATGGTAGCCCCTTCAATATACCAACCAGGCCGATATACCAACCTCTCTATATACCCGCCCTTACGAGAGGGAGACTATAGGTACGTGAGAGCAGAAGGTACGTGGTACGTAGGTGGTACGAAAGGGGGATTGTCCTGTTAATGGCACCTACCATAGAAAACTTATCCTCGCACGCATGGGAATCACCCCAGCGACACTCGGTCAGCTTTCATCAGGATTTACGCCTAACAACAGTTGACAATCGGGAAATGGATGCAAAGCTAAGCCAAGGTGGTGATGAACCCACCGTTGGTCTTGCTCAAGGGCTGGGGTCTTACGACCAGCTCCTTGGTTTAAAATTATTGCGTGAAGTGTGTGGGATTCATTTTATTTAACAAAAATGAAACAAGCATAAATGACTTTCCTTATGCAATGCAGGATTAAATGAAAACAATTAAAGAAACAGAAATAGAAACAAAAAATTTAACAGAGATTATGAAAATCCCTACCTCTTCTCTGCCTGGACCGGTTGCTTCTAAATTTCTGCTCTGAAAAGTTGCAGACATAAATTCGTCCCTTGGTGAGACGAATTACAGAACAGAATTCGTCCCTCCCAGAGACGAATTTGAATTCGTCCTAGGGTCAGACGAATTGCAGAACAGAATTCGTCCCTGCTAGAGACGAATAGCAGTCTACAACAAAAAAATGTACCTGTCAAGCACAAAACACAAAAATTTAATCAGTTTCTGTGATTTTAAACACCAGGGAACAGGGTCCCACCGTGATCGCCACTGAAAGCACGAGATTTCGGAAGCTTTTCAGAAAGAACAACTACTTAGATGCATTCAAATTGAAACAGCGCCTAAGCCCTAAAACAAGAAATGCATTAAAATGAAAGAGGCAAATAGACTGAAACGAGTTACAAAAGCTTTGAAGAGAAGTCACAGCCCTTTTTATTAAACTTATCCAACACGGTTACAAAATCGCCTCCTCCCTTTTTAGGGGCTAGGAGCGTTAAACGGATCCGGTTACAATCTTGGTAAGTGTTCTCCTTTCGCGTGCCCACATGCAAAATGGGCGGGCCAAGATGATGCCGCCGCTGATGTCGATGAGTCCTTAACCTTTTCTTCTCCTCCTGCAAACAAAGAAACAACGAAGATGTCAGTAGCACCTGTTGCAAATAGTAAGTGTTTGTTCTCTAAAATCGCCAAAAGATGCATGTGAATAATTAGCCAAATCGATAGACAAAATGACTCTAAATGACCTAAAAATCTGACAGAGGATAGAAGACATCACCAGAGGGCCACTGCCATTGAAACAGTTGGCCAATCTGCCTTCAACTGGAATTCGTCCCTGGGCAGGACGAATTCTGACTGCTATTCGTCCCTGGGTGGGACGAATTCTTCTGTGTTGGAAAAGCCGACTTGCTGCTGCTCCAATGTCGAATCTCGGGACCTGCAAAACGCCTGCAAATAGGGGGTTATGTAATTGGGGCCATTTTGGGACGACCCAGATGGTCGGATTCTCCCAATTTGGCCTCTATCCTCGGGAATTTGATATCGCCACCTGCAAGTTAGTGAAACAACAAAGCGACACAAAACGTGATAAAATCTGATCAAAATGTTACGAAATTGAAGCTATGAGTTAACCAAATAGAATAACATGATATGCAAACTGAAACAATAATCTAGAATGCTTTAAAACTTAGAAAGTGCGGGGGTGCCCAAGTGGGCCTCCCACCGTTGGCACTTGATTTCGGCGCCAATCCACTAGGGATGGGCCCAAAACCTCTTAGGATTGGGATGTCTGCAAATTGGTTGATTCAGGTGTCCATATGTTGGATTTGGGTCAGATTCAAGCTTCCAAAATCCACCCAACAACCTCCCTTGCAAAAGAGATTGGTGGATGTGAGAAGGTGAATCAAAGGGGATGCAAGTGGGTGTTCAACTCGGTAGCACTTCGTTGCTTGAAATCTCCTTCTATCCATCCTTTTGGGTGAGAAAAGTCCCACCTTTTATAGACCCATGGGGTCTCTTTTGAGAGGGAAGCACAAATGCCATGTGTTGGTCATAGGTGCCATGTGGCAGTCATGTCTTCCCATGAGGGAGGGGAGTCCTCCATTGACTTGGGCTCTCATAACTGCCCTTCTGACAGTCTTCTAACGGCCTATCTATCCACCCACACACGTGTGCGAGGCAGGAGTCATCAATCGACTGTCCTGGGCTGCCACTTGGCACCATTCTTCTTTTTTCCCGTTAAACTTGGAATTCGTCCCTAGGTGAGACGATTTCAGAATTCGTCCCTGGGTGAGACGAATACTGAGCAAAGTGTATAAATGTGCCAAATTGCTTCCCGACCTTACAAAATTGCTATGAAAGTGGTTAGGACCACTGTTTGTCCTCTGAGGGCTGCCCTGGGGGCTGTGTTTGTCAAAGCGATCAGTGTTTGCAGTCACATAATCGGATTGGTGCTGTTTTGGTGTCTACACATTATGCTTCAATTTAAGAAATATATATATATATATATATATATATATATATATATATATATATATATATATATATATATATATTCTTCTATGCTCGTTGTGCTTGAAGGGAAAAAGAACATTGAATTTTTGAAATTGCATAGGAAGAATGTGTGCTGGTTGAGCTAGCTAATAATGTTTCATGGAAAATTTATGTGTGCTTAGACGAGTGTTGTCTAGACAAAGTAGACATCCTGGTTGAATAAGCACAAATGCATTGATTGGTATGCAAAGTGAAATATGGTATTGTATGTTTGTTGTTTGAATGATAGTTGTATTTTAGGAATTCATGCATATAAATGTGAGGTGGGATCTGATACCACATTTTTTTGCAAATCCAAACTTCTATCGATCTAGAAGTAATAGGTTCTAGACAGTGACTACAGAAGCGGCAAGCTGGATAGAAGCCAATGAAGGACCTGTGATGTCTATGCTCAAAATTGAGTTTATTATGACATCAAAATAATTTCTTTAAACTTATTTATGTTGTCAATGTGTATTAGTGACCACATAATATAAAATTTTAGGAGAATATGTTTAGCTTTGTAAGTGTCATATCTTTAAGAAATGTTCAATGAGGTACTATCGGGTCTCATAAAATTTGTGTAGAAAACCATCACGAAATAACTCTGAAAACCTAGTCAAATAAATTTTTATTATTTGTAGAGCCCATAAATCATTTTAGTATGACTTACAATTTAGATGAACGTAGGAGTAAACTATCTGTATTTGGATATGTACAACATTGTTTGTGTATAATTTTCATCATGGTTAAATTATATATATATATATATATATATATATATATATATATATATATATATATATATATATATATATATATATATAATATATTTATATATATCTTGTATATTCAAAATATTTTTGAGTTCTTCATAATTGAAATGTTAATATTTTTGGAACTTTGTATTGAGTATGTTTCTAGAAAATGAGTTAGGTACTAAAAGAGTATTCTTATTATAATGTTAAGTTTATTTTGGTTTAAAGGCCTGAAACAATGATAGAGAAAACCCAGTTTAAGTGGAATATGATGTGTTTTAAGAGATACCTAACATCTTTGGTTGAGCGAAATAAGCTTGAATTTTTTGTTAGGAAACTTTAGCACCCTTCGTGGATGATATAAATTTATAAAAATAAATATAGATGTTTATGTTTGAAAGTGAACCCGTGTTGTTGGTTGAAAACACATTTTAGATTTTTATTAAAGGTCTAATCCTGGAAGAAGCTAATGTCTTTGCATGAGATTGGTAACCGTAACTAATATAATTAGCAATGAGTGGTATTTATTTTTAATAACTATTGAATGGTCAAGAAATTATCTTTTTCATGAATGCATTCCTTGTTTTCATTAAAAATCAAGTTGTAAACTGGCAAAGAGATCTAAAAGTTTGTAAAAGTGAATTTGTAGGCTATGTGCTTGAAAACTTGAGGGTTGAGAAAGCAAATGAGATAACATATCTTGTGAATTGAATTTTTTTATGGGAAAAGAATTAAATGGTTCAAAAATACCTTCTGTCATGTAAAGGGATGACATAGAACCTTTTACAAGGGTTAAACCCCCCAATTATTTCTTTTAGAAGCCTAGGTTGAGTGAAATTCGAAAAGTAAATTTAAAACCATAAGTTCAAAGTTATATTAATCCACCCTACCTTTGAGATAAAGCATCGAGAGTTAAGGATTTCTTTAGAATAAAAATAAAACCTAATATGTTGAGGTGCAGGTAGGCACACAAAAATTTGAGAGCAATTGTTGGATTGGTAGAATTGGTAAAAAATGAGACTATGTCAATCCATTAAAGAGAAGGTGATATGCGATGATATCTCCATATTGCTACTCGTTAGTATTGTAATAAGTCCTATACCTAGGTAACTTAGCTAAAAATTAGCCTTGACATTTGGTATGTGATAAACTATCATGAGTTGCATCGAGTATGCATGATCAATACCTAGGCTAGTGAAATTGGAAGGCTCTATCTAAATCTTAAAAACAAGGGTAATTATATAAACACAGAGTATATTTAACCCTTACATTCATTAAGTAGAACATGATCAAAAAAAGTTGAAGGTTTAGAATGTTAAGGGATGGGGAAGCAAGCATAAATCCTTTAGGTGTTATGGGCCATAAAGAAAAAACCCTGTCATGGATCTATCCTCACGCTAGAAAATGAAAACAATAAATGGGATTTTTTACTCCACTAAATGGTATAATTATGGGATCTGGTCTATATCGTCCACTTGGATGACTATCTGCCACAGCGTTAGATCCAAAAATTGGTTCAATATACCATACTATTTAAATTTTGTCATAATGATATATTGGGTAAATCAATTCTTACTTGATACCTTAAAGGTAAAACCCTAGCAAACTGTAGGTTGAGAACAAAAAAATTAACCTTCTTACTTATCTTGTTTGTTTGAGTAGGGCAACCAAGTAAGTAGACTTGGGTTGTTACATAGACACAACTCTCTCATGTGTGATATCAAGTTGTACATGAACAAGATTCACAATCAAAACGAGGTTCTTGGACAACTTATCAAGAAGATTCATTATAGATTAATAATTATGGAGTTGAACGAGGAATACCTAATGGATATTGTGCTACCCTAGAGATTCATTATTATTCTTAAGATTCCTACTATAAAAGAGTTTCCTTATGATATTTGATCTATTAAGATGATGGCCTAGAATCTGAATCCACCATGATCCTTATCATATCGATATATGGAGAGTTTTTGGTAATACGATGACTATTTATTTTACTTGCACCCACTACTAACATTCTTATGTGTTTATGTATTAATGTTATAATGTATGACAAATAATTTCCTTGAGGGATTTAGTTAAGTTGTGGCCCATTTTTTTATGTATAATAGATATTTTATGTTTATGTTACTTTTTGGTTCATGTTGGATTGAAAGCAATTTGATTTAGAAGGCTTAAGGTCTTATAATTGTGTATGTTGCATCTTTACTATTAATACAAGATTTCTTTTCAACAAAAAAATGAAGACTATCTTTTTATTATAATTCTTTAATTAGGAAATGGGTTGAAAGATAAATAATAGGATAAAAGAGTTTTTTAAATTGAAAAAAAATGGTGGTAAATACTAAATAATAATTAGAATTCTAATATACTATTTTTGCACACAAGAACTTTAAAAATACGATATATATATATATATATATATATATATATATATATAATTTAATAAATTAATTATATAAGATTGAAATGATTAACATTAACATAATATTTGACAAACCACTTAATAATATCTTACAATTACACATATAAAAAGTTAAGATGTAAATGTGAATTTATACCTTTCACTTAAATTTGTGCTATTTGGTATAAATATTTTTTCTTAAAATACTAAGATATATATATTTATATAAAATTTAAAATTTATATACTCTAAATATATAATTAGAGTAATCTTAAATCCTTCGTTAAATATAATCACATTCTTTCAATTATTTCTTTTCAATTCAAACAAAATCAGACATATAATTAAATTATTAAAAAATAACTTTAGTTTCATACCAATATAATATAAAGGCTACGAAATTTTAAACATAGTTTGTTGTTGTTGGGAGGTTGAAAAATAGCATCATCATTATATATGTGTCATCAAATTAAAAAAAAAAAAAATTGACACATGAATTTGGATTAAAACTTCATATATCTCAATGTTTTAGAATTAATAAGAGTAAGTAAATTAAACTTTCTAATTTCTAATCTTATTTTATAGGCGAATGGTTAAAAAATTAACTAATCAGCATGGATTACCTTTCCATCGTAGAACAAGTTTTGACCGTAGAGATGGAGAGCGCATGCGCTCAGTCAGAGAGGGCACCAGAAAATTTATTTAAAAAAAGGAAACTAAATGAAACAGCAATAGGACGGGTGGAAATCGTTTTGTACATATTATTGTGCTAAACACATTAGTCTCATGATGATTCTGAACATCATTTTAACTGTAGCAAATTGTCGATGTCGTCGATGTCATGAGCGTTCATTTTTTTTTATATAAAAGGGGTAAAAATTTATTAGATCAAAGAAACCTTACAGCAGTGAACAAACAACTAGCAAAAATAGCCAACAAAAACCTCAAACAGACATATCCTCAGCAAGTAAATTATGAAGTTGCTGAGAACAGTCTAAAGGGAGGTTATCCCAACCCTTAACAGACCAATTCCCCTGAAACTGAGAAGCCCATTTGGCCAAACAGTCTGCAACCCTATTCCATTCCCGAGGAATGTGAACAAAAGAGATAAACTCCAAATTACAACAGAGTTGAAGAATCTGTCTTGAAGAATCTGTCCAACCAAAGTCAACCTCCAATGAACATTATCAAGATGGTGAGTCCTTAACAAATTTAAAATAATTATCCTCCGCCAACCCATAGCCAACCCTTGTTCCAAAGCACAACAGATAGCAAGAGCCTCCATATAATTATTAGAGTGTATCCCCTTATAGCATGAAAAAATGAAGCAAGCATTCCCAGCACTATCTCTCCCAACTCCTCCGATACCAACATGCCCAAGATTACCTCGAGAAGACCCATCCGTATTGAGCGTTCATTTATAACCATGAAAATGGAGATATTTTTTTGTGGTTGATATTTGGATGACATTTCCATTTCCTTGTGCTGTGTAGGGATTTCATATGCTGATCTAAAAGCAAGTCAAAACACGAGGCGGCTTGCTATGAGCTCAAATTCTATATCATGACCAGTTCAACAAAACATATGAGCTAATATTCGATATCATGACCAGTTCAACAAAACATGTGGCGCACATTGTTTTTTCTTATTCCATATGGCGAAAATGAGTGGCTACTAATTTGCAAGAAAATTTAAAATTCTTGTGATCGTAGTTATTTGTCTACTCACAACATAATGGCTAGTAATTTATCTTTCGACTATTATTATTTTTTAATTTGATTCTCTAAAAATAATCTAATCCAAACAATTCATCGAGACCTATTAAAAGTTAATGGTACTAGGAAAGTAAAAAATGATTAAAATGGGTGGATTGGATTTCGGAGCACAAAATAAAACAAAGGGTGGAAAGCAAACAATGGTTAAAACTAGATGTAAAATGAAAATCAACGATTAAATAGGTTGTAAAATGAAAATTAAGAAGTAACTTCGTTTTGAATATTTAATTATTTTGTATACTTTTATGCTAAAATTTCGTGTAAGCGCAGATAGGGGTAGAAAGTCAGAAATTTCCCAACATAAATTCAAATCAATTTCACCGCCGAATTTAACAATTTATATTTAATTATTTTATATTTTACGGGTATGAAAAAGAGGTAAGAATCCATAAAGTTAAAGTTTCAATTTCATTACTAAATTTTAACCATTTTAATGGATATTTAATAATAAAATATTTATATAATTTACGTGGATTGTTTATAGTAAAAGTTCTGATTATGCTCCGCAGGAGAAATCCTGGAAATCCTAAGGACAAAATGGTTAAAGATGTTTATGCTCCATAGGAAGTCTTCTTTTGAAAAATCTTGTCTAGAGACGTTTATAATGGCAAAATGGTAAAATATTTCTATGTTTCGGAAGATTTTGATTTTGCACAATTAAAAACTGATGGAGATAAAGGAGTGTGTAATTTGGAGCTCCATGAAGATTGTTTTAGACTATTTTGAGGAGGCGTGGCGGATGACGGGAAATGTTTGTTCAAGAGATTGACATGCTGGTGTAGAAATTCATCGGTTCCTTTGTCTCCTCTTGTCCACTATTCTTTGTATAGTTTGTCTGTTTGGTTTTTTGTTGTTCCTTTTCATGGTTGCCTTTTAAGTTTATTTTGATGTAAAAGGTTGTGGAGACCTTAGTAAAAAAAAAAATTATTATTTATATAAAAATTATTTTCTGATGTTTTACTATATCGTGATTTATTATTTATTTTTAAATTATTTTATAATTTTTTTTTTTCACTATTATATTATTGATATTTAATTAACATTTTCTAGGTGATTGCCTGTCCATCTTTGTGGCAACTACCAATTCCGTAAACTAAAAAAATAATAAATAAAAACATTTAACTAAGATAGTATAACATGAATGTTTTTTTTCTTTCTTTTTATTTATATTTAATATTATATTATTTTTAAGAAGTGATGTGTGGATTTTGTTGGAGTTGTTTTTATTAAAATAACACAATATTATATTTTTTTGTTAGGTGGGTTAAATTATATTAACCTTTTCTTTATATTAAATATATTTTTCATCTTTAGTTATTTTAAAATTATTTTATATATTCCTTAAACTGTTATTTTTTTTTTTGTCATTCTCTGGGTTAAATTATATTAACCTTTTCTTTATATTAAATATATTTTTCATCTTTAGTTATTTTAAAATTATTTTATATATTCCTTAAACTGTTATTTTTTTTTTTGTCATTCTCTGGGTTAAATTATATTAACCTTTTCTTTATATTAAATATATTTTTCATCTTTAGTTTTTTTTTAAATTATTCTATATATTCCTCAAACTGCTATTTTGTTGTCATCATCTCTATGATATCATTTTTATTAGAGATAAAATATCCCTTAACTAGTCACCTTATAGAATTTGAATTCCATCAAGATGACAATTTCCATCTCTATGATATGCTCATGTTTTTAAGATACTAACTCCAATAATAGTTTATGAACACTAGATTTAATGTTATTTTAATCTAATCATCACATGATATTGATGCGGGAGCATCCAACTGGTATGAACCAACCAAGAAAAGAAAAAAAAATGAGTGTTTTTTTGAAAGGTTGGATAAGGATAAGCATACCTTTTATACCCAAGAGCGGATAAGCATACAGTTGGATAATTGTTTTTTATGTATATAAATAAGAAGCTAATGTGGAGTGTGGACGGGGAGCGAGGGGCTCCAAAGTTATTCACCCTCTGTGTAGTACTTGTAGGAGGTTTCTTCTATGAATCCTTAGAGGAAGGAACTTGGAACTTGGTGCATTGCTTGTAGGAGGTTTTTCTGTGAAGCCTTAGAGGAAGGAACTTGGCACTCGGTGTAGTGCTTGTAACAGGTTTCTTCTATGAAGCCTCATAGGAAATAACTTAGTACTCAGTGTAGTGCTTGCAGGAGGTTTCTTATATGAAACCTCAGATGAAAGAAATTGGCACTTTGTATTGTTCTTACATGAAGTTTGAGATGTAAAATCTTAGAATAAGTGGAGTCAAAAAGGATCTAGGAGGACCAAAAAAGGTTTCACGGAGGCGATAGAGGACCAAATAGAGGAGAGAAGAAAAAAAGAGAGGGGAGCAAGGGGCTCCAAAGAAATTGACACTCTATGCAGTGCTTGTAGGGGGTTTCTCATATGAAACCTCAAATGAAAGAGAGTGGTACTATGTGCGATGCTTGCAAGAGGTTTCTTATTTGAAGCCTTAGAGGAATGGCACTATGTGCATTCGTTGCATATGTGTTGAAACTATGGCCAACTTTGTAATGTGGTTTTGTGAATGTTTAAACAAACTTAAAAAATAAGAAAAATTAATGTTCTATGTTCATTGTTTTATTTACTGTGTTTTGATCAGATAGGTCAGATTTATGTTAATCTTGTTGTGCATGTTTGCAAGATGATGTTTGAGCATCTAGAAGAGGTTGTTAAATTGAACCCATCTTCATCATTACATCATTATGGTATTACAGCGATAAGATCATTGGGGTCAAGATTTGTGAATGAGAACTCACATTTTACTTGCTACCCAATGAGTTGCTATCCTTACTTTAAACCAACCAAGAAAAATAAAAATAGTTGAAGTATTTTTTGGAATGCTGGAAAAGGATAAGCATATAGTTGGAAGAAAAGACCAAATAAGCATATAGTTGGATTATTGCTTTTTATGTTTATAAAATAGGAAGCTAATGTAGAGTGTGATAGCGGGAGAAAGAGGCTCTAGAGTAATTTGCACTCTATGTAGTGCTTGCAAGAGGTTTCTTTTATGAAGCCTTAGAGAAAGGAACTTGGCATATGTTGTAGTGATTGTAGTAGGTTTCTTCTATGAACCCTCAGAGGGAGAAACTTGGCACTTGATGTAGTGCTTTTAGGAGGTTTCTTATATGAAGCCTTAGAGGAAGGAATTTGGCACTTAGTGTAGTGCTTGTAGGATGTTTCTTATATGAAGTCTTAGATAAAGGAAATCATCACTTTGCATAGTACTTATAGGAGGTTTGAGATGTAAAACCTCAGGAGAAATGGAGTAAGCAAGGATCTAGGAGTACCAAATAAGGTTGCATGGAGGTGGTAGAGGATCTATGAGAGGAGAGAAGAAAAAAGAGAGGGTAGCAAGGGGCTCCAAAGAAATTGGTACTTTGTGTAGTGCTTGTGAGAGGTTTCTCATATGAAGCCTTAAAGGAAAGATACTGGCACTCTGTACGATGCTTGGAGGCTTCTCATATGAAACCTCAAAGGAATGGCACTTTGTGTAGTGCTTGCAGATGTATGGCAACTATGGAAACAATTGTAATGTGGTTTTGTGAATTTTTAAATAATAATAAAAATTAATGTTCTATGTTCTTTATTTTCTTTACTATGGTTTTTGATCATGTAGATCAGATTTATGTTAATGTTTTTGTGCATGTTGGCAAGATTATGTTTGAGCAGCTAGGAGAGGTTGTTGTTAAATTGACCCTCTATTCGTTGCTACATCATTATGGTATCAAAGTGAGAAGATATTGGGGATCTAGATTTATGAGTAGGAGCTCACATTTTTCTTACTACCCTGTTAGTATGATGCGGGAGCATCTAGATCGCATGAACCAACCAAGAAAAGAAAATACTCAACGTATTTTTTTTTGGAAGGTTGGATAAGGATAAGCATACAATTGGTAGCTAAGACTGGATAAGCATATAATAT
The DNA here is from genome assembly GCA_028583015.1 of Wollemia nobilis. NCBI lineage: Eukaryota > Viridiplantae > Streptophyta > Pinopsida > Araucariales > Araucariaceae > Wollemia > Wollemia nobilis. The sequence goes on along the minus strand of JAQPPZ010002041.1, from coordinate 224,121 downwards.
TATAATTTCTTTTTATTTTTATAAATAATAAGCTAATGTGGAGAGTGGAGGGTGGAGCAAGGGGTTCTAGAATAATTGGTACTTTGTGTAGTGCTTGCAGGAGGTTTTTTGTATGAAGCCTCATAGAAAAGAACTTGGCACTTGGTGCAGTGCTTGCATGAGGTTTTTCTATGAAGCCTCAGAGGAAATAACTTGGCACTCAATGTAGTAATTGCAGGAGGTTTCTTCTATGAAGCCTTAAAAGAAGGAAATTGGCACTCAATGCAATGCTTGTAGGAGGTTTCTTATATGAAGCCTTATATGAATAAAATTAGTACTTTGCATAGTTCTTGCAAGATGTTTGAGATGTAAAACCTCAAAAGAAGTGGATTCAATAAGGATCTGGGAGAACCAGACAAGGCTACGTGGAGGTGGTAGAGGATCGACTAGAGTAGAGAAGAAAAAGGATAGGGGAGCAAGGGGCTCCAATGAAATTGGCACTCTGTGTAGTGCTTACAATGGTTTCTTATATGAAGCATCAAAGGAAAGAGATTGGCACTTTGTGCGGTGCTTGTAGGAGGTTTCTCTGAAAGCATGAGATTCTGAAAGAAAGAAATACTAATATGTAGTGAAAACAAAACTAACTCGATGCTAAACGAATATGCATGAAATAGGATGAATGTAATCGAATCAACCAAACATAAAGGAGAAAGCAAGAGCACAACTCTTTTTATATTAATGTGATTCCAAACTTAGTTACAATCCACTTCCTCTCGTTTTAGGGGCTAGGAGTGTTAGCATGTTTTTAGTTACAATCATGATTAGTAGTCCCTCTTTCGCATGCCCACATTTGAAATGGGCGGGCCAAAGTGTTGCCGCTGCTCGCGATGATGAATCCTTGGTTCTTGTTGCTTCTCCTATGATCAAAGAAACAACAAAGGCATTAGTAGCACCAGTGACAAAAAGGATAAAGCGTTTGAATTTATAAATCAATGAGAAATGCATGCAAAAGATTGATTAAATCAGTAAAAAAAAAAACTCTAAGCAACCTGCAACTTTGACAAAAATCAAAAAACATCACTAGAGGGCCACTGCCATTGAAACAGTCAGCCAATCTGCTTTCAACTGGAATTCGTCCCTGGGTAGGACGAATTTTGACTGTTATTCGTCCCCAGGTGGGATGAATTCGACTGTGTTAGAACGCTGAGTTGTTGTCGCTCCAATGTCACACCTCGAGGTCTCCAAAACACCTGTAGACAAAGGGGTTAAGTAATTGGGGCCATTTTGGGATGACCTAGATGGTCGGATTCTCCCAATTTGGCCTCTATCCTCGGGAATTCGATGTCGCTACTTGTAATTTAGTGAGAGCTACACAATCGACAAAGCATGATAATGTTTGATCAAAATCTTATGAAATCAAAATTAGAGACTACTTAAACAACATAGCATAGAATAGAGATAAACAAATGATAACTAAAATGAAACTTAAAAGAAAAGTGTGGGGTACCCAAATGGGCCGCCCACCATTAGGACTTGATTTTGATGCTAATCCACTAGGGATGGGCTCAAAATCTCTTGGATTGGGGTGTCGACAAATTGGTGGATTCAATGTGGTCAAATGCTGGGTTTGGGTTTGGATCCACACTTCCAAAAGCCACCCAATAACCTCCCTTGCGAAATAGATTAATGGATGTGAGAAGGTGAATAAAAAAGGATGCAAATGGGTGTTCAATTGGGCAAAACTTCGTTGCTTGAAAATGCCTCCAACCTATTCTCATTTGGGTGGGAAAGTCCACCATTTTATAGACCCAAGGGGTCTCTTTGGAGGGGCATGCAGGGATGCCATGTTGCGGCCATGCCTTCCCAAGAGGGAGGAGACTCTTCCCTGACTTGGGCTTCCATGACTGCCCTTGTGACAGCCTTCTAACTGCCAACCTACCCACCTACATGCGCATGCACGACAGGAGGCAATAATTGACTGTCCTTGGCTGCCACTTGGCGGCATTTTTCTTTTTGCCCATTAAACGTGGAATTCGTCCTAACCAGAGACGATTTCAGAATTCGTCCCTGGGTGAGACAAATCCTAGTTAGTATTCGTCCCTGGGTGAGACGAATACTAGACAAAGTGCCTGAATGTGCCAAATTGCTTCTTGACCTTACAAAATTGCTATGAAAGTGGTTAGGACCACTGTTTAACCTTTGAGGGCTGCCCTAGGGGCTGTGTGTGTCAAAGTGATCAGTGTTTGCAATCACATAATTGGATTGGTGCTATTTTGGTGTCTATAGATGCCCATTTTTGGGATGCGCTATGCATGGCACACCACCGAGCAAAAATAGATAACCAAAGCACTAATGATTAGGGTTTCTTGGTAACCTAACCAACTTTTGATGCCCCAAGCATGGAAAGGGCATGCATTCTTGAATCCTTGCTTTTGATGAGCTAAGGAATTTTATTTCAAGTGTTAACTTGTTTTTGTGAGGTGTGACTTGAGCTTGGACATTGATCAGTCATGATTAGGCAAAGGGCACAACCTTTTGTCCATAGGGGAACCTTGTGTTCATGATTCATGAATGCCAAGTGTTTGATCAATTTAATTGTTGCTTGTTTACTGCCCCAAGCAGGAGCGTAATTGTCTTTGTCAATGATTCTTTGAATGCATGTCATTGCCTTTATTGGGTGTGTTCTTGTTGATTGGTGACTAAGTGTGACTACCCCCTCAAGTAACGAATTGATGAGGGAATGACCTTCGTGAGAAAAGCGACAATTCGCTTGACCCAAGATGACTTGTACAAGGGTGCCTTTAGATGGTTTATCGTAAAGCTTGTGCAATTTTTCCAACATTTGGACCTGTTTTTGGTGGGTGTTAACCCTTTTTGTGACGCTGCTCGGAGCTGAAACTGGCAAAAATCCATCTTCCCATGGAGCGGTCCGACAAAGATAGCCTTCTTAGGGAGTAGGGTAATGACAATTTGTGACCCCAACGTCTATTTTATATTCTTGGAATGTCAAGTGCAACAGCACTCACATCGGGTGAATTTATTGTCGGTTTTTAGTGCATTTTTATTCATTTTTTGATGTTTTTGAAGTTTCTGGCCTGAATTCGTCCCAAGGTGGGACGAATTCCAGCTGTAGAATTCATCCCTAGGTGGGACGAGTGCTAACCAGAGCGCTCATCCTAGTAAAGGACGAATTCTAGCTCAAAGGCCTATTTAAGGGCCAAAACTTGAGTTTGGGCTCATTTGTGTCAATTTTTTCTTGCCATTTGGAGCTATGGGGAGGAGGAGGTTAATTCTGCGAAGCGAAGCACTATTGATATTTTCCCTGCCATCATGAGTACACAAACCAGATCGAGCGGCAGAGCCGAAGCAATACCAGTAAGTGCTCCTGAAAGCATGAGATTTTGAAAGAAAAATAGTATTGCTGCAATGTAAACTAACTAGCTTGATGCACGAAATAAAGCAGATATAATAGAATCAAAACCAAATGTAAAAGGAGAAAGCAGGAGCACAACCCTTTTTATTAATGTGATTCTAACTCGGTTACAATACATCTCCTCCCTTTTTAAGGGCTAGGAGAGTTAGCATGTTTAAATTACAAAAAGTGCATAGTGATCTTCTTCCGCATGCCCACATTTGAAACGGGCAGGCCAGAGTGTTGTCGCCGCTTGCGATATGAATCCTTGCTTGCTGCTTCTTCTGCAATCAAAGAAACACAGAGACATTAGTAGCACCTGCAACACAAGGACATAATGTTTGACTTTAGAAATTAATAAGAAATACGTGCGAAAGATTGATTAAATACGTGCAACCCTGACAAAGACCCGAAAACATCACCAAAACGTTGCTGCCAGTAAAACAATCGATGAAACTGATCGTTGTTACCTGCAAGTTAGTGAAGAACCAACAACGTAGAATGTAGAACGTAATGCAAGATGTCTTCGATAAATATATTCTAAAATCAAGATTGTGAGCTATTTAGAATATAATGCATAATATTTGGTGAGCGGCTTCTGAACATTAGAACGTAATGCAGAATATATGTTTGGAAAAATATAATGTAGAATAAACAAATAATAACCGAATAGGTTAAAATGAAACTAACAAAAAGGTGTGGGGTGCCCAAGCGGGCCACCCCCCGTTGGAACTTGATTTCGGTGCCAATCCACTAAGGAAGGGCCCAAAATCTCTTAGGTTGTGGTGTCGTCAAATTGATGGGTTACTGTGGTCTAGTGTCGGGTTCTAAGGTCCAGATTCACCTTCTAACAGCCACCAGTAACCTCCCTGTGAAAGAGATTACGGGTGTAGAAGAATGAATCTAAAAAGATGCAATCGGGTGTTTGATTTTGGCAGCACTTCGTCGCTCGAAATGTCTACCAGCTTGTTTTTTTTGGGCAGGAAAGTCTGCCATTTTATAGACCCATGGGGTCTTTTTGGAGGGGCACGCAGGGATGCCACGTGGCAGCCATGCCTTCCCAAAATGGAGGAGACTCCTCATTGACTTGGGCTTATATGACTGCCCTTGTGACAGTCCACTAACTGCCAATCTACCCACCTACACGCGCATGCACAACAGGCGGCAATAACTGACTGTCCTCGGCTACCACTTGTCTAACGTCCGCTTTAAATCATTTTAATGGCACTTTTAAATGTTTTAATGTCTGCCTTTGATTGGTTGAATTCCGCCTTTGATTGGTTAAGGTCCGCCTCTGATTGGTTATGTTCACCTTGGCATGAAGATGGGAGTTCGTCGTGATATCGCAACGTCGCGATATCACGATGTCATGATATCGCGACACTTCGGCCAAGGCTTTCTTTTGGGCCGAAAGTGTCGCGATATCGCGACACTTCGACCAAGGCTTCCCTTTGGGCCCGAAGTGTCGCGATATCGCGACACTTCGGTCGAGGCTTTGTTTTGGGCCCGAAGTGTCGCGATATCGTGACACTTCGGCCGGGGCTTTGTTTTGGGCCCGAAGTGTCACGATATCGTGACACTTCGATCGAGGCTTTGTTTTGGGCCTGAAGTGTCACGATATTGTGACACTTCGGTTGAGGCTTTGTTTTGGGCCCGAAGTGTCGCGATATCGTGACACTTCGAATAGAGATTTGTTTTGGGCCTGAAGTGTCATGATATCGCAACACTTCGACCGGGGCTTTGTTTTGGGCCCGAAGTGTCGCGATATCGCGACACTTCGGCCGAGGCTTTGTTTTGGGCCCGAAGTGTCACGATATCGCGACACTTCGGTCGGGGCTTTGTTTTGGGCCCGAAGTGTCACGATATCGCGACACTTTGGTCGGGGCTTTGTTTTGGGCCCGAAGTGTCGCGATATCGCGACACTTTGACCGAGGCTTTGTTTTGGGCCCGAAGTGTAGCGATATCGTGACACTTCGACCGGGGCTTTGTTTTGGGCCTCGCGACACTTTGGCCGGGGCTTTGTTTTGGGACCGAAGTGTCAGGATATCACGACACTTCAGTCGAGGCTTTGTTTTGGGCCCGAAGTGTCATGATATCACGACACTTCGGTTGGGTCTTTGTTTTGGGCCTGAAGTGTCGTGATATCGTGACACTTCGACCGGGGCTTTGTTTTGGGCCTGAAGTGTCGCGATATCACGACACTTCGGTCGGGACTTTGTTTTGGGCGCGAATTGTCGTGATATCACGACACTTCGGTCGGGGCTTTGTTTTTTATTAAGGCTTGTTTTTGATAAAAGCTTATTAAAACGACCAACTTTGATTATTGCTTGTTTACTGCCCCAAGCAGGAGCATGATTGTCTTTGTCAATGATTCTTTGAATTCATGTCATTGCTTTGATTGGGTGTGTGCTTGTTGATTGGTGACTAAGTGTGACTACCCCCTCAAGCGATGAATCGATGAGGGAATGACCTTCATGAGAAAAGCGACGAGTCGCTTGACCCAAGATGACTTCTGCAAGGGTGCCTTTAGAGGGTTTACCATTAAGCATGTGCAATTTATCGACATTTGGACCTATTTTTGGTGGGTGTTAACCCTTTTGGTGATGCCATAATGAGGTGAAATCATCAAAAACCCGTCTTCCCGTGGAGCGGTCCGACTATGGTAGCCTTCTTGGGGAAGTAGGAGAATGACAATTTGAACCCCGACATCAATTTTTTTATGCCAAGAGGTTAAGTGCAAGAGCACTTGTGTCCGGCAATGCTTATTGCTATGTTTTTGTGTTGCATTTTTGTGATGTTTTTGTTGTTTTGATTTTCTTGCTTTGTGTATATGTCATGATTTATGTTATGCATAATGATTGATGTTGATGGATGCATGCTACTTTATATTGATGTATGCATATGGTATGATGAATGCGATTGTTGTATGTTGATTTATTTTGATGGATGCATATTTTATGATGAACACAAATGTTTTTTATTTATATGTGATATGCAGAAATGAAATGGATGAATAGAATTTGTGATGTTTGGCTATGGCACCATAGACTGTTTAGAACTCTGTTATTTTGTCTTTAGGCGATTGTTGTAGTGGATGACTTTGTATGTATACATGTGGTTTTTCTTTTTTTTGTATTTTTTGATGGTATTGTAAGGATGAAAAGTAGCGCAGTTGGTTTAGAAATGTAGCTAAGGTTTTCTAAGACTCAGACGGTTTTAACTTACTAGCCATGTCTGTACTTTATCTTCCAAGAATTTTGAACAAGGTATGAATCAGACTTGTTTTTGACCAAGCTATTTCGCATCCCTGTATGTGCAATTGAATTCATTTATGTGGTATTTGTCAGGATACCGCCAGTGCCAGATGGGCTTTCAACCGAACCTGTACTAAGGATCACCTAATTAGCTCCACTAACTCCTTTGTTGTATTTAGTTAGATTAATATGTGGTGTTATCCAGGATACCATAAGCTAGCTCATCCTTATGCAAACATTGGTCTGCACACATGCAAAGTGAATGTGACAGACATATCATCATGCGGGTAGGATACCACCATTGCCAGATAGGCTATCAACCAAACCTGTAATAAGGATCACCTAGATGGTTTTCAAATGTTGAGAATTCCATGGATTCAAGTTCAGAATATTTGTTGGCTGAATGATTTAGAAAGTTGCTCGTCTATATAGTGATGAAAATCATTGTTTATTTTCTATTAATTCTTTTTGAGAAAGGATTTTGAATAGTGGTGATAACCACTGTTATTTGTTTTTGTATTTTGAGTATTGTGAGTTTGGGCTTGTGAGTGGCCTTGATCCTTGTGGTCTTGGGGATGACTACGCATCCTTTGCAGGGACGTGTAGTACGAATCCTTACGACATTGGGAACCAAGGGGTGATGGAGATTATGGAGTGAGGACATTGATCTTTTAGGCCTTGGGGATGACTACCCATCCTGGTTAGGGACGGATAGTACGAATCCTTACAACTTGGAGACCAAAGGTGAATGGAAAGTGTTAGGATGATGATTTGTTGGAATTTTTTTTGTGAATGGTGTTGATCCTTTTAGGTATTGGGGATGACTACCCATCCTTGGTAGGGACGTGTAGTACAAATCCTTACAACTTTGGGAACCAACTATGATTGGGATTTGGTAGTGGTGAAAACCACTATATATGGAGGTGAATGGATAGGAAAGAGCTTGTCCTTTTTTCAATTCTCAACATTCTAGAACCATTCACACGGGGGGATGAGCAAGATAATCGTTTCGCTTATGGTGACCTGGATTACTGCGCAGGTTTCATCTTTCGTTCACACAACTTGGGAATTTTTATGTGTTTTAATTTGTGTTGGGATGTTACGTAACAAGGCGTATTTCAAGTGTAACTCTACCTTCGTAAAATCTGTCTGACTCGGTACATTACGTAGCTAAAGAGCAAAACGATGACTGAATCACAAAAACTCTTGATACATTAAAAGACCACTGACTCTAGTGTGGTAAAAAGCAATGCATGGTGTTTTTGTTGTTTTTGTAAAATGGAACAGTGTGGAACAAGATGGACTAGCAGAGCAATTACAGACCTATGGTGCCTTTGACCCGTACGACCACAAATATGCAATGTATGGATGCAATGCTTTAATGCATCTATGTATTTTTGTATTTTTGATGGATTGATTTTTGTGAATATGAAGATGAAGTGCGAGAAGAGCTCTCTATTGATGAATTTGAGTATGGCTAGAAATGAGATGCAATTTTTTGTTATTTTTGATGATTTTTGTTGTTTTTGAATTTTTTTGATTTTTGACCAAGCGATTGTGGAAATCCTTGGAGCATTTTGGGATTGACCAAGCGATTTTAGGGATCCTTGGAGCATTTTTGGGATTGACCAAGCGATTGCAATAATCCTTGGAGCCTTTTTGGGATTGACCAAGTGATTTTAGGGATCCTTGGAGCATTTTTGGGATTGACCAAGTGATTTTAGGGATCCTTGGAGCATTTTTGGGATTGACCAAGCAATTGCAAGAATCCTTGGAGCCTTTTTGGGATTGACCAAGCGATTGCAAGAATCCTTGGAGCCTTTTTGGGATTGACCAAGCGATTGCAAGAATCCTTGGAGCCTTTTTGGGATTGACCAAGTGATTTTATGGATCCTTGGAGCATTTTTGGGTTTTGACCAAGCAATTATAGAATCCTTGGAGCATTTTTTTTTTTTTGGATATGGCTCTCTTAGATATGAAATGGTCACAAATGACTGATATTCAAGGGTTCTATTTCCTTGATACCATCAAGAGAAGCTAGCCGGTACGTCCCGGGTCCTATTTTTCTATCAATGACATATGGACCTAACCAATTTTCCACAAACTTGTCCCTTAGGTGGGACAACAAACTAGAATTCTTTTGGTTTTCCTTCAAAACCAAGTCACCAACCCAAAAGTCCCTCAGGTGAACTTTCATGTTGTAAGCTTTCTTAAGTCGCTCTTGATAAATACGTAAATGCTCAAGAGCATTAACACATCGTTCATCAAGCAACGTAAGCTGGTCTAACCGGGCCTGCCACGCAGCATCATCATCGATGAACTCCTACATTGATATGCGTAGGGAAGGAATCTCCAACTCTAGAGGCATGACTGCCTCAGAGCCATACACGAGCAAAAATAGAGTGGCCCCAGTGGGTTTCCGAATGCTAGTGCGATAGGCCCATAGGGCAAGTGGGATTTGAATGTGCCAATCCTTATGACTGTCTATGATGGTCTTTTTAAGGATGGCAACTAGCATTTTGTTTGATGCTTCTGCTTGCCCATTTGCCTGTGGATAATAGGGTGTCGAAAAGCTATGCTAAATCTTGTACTTTGTGGTCAAAGCACGCACGTATTTGTTCTTGAAAGGTGTCCCATTATCCAAGACTATTTTGGATGGAATACCAAAATGACATATGATGTTATGTAAAATGAACTCCACAATGCAGGGTCCTATCGTAGAGGTAAGTAGAACTTCTTCCACCCACTTGGTAAAATACTCTATGGTCGTTATGATAAACGTGTGATGGCTTGACGACGCAGGGGAGATCTTTCCAATTAGATCGAAGCCCCACTATGAGAACGACCAAGTAGACTAGACTGTCTGCAAGGCCTGAGAAGGTACATGCATCAAATTGGCATGATGTTGACACTTCATGCACTTCTTGACATAGGTGCAACAATCTCGCTCTAAATATGGCCAATAATAGCCCATGTGAAGAATGCGCTTTGTAATGGTCATACCACTGAAGTGGCCACCACATGTACCATCGTGCGCTTGGGCGACTGCTCATGTGGACTCTTACTGGTCCAAGCAACAAAGAAGGATTCCTTCATAGCTACGACAATACAAAATGTCTCCTATCAAGACATACTTAGCCGCTTTCTGCTTGAGTGCTCATTTGGTGGCATGAGTCAATCCAAGCGGGAGATTACCTAACTTGAGGTAGTCTTTGATGGGTAAATACCAGTCCTGTTGATCAGAAACCTTGATAGTATGAACAACCAATCCCTCCTAAAGTTCATCCCTAGCGAACGTTGAATGGGATAGAACCTGTAATAATAGCATTGTGTTGCTATTAATGGGAGTAGGGGAGAACAAGGACCCCCAGTTGTCATGTTTCAGATGATCTCGGATTTGAAAGAACTTATCCGAGGATGGTTCAATCTGGATCATGTGGATTCTTGGTGTCAAGTATGAGCTTGCATGCTCCATCACGGATTGTGATAAGGTTTTGACTTGAATGGTTGTCATATCATCGAAAAGGTCTTGCAGAATTAGTGACCCCAAGGAGGCCATTGTGTCCGCAAAATGATTCGATGATCAAGGGAGTGCCTCGATGTCATACCACTCAAGTTTTTCCAGGAATTTGTCCACAAGGGCTTTATAAGCCTGCAGAACTGGGCATTTGCATTGATATACCCCTTTGACTTGATTGATAATTAACAGCGAATCACCAAAGATGTTCAGTAATTTTATGTTCATGGCAATTGTTGTCTGAAGACCTAGGAGCAAGGCTTCATACTCTGCATTATTGTTGGTGCATGGGAAGTTTAATTTAAATGACAGGGGCATTGGAGCGCCCTGCAGTGTGAAGAATACAATTCTTGTGCCACCACCTTGATCACATTTAGAACCATCAAAGAATAGGGTTATGTCAGCCTGTGATTCAGGCTCATCAAAATCTGGCGATTCTGAGACATGGAAGACCCCATCATCGGGTAGTTCTATGACTAGAGGCTGATCGTCTTCAAGAGGAGCCTCTGCTAGTTGATCGGCTATGACTTGTCCTTTGATAGATTTTTGTCCAATAAACTCTATGTCAAATTCTGTCAACAACATGATCCATTTCATCGTGCGACTACTATGATAAGTATGACTCATCATGTATCGCAATGGATTCTCCTTAGACACAACATACGTAGTGTTGCTCAACATGTAGTGGCATAGCTTTTTAGTAGCAAACACCACTGCCAAGCAGAGTTTCTCAATGTATGCATAGTTAAGTTCATAACTAACCAGGGTGCAGCTAAGATAGTAAGTAGCCTATTCCTTGTGAAGTTCATTCTTCTGGGCTAGCATGGTGCCCAGTGCCACCTCAGTTGCTGAGATGTATAAGTAGAATGACACTCCTGGTCTAGGTGGTGCCAATACTGGCGACGAAGCCAGGTATTGTTTGATTTTATCAAAGGCTGACTGGCACTTGTCATCCCAATGAAATGTAACCCCCTTGTGCAATAATTTGTTCATGGGTCAGCACTTGTCAGATAATTGCTCTATAAAGCATTTAATCGACACGACCTTTCCTTGCAGACTTTTGAGCTGCTTGGTAGTAGTTGGGGGAACCATTTCAAGGATTGTCATGACTTTATTTGGGTCCACCTCAATTCCTCGCTTTGAGACTATGAAACCCAAGAGTTTTCCAGATGTGATGCCAAATAATGCACTTCTTGGGGTTTAGTCTAACTTTATGCTCCATGAGGCAATCAAGGATCTTGCTTAAGTCATCGATATGATTTGAGCGCAAAAGAGACTTGGCTAACAAATCATCCATGTAATCTTCCAAATTTTTGTGCATGTAATCATGGAAGATATATGTCATGGCACGTTGGTAGGTTGCACCAGCATTTTTAAGGCCAAAAGGCATGACCTTATAATAAAATGTCCCCCAAGGCGTTGTGAATGCCATTTTTAGTTGGTCTTCAGGATTAATACGAATCTGATTGTATCCTGAGAAACCATCCATGAGGGAGAGCATTTTGTGACCTGCTATAGCATCTACCAACACGTTGATGCTCGACAAGGGGAAATCATCCTTAGGACTCACTTTGTTTAGATCTCAAAAATTAGTGCATATGCGAATCCTCCCGTCGGGATTCTTGACGGGAACCATGTTGGATAGCCATGTGGATAATCCACGCAGATGACAAACTGTGCATCCAACAACTTTTTCAATTTGTCTTTGACCATCAAGGCCACTATTGGGTGCATCTTACGTAGTTTTTGCTTTACAGGCTTTATTGTCGAATCAAGTGTTAAATTATGCGTGACTAGCTACGGGTCTAGTCCTAGCATATCCCTGTATGACCATGCAAAAACCTCCTTCTCTTTGAAAAGGGAAATGTAGTCGGCTTGCTCTTTGGGGGAAAGACTTAACCCCAGCTTGAGAATCTATGGATTCATTGGATCTGTGTTGATATCTACATCAGTCGTCTCCTCGACTGACATGTGGGATCCATCCTCCAACTGATGTGGAGTCGGGATCAAATTGATATCATTAGCTGAATTTAGATTTGCGTTGGGAACCTCGGGTCCCTCTTCAGCTTGAAAAATATCCTGAGTTGTCTCTGGGGTAAACTGAGGCATTTCACTGAAAGGCTAGTACTCTGATGGTGATAAAGGTGAATTGACGCGATCCCAGTTGATGGCATTTGTATCTAGATGCAATGAACGTGTTGGATCGGCCGGATTGTGGATGGGTGCGATCAAATCAATGGAGATCATGTGGATGGAATGAATTTGGTCTCCATTACCGTGGGTATGATAACTTGAATCTTCTAGATGCTCCCTATACTCTGGATCTGGCTCTAAGGGAACGGGCACGAACGGATCGACCCTATGTGCACATAGGAGGACAGGGTCTTCCCTCGACACTGATGTCATGATAGGGTCTCAGGGTGTACGGTGCTCATCGTGAATTTGGAGCCATGGATCCAACACTTGGTACCACCCCACTAGGTCAAACCACCATTCATGCCCTAACATTATGCCCATCTGTCCCATAAGATCTTCATGAGTTAAAGGGCGATTATGCCATCACGCATGATTGAGATAGTCCATCTCAATCTCATATTCTGAATCACTTTTGGAGATCCAAAAATGTTCATTCTCTTTAGCAACTGTTACTTGCGACATTGAGGGTTCTCCTTGTTCCAGAAAATTAATCTGGTCCCATTGCGATTGTTCCACTCTTGGTGGAGGGACTTGATTCTCTTGACACTGTATTGACTCAACTGGAACCTCTAAGGGGAACAGCTTCAAAAATATGTCCTGACACCATTTATGTTCTCTTGGGGAATTAGTGTCTGAACTTTCACCTCTCTCTAGCAAAGGAGAGGGATTAATGATGTTGCTGAGGGTGTTTGTTGACCATGGGAGATAATATCCCAATGTATATTCTGTATTTGGGTTGGCATAAGGATCTGATGCCAATCCACCCTTGTTGCCTATTTCTAGGCCTTACATATTTTCTACCAAGATGTCTAAGGGCAGGGGGTGGTTGAACCCTACTCCCGACTTATCATATGGCATCTGATATCTTGGTTGGCAAAGGACACGCATCCCTTGCTCATATCTACCTAGCCCATATCCATGCCAATTGCATTGGCTGAGATATCTTAGGGTGAAGTCCGGGTTTGATAGATAGTTGATATTTTCAGCAAAAGGCTCTTCGTCTTCATCCTTTTGCTTGCATGGTTCAAGACCATGATCAAGGCCCCCATACACAAAATTTGTTTGGTTTGGTGGGTAACCTAGAGGAACAACTATTCCTATGGGAAGGCGAGGTCTCCCCATGTCCTGTACTAATTCTAATGCGGGTGTTGCCACAACATTCTGCACTAAATACTCCCCCAGGCCCATACTGGCCATTTCAACAGTGATTGTTGATGCTTGGGAGGGAGGGAACGGGAGTCCTTCCTGAGTCCATTCCATGTTTGGTGGGTTAGGAGTCTCAGCTTCTATTGTGCTAGGTATTTCCTCTGTTGATATTGTTGGCAACCCCTCTTCTAGGGGCTAAGCCTCTTCCATGATCTATTTTCCCTTGTCCTATTTAGCCATGACAGGTGGCATTGGTAGTGAAGGAGCAGATGATGAAGACTCACCTGGTTGGGATTTTGATGATTTGGTCACTAGTGGTGCCTGCGGTATTGGACCCTGCTTAGATGGATTTAATTGGAAATCCAAATGTGTTGAAGGGAGGGTCGATTGAGGCATTAATTGCACCGCATTGCAATACTTGAAGGGTTCTAATTCCATCGGGACTACATGTATTTCTCCTTCAAATGCATATTTTAGGCACTGGTGAGCGATCGAAGGGACACACTTCATGTCCCTGATCCATGGCTGCCCTAGTAGTATGTTATAAGCCATCTCGCCTTCCAAAACATGGCACAATGTTGGTATTGTCTTTTGTCCTACCTGGACAGGTAGAACAACTGTGCCGACTATCAAGCATATTGCATCGTTGAAAGCTCGTAGTGTGTATGTGGAGGCTGTGATATGAGAGGCTGGTAGCTTTAGATGTTTTAAGGCTACAGTGGTAATGATGTTACTGGACAAGCCAGTATCTACCAACACTCTCTTGTACGGGATCTTGTTGACCTACGCGATAATATGCAGGGGTGGATCTTTTGAAAGCATGATATTCCATAAGGAAAACAGTATTGCCGCAATGTAAACTAACTAGCTTGATGCACGAGATAAAGCAGATATAATCGAATTAAAACCAAATGTAAAAGGAGAAAGCAGGAGCACAACCCTTTTTATTAATGTGATTCTAACTCGGTTACAATACATCTCCTCCCTTTTTAAGGGCTAGGAGAGTTAGCATGTTTCCATTACAAAAAGTGCATAGTGATCTTCTTCCGCATGCCCACATTTGAAACGGGCGGGCCAGAGTGTTGCCGCCGCTTGCGATAATGAATCCTTGCTTGCTGCTTCTTCTGCGATCAAAGAAACATAGAGACGTTAGTAGCACCTGCAACACAAGGACAGAACGTTTGACTTTAGAAATTAATAAGAAATACGTGATCGCCACTGAAAGCATGAGATTTCAAAAGAAAAATAGTATTGCTACAATGTAAACTAACTAGCTTGATGCACGAAATAAAACAGATATAATCAAATCAAAACCAAATGTAAAATGAGAAAGCAGGAGCACAACCCTTTTTATTAATGTGATTCTAACTCGGTTACAATACATCTCCTCCCTTTTTAAGGGCTAGGAGAGTTAGCATGTTTCCATTACAAAAAGTGCATAGTGATCTTTCGCATGCCCACATTTGAAACGGGCAGGCAGAGTGTTGTCGTCGCTTGCGATAATGAATCCTTGCTTGCTGCTTCTTCTACGATCAAAGAAACACAGAGACATTAGTAGCACCTGCAACACAAGGATAGAACGTTTGACTTTAGAAATTAATAAGAAATATGTGCGAAAGATTGATTAAATATGTGCAACCCTGACAAAGACCCGAAAACATCACCAAAATGTTGCTGCCAGTAAAACAATCGGTGAAACTGATCACTGTTACCTGCAAGTTAGTGAAGAACCAACAACGTAGAACATAGAACGTAATGCAAGATGTCTTCGATAAATATCTTCTAAAATCAAGATTGTGAGCTATTTAGAATATAATGCATAATATTTGGTGAGCGGCTTCTGAACGTTAGAACATAATGCAAAATATATGTTTGGCAAAATATAATGCAGAATAAACAAATAATAACCGAATAGGTTAAAATGAAACTAACAAAAAGGTGCGGGGTGCCCAAGTGGGCCGCCCCCGTTGGAACTTGATTTCGGCACCAATCCACTAAGGAAGGGCCCAAAATCTCTTAGGTTGTGGTGTCGTCGAATTGATGGGTTACTATGGTATAGTGTCGGGTTCTAAGGTCCAGATTCACCTTCTAACAGCCACCAGTAACCTCCCTACGAAAGAGATTACGGGTGTAGAAGAATGAATCTAAAAAGATGCAATCGGGTGTTTGATTTTGGCAGCACTTCGTCGCTCGAAATGTCTACCAGCTTGTTTTTTTTGGGCGAGAAAGTTTGCCATTTTATAGACCCATGGGGTCTTTTTGGAGGGGCACGCAGGGATGCCATGTGGCGGCCATGCCTTCCCAAAAGGCAGGAGACTCCTCCTTGACTTGGGCTTACATGACTGCCCTTGTGACAGTCCGCTAACTTCCAATCTGCCCACCTACGTGCGCATGCACAGCAGGCGGCAATAACTAACTGTCCTCGGTTTCCACTTGTCTAACGTCCACTTTAAATCATTTTAATGGCACTTTTAAATGTTTTAATGTCTGCCTTTGATTGGTTGAATTCCGCCTTTGATTGGTTAAGGTCCGCATCTGATTGGTTAAGTCCACCTTGGCGCGAAGATGGGAGTTCATCGTGATATCGTGACGTCGTGATATCGTGACACTTCGGCCGAGGCTTTCTTTTGGGCCGGAAGTGTCGCGATATCGCGATGTCACAATATTGCGACACTTCGACCAAGGCTTCCCTTTGGGCCCGAAGTGTTGCGATATCGCGACACTTCGGCTGAGGCTTTGTTTTGGGCACGAAGTGTCATGATATCACGACACTTCGGCTTGGGCTTTGTTTTGGGCCCGAAGTGTCGCAATATCGCGACACTTTGGCCAGGGCTTTGTTTTGGGCCTGAAGTGTCACGATATCGCGACACTTCGGTTGAGGCTTTGTTTTGGGCCGAAGTGTCGCGATATCGCGACACTTCGACCGGGGCTTTTTGGGCCTGAAGTGTCGTGATATCGTGACACTTCGATCGGGGCTTTGTTTTGGGCCCGAAGTGTTGCGATATCGCGACACTTCAATCGAGGCTTTGTTTTGGGCCCGAAGTGTCGCGATATCGTGACACTTCGGTCGAGGCTTTGTTTTGGGCCCGAAGTGTCGCGATATCGCGACACTTCGATCGGGGCTTTGTTTTGGGCCCGAAGTGTCGCGATATCATGACACTTCGACCGGGGCTTTGTTTTGGGCCCGAAGTGTCGCGATATCACGACACTTCGACCGGGGCTTTGTTTTGGGCCTAAAGTGTCACGATATCACGACACTTCGGCCGGGGCTTTGTTTTGGGCCCGAAGTGTCGCGATATCGTGACACTTCGGCCGAGGCTTTGTTTTGGGCCCGAAGTGTCGCGATATCGTGACACTTCGATCGAGGCTTTGTTTTGGGCCCGAAGTGTCACGATATCGTGACACTTCGATCGAGGATTTGTTTTTTATTAAGGCTTGCTTTTGATAAAGGCTTGTTAAAATGACCAACTTTGTTTTGTTTACTTTTCGACCTTCTAAACTGCTATGTAAGTGGCTAGGACCACTGTTTGACCTCTGAGGGCTACCCTAAAAGCTGTGTGTGTCAATGTGATCAGTGTTTGTAGTCACATAATCAGATTGGTGCTATTTTGGTGTCTATAGCTCCCTAGAGTTTATTTTTGTTTTTAAAACTGTAAGTGTGTTGTTTTTCTGTACAGTTCTTTTCCATGATTTTAATTAATTATTATTTTTTTGTTGAATTGTTTTCTTTTGCAGGTTGTTAGGAGTCGGTACCGTGTACCCACTGCTTTCACTAAGGTATGGGGGGCACTGACTGATGCTGACTAGGAGTGGCTTGATGCCCTTGGGCTCAATTAGGTGGCTCGATTGGAGCTTGTGGTCCCATATCAGGCCTATCTGATGACCCTAATCAAAATTTGGGATCCACGGACCAACACTTTCCATATCCCGACAGGGGAGATGACTGTGACTCTAGAGGATGTCTATCGGCTTCTTCAAATTTTGATAGATGGACTGCCTATTAGGACATCATCGCGTGAGCAGCGGACTGCTATACTAACGGGATGCTTTAGGCATGGGGAGCAGCTGGGTGTAGCGAACCCAGTGGAGACGGTCGAGGTGGACTGCCAGGTTGGCAGGATTTTGGTTGGATGGTGGCAGGAGAGGGGGTGTTAGGAGTGAGGCATGCATTCCTGATGGGCATCATTTCTAACATGTTATTACCTAACTCGTCAGGCGTGAGGTTCCCATGGAACCTACTGGATTTGGTGTGGCAGTTGGTAGAGTGCCCGATAGAGGCATCGTTGATCCTAAGATGGGGATAGACACTGTTGGCATAACTTTACGAGGAGCTGTATGGGGTTCGCTGTAGGTAGCAAAAGGGGGTCGGCTGTAGTTATCTATTATAGTGTTGGGGTTGGCAAAACATAGCAGTTGAGAGGCCAACCGGCTTACCATGGATGACTCAGGCGGTAATGGAGGATAAGGAGATAGGTTATGCTATTTTATGGCGATGGTCTACAGAGCAGGGGCAGAGTCGACGATGGGCAAGTGCCGTAGGGCACTATACTAATGTCATATGTTAATGACACCTACCATAGAAGACTTATCCTCGCACGCATGGGAATCACCCCAGCGACACTCGATCAGTTTTCGTCAAGATTTACGCCTAACAACAGTGACAATCGAGGAAATGGATGCAAAGCTAAGCCAAGGTGGTGATGAACCCACCGTTGGTCTTGCTCAAGGGTTGGGGTCTTACGACCAGCTCCTTGGTTAAAAACGTGCCACGTGATGTGTGTGTGGTTTATTTTACTTTAAAAAAATGAAACATGCAAGCAACCACTATTTTCTTTAAGCATGCAAGAATTTGATAGAAAGTGAAAGCAAAAAATTAGAAAAATGACAAAGATAGTTTGGAACCCTTACCTTTCTCTGCCCAGACTTGTTGTTTCTGATCCTCAGCTCTAAAAATTTACAGGAAGGAATTCATCCCTTTGTGAGATGAATTGTAGAATAGAATTCGTCCCTGTCAGAGACAAATTTAAATTTGTCTCAAGGTCAGACGAATTACAGTAAGGTATTTGTCATAGTCAGAGACGAATAACAGTCTGCTTTAAAAAAACTTGTACCTGTAAAGCATAAAACACAAAAAGGATCAGTTATTTGATCTTAAAACTAGGGGACAGATTCCCACCATGATCACCACTGAAAGCATGAGATTCCAGAAGAAAGAAATACTAAGATGTAATGAAAACAAAACTAACTCGATGCTAAACGAATATGCATGAAATAGGACGAATGTAATCGAATCAACCAAACATAAAGGAGAAAGCAAGAGCACAACCCTTTTTATATTAATGTGATTGCAAACTCATTTACAATCCACTTCCTCCCGTTTTAGGTGCTAGGAGTTTTAGAATGTTTTTAGTTACAATCATGATTAGTAGTCCCTCTTCCGCATGCCCACATTTGAAATGGGCAGGCCAAAGTGTTGCCGTTGCTCGTGATGATGAATCCTTGGTTCTTTTTGCTTCTCCTATGATAAAAGAAACAACAAAGGTGTTAGTAGCACCTGTGAAAAAAAGGATAAAGCGTTTGACTTTAGAAATCAATGAGAAATGCATGCAAAAGATTGATTAAATTAGTAAACAAAACAACTCTAAGCAACCTGCAACTTTGATAGAAATCAAAAAACATCACCAGAGGGCCACTACCATTGAAACAGTCAGCCAATATGCTTTCAAGTGGAATTCGTCCTTAGGTAGGATGAATTTTGACTGTTATTCGTCCCCAGGTGGGACAAATTCGACTGTGTTAGAACACCGAGTTGCTACCGCTCCAATGTCACACCTCGAGGTCTCCAAAACACCTACAGACAAAGGGGTTAAGTAATTTGGGCCATTTTGGGACGACCCAGATGGTCGGATTCTTCCAATTTGGCCTCTATCCTCGGGAATTCGATGTCGCTACCTGCAAGTTAGTGAGAGCTACACAATCAACAAAGCATGATAATGTTTGATCAAAATCTTATGAAATCGAAATTAGAGACTACTTAAACAGCATAGCATAGAATAGAGATAAACAAATGATAACTAAAATGAAACTTAAAAGAAAAGTGTGGGGTGCCCAAATGGGCCGCCCACCGTTAGGACTTGATTTTGACGCCAATCCACTAGGGATGGGCTCAAAATCTCTTGGTTTGGGGTGTCGGCAAATTGGTGGATTCAATGTGGTCAAATGTTGGGTTTGGGTTTGGATCCACACTTCCAAAATCCACCCAATAACCTCCCTTGCGAAAGAGATTAATGGATGTGAGAAGGTGAATCAAAAAGGATGCAAATGGGTGTTCAATTGGGCAGCACTTCGTTGCTTGAAAATATCTCCAACCTGTTCTCATTTGGGTGGGAAATTCCACCATTTTATAGACCCAAGGGGTCTCTTTGTAGGGGCATGCAGGGATGCCATGTGACGACCATGCCTTCCCAAGAGGGAGGAGACTCCTCCCTGACTTGGGCTTCCATGACTGCCCTTGTGATAGCCTTCTAACTGCCAACCTCCCCACCTACATGCACATGCACGGCAGGAGGCAATAATTGACTGTCCTTGGCTACCACTTGGCGACATTTTTATTTTTTCCCGTTAAACCTAGAATTCGTCCTAACCAGATACAATTTCAGAATTCGTCCCTAGGTGAGACGAATCCCAGTTAGTATTCGTCCCTGGGTGAGATGAATACTGGACAAAGTGCCTGAATGTGCCAAATTGCTTCTTGACCTTACAAAATTGCTATAAAAGTGGTTAGGACCACTGTTTAACCTCTGAGGGCTGCCCTAGGGGCTGTGTGTGTCAAAGCGATTAGTGTTTGTAGTCACATAATTAGATTGGTGTTGTTTTGTTGTCTACATTCTCATGTGAAGCTTTAGAGGAATGGCACTTTGTGTAGTGCTTGCAGATGTGTGGAAACTGTTGCCACCATTATAATGTGGTTTTGTGAATGTTTAAATAAACATAAAAATAAAAAAATTAATGTTCCATGTGCATTATTTTCTTTATCGTTTATTATGATCATGCAGATCATCTTTATGTTAATTATTTTGTGCATTTTGGCAATATGATGTTTGAGTAGCTAGGAGTGGATGTTGTTAAATTCACCTTCTTTTCATCGTTGCATGATTATGGTATTAGAGCGATAAGATCATTGGGGTTAATGTTTGTGAGCAGGAGCTCACATTTTTCTTACTACATAGTGAGTATGATGGTGGAGCATGCATATGGCATGAACCAAACAAGAAAAGCAAAAATAGTTGGAGTTTTTTTTGGAAGGTTGGATAAGGATAAGCATGCAATTGGCAGCCAAGGATAGATAATCATACAATTGGATAATTGTTTTTTATGTTTATAAATAAAAATCTAATGTGGAGTGTGGATAATAGTTGGAGTGTTTTTTGGAAGGTTTCTTATATGAAGCCTCAAAGGAAGGAACTTGGCATTCAGTGTAATGCTTGCAGTATGTTTATTCGAAAAAGTTCGGGAGGAAGGAACTTGGCACTCAATGTAGTGCTTGTAGGAGGTTTCTTTTAAGAACACCCTCAAAGGAAGGAACTTGGCACTCATTACAGTGCTTGTAGGAGGTTTCTTATATGAAAACTTAGATGAAGAAAATTGGTACTCTGCATAGTGCTTGCAAGAGGTTTGATATATAAAACCTTAAAATAAGTGGAGTTAGCAAGGATATGGGAGGACCAATCAAGGCTAAAAGATGCAATAGTGGACTTACTAGAGGGAAGAAGAAAAAATTATATGGGATCAAGGGGCTCCAAAGAAATTGGCACTTTATGCAATGCTTGCAGGGGGTTTCTTATATGAAGCCTCAAAGAAAAGAGATTGTCATTTTGTGCAGTGCTTGTAGAAGGTTTCTCATATGGAGCCTTAGAGGAATGACACTCTGTGAAGTGCTTGCAGATGTATGACAAAGGTGGCCACCATTATAATGTGGTTTTGTGAATGTTTAAACAAATATTAAAATAAGAAAAATTAGTGTTCTCTATATATTATTTTTTTACTGTGTATTTGGATCACATAGATCAGATTTATGTTAATATTTTTGTGCATGTTGGGAAGATGATGCTTGAGCAACTAGGAGAGGTTGTTGTTTAATCAAAACCCTCTCCACCTCCTCATCATTATGATATCAGAGAAAAATATCTATGGGGTCATGTATGATGTAGGAGCTTTGTGAGCAGGAGCTCACAATTTTTTTGTTAACTAGTGAGTTTGATGCAGCAACATCCAGATGCCAAGAGTCAACTATAGAGGACCAAATAAATATAAGCATACAAAAGCTAGATTTAAAAAAAAAAAATGTATTTTTATAAAAACCTAGAAACTTCATGCAAAGAAATAATGGATAAGAAATCTTAGTTATCAGATGTATAAGAATGCTTAGTTGGGGATGATAGTTTAACTAGCATTCAGAGCTAAGTGATTGTTTTTTTTATGCTTATAAATAAAAAAAGGGTAGAGTGTGAAAGAGGTGCAAGAGGCTCTAGAGTAATTGGCACTATGTGTAGTGCTTGCACAAGGTTTCTTCTATGAAACCTTGAAGGAAGAAACTCGAAACTCGGTTGAGTGCTTGTAGGAGGTTTCTTGTATGAAGCCTCAGATGAAGGAAATCGGCACTCAATGCAGTTCTTCCAAGAGGTTTGTTATGTAAAACCTCAAAGAAGTAATTGGCACTCTTTGTAGAGCTTGCAGTTGGTTTGAGATATAAAACTTCAGAAAAATATTTGTACTCTGAGGAGTGCTTGCAGATGTGTGGCAATTATGGCTGCCATGAAATTGATTTAGGAGAGCAATTGAGAAATTTGTGCTAACAATAGTCACTGATGTAATGTGTTATTGTGGATGTACAAAAAAAATATTAAGAAAAAAAATAGTGTTTTGTGTATACTATTTTTTATTGTGTACTTTGATTATACAAATAAGATTTTTGTTATTATTTTTGTGCATATTGGTAATATGATGTTTGATTTGCTAAGATAGGTTGTTGTTTAATCGACCCCTTATCCACTGTTTCATCAGTATAATTAATAATAATTTTGAATCCCACATAGTTTAAAAATATGTTTTCATCATTTTTCAATGACAATTTTAATCCTTGTATGAAGTGACCTCTACATAGTTATTAGTTGAAGTTCCATATGATTGTGAGTAAGTAAGGATTTGTTTTCTTTAATTATTGAATAATGCCACCTATGCCATATTTTCCCATAATTACACAAATATATGTCACACTTATGGGTCTTTCTGTGTCACAAAATCCTTTTTTTGTCAGATTGAATAATTTTCAAGGATACTTTTATTTGGTATTTAAAAATAGTTTTATAAAGTAAAAGGTAAAGTAGTTTTTAAAGTTGACAATTTCATAGGTCATATCATATGGATATTGTTTACTTAATATATTATTATCCCTAACCATACTACACAAGAGTTATCCATCTCCTAGACATATTAAGTATATTTAAAAATATATTTTATAAAGCAATGGCCTATTCAATAAAAATTATCAAAATATTTTGTTTTGTTTTTCTTGGGAACCAATGCAATGAAATTGGTATTGATCTTTTTTATTATAGCTTTTTTTCTCTTGGCATTTTAAACCACAAACAACATGTCATTTTTAACAAATTCTAAAATATTTGAAAGAATATTATAGGAAATTCATTAGATGTAGGTGCCTTATTACAGTTGAAATAAAAATTAGCTCTGTTAGATCCCCTATAATATCTTCTTCATCAATATTTGATTTTCTTCATATATAATAACTAATGTAATATTTTGTAAAATCTTATCCTAAGCATTGTATTTCCAAACTTATGACAACATATATTTAAAATAACTAATTAATTCATTCCTAATATATTTGTTTTCATCAATAAGTTTTCTATTTGGTGTTGAGATATTTTTGTTTAATGAAAAACAAATATGTTTTGGCTATATAATAAAAATGGATATTTATGTCCACATTTAAATAAAGGGGTAAAAATTTATTGATAATAAGACAATATTAAAGAGTACAGTGAAGACCCCAACCAAGACTCAAATAAACAACAAAACAGGCTAAAACTAGTAGACAAGGTCAAAACCTAAAGAAAAAAATAAGAACAAACCACATTAAGTTTGGAGATCTTTGTGGATCAAATGCTAGAGGTGTTGAGAGTCCCCAATTGGGAGAAACTCCAAGTTTTCCATAATCCAAGGACTCGAAAGCTCAAAAGCCTTTTGGCCAAATAATCAACAACCCCATTCCATTCCCTTGGTATGTGCACAAAGGAGATAAATTTGAACTCTTCATTAATTATAAGAATCTGAATTATCACAAAGGTCAACTACCAATTAACATCCTCGAACCTTTTGTTTTTTAAAATATTAATGAAAATTTGAGAGTCAGACTCGCAAATGCTCCTACACTAGCCAAGATAAAACCCTGTCTATAAGGCCTCAAGAATCGTAATAGATTCCATAAAATTGTTGGAGTTAACACCTTTATAAATAAAAAATAAAAATTTGACCATGCTAGAAGAGTCTCTCCCAACACCACAAATTGTAGCACGTACATGATTACCCTTGAATGACTTATCAATATTAATTTTTAAAACTTCTCCAAGGATGACCTCCATCTACCACCTCTTCAAACATTCTTGCTGAGTGGAAAAATCCTTATATATCATGACCAGTTCAAAAAAACATATGAGCTAATATTCGATATCATGACCAGTTCAACAAAACATATGAGCTAATATTCGATATGATGACGAGTTCAAAAAAACATGTGGTGCACATTATTTTTGTCTTATTCTATTGGAATTATTAAACCAACACTCACGCCCATAAGTGCTTTGACATGAAGCACTTTTGAAACAACTTCAAAAAATGCTTCGCAACGAAGTAAAATCAACCTGCCCCTAAAAAATGCTTCATTGCGAAGCAACAAACATTTGCCCTCCGAAGTGGAAATCAACCAAAGCGGAAATGGGGAGTGGGAATCGACGCATTAACTTTCCAAGAATGCGAGTAGTTGGGGTTGCTCAGTGATTGGACAGGACCATAACTCGACATTTATTTTCTGTCAGTCGGTCAAACTTCTCCCACATTTTGTCCTCATCCCCCGCCTATAAATACTGGTCCATTTTGTCATTTTACAAGAAGTTGGAGCAATTGGAGGATAGCAAAAGGAATAGAGCAGCAGAGGAACATAGAGCGCAGAGTAGCCGTAGAGCTAGCATTTTGACCAATAGAGTAGCAGAAGGGTGAAACCAACAGCCGCTTGCAGCCAGAGTGTGGAGCAGTAGTCTCCAAGTAGTTTGTGTGTTTATCCTACAGGTTTCTATCTTGCAGAGGTTTGTAATCGCTTAAGGAGGAAGCTTTGTAATCTAGCATTATATTTAATATATAATATTCTTATTCTGCAAATTTAGGTCTCTGCATATTTGTTCTCGGCCTCGAAGTATTATTTTTTCCGCAAACATTTCTCAGCTAGGGTTTGCCCTAAAGTGGCAAAACACCCGCTCAATCTAGAAGGCAGACTTGTTTATTTTTTTATGTCGAAGCACATTCTGTGACTTTGTCTTCCTGAAGTTGGACCTTGGAGTCATTTCGCCGAAGCTTCCAAGTTGCCATAAACTCCCGTGTTTCATAGTTTTCATGTCCAAAAAAGTCACTTTGACAGGAAAATTCTTGAAGTGATTTCACTTCGGAGCAAAACTTTGCGAAGCAGAATATTCACTGGGAAATTTCCTAAAGTAGTTTTACTTTGGCAGCATTTTCCATGAAGTTTTTACTTCAGGTGCTATTTCCCCGAAGTAGTTTTACTTCGGAACTTTCTCCCTCGAAGTACTCACTTCAGGAGTATTTTTCCCCGAAGTAGATTTACTTCGGAAATATTTCTCTCGAAGTGCATACTTCAGGAGCTTTTTCCCCGAAAATCCCTCCCTCACGTGAAAACTTTGTGAAGTGTTTTGCGATGCGATTTTAACGCATTTAATTCATGAAGTGTTTACCGTGATGCGATTTAATTACAATTTAATTGTATTTTATTTCCTTAAAATTTGTTTAGAGCTATTGTTGCCATGACACGGAGATAGAATATGGCTTTTGGAAACAATTCTCTGTAGTTGCAGATCCCATGATTTAACGATAAGAACTACGATTACTAGAGCATCCATATGAAAATCCTCTTCGAGTCTCCAGATTTTTGGGACTTCGTCGACAATGGTTACCCGAAATCGACAGATGTAGTAGCACTGGCCGCCCTCTCCCAAGTTGACAAAGATCTTCTGAAGGAGAAACAGAAGAAAGACCAAAAGGCCCTATTTTATATCATGCAAGTAGTTGAAGAGACCATCTTTTCATGGATTGCATCAGCCACCAAGGCCAAGCAGGCCTAGGAAATTCTGGCTAGTTCATACCAGGGCACCAACAAAGTGAAGTTGGTAAAACTATAGATGCTCAGGAGAGAATTTGAGAACCTGTAGATGAGTGAGTCCGTGTCGATGAGCGACTTCTTCACCCAAACGGTAGATGTCATCAACTAGATGTGGTTGAATGGTGAAATTATGCATAATCAAAGGATCATGGAGAAAATTTTGTGAATTCTACCAGTTAAGTTCGATTCTGTGGTGATTGCAATAGAGGAGTCAAGATATTTGACAACCCTCTCGATGGACAAGCTCATGGGTTCTCTATAGACACATGAGCAGAGGCTGAGCCACTCAACTCAGTCCTCTCTAGAGCAAGCTTTCAAGGTGCAAGTCTCATTCTGAGATAGTAGCAGACAAGACTCCCACCATAGCGCCTCTAGTTCTCAAGGTGGAAGAGGCAGAAGCAGGCATGGGAGAAGTAACAAGCAAGGAGGGAGATTAAACCCTCATGTCAGTGAGACCAGCTGCAACTTTCATTAGCAAGGAGGAAGAGGCACTGGTAAAAATCAACAAGGTAGATCTTAGCAGAAGGACATGTCAAAGTTCCAATGCTACTACTGCAAAAATTTTGGCCATTACATCTCATAGTGTAGAACAAGGATGGCGAATGAGAATCAGTAGCAAGCCCATCATACAGAGGAATCTGGAAATATGGTAGGAGGAAATATGTTGCTGACTTGTAGTATTGAAGAGGAGAGCAAGAAAAACACCTGGTATATTGACAGTGGGTGCAGCAACCACATGACTAGGAACAGAGAGATGTTCTCACAATTGGACAAATCAGTACAATCTGAAGTCAAGATGGGGAACAACAGCAAGGTTCCCATGATGGGGAAAGGTAAAATCCTCATCCACACCCGACACGGAGAAATAAAACAAATCTATGATGTGTATTATGTGCCTAGGTTCAAACACAATTTGCTGAGTGTTGGAAAGCTTGTGCAGAAGGGACACACTGTGTAGTTCAAAGATGCTGTTTGTTCCATTAGAGACAAAGTGCATGGAAAAATCACAACCGTGTCCATGACAAAAAACAAAATGTTTCCACTACAAATTTAGAATGAATATTTAATTTCTCTAAGTGCAGTTGAGAAGGATGCTACCTGGCTCTAGCATCTCAGATTCAGTCACCTAAGTTTCAGTGGCCTGAATTTGCTGCACAAGACGCAGATGGTGAAGGGTTTACCCCTTATTGAGCAACCGAACCAAGTTTGTGAAGGTTTTCTGGTCGGTAAGCAGCATAGGGATGCATTCCCTATAGGACAGTCTTGGAGAGCATCACAACAATTGGAGCTAGTGCACTCAGACATTTGTAGTCCCATGCAGACCAGCACATATACCAGGAACAAATACTTCCTGACCTTCATAGACGAATTTAGTCGAAAGACATGGATTTATCCCATTAAGCTGAAATCAGAGGCATTTGCAAAGTTTAAGGAGTTCAAGGCTCTGGTTGAGAAACAGAGTGAGTATTATGTGAAGACTCTCAGAACTGATGGGGGAGGAGAATACATCTCCAACAAATTCCACAACTTCTGCAAGCAGCATGGAATTCAAAGGCAGTTTACTGCTGGATACACATCGCAACAAAATGGTGTAGCTGAGAGGAAGAATAGAACAATCATGGAGATGGCACGGAGCATGCTGAAGGCAAAAGGTTTACCACATGAGTTCTGGGCAAAAGCTATAAGTTGTGCAGTTTATCTACTAAAGAGATATCCCACCAAGAGTGTGAAGGACAAAATTCTATAGGAATCTTGGAACAATCTGAAGCCAAGTGTGGCTCATTTGCGAGTTTTCGGGTGCATAGCATATGCACATGTTCTAGATGAGAAAATATAGAAGCTGGATGACAAAGCTAAAAAATGCATTTTCACATGGTACAACAAACAAGCAAAGGCATACAGGCTATACAATCCAGTGACAAAGAAACTTGGCATCAGTCGAGATGTGAAGTTCTTGGAGAACAAAGTCTAGAATTGGAAGTTAAATACTGGTGAGCATGAACCAGCAACTGTTGAACTTGTAAACTAGGAGGAAGACAGTGTACAACCACCTGTACCTTCAAGCAACAATAGTGGTGCTAGCAGCAACACACCCTCATCATATCAATCACCTCTACTTGCAAGAAGAATTCAAAATTTGAGGACACCTATGAAGACTCGCAACTTGCAAGACATTTATGAGGTAACCCATGATCAGTTAGATGAAGAATATTTTGACTTTGCTTTATTTACTGAATGTGATCCAGTGGAGTTTTAAGAGGCAAGTCATAATCGCACATGGGTAAAAGTGATGGATGAGGAGATAGCAACCATTTAGAAGAATGAGACATGGCAGTTGATAGCTCTTCCAACAAGAAAGAAGACCATTGGGGTCAAGTGGGTGTATAAAATGAAATTTAACATCCAAGGAGAAGTTGATAGGCATAAGGACAGATTAGTGGCAAAATGCTACAAGAAGAAGTTAGGAGTTGACTATCATGAGGTGTATGCACCTATAGCCCGACTTGACACAATTAGAATGATTTTAGCACTAGCAGCTCAAAAAGGTTGGAGTGTGTACCAGATGGATGTCAAGTTTGCCTTCCTGAACGAAGTGTTGGAAGAAGAGGTCTACATAGACCAGCCACCCGGATATGAAATACAAGGGCAAGAAGACAAGGTCCTGAAGCTGAAGAAGGCCCTATATGGGCTGAAGCAAGCACCCCGAGCATGGTACAGCCGGATTGACAACTATTTTTAGGAGAATGGGTTTCAAAAATGCCCATATGAGCACACCCTATATCTAAAGAAAAATGTAGAGGGTGAGATGATAATCGTCTGCCTGTATGTGGACAATTTGATATATACTAGCAATAGCAGTAGCCTATTTGCGCAGTTTAGAACAGCTATGAAGATCGAGTTTGAAATGACAGACATGGTGCTGATCAAATTCTTTCTTGGCATTAAAGTTGTCCAATAACAAATGTCATCTTCATTTCTCAGGGCAAGTATGCAAAGGATGTCCTGAAGCATTTTAAGATGGAGGAAAACAAACCTGCCATCACCTCGGTTGCCACTAGTTTGAAGTTGAGCAAGACTGAAAACAGCAGAAGTGTCAATCCAACTCTCTATAAAAGGTTAGTTGGAAGCCTGATGTACTTGACTGTAACTCAGACAGATTTGATGTTTGGAGTCAGTTTGATCAGCTGTTTTATGGAGACTCTGAAAGACAATCACTTGCAAGCAGGCAAGAGAATCTTGCAATATGTCAATGGCATGAGGAACCATGGAATTCACTATGCCAAACAAGACCAACTAGAGTTGATTGGCTACACTGACAGTGATTGGGCCAGTAGTGTAGATGATCATAAGAGCACCTTAGGATATGCTTTCCATTTTGGATATGGAGTTGTCTCTTGGTCCTCGAAAAAGCAGCCAATTGTTGCTTTGTCTACAATAGAAGCAGAGTACGTTGCTACCACCTCAGCCGTCTTCCAAGAAGTTTGGATGAGAAGAGTTCTATGTGAACTACATCATCTGCCTAAAGAAACAACAACAATATTTTGTGATAATAACTCTGCCGTCACGCTCTCGAAGGACCTAGTCTTCCACAGCCAGAAAAAGCACATAGACATCCGGTATTATTTCATCAGAGAGCTGGTGAAGCACAGTTGTAGTTTTGCAGGTCCAAGGAGCAGTTGGCTGACATCTTGACAAAACCCTTGAAGGAGGACTTCGCCAGACTGCGAAAGATGTTGGGCATCATAGAACTCGTGAATGTTGGTTTAAAGGAGGGTGTTGGAATTATTAAACCAACACTCATGCCCGTAAGCACTTCGGCGCGAAGCACTTTTGAAACAACTTCGAAAAATGCTTCGCTGCGAAGTAAAATCAACCTGCCCCCAAAAAATGCTTCGTTGCGAAGCAACAAACATTTGCCCTCCAAAGTGGAAATTAGCTGAAGCAAAAATGAGGCGCGGGAATCGACGCATTAAATTTCCAAGCATGCGAGTAGTTGGGGTTGCTCGACGATTGGACAGGAACCATAACTCGGCATTTATTTTCTGTCAGTCGGTCGGTGAACTTCTCCCGCCTTTTGTCCTCATCCCTCGCCTATAAATATTGGACCATTTTTTCATTTTGCAAGAAGTTGGAGAAATCGAAGGATAGTAGAAGGAGTAGAGCAGCAGAGGAACATAGAGCACAGAGCAGCCACAGAGCTAGGGTTTCAACCAGTAGAGTAGCAGAAGGGTGAAACCAGCAGCCGCTTGCAGCTAGAGTGTGGAGCAACAGTCTCCAAGTAGTTTGTGTGTTTATCCTGCAGATTTCTATCTTGTAGAGGTTTGTAATCGCTTCAGGAGGAAGCTTTGTAATCCGACATTATATTTAATATATAATATTCTTATTTTGCAAATTCGGGTCTCTGCATATTTGTTCTCGGCCTCGAAGTATTGTTTTGTCCACAGACATTTCTCAGCTAGGGTTTTCCCCGAAGTGGCAAAACACCCGCTCAATCCAGAAGGGAGACTTGTTTATTTGTTTGTGCCGAAGCACATTGCGGGACTTTGTCTTCCCGAAGTTGGACCCTGGAGCCATTTCGCCGAAGCTGCCGAGTTGCCATAAACTCCCGTGCTTCGTAGTTTTCCTGTCCGAAAAAGTCACTTCGGCTGGAAAATTCCTGAAGTGATTTCACTTCGGAGCCAAACTTTGCGAAGCAGCATATTTGCTGGGAAATTTCCCGAAGTAGTTTTTCTTCGACAGCTTTTTCCCCGAAGTGTTTACTTCGGGAGCTATTTCCCTGAAGTAGTTTTACTTCGGCACTTTCTCCCCCGAAGTACTCACCTCGGGAGTATTTTTCCCCGAAGTAGATTTATTTCGGCAATATTTCTCCCGAAGTACATACTTCGGAGCTTTTTCTCTGAAGCTCCCTCACTCGCGTGAAAAATTTGTGAAGTATTTTGCGACGTGATTTTAACGGGATTTAATTCGCGAAGTGTTTGGCGTGACCCGATTTAATTGAGATTTAATTGTATTTTATTTCCTTCATATTCCATATGGTAAAAATGGGCGGCTATTAATTTGCACCATAATTTAAAATTCTTGTGATTGTAGTTATTTGTCTATTCACAACATAATTGCTAGTAATTTCTCTTTCGACTATTAGTTTTTTTAATTTGATTCTCTAGAAAACATCTAATCCAAAAAATTCATCAAGAACTATTAAAATTTAATGGTATTAGTGTAGACACCAAAACAGCACCAATCCGATTACGTGACTGCAAACACTGATCGCTTTGACAAACACAGCCCCAGGGCAGCCCTCAGAGGTCAAACAGTGGTCTTAACCACTTTCATAGCAATTTTGTGAGGTCAAGAAGCAATTTGGCACACTTAGACACTTTGCCTAGTAATCGTCTCACCCGGGGACGATTGCTAACTTGAAATCGTCTCACCCAGGGACGATTTCTGAAATCGTCCCTGGGTGAGACGATTTCCAAGTTTAACGGGCAAAAAGACAAATGAGGCCAAGTGGCAGCCCAGAACAGTCAGTTGATGACTCCTGCCTCGCACGCGTGTGTGAGTGGGCAAATAGGCCGTTTGAGGACTGTCACAAGGGCAGTTATGAAAGCCCAAGTCAATGGAGGACTCCCCTCCCTCATGGGAAGACAAGAGCGCCACATGGCGCCTATGACCAACACATGGCATTTGTGCTTCCCTCCCAAAAGAGACCCCATGGGTCTATAAAAGGTGGGACTTTTCTCACCCAAGATATACAGGTTGAAGGAGTTTTCAAGCAACGAAGTGTTGCCGAGTTGAAGACCCACTTGCATCCCTTTTGGTTCACCTTCCCACATCCACCAATCTCTTTTGCAAGGGAGGTTGTTGGGTGGCTTTTGGAAGCTTGAATCGGACCTAAATCCAACACATGGACACCTGAATCAACCAATTCGCCGACCCCCCAATCCTAAGAGGTTTTGGGCCCATCCCTAGTGGATTGGCGCTGGAATCAAGTGCCAACGGTGGGAGGCCCACTTGGGCATCCCCGCACTTTTCTTAAGTTTTATTTCAGAAGCATTCTAGTTTATTTTCTCATGCTGCATATTGTGTTTTCTGTTTGGTGAATTCATAGCTGCAATTTCGTAACCTTTGATCGGATTCTAGTATGTTTTGTGTCGTTTTGTAGTTTCACTAACTTGCAGGAGGCGATATCAAATTCCCGAGGGTAGAGGCCAAATTGGGAGAATCCGACCATCTGGGTCGTCCCAAAATGGCCCCAATTACATAACCCCTCTGTCTGCAGGTGTTTTGGAGACCTCGGGAGTCGACATTGGAGCGTGTCAGTTCGGCTTCCCCAACATCGAAGAAATCGTCCCACCCAGGGACGATTTACAGTCAAAAATCATCCCACCCAGGGACGATTTCCAGTTGAAAGTAGATTGGCCGACTGTCTCAGTGGCAATGGCCTGTTGGTAACATTTTCTGTCTTCTAGCAAGTTTTCGGGCTGTTTAGAATCATTTTGTTTACTTGTTTTAGATAAATGTTTGCATGCATCTTTTGATGATTTTAGAAGAACGAACACTTTTCACTTGCAGCAGGTGCTACTGACATCTTGGTTGTTTCTTTGTTCGTAGGAGAAGCAGCGGAGGTGAAGAACTCATCGACATCAGCGACGGCATCATCTTGGCCCACCCATTGCAATCGTGGGCACGCGGAAAGAGGAACATTGAGTGATTGTAATCGAATTCTTTTAACGCTCCTAGCCCCCAAAAAGGGAGGAGACGTCATTGTAACAGAGATCAAGGGATATTAATGAAAGGGCAGTGTTTTCTCCATTTGCTTGTGTCTCTTCCAATGCGTTTCTTTTCCATTTCATGCACTTTACGTTTCTAGGACTTAAGCGCATTTGATTTTGGTTGCATATTGCAATTAGTGTTTCCTTTGCCCGGAATCTCGTGCTTTCAGTGGCGATCACGGTGGGACCTGTTCCCTATTTTTTTAAGATCACAGAAAACTAATCGGGTTTTTGTGTTTTGTGTTTTACAGGTACATTTTTTTTTGCAGACTGTTAATCGTCTCTGACTGTTACGATTACTTTACTGGAAATCGTCTCACCCTGAGACGATTTTAAAATCGTCTCTGCCAGGGACGATTTCTGTTCTGTAAATCGTCTCACCAGGGGACGATTTTCTATCTGTAGATTTTTAGAGCAGAAATTCAGAGGCAACTGGAGCAGGCAGAGAAGAGGTAGGGATTTTATCATCTCTGTTAAATTTTCTATTTCTGTTTTCTGTTTCTTTGACTATTTTCATTTTATCCTGCATACTTAGGGAAAATCATTCATGCTTGTTTCATTTTCGTTAAATAAAATGAACCTCACACACTCCACGTAACAATTTTAAACCAAGGAGCTGGTCGTAAGACCCCAGCCCTTGATCAAGACCATTGGTGGATTTCATCACCACCTTGGCTTGATTTGCATCCATTTCCCGATTGTCAACTGTTGTTAGGCGTAAATCCTGACGAAAGCAGACCGAGTGTCACTGGGGTGATTCCCATGCGCGCGAGGATAAGTTTTCTATGGTAGGTGCCATTAACAGGACAATCCCCCTTCCGTACCGCCTACGTACCACGTACCTTCTGCTCTCACGTACCTATAGTCTCCCTCTCGTAAGGGCGGGTATATAGAGAGGTTGGTATATCGGCCTGGTTGGTATATTGAAGGGGCTACCGTTTTGGGAGTTATATGAGCCGTCATAATGCATTTAAACGATCTTCAAAACCTACAAAAACAAAACAAAACATCAAAATGCACTAAACCAGTTTAGGGCACACCAATAATCCTTAAAAGAGATAATCACGGATTTTGTGAATGTGTGTGCTTAATTCTGCTTAGTGTAGACAAAAAAAAAAAAATCATAAAAGAGATAAAAACTTATTTAGATAGCATAGAAGCACCGCAATGGTGTACACCCGTGATCCAAGCCCAATCAAGGGCGAGAAGCTCCGGAAGGTACCCACAAAGAGGCACAAGTCGCCTTCACTTCGAGTCCCGAGGATTTGGTCATACCGCCTTATAGGTCTAACCTACAAAAGAATCCAATTGAGAATCCTCGGTGGGGTATGCCTATTCAAAGCAGCCCCTTTCGGGAAGATGCCTTACATGTAGACCTTGACATAAATAGAGAATCACCTCTTGAAGTTAGGCATGAGTGGCCACCGCGCGATGAAGCGCTAGACAGGCACACCGTCCATTTGGAGGGGCAACGTGGATATGGCGTCCCTTCTTTACCTATCATCAGAACAGAGAGACCAAATCCGGAGCGCGGGGCTCCTTACATAGGGCGACCTAACTCCGCCCACCCCCTTCACACCCGTGAAAGGGAGTACGAGGAAAGCCATCGCATTCCTCGAGGGCAACAAACAATGCGGGAACCTTGCATTTCCGCACCAGTAGGATATCATGATCACCCCTTGAGGCCAGAACCTCGAGCACATACCGCTTACCTCGACAGAGGGAAGCGACCCATTGAAACCTTAGATCAGCAAACTCGAGGTAAACACATAGGAGAAACATTCGAACCTCCTGAGCAAAATAGGGTAGACCAAATTGACCCAGTTGTCGCCAGATATACCACCCGTCAAGCCCAAACCATGCGGCTTAAACCAAGTTATCAGGAAATAGAGTACCGACACCGCTTGGATAGAGAACGCATGCAACGCGAAGCGGATGAGTTACGCTATGAAATACCTGAGAGGGGGCCAACCCCTCGCATCCAAAGAGCTGAACAGTATGAGAGGCGTAATCCGTTGGTGCAGGACAAGTCTCCACGACCTCGTCAAGCTCTGCCTCCAAGACCTCATAGATTCGAGAGGGAGGCAACTCCCCGAAACAATGATGGGTACCTTCAGCAAGAGCTTGATCAGGGTCATAGGTTTCGCCAGGAGACTCCTCAAGAATTTTATGAGGAGTATGAACTAGAAGAGGAATATGTTGAAACTCCCCATCAAGGAGGGAGGGATGCCATTCGGCCACCCCTCCATAGGCCTCCAGTTTACCGTAACTTGCAACAAGAGCGAACAAGAGAGGAAGAAATAAAATCTTCCGATGCATACCAAGCGCTATTGGAGCGTTTGGAGTCTATGGAGACAAAAGCTGCTGGGCATCAAAAACCCACATTACGTCTACTCCGTAGTAATCCGGTGCATCCCTCAGTGCCTACACCTCTTTACCCCGAACACTTCAAGTTGCCTCAATTGGCAGTTTTTAAAGGTGAAGAGGACGCACAAGAACACGTTACACGATTTCTAAGCCAATGCTTCGGCATCCAAGATAATGACGCATTGTTGCTTAGAACATTCATAACCACATTCGCAGGCCCTGCCTCGGATTGGTTCACACAACTGCCCAAACACAACATAAGCAATTTAGATCAATTAGTAGACGCGTTTCTTGAACGCTTTGCCTTCAACACAAGGAAGAAGGCATCACTAAGTGATTTAGCGAGCCTCAAGCAATTTGAAGAGGAAACAATGGCAGCGTACGGGAATCGATGGAGAGCTTTGCTTTCTAGGTTACCCTACCGTCCTCCTATGTCTGATCTCACGTAGATGTTCGCAAAAAGTTGCTTAAAATCAATCTCTGGTCTATTGTTGCTGCGACAATACGACAACTTAGAAGAAGCTTTGGCGCAAGCCAGAGTCATAGAAGAGATTAAGATAGGCGAAGGCGCAATTGCCAAGCCTAAGAAGAAAGAGTGGAATAAAACCACTAAAACTGGGACAACGCAACCACAACACGCTGCGATCAACCAAGTTGCGATAAATTTTCCCGCACTTGTGCAAGAAACGCAGCCTCAAAAGGCTAACTACGAGATAGTGCCTCCTGCTTATGAAAGAGATAATAGAAGATAGGAGCAAAATTACCCGCGTCGCCCTAGGCAAAATTTCACCCCATATGCGGAGTCTAGGGACTCCTTATTTGACCGCTTGTCAGCGGCAAATTTAGTCACTCTGTCGGAAATCCAAATTATAGACCCTAACATTCCCAAGCCTAGGGGGTAGAGAGAGGAATTGTATTGTAGATTCCATAGGCGCAGAGGACATGACTTGAATGGGTGCTGGAAATTCAAAGACCTAGTCCAGG
The DNA here is from genome assembly GCA_028583015.1 of Wollemia nobilis. Lineage (NCBI taxonomy): Eukaryota > Viridiplantae > Streptophyta > Pinopsida > Araucariales > Araucariaceae > Wollemia > Wollemia nobilis. Next base: position 188,027 of record JAQPPZ010002041.1, on the reverse strand, counting down.
ATTTGATCGACAATAGAACATTGGTTGTGGACAACCCCATCGCACCAAACAACCAACAAATGGGGGTATTCAAGGACCCCTTGCCAGCCCACGAGGCACAAACAAAACCACTCCAGATTAACGAGGTGCGACAAGATCTTCCCACACAGGGATTTGTGGGAATGATTAGCATAGTAACAAGGAACAGAAGGTACCCGACAGCTGCCCCTGAGGTAGCTACGAAGGAAGTTCCGGCAACATCGCATCCTCAACAACGCCCAACGTAGTTACCTCCGCCTAGACCTGAGGTCACGATACGAACCAAACTCACGCAGAGTTTGCGGACCACGTCGGCTAGGCTGTCCATCTACGAGCTTATTCAACAATCAGCTCCCCATAGAGAAGCTCTTATGGACATTTTAAAAGCCATTGAATTACAACCCCACGAGGCAAATTCTTTCAACGCCTTCGTGGGACATGTGAAACAATGTACGGAGCCGGTCATCACATTCAGAGAAGATGAGGTCAAAACGATATCAAATGACATGGCAGATCCACCCCTGCACGTTATCGCGTGGGTCAACGGGATTTCGTACAAGAGAGTGTTGATAGATACTGGCTCGTCCAGTAACATCATAACCACTGCAGCCTTAAAGCATTTGAAGCTGCCGACCTCTCACATCACAACCTCCACGTACACACTGCGAGCTTTTAATGATGCAATATGCTCGACGATCGACACAGTCATTCTGCCAGTCCAGGTAGGACAAAAGTCAATACCTACATCTGTGCCATGTCTTTGGAAGGTGAAATGGCTTATAATATACTTGCTAGGGCGGCCTTGGATCGGGGACATGAAATGTGTCCCTTCGATCGCCCACCGATGCTTGAAGTATGCTTATGAAGGAGAAATACATGTAGTCCCAATGGACTTAGAGCCCTTCAAGTATTGCAATGCGGTACAATTCATACCTCAATCGACCCTCCCTTCAACGCATTTGGATTTCCAATTAAATCCATCTAAACAAGGTCCAATACCGTAGGCACCACCGGTGGCCAACAAGGCAAAATCCTAGCCAGGTGAGACTTCATCATCGGCTCCTTCATCATCAACGCCACCTATCATGGCCCAACAGAAGGACAAGGGAAAACAAATCATGGAAGAGGTTAAGCCCTTAGAAGAAAGGTTGCCCACAATTTCAACAATAACAACAGAGGAAGCGCCCAACGCAACGGAAACCAAGATTCCTGAACCACCAAACATGGAATGGACTCAGGAAGGACTACCGTTTCCTCCCACCCAATCATCAACAATCACTGTTGAAATGGCCAATACAGGCTTTGGGGAATACTTAGTGCAAAATGTTGTGGCAACCCCCACATTGGAGTCAGTACAAGACATGGGAAGACCTCGCCTTCCCATAGGGACAATTGTTCCTCTAGGCTACCCACCGAACCAGACAAATTTTGTGTATGGGGGCTTTGATCATGGTCTTGAACCATGCCAACAAAAGGAAACAGACGAAGAGCCTTTTGTTGAAAACATCAATTATCTGTCAAACCCAGAATTTGCCCTAAAATATCTCGGCCAATGCAATTGGCATGGATACGGGCTAGGCAGATATGAGCAAGGGATGCGGATCCTTTGCCAACCAAGATATCAGATGCCATATGACAAGTCGGGGGTAGGGTTCAACCATCCCCTGCCATTAGACATCTTGGTTGAAAATATGCAAGGCCTAGAAATAGGCAACAAGGGGGGATTGGCATTGGATCCTTATGCCAATCCAAATACAGAATACACATTGGGAGACTACCTCCCATGGTCAACAAACACCCCTAGCAGCAACAATAATCCCTCTCCTTTGCTAGAGAGAGGTGAAAGTTCGGATAGTAATCCTCAAAGAGAACATCAATGGCTACCGGACATCTTTCTAAAGCTGTTCCCCTTAGAGGTTCCAGATGAAACAATACAGTACCAAGAGAATCAGGTCCCTCCACCAAGAGTGGAACAATCGCAATGGGACCAGATTAATTCACTGGAACAAGAAGAGTCCTCAACGTCACAAGCAACAGATGCTGAAGAGGATGAACAATTTTGGATCTATGAAAGTGATTCAGAAGATGAGACTGAGATGATCTATCTCAGACATGCACGACAAAATCACCGCGCTCTAACTCATGAAGATCTAATGGGACAGATGGGTATACTGTTAGGGCATGAATGGCATGTAGACCCAGCGAGGTGGGACCAAGTGTTAGACCTATGGCTCCAAATTCAAGATGAGCATCGTCCACCTCGAGATCCCATCATGACAGCAGTGTCGAGGGAAGACCCCGCCTTCCTTTTCACACATAGAGATGAATTTGCACCTAGAGAGGATCCATTCATGCCCGTTCCCGTAGAGCCAGATCCAGAGTATAGGGAACATCTAAAAGAATCAAGTCATCACACCCACGGTTCTGGAGACCAAATTCATTCCATCCACATGATCTCCATTGATTTGACCGCACCCATCCGCAATCCGACCGATCCATCACGGTCATTGCATCTAGACATGGATGCCATCGACTGGGATCGCGTCAATTCACCATTGTCACCATCAGAGTACTGGCCTTTCGGTGAAATGCTTCATTTTACCCCAAGGACAACTCAGGATATTTTTCAAGCTGAAGAGGAACCCGAGGTTCCAAACGCAGATCTTAACTCAGCTGATGATATCCATTTAATCCCAACTCCACATCAGTTGGAGGACGGATCCCACATGTCAGTCGAGGAGACGACTGACGTAGACATCGGCACGGATCCAAAGAATCCACAGATTCTCAGGTTGGGGGTAAGTCTTTCCCCCAAAGAGCAAGCCAAATATATTGCCCTTCTCAAAGAGAAGAAGGAAGTTTTTGCATGGTCGTACAAGGATATGCCGGGGCTAGACCCGTGGCTAGTCATGCACAATTTAACGCTTGATCCGAAAATCAAGCACTGTAAAGCAAAAACTAAGAAAGATGCACCCAACGAGTGGCCTTGATGGTCAAAGATGAATTGCAAAAGTTGTTGGATGCACAATTTGTCATCTGCGTGGATTATCCGCCATGGTTGTCCAACATGGTTCCCGTCAAGAAGCCCGACGGGAGGATTCGCATATGCACCGACTTTCGAGACCTAAACAAAGCGAGTCCTAAGGATGATTTCCCCTTGCCAAGCATCGACGCATTGGTAGACGCTACAATAGGTCACGAAATGCTCTCCCTAATGGACGGTTTCTCAGGATACAATCAAATTCGTATCAATCCTGAAGACCAACTCAAAACGGCATTCACAATGCCTTGGGGGACATTTTGCTATAAGGTCATGCCTTTTGGCCTTAAAAACGTTGGCGCTACATACCAACGTGCTATGACTTATATCTTCCACGATTACATGCACAAAACTTTGGAAGATTACATGGATGATTTGTTAGCCAAGTCTCTCTTGCGCTCAGATCATCTCGGTGACTTAAGCAAGATTCTCGATCGCCTCATAGAGCATAAGGTCAGACTGAATCCCAAGAAGTGCGTGTTCGGCGTCACATCTGGAAAACTCTTGGGTTTTATAGTCTCAAAAAGAGGCATCGAAGTGGACCCAAACAAAGTCAAGGCAATCCTTGAAATGGCTCCCCCAACCACTATCAAGCAGCTCAGAAGTCTGCAAGGAAAGGTCGCGTCGATTAAACGCTTCATAGCGCAATTATCTGACAAATGCCGACCAATGAACAAATTATTGCACAAGGGGGTCACATTTCATTGGGATGACGAGTGCCGATCAGCCTTTGATGAAATCAAACAATACTTGGCTTCACCGCCAGTATTGGCACCACCTAGACCAGGTGTGCCGTTCTACTTATACATCTCAGCTACTGAGGTGGCACTGGGCGCAATGCTAGCCCAGAAGAATGAACTTCACAAAGAACAGGCTACTTACTATCTTAGCCGCACCCTAGTCAATTACGAACTTAACTATGCATACGTTGAGAAACTCTGCTTGGCAGTGGTGTTTGCCACCAAAAGGCTACGCCACTACATGCTGAGCAACACTACGTATGTTGTGTCTAAGGAGAATCCATTGCGATACATGATGAGTCGTACTTATCATAGTAGTCGCACGGCGAAATGGATCATGTTGTTGACGGAATTTGACATTGAGTTTATTGGGCAAAAATCTATAAAAGGACAAGTCATAGCCGATCAACTAGCAGAGGCTCCTCTTGAAGACGATCAGCCTCTGGTCATAGAACTACCCGATGATGGGGTCTTCCATGTCTCAAAATCGCCAGATTCTGATGAGCTTGAGTCTCGAGCCGACATAACCTTATTTTTTGATGGTTCTAAATGCGAGCAAGGTGGTGGCGCGGGAATTGTATTCTTCACACCGCAGGGCGCTCCAATGCCCCTGTCATTTAAATTAAACTTCCAGTGCACCAACAATAATGCAGAATATGAAGCCTTGCTCCTAGGTCTTCAGACAACAATCGCCATGAACATCAAAAGATTGAACATCTTTGGTGATTCACTGTTAATCGTCAATCAAGTCAAAGGGGTATATCAATGCAAATGCCCAGTTCTGAAGGCCTATAAAGCCCTCGTGGACAAATTCTTGGCAAAACTTGAGTGGTATGACATCGAGGCACTCCCTCGATCATCGAATCATTTTGCGGACACAATGGCCTCCTTGGGGTCACTAATCCCGCAAGACCTTTCGAGTGATATAACAACCATTCAGGTCAAAACCTTATCGCAACCCGCGATGGAGCGCGCAAGCTCAGACTTGACGCCGAGGAGTCCACATGATCCAGATCGAACCATCTTCGGATAAGTTCTTTCGAATCCGAGACTGTTTGAAATGTGCCAACTGGGGGTCTTTGTTTTCCCCCACTCCCATTAATAGCAACACAACGCTATTCTTACAAGTTCTATCCCATTCAGCATTTGTTAGGGAAGAACTTCAAAAGGGATTGGTTGTTCATACTATCGAGGTTTCTGATCAACAGGACTGGTATTTACCCATAAGAGACTACCTCAAATTAGGTAATCTTCCCTTTGGATTGACGCACGCCGCAAAATGAACATTCAAGCAAAAAGCGGCTAAGTATGTCTTGATAGGAGACATTTTGTATCGTCGAAGCTATGACGGAATTCTTCTTCGTTGTTTGGACCAGCAAGAGTCCACTTGGGCAGTCGCCCAAGCGCATGACGGTACATGTGGTGGCCACTTTAGCGGTATGGCCATCGCAAAGCGCATTCTTCGCATGGGCTATTATTGGCCATCTTTAGAGCGAGATTGTTGCGAGTATGTCAAGAGGTGCGTAAAGTGTCAACATCATGCCAATTTGATGCACGTACCTTCCCAAGCCCTACAGACAGTCCAGTATGCTTGGCCATTTTTGTAGTGGGGCCTCGATCTAATCGGAAAGATCTCCCCTGCATCGTCAGGCCGTCACACGTTTATCATAACGGCCACAGAATATTTTACCAAATGGGTGGAAGCAATTCCGTTAACCTCAACGAAAGGACCCCGTATTGCGGAGTTCATCTTGCATTACATCATATGTCATTTTGGTATTCCATCCAAAATAATCTCGGATAATGGGCCATCATTCAAGAACAAAGACGTGCGTGCTTTAACCACAAAGTACAAAATTCAGCACAACTTTTCAACACCCTATTATCCGCAAGCAAATGGGCAAGCAGAGGCGTCAAACAAAACGCTAGTCGCCATCCTTAAAAATACCATCGTAGAAAGTCATAAGGATTGGCACATACAAATCCCACTTGCCCTTTGGGCTTATCGCACTAGCATTCGGACGCCCATTGGGGCAACTCCGTTTTCACTGGTGTATGGCTCAGAGGCAGTAATGCCTCTCGAGTTGGAAATTCCTTCCCTGCGCATATCAATGCAGGAGTTCATCGATGATAACACTGCACGGCAAGCCCGATTGGACCAACTTACGTTGCTTGACGAACGACGCGTTAATGCTCTCGAGCACTTACGTATCTATCAAGAGCGGCTTAAGAAAGCTTACAACATGAAAGTTCACCTAAGAGACTTTCGGGTTGGTGATTTGGTTCTGAAGGAAAACCAACAAAACTCTAATTTGCCGTCCCATATGAGGGACAAATTCATGGCAAATTGGTTAGGTCCTTATGTCATTGATAGCAAAATAGGACCCGGGACGTACAGGCTAGCTTCTCTTGACGGTATCAAGGAAACAGAACCCTTGAATATCAGTCATTTGCGACCATTTCATATCTAAGAAAGCCATATCCCAAAAAAAAAAAAAAAAAAGCTCCAAGGATTATCGCAATCTCTTGGTCAACCCAAAAAGCTCCAAGGATTATCGCAATCTCTTGGTCACCCAAAAAGCTCCAAGGATTATCGCAATCTCTTGGTCACCCAAAAAGCTCCAAGGATTATCGCAATCTCTTGGTCACCCAAAAATCTCCAAGGATTATCGCAATCTCTTGGTCAACCAAAAAGCTCTAAGGATTATCGCAATCTCTTGGTCACCCAAAAATCTCCAAGGATTATCGCAATCTCTTGGTCACCCAAAAAGCTCCAAGGATTATCACAATCTCTTGGTCACCCAAAAAGCTCCAAGGATTATCACAATCTCTTGGTCAAACCCAAAAAGCTCCAAGGATTATCGCAATCTCTTGGTCACCCCAAAAGCTCCAAGGATTATCACAATCTCTTGGTCAACCCTAAAAAGCTCCAAGGATTATCGCAATCTCTTGGTCACCAAAAAAAGCTCCAAGGATTATCGCAATCACTTGGTAAAAAAAAGAAAAAGAAAACAAAACAACAAAAATCATCAAAAACAACAAATATTTGCATCTCAATTCTAGGCATACTCAAATTCATCATAAAATTCATATTCTCGCACCTCATCTTCATACTTCACCAAAAACAATCCATCAAAATTACAAAAATACATAGTTGCATTAAGCATTGCATCCATACATTGCATATTTGTAGTCATACAGGTCAAAGGCACCATAGGCTGCAATAGCTCTGATAGTCCATCTTGTTCCGCATTGTCTCATGTTACAAAAACAACAAAAACACCATGCATAACTTTTACCACACTATAGTCAGTGGTCTAGGAATGTACCAAGAGTTTCAGTGATTCAGTCATCATTTTCCTCTTTAGCCATGTAGTGTATCAAGTCGAACAGATTTTACGAAGGTAGAGTCATACTTGAAATACACCTTGTTACGTAACATCCCAACACAAATCAAAACACTAAAAATTCCCAAATTGTGTGAACGAAAGATGAAACCTGCAAAATAATCTAGGTCACCACAAGCGAAACGGTTATCTTGCTCATCCCCCTATGCGAATGACCCCTAGAATGCTGAGAGTTGGCAAAAGGACAAGCATCCTCCCTACCCAATTCCCTAAGAATCCCTAAAGTTCTCAATAGTTGCAAAACACAAAAAATTTGCAAAATGTCAAAACTCCAAAATTTGACATCCTACAGTGCACACATCAAAAGGCACAAACAACAGTGATTTTCGTCACTCCATGACCCCAATCCCTTGCTCGAAAGAAAAACAAATCAAAATAAATAGTGATCTCATCACTACAATGAGCAAGTATCCCAATACAATTGAAGAAAAGAAGGGAGTTGACCTTGAATCCCTGGAACTCTCAGCATTCTATAGGTCATAAGGCAAGCTTTAGTACCAATTTGGTTGATAGCCTATCGGTAACAGAAGTAAACCTCCCGCATGACGATATATCTGTCACATTAACTTGCGTACAGATCAATGTTTGCATGTGGATGAGCTAGCTTATGGCATCCTGGATTACACTGCAGATTAATCTTAGTACATACAACAAAGGAATTCGTGGAGCTAATTAGGTGATCCTCAGTACGAGGTTCGGTTGAAAGCCCATCTAGCACTGGCGGTATCCTAACAAATACCACTAAATGAACTCAATTGCACACACAGGGATGTGAAAAATAACTGGGTCAAAAACAAGTCCGATTCATACCTTGGTCAAAAAGTCTTGTAAGATAAAGTACAGTCTTGGCTAGTGAGTTAAAACCGTCTGAGTCTCAGAAAACCTTAGCTACATTTCTAAACCAACTGCGCTACTTTTCATCCTTACAATACCATCAAAAAAATACAAAAAAAGAAAAACCACATGTATACATATAAAGTCATGCATCACAACAATCGCCTAAAAACAAAATAACAGAGTTCTAAACAGTCCTTGGTGCCATAGCCAAACATCACAAACCCCATTCATCCATTTCATATCTGCATATCACATATAAATAAAAAAACATTTGCATTCATCATAGCATATGCATCCATCAAAATAAATCAACATGCATACATCCATATTCATCAACCATCATGCACAAGATCAAAGAAAATCAAAACAACAAAAACAACAAATAAATGCAACACAAAAACAAAAAGCAATAAACATTGCCAGACACAAGTGCTCTTGCACTTAACCTCTTGGCATAGCAAAATCGATGTCGGGGTTTAAATTATCACTATCCTACTCCCTAAGAAGGCTACCATAGCCGGACCGCTCCACGGGAAGTTAGATTTTCGATGATTTCACCTCATTACGGCATCACCAAAAGGGTTAACACCCACCAAAAACAGGTCCAAATGTTGGAAAAATTGCACACGCTTAACGGTAAACCCTCTAAAGGCACCCTTGCACAAGTCATCTTGGGTCAAGCGACTCGTCGCTTCTCTCACGAAGGTCATTCCCTCATCGATTCGTCGCTTGAGGGGGTAGTCACACTTAGTCACCAACCAACAATCACACACCCAATTAAGGAAAACGACATGCATTCAAAGAATCATTGACAAAGACAATCACGCTCCTGCTTGGGGCAATAAACAAGCAACAATCAAATCAATCAAACACTTGGCATTTCGTGAATCATGAACACAAGGTTCCCCCCGAGGATAAAAACGCCCTTTGCCTGTTCATGATTGATCAATGTCTAAGTTCAAGTCACACCTCACCAAAATAGGTTAATACTTGAAATCAAATTCCTTAGCTCGTCAGAAGCAAGGATTCAAGAATGCATGCCCTTTCCATACTTGGGGCATCAAAATTTGGTTAGGTTACCAAGAAACCCTAATCATTAGTGCTTTGGTTATCTATTTTTGCTCAGCACTGCGTCACCTGCAGCGCTTCCCAAAAAGGGGCATCTGTAGACACCAAAACAGCACCAATCCGATTATGTGACTGCAAACACTGATCGCTTTGACAAACACAGCCCCCAGGGCAGCCCTCAGAGGTCAAACAGTGGTCTTAACCACTTTCATAGCAATTTTGTGAGGTCAAGAAGCAATTTGGCACACTTAGACACTTTGCCTAGTAATCGTCTCACCCAGGGACGATTGCTAACTTGAAATCGTCTCACCCAGGGACGATTTCTGAAATCGTCCCTGGGTGAGACGATTTCCAAGTTTAACGGGCAAAAAGACAAATGAGGCCAAGTGGCAGCCCAGAACAGTCAATTGATGACTCCTGCCTCGCACGCGTGTGTGAGTGGGCAAATAGGCCGTTTGAGGACTGTCACAAGGGCGATTATGAAAGCCCAAGTCAATGGAGGACTCCCCTCCCTCATGGGAAGACAAGAGCGCCACATGGCGCCTATGACCAACACATGGCATTTGTGCTTCCCTCCCAAAAGAGACCCCATGGGTCTATAAAAGGTGGGACTTTTCTCACCCAAGATATACGGGTGGAAGGAGTTTTCAAGCAACGAAGTGCTTGCCGAGTTGAAGACCCACTTGCATCCCTTTTGGTTCACCTTCCCACATCCACCAATCTCTTTTGCAAGGGAGGTTGTTGGGTGGCTTTTGGAAGCTTGAATCGGACCTAAATCCAACACATGGACACTTGAATCAACCAATTCGCCGACCCCCCCAATCCTAAGAGGTTTTGGGCCCATCCCTAGTGGATTGGCGCCGGAATCAAGTGCCAACGGTGGGAGGCCCACTTGGGCATCCCCGCACTTTTCTTAAGTTTTATTTCAGAAGCATTCTAGTTTATTTTCTCATGCTTGCATATTGTGTTTTCTGTTTGGTGAATTCATAGCTGCAATTTCGTAACCTTTGATCAGATTCTAGTATGTTTTGTGTCGTTTTGTAGTTTCACTAACTTGCAGGAGGCGATATCAAATTCCCGAGGGTAGAGGCCAAATTGGGAGAATCCGACCATCTGGGTCATCCCAAAATGGCCCCAATTACATAACCCCTCTGTCTGCAGGTGTTTTGGAGACCTCGGGAGTCGACATTGGAGCGTGTCAGTTCGGCTTCCCCAACACAGAAGAAATCGTCCCACCTAGGGACGATTTACGATCAAAAATCGTCCTACCCAGGGACGATTTCCAGTTGAAAGCAGATTGGCCGATTGTCTCAGTGGCAATGGCCTGTTGGTAACATTTTCTGTCTTCTGGCAAGTTTTCAGGTTGTTTAGAATCATTTTGTTTCTTGTTTTAGATAAATGTTTGCATGCATCTTTTGATGATTTTAGAAGAACGAACACTTTTCACTTGCAGCAGGTGCTACTGACATCTTGGTTGTTTCTTTGTTCGCAGGAGAAGCAACGGAGGTGAAGAACTCATCGACATCAGCGGCGGCATCATCTTGGCCCGCCCATTGCAATCGTGGGCACGTGGAAAGAGGAACATTGAGTGATTGTAATCGAATTCTTTTAACGCTCCTAGCCCCCGAAAAGGGAGGAGACGTCATTGTAATAGAGATCAAGGGATATTAATGAAAGGGCTGTGTTTTCTCCATTTGCTTGTGTCTCTTCCAATGCGTTTCTTTTCCATTTCATGCACTTTACGTTTCTAGGACTTAAGCGCATTTGGTTTTGGTTATATTGCAATTAGTGTTTCCTTTGCCCGGAATCTCGTGCTTTCAATTAGAAACGTCAAAAGTGATTAAAATGGGTGGATTGGGTTTTAGAGCACATAATGAAACAAAGGGTGGAAAGCAAACAATGGTTAAAACTAGATGTAAAATGAAAATCAACAATTAAATAGGTTGTCAAATGAAAATCAACAACTAAATTCGTTTTGAATATTTAATTACTTTGTATACTTTTATGCGAAAAATTCGTGTAAGCGCACATAGGGTAGAAAGTCAGAAGTTTCCCAACATAAATTCAAATCAATTTCACTCCCGAATTTAACAATTTATATTTAATTTTTTTATATGGTACGGGTAGGGAAAAGAGGTAAGAATCCATAAAGGTTAAAGTTTCAATTTCATTACTAAATCTTAACAATTATAATGGATATTTAATAATAAAATATTTATATAATTTAAGTGGATTGTTTATAATAAAAGTTCTGATTATATTCCGCAGGAAGCCTCCCTGGATATCCTGCCTGGGAACGTCCATAAGGACAAAATGGTTAAATATATTTATGTTCCAGAGGAAGTCTTTGCTTGGCAATGTTTATAAGGACAAAATGGTTAAAGATGTTTATGCTCCGGAGGAAGTCCTTTTTTTTTTAAATCTTGTCCAGAGACATTCATAATGACAAAATGGTAAAAGATTTCTATGTTACGGAAGAGTTTGATTTTGCACAATTTAAAACTGATGGAGATAAAGGAGTGTGCAATCTGGAGTTCCATGAAGATTGTTTTAGACTATTCTAAGGAGGCGTGGCAGATGATGGGAAATGTTTGTTTAAGAGATTGACATGCTGGTGTAGAAATTCCTCCGTTCTTCCTTGTCCCCTCTTGTCCACTATTTTTTTTTGTCTAGTTTGTCTCAGTCTTTTTGGTTTTTCGTTGTCCTTTTGATGGTTGCATTTTAGATTTGTTTTTTTTTTATATATAGAAGCAATGGTTACAATCACGATTTTTAGTAACTACCAGCACAGCTGGTAGGGTTCAAACTATCTACGAAGGCTCCCAGGACTTCCACCGTCTCGGTACATTGTAACCCGGCGTGAGATGGGGACCGCCGGACGCACAGGGGTTACCGTCGTCATCATCAAAACCTTTATTAGTAAACAACAATAAATTATGATTATTTATATAAAAATTATTTTAAGATATTTATTATTTATTTTTAAATTATTTTATAATTTATTTTATTTTAACTATTATATTGTTGACATTTAATTAACATTTTTTAGGTGATTGTGAAGGCTATAAAATATGGATAGCATGCCCATATTTGTGGCAACTACCAATTTCGAAAACTAAAAAAAATTATAAATAAAAATATTTAACTAAGATAAATTTTGTATAAGATGAATGCTTTTTTTCTTTCTTTCTTTATATTTATATTTAATATTTTTTTTTTTAAGAAGTGATGTGTGGATTTTCTTGGAGTTGTTTCTATTACAATAATACACTATTATATTTGTTGTTAGGTGGGTTAAATTATATTAACCTTTTATTTATATTAAATATATTTTGCATTTTCAGTTCTTTTAAAATTATTTTATATATTCCTCAAACTACTATTTTTTTGTCATCATCTCCATGATATCATTTTTATTAAGAGATAAAATATACTTTAAATAGTTACCTTATAGAATTTGAATTCCATCAAGATGACGATTTCCATCTCTATGATATGCTTATATTCTTAAGATACTAACTCCAATAATAGTTTATGAACACTAGCTATAATGTTATTTTAATCTAATCATCGTATGATATTGATGTGGAAGAATCCAGCTGGTATGAACCCACTAAGAAAAGAAAAAATAATTGGAGTATTTTTTTTGAAAATTTGGATAAGGATAAGCATACAATTTATACCCAAGAGTGGATAAGCATACAGTTGGATAATTGCTTTTTATGTATATAAATAAGAAGCTAATGTGGAGTGTGGAGGGGGAGCGAGGGGATCCAGAGTTATTGACACTCTGTGTAGTGCTTGTAGGAGGTTTCCTCTATGAATCCTTAGAGGAAGGAACTTGGCACTCAGTGCAGTGCTTACTGGAGGTTTTTCTATGAAGCCTTAGAGGAAGGAACTTGGCACTCGGTGTAGCGCTTGTAGGAGGTTTCTTCTATTAATCCTCCTAGGAAAGAACTTAGTACTCGATGTAGTGCTTGCAAGAGGTTTCTGTTAAGAAACCTTAGATGAAGGAAATTGGTACTTTGTATCGTGCTTGCAAGAGGTTTGAGATGTAAAATCTTAGAAGAGGTGGAGTCGAAAAGGATCTGGGAGGACCAAAAAAGGTTGCATGGAGGCAATAGAAGACCAAATAGAGGAGAGAAGGAAAAAGGAGAGGGGAGCAAGGGGTTCCAAAGAAATTGACACTCTATGCAGTGCTTGTAGGGGGTTTCTCATATGAAGCCTCAAATGAAAGAGAGTAGTACTATGTGCGGTGCTTGCAAGAGGTTTCTTATATGAAGCCTTAGAGGAATCCCACTTCGTGCATTGGTGGCATATGTGTGAAAACTATGGCCACCATTGTAATGTGGTTTTGTGAATGTTTAAACAAACATAAAAATAAGAAAATTTAATTTTTTGTGTTCATTGTTTTCTTTACTATGTATTCTGATCACGTAGATCAGATTTATGTTAATATTGTTGTGCATGTTTACAATATGATATTTGAGAATCTAGGAGAGGTTGTTGTTAAATTGAACCCCTCTTCATCATTGCATCATTATTGTATTAGAGCGATAGGATCGTTGGGGTTGAGCTTTGTGAACGGGAGCTCACATTTTACTTGCTATCCAATGAGTTGATGCGGGAGAATCCAGCTGGCACAAACCAACCATGAAAAATGAAAATAGTTGCAGTATTTTTTTGGAAGCTTGGATAAGGATAAGAATACAGTTGGCAACGAAGACCGAATAAGCATACAATTGTATTTTTTTTTTTTATGTTTATAAATAAGAAGCTAATGTGGAGTGTGGTAGGGGGAGCAAGGGGCTCTAGAGTAATTGGAACTCTATGTAGTGTTTGCAAGAGGTTTCTTTATGAAACCTTGGAGGAAGGAACTTGGCATGTGTTGTAGTGCTTGTAGTAGGTTTCTTCTATGAATCCTTGGAGGAAGGAAGTTAGCACTTGATGTAGTTCTTTTAGGAGGTTTCTTATATGAAGCCTTAGAGGAAGGAATTTGGCACTTAGTGTAGTGCTTGTAGGAAGTTTCCTATATCAAGCCTCAGATAAAGGAAATTACCACTTTGCATAGTGCTTGTAGGAGGTTTGATATGTAAAACCTCAGGAGAAGTGCAGTCAGCAGGGATCTAGTAGTATCAGATAAGGTTGCATGGAGGTGGTAGAGGATCAATGAGAGGAGAGAAGAAAAAGGAGAGGGCAGCAAGGGGCTCCAAAGAAATTGGTACTTTATGTAGTGCTTGCGAAGGGTTTCTCATATGAAGCCTTAAAGAAAAGATATTGGCACTCTATGTGATGCTTGGAGGATTCTCATATGAAGCCTCAAAGGAATGTCACTCTATGTAGTGCTTGCAGATGTATGGCAACTATGGCCATAATTGTAATGTGGTTTTGTGAATGTTCAAACAAACATAAAAATAAGACAAATTAATGTTCTATGTTCATTAGTTTCTTTACTATGTATTTTGATCATGTAGATCAGATTTATGTTAATGTTTTTGTGCATATTGGAAAGATTATGTTTCAGTAGCTGGGATAGGTTGTTTTTAAATTGACCCCCTCTTCATTACTACATCATTATGTTATCAAAGCGAGAAGATCTTTGGGGTCAAGCTTTATGAGTAGGAGCTCACATTTTTCTTACTACCCGGTGAGTATGATGCTGGAGCATCTAGATGGCATGAACCAACCAAGAAAAGTAAAAATAGTTGAAGTATTTTTTTGGAAGGTTGGATAAGGATAAGCATACAACTGGTAGCCAAGAGTGGATAAGCATATAATTTGATAATTGGTTTTTATATTTATAAATATGAAGCTATGGAGACTGGAAAGGGGATCTAGAGTAATTGGTACTCTGTGTAGTGCTTGTAGGAGGTTTCTTGTATGAAGCCTCATAGGAAGGAACTTGGTACTTGGTGTAGTGCTTGCAGGAGGTTTTTCTATGAATCCTCAGAGGAAATAACTTGGCACTCGGTGTAGTAATTACAGGTGGTTTCTTCTATGAATACTAAAATGAAGGAACTTGGCACTCAATGCAATTCTTGCAAGAGGTTTCTTATATGAATCCTTATATGAAGAAAATTGGTAATTTACATAGTTCTTGCAGGAGGTTTGAGATGTACAACCTTGAAATAAATGGAGTCAACAAAGATCTAGGAGGACCATACAAGGCTACATGGAGGTGGTAGAGGATCAACTAGAGAAGAGAAGAAAAAGGATAGGGGAGCAAGGGGCTTCAATAAAATTGGCACTCTGTGTAGTGCTTGTAGGGGTTTCTCATATGAAGCCTCAAAGGAAAGAGATTGAAACTTTATGCAGTGCTTGTAGGAGGTTTCTCATATGAAGCTTAAGAGGAATGGCATTTTGTCCAATGCTTGCATATTTATGGAAAAGGTGGCCACTATTATAATGTGGTTTTGTGAATGTTTAAATAAACATAAAAATATTAAAATTTAATGTTCTATGTTCATTATTTTCTTTATCATTTATTATGATCATGCAGATCATATTTATGTTAATTATTTTGTGCATGTTGGCAAGAAGACGTTTGAGTAGCTAGGAGAGGTTGTTGTTAAATTGGACCCCTCTTCATCACTTCATCATTATGGTATCAGAGCGAGAATATTATTAGGATTAAGATTTGTGAGCAGGAGCTCACATTTTTCTTGCTACATAGTGAGTATGATGTAGGAGCATCCAGCTGGCATGAACCAACCAAGAAAAGCAAAAATAGTTGGAGTGTTTTTTTGGAAGGTTGGATAAGGATAAGCATATAGTTGGCAGCCAAGACCGGATAAGCATACAATCAGATAATTGTTTTTTATTTTTATAAATAAGAAGCTAATGTGGACCGTGGAGGGGGATCAAGGGGCTCTAGAGTAATTGGAGCTCTATGCAGTAGGTTTCTTCTACGAAGCCTAGGAGGAAGGAACTTGGCACTCAGTGTAGTGCTTGCAGGAGGTTTCTTTTAAGAAGCCTTAGAGGAAGGAACTTGGCACTCATTGCATTGCTTGTAGAAGGTTTCTTATATGAAACCTTAGATGAAGGAAATTGGTACTTTTCATAGTGCTTGCAAGAGGTTTGATATGTAAAACCTTGAAATAAGTGGAGTCAACAAGGATATGGGAGGACCAATAAACGCTACATGGATGCAATAGAGGACCGACTAGACAGGAGAAGAAAAAATAATATGGGAGCAAGGGGCTCCAAAGAAATTGGCACTTTGTGCAGTTCTTGCAGGGGGTTTCTTATATGAAGCCTCAAAGAAAAGAGATTGGCATTCTATGTGGTGCTTGTAGGAGGTTTCTCATATGAATCCTCAAAGGAATGACACTCTGTGAAGTGCTTGCAGATGTATGGCAATGATGGCCACCATTATAATGTGGTTTTGTGAATGTTTAAACAAACATTAAAATAAGAAAAATTAGTGTTCTCTATTCATTATTTTTTACTATGTATTTTGATCATGCAGAATAGATTTATGTTAATATTTTTGTGCATGTTGGGAATATGATGCTTGAGCAACTAGGAGAGTTTGTTGTTTAATCAAACCCCTCTCCACCTCCACATCATTATGGTATCAGTGAAAAAATATCGATGGGGTCATGTGTGATGTAGGAGCTTTGTGAGCAGGAGCTCACAATTTTTTTTTTTAACTAGTGAGTTTGATGCAGGAGTATTTGGATGGCAAGAGTCAACTATAGAGGACCGGATAAATATAAGCATACAAAAGCTAGATTTTTAAAAAATATATATATTTTTATGAAAAAATAGAAACTTCACGCAGAGAAAGAATGGATAAGAATGCTTAGTTATCATATGTATAAGAATACTTAGTTGGTGATGATAGTTTAACTAGCATGCATAGCTAAGTCATTGCTTTTTTTATGCTTATAAATAAAAAATAGGGGTAGAGTGTGAAAGAGGAGCAAGGGGCTCCAGAGTAATTGGCACTATGTGTATTGCTTTCACAAGGTTTCTTCTATGAAACCTTGAAGGAAGAAACTTGGAACTCGGTGCAGTGCTTGTAGGAGGTTTCTTGTATGAAGCCTCAGATGAAGGAAATTGGCACTCAGTGTAGTGCTTCCAGGAGGTTTGTTATGCAAAACCTCAAAGAAGGAATTGGCACTCTATGTAAAGCTTACAATTGGTTTGAGATGTAAAACCTTAGAAAAATATTTGTACTCTAAGTAGTGCTTGCAGATGTGTGGCAATTATGGCTTCTATCAAATTGTTTTGAGAAAGCAATTGAGAATTTTGTGGGAACAGTGGTCAGTGATGTAATGTGTTATTGTGGATGTACAAAAAAAATATTAAGAAAAAAATAGTGTTTTGTGTTTACTATTTTTTATTGTGTACTTTGATTATGCAAATAAGATATTTTTTATTATTTTTATGCATATTGGTAATATGATGTTTGAGTAGCTAAGATATGTTGTTGTTTGATTGATCCCTTCAACACTGTTTCATCAGTATCATTAATCATCAGTATAATTGGCACTCTATGTAGTTCTTGCAAGAGGTTTCTTTTATGAAACTTTGGAGGAAGGAACTTGGTATGTGTTACAGTGCTTGTAGTAGGTTTCTTCTAAGAAGCCTCGAAGGGAGGACCTTGGCACTTGATGTAGTGCTTTTAGGAGGTTTCTTATATGAAGCCTCGGAGGAAGGAATTTGGAACTTAGTTTAGTGCTTGTAGGATGTTTCTTATATGAATTTTGAGATAAAGGAAATTATCACTTTGCATAGTGCTTACAAGACATTTGAAATGTAAAACCTCAGGAGAAGTGGAGTCAGCAAGAATCTAGGATTACCAGATAAGGTTGCATGGAGGTGGTAGAGGATCTATGAGAGGAGAGAAGAAAAAAGAGAGGGTAGCAAGGGGCTCCAAAGAAATTGGTACTTTGTGTAGTGCTTGTGAGAGGTTTCTCATATGAAGCATTAAAGGAAAGAGATTGGCACTCTATGCGATGCTTGGAGGTTTCTCATATGAAACCTCAAAGGAATGGTACTCTATGTAGTGCTTGCAGATGTATGGCAACTATGGCAACAATTGTAATGTGGTTTTGTGAATGTTTAAATAAACATAAAAATAATAAAAATTAATGTTCTATGTTCATTATTTTCTTTACTATGTATTTGGATCATGTAGATCATATTTATGTTAATGTTTTTGTGCATGTTTCCAATATTATGTTTGAGAAGCTAGGAGTGTTTTTAAATTGACCCCATATTTGTCACTACATCATTATGTTATCAAAGCGAGAAGATATTTGGGGTCAAGCTTTATGATTAGGAGCTCACATTTTTATTACTACCTGGTGAGTATGATGTGATTGCATCTAGATGGCATGAACCAACCAAGAAAATTAAAAATAGTTGAAGTATATTTTTTGGAAGGTTGGAAAACGATAAGCATATAGTTGGTAGCCAAGACTAGATAAGCATATAATTTGATAATTGCTTTTTATGTTTATAAATAATAAGCTAATGTGGGGATTGGAGGGGGGAGAAAGGGGCTCTAGAGTAATTGGTACTCTGTGTAGTGCTTGCAAAAGGTTTATTGTATGAAGCATCATAGGAAGAAACTTGGCACTTGGTGCAGTGCTTGCAGGAGGTTTCTCTATGAAGCCTCAGAGGAAGGAACTTGGCACTCGATGTAGTAATTGCAGGAGGTTTCTTCTATGAAGCCTCAAAGGAAGGAACTTGGCACTCAATGCAATGCTTGCAGGAGTTTTCTAAAATGAAGCCTTATATGAAGAAAATTGGTACTTTGCATAGTTCATGCAAGAGGTTGGAGATGTAAAACCTCGAAATAAGTGGAGTCAACAAGGATCTGGGAGGACCGAACAAGGATACAAGAAGGTGGTAGATGATCGAATAGAGGAGAGAAGAAAAATTATAGGGGAGCAAAGGGCTCCAATTAAATTGGCACTCTATGTAGTGCTTGCAGGAGTTTCTCATATGAAGCCTCAAAGGAAAAATATTGGCACTTTGTGCGGTGCTTGTAGGAGGTTTCTCATATGAAAATTCAGAGGAATGACACTTTGTGCAATGCTTGTAGATGTGTGGAAAATGTGGCCACCATTATAATGTGGTTTTGTGAATGTTTAAATAAACATAAAAATAAGAAAAATTAATGTTCTATGTTCATTATTTTCTTTATCGTTTATTATGATCATGCATATCATATTTATGTTAATTATTTTGTGCATGTTGTGAAGATGACGTTTGAGTATCTAGGAGAGGTTGTTGTTAAATCGGCCCCCTCTCCATCACTGCATCATTATGGTATCAGAGCAAGAAGATCATTGGGGTTCATATTTGTGAGTAGGATCTCACATTTTTCTTGCTATGCAATGAGTATGTTTTTGGAGCATCCAGATGGCATGAACCAACCAAGAAAAGTAATAATAGTTGGAGAGTTTTTTTGGAAGGTTGGATAAGGATAAGTATACAATTGGAATTTTTTTTTTTATGTTTATAAATAAGAATCTAATGTGGAGCATGGAGGGGGAGCAAGGGGCTCCAGAGTAATTGGAACTCTATGTAGTGTTTGCAGGAAGTTTCTTATACAAATCCTCAAATGAAGGAACTTGGCATTCAGTGTAATGCTTGTTGTAGGTTTCTTCTATGAATCCTGGGAGAAAGAAACTTGGCACTCAGTGTAGTGCTTGCAGGAGGTTTCTTTTAAGAAGCCTCAGAGGAAGTAACTTGGCACTCATTGCAGTGCTTTTAGGAGGTTTCTTATATGAAACCTTAGATGAAGGAAATTGGTACTTTGCATAGTGCTTGCAAGAGGTTTGATATGTAAAACCTTGAAATAAGTGGAGTCGGCAAGGATATGGGAGGACAAATCAAGGCTACATGGATGTAATAGAGGACCGCCTAGAGGGGAGAAGAAAAAAGGATATGGGAGCAAGGGGTTCCAAAGAAATTGGCACTTTGTGCAGTGCTTGTAGGGAGTTTCTTATATGAAGCCTCAAAGAAAAGAGATTGGAATTATGTGCAGTGCTTGTAGTAGGTTTCTCATATGAATCCTTAGATGAATGGCACTCTGTGAAGTTCTTTCAGATGTATGGCAACGGTGGCCACCATTATAAAGTGGTTTTGTGAATGTTTGAACAAGCATTAAAATAAGAAAAATTAGTGTTCTCTATTCAATATGTTTTTACTGTGTATTTTGATCACGTAGATCATATTTATGTTAATATTTTTTTGCATGTTGGGAAGATGATGCTTGAGTAACTAGGAGAGGTTGTTTTTTAATCAAACCCCTCCCCACCTTCGCATCATTATGATATCAGAGAAAAATATCGATGGGGTCATGTATGATGTAGGAGCTTTGTGAGGAGGAGCTCATAATGTTTTTTTAACTAGTGAGTTTGATGTAGGAGCATCTATATGGCAAGAGTCAACTATAGAGGACTGAATAAATATAAACATACAAAAGGTAGAGTTTTAGAAAAAAATATGTATTTTTATAAAAAACTAGAAACTTCATGCAAAGAAAGAATGGATAAGAATGCTTAGTTATCAGATGTATAAGAATGCTTAGTTGGTTATGATAGTTTAACTAGCATGCATAGCTAGGTCATTGATTTTTTTATGCTAATATATAAAAAATAGGGGTAGAGTGTGAAAGAGGAGGAAGGGGCTCTAGAGTAATTGGCACTATATGCAGTGCTTGCATAAGGTTTCTTCTATGAAACCTCGAATGAAGAAACTTGGAACTCGATGCGGTGCTTGTAGGAGTTTTCTTGTATGAAGCCTCATATGAAGGAAATTGGCACTCAGTGTAGTGCTTCCAAGAGGTTTGTTATGCAAAATCTCAAATAAGGAATTAGCACTCTATGTAGAGCTTACAGTTTTTTTGAGATGTAAAACCTCAAAAAAATATTTGTACTCTAAGGAGTGCTTGCAGATGTGTGGCAATTATGGCTTCCATGAAGTTACTTTGGGAGGGCGATTGAGAAGTTTGTGGGAACAGTGGTCACTGATGTAATGTGTTATTGTGGATGTCCAAAAAAAATATTAAGAAAAAAATAGTGTTTTGTGTTTACTATTTTTTATTGTGTATTTTGACAATGCAAATAAGATTTTTGTTATTATTTTTGTGCGTATTTGTAAAATGATGTTTTAGTAGCTAAGATATGTTGTTGTTTGATTGACCCCTTCTCCACCATTTCATCAGTATCATTAATAATAGTTTGTGAATCCCACATAGTTTAAAAATATGTTTTCATCCTTTTTCAATGACAATTTTAATCCTTGTATGAAGTGACCTCTATATAGTTATTAGTTGAAGTTCCATATGATTCTGAGTAAGTGAGGATTCATTTTCTTTAATTATTGAAGAATGCCACCTATAACATATTTTCTCATAATTACACAAATATATGTCACACTTATGGGTCTTTCTATGTCACAAAAACCTCTTTTTGTCATATTGAATAATTTTCAAGGATACTTTTATTTGGAATTTAAAAATAGTTTTATAAAGTAAAGGGTAAAGTAGTTTTTAAAGTTGAAAAGGTCATAGGTCATATCATATGAATATTGTTTACCTAATATATTATTATCCCTAATCATACTACATAAGAGTTATCCATCTCCTGGACATATTAAGTATATTTAAAAATATATTTTATAAAGCAACGACTTATTCAATAAAAAATATCAAAATATTTTGTGTTGTCTTTCTTGGGAACCAATGCAATGAAATTGGTATTGATCTCTTTTATTATAGTTTTTTTTTCTCTTGGCATTTTCAACCACAAACAACATGTCATTTTTAACAAATTATAAAATATTTGAAATAATATCATAGGAAATTCATTAGATGTAGGTGCCTTATTACAGTTGATAGAAAAATTACCTCTTTTAGATCCCCTATAATATCTTCTTCATCAATATTTGATTTTCTTCATATATAATAACTAATGGAATATTTTGTAAAATCTTATCCTAAGCATCGTCTTTCCAAACTTATGACAACATATATTTAAAATAATTAATTCATTCATTCCTAATATATATTTTTTCATCAATAAGTTTTCTATTTGGTGTTGAGATATTTTCATTTAATGAAAAACAAATATGTTTTGGATATATAATAAAAATTTGATATTTATGTTCCCTTTTAAATAAAGGGGTAAAAATTTGTTGATAATAAGACAAGATTAAAGAGTATAGTGAAGCCTCCAGCAAGGACTCAAAAAAACAACAAAATAGGCTAAAACCACTAGACAAGGTGGAAACCTGAAGAAAAAAACAAGAAAAAACCACATTAAGTCTGGAGATCCTTATGGATCAAGTCCTAAAGGTGTTATCTTCTTGTTGTGGTGTAGTGGTAAATACCTTGGGTGCTGGTAGAGGCTGACACAGGTTCTATTACCCTTGTCTCCATCCTGCAGATATACAGTATAGTTAGGAATTTCCTATGTGCTGGTAGAGGCCGACAAGGCTCCATTCCTCCTATGCTCAACCTGTTGAAAGTGGCACCTTGAAAGGGATTTTTTCCACTATAAATTAGTTTTAATCTGCGTGTTGTGATGCAGTGGTAAATGCGCTGGGTGATGGTAGAGGTTGACCTAGGTTCCATTTCCATTGTCTCCATCCTACAAATATAAGGTATAGTTAGGAATGTCCTATGTGCTGGTAGAGGCCGACAAGGCTCCATTCATCCTATGCTCAACCTTTTGAAAGTGGAACCTCAAAAGGGATGTTTTCCACTATAAATTAGTTTACCTAGGTGTTGTAGGTGAGTTGGAGAGGAGAGGGAAATCCTCCAAGGGAGGTCCCAGGTTCGAATCTCCATCCTACAAAAAATATGAATTGGGTACCCAAAATCCAATTGATAATGTTGGTATAGGCAGGGCTGGGTATGACTCCTGGGTGACTTTGACAGTGTAGAACCCCTTGTTCATTGTCTCTCAGACCAAGGCGGCCCCACAAGGCGTTTTTCGCTTTAAAAAAAAAAAAAAAAATCCTAAAGTTGTTGAGAGTCCCCAATTGGGAGACTCTCCCAGTTATCCATAATCCAAGGACCCGAAAGCTCAGAAGCCCTTTTGGCCAAATAATCAACAACCCCATTCCATTCCCTTGGTATGTGCACAAAGGAGATAAATTTGAACTCTTCACTAATTCTAATAATGTGAATGACCACAAAGGCCAACTACCAATTAACATCCTCGAACCTTTTATTTTTTAAAATATTAACTAAAATTTGAGAGTGAGACTCGCAAATTCTCCTACACTAGCCAAGATAAAACCCCTTCTACAAGGCCTCGAGAATCACAATAGATTCCATAAAATTATTGAATTTAACACCTCTATAAATGGAAAAGAAACATTTGACCATGCTAGAAGAGTCTCTCCCAACACCACAAATTGTAGAACGTACATGATTACCTTTGGATGACCCATCAATATTAATTTTTAAAACTTCTCCAAGGAGCGGCCTGCCTCCATCTACCATCTCTCCAAACTTTCTTACTGAGTTAGGAAATCCTTCTATATCATGACCACTTCAACAAAACATATGAGCTAATATTCGATGTCATGAACACTTCAACAAAACACATGGCCCACATTGTTTTTGTCTTATTCCATAAGGTAAAAATGGGCGGCTATTAATTTGCACCATAATTTAAAATTCTTGTGATCGTAGTTATTTGTCTATTCACAACATAATTGCTAGTAATTTCTCTTTCGACTATTATTTTTTTTAATTTGATTCTCTAGAAAAAATCTAATCCAAACAATTCATCAAGAACTATTAAAAGTTAATGGTACTAGGAACGTCAAAAGTGAGTAAAATGGACGGATTGGATTTCAGAGCACATAATAAAACAAAGGGTGGAAAGCAAACAATAGTTAAAACTAGATGTAAAATGAAAATCAACAATTAAATAGGTTTTCAAATGAAAATCAACAACTAAATTCGTTTTGAATATTTAATTATTTTGTATACTTTTATGCTAAAATTTCGTGTAAGCCCATATAAGGGTAGAAAGTCAGAAATTTCCCGACATAAATTCAAATCAATTTCACCGCCGAATTTAACAATTTATATTTAATTTTTTTATATGTTACGGGTAGGGAAAAGAGGTAAGAATCGATAAAGTTAAAGTTTCAATTTCATTACTAAATTTTAACAATTTTAATGGATATTTAATAATAAAATATTTATATAATTTAAGTGGATTGTTTATAATTAAGGTTCTGATTATGCTCCGCAGGAAGCCTCCCTGGAAATCCTGCCTGGGAACGTGGAGAAAATGGTTATAGATGTTTATGTTCCGGAGGAAGTTTTCTTTTTGAAAAATCTTGTCTAAAGACGTTTATAACGACAAAATGGTAAAAGATTTCTATGTTCCGGAAGAGTTTGATTTTGCACAATTTAAAACTGATGGAGATAAAGGAGTGTGCAATCTGGAGCTCCATGAAGATTGTTTTAGACCAGTCTGAGGAGGTGTGGCGGATGACGGGAAATGTTTGTTCAAGAGATTGACATGTTGGTGTAGAAATTCCTCGGTCCCCTCTTGTTCACTATTCCTTTTGTCTAGTTTGTCTCTGTCTTTTTGGTTTTTTGTTGTCATTTTGATGGTTGCCTTTTAAGTTTGTTTTGATGTAAAAGGTTGTGGAGACCCTTTCAAAACCCGATTAAAAATTATGATTATTTATATGAAAAATATATACAGTGATTTATTATTTATTTTTAAATTATTTTATTTTAACTATTATATTATTGACATTTAATTAACATTTTCTAAGTAATTGTGAAGACCATAAAATATGGATAGCTTGCCCATATTTGTGGCAACTACCAATTCCGTAAATTAAAAAAAATAATAAATAAAAACATTTAACTAAGATAAATTTCACATACCATGAATGCTTTTTTTTTTTTTCTCTCTTTTTATTCATATTTAATATTATATTTTTTGAAAAATAATATTTGTTGTTAACTGGGTTAAATTATATTAACCTTTTCTTTACTTTAAATATATTTTTCATCTTTAGTTATTTTAAAATTATTTTATATATTCCTCAAACTGCTATTTTTTTTTGTCATCACTTGGGCTAAATTATATTAACCTTTTCTTTAAATTAAATATATTTTTCATCTTTAGTTTTTTTAAATTATTCTATATATTCTTCAAACTGTATTTTTTTGTCATTATCTACACGATATCATTTTTATTAAGAGATAAAATATCTCTTAACTAGTCAACAAATAGAATTTGAATTCCATTAAGATGACGATTTCCATCTCTATGATATGCTTATATTATTAAGATATTAACTACAATAATAGTTTACGAACACTAGCTGTATTGTTATTTTAATCTAATCATAACATGATATTGATGCGGGAGCATCCAGTTGGTATGAACCAAACAAGAAAAGAAAAAACAATTAGAGTGTTTTTTTTTAAAGGTTGGATAAGGATAAGCATACAGTTTATACCCAAGAGCGGATACACATACACTTGGATAATTGCTTTTTATGTATATAAATAAGAAGCTAATGTGGAGTGTGGAGGGGGAGCAAGGGGATTCAGAGTTATTGACACTCTATGTAGTGCTTGTATGAGGTTTCTTCTGTGAATACTCAGAGGAAAGAACATGGCACTTCATGCAGTGTTTGCAGGAGGTTTTTCTAAGAAGCCTTAGAGGAAGGAACTTGGCACTCGGTGTAGTGCCTATAGGAGGTTTCTTCTATGAAACCTCATAAGAATGAACTTAGTACATAGTGTAGTGCTTGCAGGAGATTTTTTATATGAAACCTCAGATGAAGGAAATTGGAACTTTGTATTGTGCTTGCACAAGGTTTGAGATGTAAAATATTAAAATAAGTGGAGTCAAAAGGACATGGGAGTACCATAAAATGTTGCATGGAGGCGATAGAGGACCAAATAGAGGAGAGAAGAAAAAAGGAGAGGGGAGCAAGGGGATCCAAAGAAATTGACACGCTATGCAGTGCATGTAGGGGGTTTCTCATATGAAGCCTCAAATGAAAGACAGTGGCACTATGTGTGGTGCTTACAAGAGGTTTCTTATATGAAGCCTTAGAGGAATGGCACTCTGTGCATTGGTTTCATATGTGCGAAAACTATGGCCACCATTGTAATGTGGTTTTGTGAATGTTTAAACAAAAACAAAAATAAGAAAAATTAATGTGTTGTGTTCATTGTTTTCTTTACTATGTATTCAGATCACGTAGATCATATTTATGTTAATCTTGTTGTGCACGTTTGCAATATGACATTTGAGAATCTCGAAGAGGTTTTTTTTTAAATTGAACCTCTCTTCATTGTTGCATCATTATGGTATTAGAGCAAGAAGATCGTTGGGGTCGAGCTTTGTTAACGGGAACTCACATTTTACTTGCTACCCAATGAGTTGATGCGAGAGCATCTAGCTGGCACAAACCAACCAATAAAAATAAAATAGTTGAAGTGTTTTTTGGAAGGCTGGATTAAGATAAGCATACAGTTGGCAACGAAGACTGAATAAGCATACAACTGGATTAATTTTTTATTATGTTTATAAATACGAAGCTAATGTGGACTGTGGTAGGGGGAGCAAGGGGCTCTAGACTAATTGGCACTCTATGTAGTGCTTTCAAGAGGTTTCTTTTATGAAACTTTGGAGGAATGAAGTTGGTATGTGTTATAGTGCTTGTAGTAGGTTTCTTCTATGAAGCCTCGGAGGAAGGAACTTGGTACTCAATGTAGTGCTTTTAGGAGGTTTCTTATATGAAACCTCAGAGGAAGGAATTTGGCACTTAGTGTAGTGCTTGTAGGAGGTTTCTTATATGAAGTCTTAGATAAAAGAAATGATCACTTTGCAAAGTGCTTACAAGAGGTTTGAGATGTAAAACCTCTGGAGAAGTGGAGTCAGCAAGGATCTAGGAGTACTAGATAAGGTTGCATGGAGGTGGTAGAGGATCAATGAGAGGAGAGAAGAAAAAAAGAGAGGGTAGCAAGGGGCTCCAAAGAAATTGATACTTTGTGTAGTTCTTGCAAGGGGTTTCTCATATGAAGCCTTAAAGGAAAGATATTGGCACTCTGTGTGATGCTTGGAGGTTTCTCATATGAAGCCTTAGAGGAATGGCACTCTGTATAGTGCTTGCAGATGTATGGCAACTATGGCAACAATTGTGATGTGGTTTTGTGAATGTTTAAACAAACATAAAAATAATAAAAATTAATGTTCTATGTTCATTATTTTCTTTACTATGTATTTTGATCACGTAGATCATATTTATGTTAATGTTTTTGTGCATGTTGGCAAGATTATGTTTGACTAGCTAGGAGAGATTGTTTTTAAATTGACCCCCTCTTGGTCGCTACATAATTATGGTATCAAAGCGAGAAGATATTTGGGGTCAAGATTTATGAGTAGGAGCTCACATTTTTATTGCTACTTGGTGAGTATGATGCGAGAGCATCTAGATGGCATGAACCAACCAAGAAAAGAAAAAATAGTTGAAGTATTTTTTTCAGAAGGTTGGATAAGGATAAGCATATAGTTGGTAGCCAATACTGGATAAGCATATAATTTGATAATTGCTTTTTATGTTTATAAATAAGAAGCTAATGTGGAGAGTGGAGGGGGGAGAAAGGGGCTCTAGGGTAATTGGTACTCTGTGTAGTGCTTGCAGGAGGTTTCTTGTATGAAACCTCATAGGAAGGAACTTGGCACTTGGTGCAGTGCTTGCAGGAGGTTTTTCTACGAAGCCTCAAAGAAAAGAACTTGGAACTCGATGTAGTAATTGTAGGAGGTTTCTTCTATGAAGCCTCAAAGGAAGGAACTTGACACTCAATGCAATGCTTGTAGGAGGTTTCTAAAATGAAGCCTTATATGAAGAAAATTTGTACTTTGCATAGTTCATGCAAGAGGTTGGAGATGTAAAACCTCGAAAGAAGTGGAGTCAACAAGGATCTGGGAGGACTGGACAAGGCTAGATGGAGGTGGTAGAGGATCGAATAGAGGAGAGAAGAAAAATTATAGGGGAGCAAAGGGCTCCAATTAAATTGGCACTTTGTGTAGTGCTTGTAGGGGTTTCTCATATGAATCCTCAAAGGAAAAATATTGGCACCTTGTGCGGTGCTTGTAAGAGGTTTCTCATATGAAGCTTCAAAGGAATGGCACTTTGTGCAGTGCTTGTAGATGTGTCGAAACTATGGCCACCATTATAATGTGGTTTTGTGAATGTTTAAATAAACATAAAAATAAGAAAAATTAATGTTCTATGTTCATTATTTTCTTTATCATTTATTATGATCATGAATATCATATTTATGTTAATTATTTTGTGCATGTTGGCAAAATGACGTTTGAGTAGCTAGGAGAGGTTGTTGTTAAATTGGCCTCCTCTCCATCACTGCATCATTATGGTATTAGAGCAAGAAGATCGTTGGTGTTAAGATTTGTGAGCAAGAGCTCAGATTTTTCTTGCTACGTAGTAAGTATGATGCTGGAGCACCCAGATGGCATGAACCAACCAAGAAAAGCAAAAATAGTTGGACTATTTTTTTGGAATTTTGGATAAGGATAAGTATACAATTGGATAATTGTTTTTTATGTTTATAAATAAGAAGCTAATGTGGAGCATGGAGGGGGAACAAGGGGCTCCAAAGTAATTGGAACTCTATGTAGTGTTTGTAGGAGGTTTCTTATATGAAGCCTCAAAGGAAGGAACTTGTCATTCAGTGTAATTCTTGCAGTAGGTTTCTTCTACGAATCCTAGGAGGAAGGAACATGGCACTTAGTGTATTGCTTGCAGGAGGTTTCTTTTAAGAAGCCTCAG
The DNA here is from genome assembly GCA_028583015.1 of Wollemia nobilis. Classification (NCBI taxonomy): domain Eukaryota; kingdom Viridiplantae; phylum Streptophyta; class Pinopsida; order Araucariales; family Araucariaceae; genus Wollemia; species Wollemia nobilis. Next base: position 159,102 of record JAQPPZ010002041.1, on the reverse strand, counting down.
AGGATGTAACTTGGCACTCATTGTAGTGATTTTAGGAGGTTTCTTATATGAAACCTTAGATGAAGGAAATTGGTACTTTGCATAGTGCTTGCAAGAGGTTTGATATGTAAAACATTAAAAGAAGTGGAGTCGACAAGGATATGGGAGGACCAATCAAGGCTACATGGATGCAATAGAAGACCACCTGTATGGGAGAAGAAAAATGATATGGGAGAAAGGGGTTCCAAAGAAATTGGTACTTTGTGCAGTCCTTGCAGGGGGTTTCTTATATGAGGCCTCAAAGAAAAGAGATTGGCATTCTATGCGGTGCTTGTAGTAGGTTTCTCATATGAAGCCTTAGATGAATGGCACTCTGTGAAGTGCTTTCAGATGTATGGAAATTGTGGCCACCATTATAATGTGGTTTTGTGAATGTTTAAACAAACATTAAAATAAGAAAAATTAGTGTTCTCTATTCAATGTTTTTTTACTGTGTATTTTGATCACGTAGATCAGATTTATGTTAATATTTTTGTGCATGTTGGGAATATGATGCTTGAGCAACTATGAGAGGTTGTTGTTTAACCAAACCCCTCTCCACCTCCTCATTATTATGATATCAGAGAAAAATATCGATGGGGTCATGTATGATGTAGGAGATTTGTGAGCAGGAGCTCACAATTTTTTTGTTAACCAGTGAGTTTGATGCAGGAGCATCCAGATAGCAAGAGTCAACTATAGAGGACCGAATAAATATAAGCATACAAAAGCTATATTTTTAGATTAAAATATGTATTTTTATAAAAAACTAAAACTTCATGCAAATAAAGAATGGATAAGAATGCTTAGTTATAAAATGTATAAGAATTCTTAGTTGGTGATGATAGTTTAACTAGTATGCATAGCTAAGTCATTGTTTTTTTTATGCTTATAAATGAAAAATAGGGGTAGAGTGTGAAAGAGGAACAAGGGGCTCTGGAGTAATTGGCACTATGTGTAGTGCTTGCACATGTTTTCTTCTATGAAACCTCGAAGGAAGAAACATGGAACTTGGTGTAGTTCTTGTAGGAGGTTTCTTGTATGAAGCCTTAGATGAAGGAAATTGGCACTCAGTGTAGTTATTCCAACAGGTTTGTTATGTAAACCCTCAAATAATGAATTGACACTCTGTGTAGAGATTGCAATTGGTTTGAGATGTAAAACCTCAGAAAAATGTTTGTACTCTAAAGAGTGTCTGCAGATGTGTGGCAATTATGGCTGCCATGAAATTGCTTTGGGAGGGCAATTGAGAAGTTTTTGGGAACAGTGGTCACTGATGTAATGTGTTATTGTGTATGTACAAAAAAAATATTAAGAAAAAAAATAGTGTTTTGTGTTTACTATTTTTATTGTGTACTCTCATCTTGCAGATCAGATTTTTGTTATTATTTTTGTGCATATTGGTAAAATGATGTTTGAGTAGCTAGGATAGGTTGTTGTTTAATTGATCTCTTCTCCACCATTTCATCAGTATCATTAATAATAAATTGTGAATCCCACATAGTTTAAAAATATGTTTTCATCCTTTTTCAATGACAATTTTAATACTTGTATGAAGTGACCTCTACATAGTTATTAGTTGAAGTTCCATATTATTCTCAGTAAGTGGGGATTTTTTTTCTTTAATTATTGAAGAATTCCACCTATATCATATTTTCCCATAATTACACAAATATGTGTCACACTTATGGGTCTTTATGTGTCACAAAAACCTCTTTTTGTCAGATTGAATAATTTTCAAGGATACTTTTATTTGGTATTTAAAAATAGTTTATAAAGTAAAGGGTAAAGTAGTTTTTAGTTGACAAGGTCATAGTTCATATCATATGAATATTGTTTACCTAATATATTATTATCCCTAACCATACTGCATAAGAGTTATCCATCTCCTAGACATATTAAGTATATTTAAAAATATATTTTATAAGGCAATGGCTTATTCAATAAAAATTATCAAAATATTTTGTGTTGTCTTTCTTGGGAACCAATGCAATGAAATTGGTATTGATATCTTTTATTATAGTTTTTTTTTTTTTTATCTTGGCATTTTCAACCACAAACAACATGTCATTTTTAACAAATTATAAATATTTCAAAGAATATCATAGGAAATTCATTAGATGTAGGTGCCTTATTATGGTTGAAAGAAAAATTACCTCTTTTAGATCCCCCATAATATCTTCTTCATCAATATTTTATTTTCTTCATATATGATAACTAATGGAGTATTTTGTAAAAGCTTATCCTAAGCATCGTCTTTCCAAACTTATGACAACATATATTTAAAATAATTAATTCATTCATTCCCAATATGTTTGTTTTCATCAATAAGTTTTCTATTTGGTGTTGAGTTATTTTCATTTAATGAAAACAAATATGTTTTGGCTATATAATAAAAATTTGATATTTATTTTCCCTTATAAATAAAGGGGTAAAAAATTATTGATAATAAGACAAGATTAAAGAGTATGAAGCCCCCAACCAGGACTCAAAAAAACTACAAAACAGGCTAAAACCACTAGATAAGGTCAAAACTTGAAGAAAAAAACAAGAATGAAACACATTAAGTCTGGAGATCCTTATGGATCAAATCCTAAAGGTGTTAAGAGTCCCCAATCGGGAGACTCTCCTAGTTATCCATAATCCAAGGACCCGAAAGCTCAGAAGCCCTTTTGGCCAAATAATCAACAACCTCATTCCATTCCCTTGGTATGTGCACAAAGGAGATAAATTTGACCTCTTCACTAATTCTAAGAATCTGAATGACCATAGAGGCCAACTACCAATTAACATCCTCCAACTTTTTGTTTTTTAAAATATTAACCAAAATTTGAGAGTCGGACTCGTAAATGCTCCTACACCAACCAAGATAAAACCCCTTCTACAAGGCCTCGAAAATCACAATAGATTCCATAAAATTGTTGAAGTTAACACCTTTATAAATGGAAAAGAAAAATTTGACCATGCTAGAAGAGTCTTTTCCAACACCATAAATTGGAAAACGTACATGATTACCCTTGGATGACCCATCAATATTAATTTTTAAAACTTCTCCACGAGACGGCCTGCCTCCATCTACCATCTCTCCAAACTTTCTCGCTGAGTTGGGAAATCCTTCTATATCATGACCACTTCAACAAAACATATGAGCTAGTATTCGATATCATGACCAGTTCAACAAAACATGTGGCGCACATTGTTTTTGTCTTATTCCATATGTTGAAAATGGGTGGCTATTAATTTGCACCATAATTTAAAATTCTTGTGATCGTAGTTATTCGTCTATTCACAACATAATGGCTAGTAATTTCTCTTTCGACTATTATTATTTTTAATTTGATTCTCTAAAAAAAATCTAATCAAACAATTCACCAGGAACTATTAAAAGTTAATGGTATTAGGAACGTCAAAAGTGATTAAAATGGGTGGACTGGATTTCAGAGCACATAATAAAACAAAGGGTGGAAAGCAAACAATGGTTAAAACTAGATGTAAAATGAAAAACAACAATTAAATTGGTTGTCAAATGAAAATCAACAACTAAATTCGTTTTGAATATTTAATTATTTTGTATACTTTTATGCTAAAATTTCGTGTAAGCCCATATAGGGGTAGAAAGTCAGAAATTTACCAACATAAATTCAAATAAATTTCACCGCCGAATTTAACAATTTATATTTATTTTTTTTATATGTTACGGATAGGGAAAAGAGGTAAGAATCCATAAAGTTAAGGTTTCAATTTCATTACTAAATTTTAACAATTTTAATGGATATTTAATAATAAAATATTTGTATAATTTAAGTGGATTGTTTATAATAAAAGTTCTGATTATGCTCCGCAGGAAGCCTCCCTGGAAATCCTGCCTGGGAACGTGGACAAAATGGTTAAAAATGTTTATGTTCCGGAGGAAGTTTTCTTTTTGGAAAATTTCATAATGACAAAATGGTAAAAGATTTCTATGTTCTGGAGGAGTTTGATTTTTAAATTGTTCATAATCATAAAATGGTAAAAGATTTTTATGTTCCCGGAGAGTTTGATTTTGCACAATTTAAAACTGATGGAGATAAAGGAGTGTGCAATCTGGAATTCCATGAAGATTGTTTTAGACTACTTTGAGGAGGTGTGGCAGATGACGGGAAATTTTTGTTTAAGAGATTGACTTGCTGGTGTAGAAATTTCTTGGTCCTCTTTTGTTTACTATTTTTTTTGTCTAGTTTGTCTCATTCCTTTTGTCTAGTTTGTCTAACCTTTTTGGTTTTTGTTGTTATTTTGATGGTTGCCTTTTAAGTTTGTTTTGATGTAAAAGGGTGTGGAAACCCTTTCAAAACCCTATTTATTAATAAAACAAAGAAAAAAATTATGATTATTTATATAATAAAACAAAGAAAAAAATTATGATTATTTATATAAAAAATATTTTCTGATGTTTTACTATACCGTGATTTATTATTTATTTTATTTTAACTATTATATTATTGACATTTAAATAACATTTTTTAAGTGATTGTGAAGGCTATAAAAGATGGATAGCTTGCCCATATTTATGGATAATTAACCTTTATGGATAACTTGCCCATCTTTGTGGCAACTACCAAATCCGTAAACTAAAAATAATAATAAAGAAAAACATTTAACTAAGATAAATTACGTATAGCATGAATGCTTTTTTTCTTTCTTTATTTTTATTCATATTTAATATTATATATTTTTTAAAATAGTATTTGTTGTTAGTTGGGTTAAATTATATTAACCTTTTCTTTATATTAATTATATTTTTCATCTTTAGTTCTTTTAAAGTTATTTTATATATTCCTTAAACTGTTATTTGTTTTTGTCATCATTTGGGATAAATTATATTAACCTTTTTTTTATATTAAATATATTTTTTATCTTTAGTTTTTTTAAAATTATTTTATATATTCTTCAAATTGTTATTTTGTTGTCATCATCTGCATTATATCATTTTTATTAAGAGATAAAATATCCCTTAACTAGTCACTTTATAGAATTTGAATTCCATCAAGATGATGATTTTCATCTCTATGATATGCTTATATTCTTAAGATACTAATTCCAATAATAGTTTATGAACACTAGCTTTAATGTTATTTTAATCTAATCATCACATGATATTGATGCGGGAGCATCCAGCTGGTATGAACCAAACAAGAAAAGAAAAAACAATTGGAGTGTTTTTTTGAAAGGTTGGATAAGGATAAGCATACAGTTTATACCCAAGAGTGGATAAGCATACACTTGGATAATTGTTTTTTATGTATATAAATAAGAAGATAATGTGGAGTGTGGAGGGGGAGCAAGGGGCTCCAGAGTTATTGACACTCTGTGTAGTGCTTGTAGGAGGTTTCTTTTATGAATCCTCAGAGGAAAGAACATGGCACTCCATGCAGTGCTTGCAGTAGGTTTTTCTACGAAGTCTTAAAGGGAAGAACTTGGCACTCGATGTAGTGCTTGTAGGAGGTTTCTTCTATGAATCCTCACAGGAAAGAACTTAGTACACGGTGTAGTACTTGCATGATGTTTCTTATATGAAACCTCAGATGAAGGAAATTTGTACTTTGTATTGTTATTGCAGGAGGTTTGATATGTAACATATTAGAAGAAGTGGAGTTGAAATGATGTGGGAGGACCATAAAAGGTTGCATGGAGGTGATAAAGGAACAAATAGAGGAGAGAAAAAAAAAGTAGAGGGCACCAAGGGGCTCCAAAGAAATTGACACGCTATGTAGTGCTTGTAGGGGGTTTCTCATATGAAGCCTCAAATGAAAGAGAGTCTCACTATGTGTGGTGCTTGCAAGAGGTTTCTTATATGAAAGACTTAGAGGAATGGCACTTTATGCATTGGTTTCATATGTGTGGAAACTATGGTCACCATTGTAAGGTGGTTTTGTGAATTTTTAAACAAACACAAAAATAAGAAAAATTAATGTGTTGTGTTCATTATTTTCTTTACTATGTATTTATATCATGTAGATTAGATTTATGTTATTCTTGTTGTGCATTTTTGCAAGATGATGTTTAAGCATATTGGAGAGGTTTTTGTTAAATTGAACCCCTCTTCATTGTTGCATCATTATGGTATTAGAGCGAGAATATCGTTGGGGTCAAGCTTTGTGAACGGGAGATCACATTTTACTTGCTACCCAATGAGTGGATGTGGGAGCATCTAGCTGGCACAAACTAACCAAGAAAAATGAAAATAATTGAAGTGCTTTTTTGGAAGGATGGATAAAGATCAGCATACAGTTCGCAGTGAAGACCAAATAAGCATATAGTTGGATTATTTTTTTTATGTTTATAAATACGAAGCTAATCTAGAGTGTGGTAGGGCGAGCAAGGGGCTCTAGACTAATTGGCACTCTATGTAGTGCTTTCAAGAGGTTTCTTTTATGAAACTTTGGAGGAATGAACTTAGTATGTGTTATAGTGCTTGTAGTAGGTTTCTTCTATGAAGCCTCGGAGGAAGGAACTTGGTACTCGATGTAGTGCTTTTAGGAGGTTTCTTATATGAAGCCTCAGAGGAAGGAATTTGGCACTTAGTGTAGTGCTTGCAGGAGGTTTCTTATATGAAGTCTTAGATAAAAGAAATTATCACTTTGAAAAGTGACAGGAGGTTTGAGATGTAAAACCTCTAAAGAAGTGGAGTCATCAAGGATCTAGGAGTACCAGATAAGGTTGCATGGAGGTGGTAGAGGATCGATGAGAGGAGAGAAGAAAAAAAGAGAGGGTAGCAAGGGGCTCCAAAGAAATTGGTACTTTGTGTAGTGCTTGTGAGGGGTTTCTCATATGAAGCCTTAAAAGAAAGAGATTGGCACTCTGTGCGATGCTTGGAGGTTTCTCATATGAAGCCTTAGAGGAATGGCACTCTGTGTAGTGCTTGCAGATGTATGGCAACTATGGCAACAATTGTGATGTGGTTTTGTGAATGTTTAAACAAACATAAAAATAATAAAAATTAATGTTCTATGTTCATTATTTTCTTTACTATGTATTTTGATCATGTAGATCATATTTATGTTAATGTTTTTGTGCATGTTGGCAAGATTATGTTTGACTAGCTAGGAGATATTATTTTTAAATTGACCCCCTCTTGATCGCTACATAATTATGGTATCAAAGCGATAAGATATTTTGGGTCAAGCTTTATGAGTAGGAGCTCACATTTTTCTAACTACCTGGTGATTATGATGCGAGAGCATCTAGATGGCATGAACCAACCAAGAAATGAAAAAATGGTTGAAGTTTTTTTTTTGGAAGGTTGGATAAGGATAAGCATATAGTTGGTAGCCAAGACTAGATAAGCATATAATTTGATAATTTCTTTTTATGTTTATAAATAAGAAGCTAATGTGGAGAGTGGAGGGGGGAGCAAGGGGCTCTAGAGTAATTGGTACTCTGTGTAGTGCTTGCAAGAGGTTTCTTGTATGAAGCCTCATAGGAAGAAACTTGGTACATGGTGCAGTGCTTGCAGGAGGTTTTTATATTAAGCCTCAGAGGAAAGAACTTGGCACTCGATGTAGCAATTGCAGGAGGTTTCTTCTATGAAGCCTCAAAGGAAGGAACTTGGCACTCAATGCAATTCTTGCAAGAGGTTTCTAAAATAAAGCCTTATATGAAGAAAATTGGTACTTTGCATAGTTCTTGCAGGAGGTTGGAGATGTAAAACCTTGGAAGAAGTGGAGTCAACAAGGATCTGGGAGGACTAGATAAGGCTAAATGGATGTGGTAGAGGATCGACTAGAGGAGAGAAGAAAAATTATATGGGAGCAAGGGGCTCCAATGAAATTGGCACTCTACGTAGTGCTTGCAGGGGTTTCTCATATGAAGCCTCAAAGGAAAAATATTGGGACTTTGTGCAGTGCTTGCATGAGGTTTCTCATATGAAGCTTCAGAGGAATGACAGTTTGTGCAGTGCTTGTAGATGTGTGGAAAATGTGGCCACCATTATAATGTGGTTTTGTGAATGTTTAAATAAACATAAAAATAAGAAAAATTAATGTTCTATGTTCATTATTTTCTTTATCGTTTATTATGATCATGCATATCATTTTAATGTAAATAATTGTGTGCATGTTGGCAAGATGACATTTGAGTAGCTAGGAGAGGTTGTTCAATTGGCCCCCTCTCCATCGTTGCATCATTATGGTATTAGAGCGAGAATATCATTGCGATTAATATTTGTGAGTAGGAGCTCACATTTTTATTTCTACGCAGTGAGTATGATGCTGGAGCACCCAGATGGCATGAACCAACCAAGAAAAGCAAAAATATTTGGAGTGTTTTTTGGAAGGTTGGATAAGGATAAGTATACAATTGGATAATTCAATGTGGAGCATGGATGGGGAGCAAGGGGCTCCAGAGTAATTGAAATTCTATGTAGTATTTGCAGGAGGTTTCTTATATGAAGCCTTAAAGGAAGGAACTTGGCATTCAGTGTAATTCTTGTAGTAGGTTTCTTCTACGAAGCCTGGGAGGAAGGAACATGGAACTCAGTGTAGTGCTTGCAGGAGGTTTCTTTTAAGAAGCCTCAGAGGAAGGATTTTGGCACTCATTACAATGCTTTTAGGAGTTTTCTTATATGAAACCTTAGATGAAGGAAATTGGTACTTTACATAGTGCTTGCAAGAGGTTTGATATGTAAAACCTCTAAAGAAGTGGAGTCAACAAGGATATGGGAGGACCAATCAAGGATACATGGATGCAACAGAGGACCGCCTAGAGGGGATAAGAAAAAAGGATATGGGAGGAAGGGGTTCCAAAGAAATTGGCACTTTGTGCAATGCTTGCAAGGGGTTTCTTATATGAAGCCTCAAAGAAAAGAGATTGGCATTCTGTGTGGTGCTTGTAGTAGGTTTCTCATATGAAGCCTTAGATGAATGGCACTCATGTGAAGTGCTTTCAAATGTATGCCAACGGTGGCCACCATTATAATGTGGTTTTGTGGTTTCAATGTTTTTTTACTTTGTATTTTGATCACGTAGATCAGATTTATGTTAATATTTTTGTGCATGTTGGGAAGATGATACTTGAGCAACTAGGAGAGGTTGTTGTTTAATCAAACCCCTCTCCACCTCCGTATCATTATGATATCAGAGAAAAATATCGATCGGGTCATGTATGATGTAGGAGCTTTTTGAGCAGGAGCTGACAATTTTTTTGTTAACTAGTGAGTTTGATGCAGGAGCATCTAGATGGCAAGAGTCAAATATAGAGGACCGAATAAATATAAGCATACAAAATCTAGATTTTTAGAAAAAACATGTATTTTTATAAAAAAACTAGAAACTTCATGCAAAGAAAGAATGGATAAGAATGCTAGTTATCAGATGTATAAGAATGCTTAGTTGGTGATGATAGTTTAACTAGTATGCATAGCTAAGTCATTGTTTTTTATGCTTATAAATAAAAAATAAGGGTAGAGTGTGAAAGAGGAGCAAGGGGCTTCGGAGTAATTGGCACTATGTGTAATGCTTGCATAAGGTTTCTTCTATGAAACCTTGAAGGAAGAAACATGGAACTTGGTGCAGTGCTTGTAGGAGGTTTCTTGTATGAAGCCTCAGATGAAGGAAATTGACACTCAGTGTAGTGCTTCCAAGATTTTTGTTATGTAAAACATCAAATAAGAAATTGGCACTCTGTGTAGAGATTGCAATTGGTTTGAGATGTAAAACCTCAAAAAAATATTTGAACTCTAAGGAGTGCCTGCAGATGTGTGGCAATTATGGTTGTGATGAAATTGATTTGGCAGAGCGATTGAGGAGTTTGTGGTAACAATGGTCACTGATGTAATGTGTTATTGTGGATGTACAAAAAAAATATTAAGAAAAAAAAATAGTGTTTTGTGTTTACTATTTTTTATTGTGTACTTTGATTATGCAAATAAGAATTTTGTTATGATTTTTGTGCATATTGGTAAGATGATGTTTAAGTAGCTAAGATAGGTTGTTTTTTAATTGACGTATTCTCCATTGTTTCATCAGTATTATTAATAATAATTTGTGAATCCCACATAGTTTAAAAATATGTTTTCATCCTTTTTCAATGACAATTTTAATCTTTGTATGAAGTGACCTCTACATAGTTATTATTTGAAGTTCCATATGATTTTGAGTAAGTGAGGATTTTTTTTCTTTAATTATTTAAGAATTACATCTATACCATAATTACACAAGTATATGTCACACTTATGGGTCTTTTTGTGTCACAAAAACCTCTTTTTGTCAGATTGAATAATTTTCAAGGATACTTTTATTTGGTATTTAAAAATATTTTTATAAAGTAAAGAGTAAAGTAGTTTTTAAAGTTGACAAGGTCATAGGTCATATCATATGAATATTGTTTACCTAATATATTATTATCCCTAACCATACAACATAAGAGTTATCCATCTTCTAGACATATTAAGTATATTTAAAAATATATTTTATAAAGCAATGGCCTATTCAATAAAAATTATCAAAATATTTTGTGTTGTCTTTCTTGGGAACCAATGCAATGAAATTGGTATTGATCTCTTTTTTTATAGCTTTTTTCTGTTGGCATTTTCAACCACAAACAACATGTCATTTTTAACAAATTATAAAATATTTGATAGAATATCAGAGGAAATTCATTATATGTAGGCGTCTTATTACGGTTGAAAGAAAAATTACCTCTTTTATATCCCCTATAATATCTTCGTCATCAATATTTTATTTTCTTGATATATAATAACTAATGTAATATTTTGTAAAAGCTTATCCTAAGCATTATCTTTCCAAACATATGACAACATATATTTAAAATAATTAATTCATTCATTCCTAATAAATATGTTTTCATCAATAAGTTTTCTATTTGGTGTTGAGATATTTTCATTTAATCAAAAACAAATATGTTTTGGCTATATAATAAAAAATGATATTTGTGTCCCCATTTAGGCATAAAAAATTATTGATAATAAGATAAGATTAAAGAGAACAGTGAAGCCGCCAAAGAGGACTCAAATAAACAACAAAACAGGCTAAAACCATTAGACAAAGTCGAAAACTGAAGAAAAAACAAGAACAAACCACATTAATTCTGGAGATCCTTGTGGATCAAATCCTAGAGGTGCTGAGAGTCCTCAATTGGGAAACTCTCCCAGTTATTCATAATCCAAGGACCCAAAAGCTCAGAAACCCTTTTTGCCAAATAATCAGCAACCCCATTCCATTCCCTTGGTAAACAAATTTGAACTCTTCACTAATTTTAAGAATCTGAATGACCATAGAGGTCAACTAGCAATTAACATCCTCGAACCTTTTGTTTTTTAAAATATTAATCAAAATTTGAGATTCATACTCACAAATGCTCTTACACCAGCCAAGATAAAACCCCCTCTATAAGGCCTCGAGTATCACAATAGATTTCATAAAATTTGACTATGCTAGAAGAGTCTCTCCCAACACCACAAATTTCAGTATGTACATGATTGCCCTTGAATAACCCATCAATATTAATTTTTAAAACTTATTCGGGGCGCCTCCATCTACCATCTCTGCAAACTTTCTTGCTGAGTTGGGAAACCCTTCTATATCATGACCACTTCAACAAAACATAGGAGCTAATATTCGATGTCATCAACACTTCAACAAAACATGTGGTGCACATTGTTTTTGTCTTATTCCATAGGGTGAAAATGGGTGGCCATTAATTTGCACCATAATTTAAAATTCTTGCGATCGTGGTTATTTGTCTATTCACAACATAATGGCTAGTAATTTCTCTTTCGACTATTATTTTTTTAAATTTGATTCTCGAAAAAAAATCTTATCCAAACAATTCATCCAGAACTATTAAAAGTTAATGGTATTAGGAACGTCAAAAGTGATTAAAATGGGTGGACTGGATTTCAGAGCACATAATAAAACAAAGCGTGGAAAGCAAACAATGGTTAAAACTAGATGTAAAATGAAAATCAACAATTAAATAGGTTGTCAAATGAAAATCAACAACTAAATTCGTTTTGAATATTTAATTATTTTGTATACTTTTATGCTAAAATTTCGTGTAAGCGCAGATAGTGGTAGGAAGTCAGAAATTTACCAACATAAATTCAAATCAATTTCACCGCCGAATTTAACGATTTATATTTATTTTTTTTATATGTTACGGGTATGGAAAATAGGTAAGAATCCCTAAAGTTAAAGTTTCAATTTCATTACTAGATTTTCACAATTTTAATGGATATTTAATAATAAAATATTTATATAGTTTAAGTGGATTGTTTATAATAAAAGTTCTGATTATGCTCCGCAGGAAACCTCCTTGGAAATCCTGCCTGGGAACGTCCATAAGGACAAAATGGTTAAAGATGTTTATGCTTTGGAGGAAGTTTTCTTTTCTCCAAATCTGGTCTAGAGACGTCTATAAAAATAAAATGGTAAAAGATGTCTATGCTTTGGAAGAGTTTACAATTTGAAACTGATGGAGATAAAGCAGCGTGCAATTTGGAACCCCATGAAGATTGCTTTAGATTATTTTGAGGAAATGTGGCAGATGACAGGAATATTTATTCAAGAGATTGACATATTGGTGTAGAAATCCCTTGGTTCTCCCTTGTCCCTTGTCCCCTCTTGTCCACTATTCTTTTGTCTAGATTGTCTCAGCCTTTCTGATTTTTTTGTTTCTTTTGATCCTGTCGGACATTGTGTTTGTTGTCCTTTTGATGGTTGCCTTTTAGATTTCGTGGAGACCTTTTCAAAACCTTATTTTTCATTTTAATAGTACCCAAAAAAAATTGTGATTATTTATATAAAAATTATTTTCTTTATTTATGATCTTTTACTATATCATGATCTATTATTTATTTTTAAATTATTTTATAATTTTTTTCTTTTGATCCTATAGTGCATTGTGTTTGTTGTCCTTTTGATGGTTGCCTTTTAGGTTTCTTGGAGACCCTTTCAAAACCCTATTTTTCATTTTAATAGTACCAAAAAAATTTGTGATTATTTATATAAAAATTATTTTCTTTATTTATGATCTTTTACTATATCATGATTTATTATTTATTTTTAAATTATTTTATAATTAATTTCTTTTGACCCTGTCGTGCATTGTGTTTGTTGTCCTTTTGATGGTTGCCTTTTAGGTTTTGTGGAGACCCTTTCAAAAACCTATTTTTTCATTTTAATAGTACCAAAAAAACTGTGATTATTTATATTAAAATTATTTTCTTAACAACATATGTGAGGGGAAGGGGAGAGATTTGAACCTGGGCCTCTTGATAACTAGAGATTTTTAACTACCCGCTTGCTCTCCAACTCCTCTACATGGGCGAATTATGATATTTTACTATATAGTGATTTTATTATTTATTTTTAAATTATTTTATAATTTATTTTGTTTTAACTATTATATTATTGACATTTAATTAACATTTTCCAGGTGGTTGTGGAGGCCATAAAAGATGGATAGCGTGCCCATGATCTTTGTGACAACTACCAATTCCATAAACTCAAACAAAAAATAAAAAACATGTAACAAAGATAAATTTATTATAACATGAATGTTTTTTTTTCTTTCTTTATTTTTATTCATATTTAATATTATATTTTTTTAAGAAGTAATGTGTGGATTTTGTTGGAATTGTTTCTATTAAAATAACACAACGTTGTATTTGTTGTTAGGTGGGTTAATTATATTAACCTTTTATTTATATTAAATATATTCTTCATTTTTAGTTCTTTTAAAAGTATTCTATATATTTCTCAAACTCCTATTTGTTGTCATCATCTTCATGACATCATTTTTATTAAGAGATAAAATATCCTTTAACTAATCACCTTCTAGAATTTGAATTCCATCAAGATGGCGATTTCCATCTCTATGATATTCTTATATTTTAAAGATACTAACTCCAATAATATTTTATGAACACTAGCAATAATGTTATTTTAATCTAATCATCACATGATATTGATCATGGAGCATCCGGTTGGTATGAACCAACCAAGAAAAGAAAAAATAATTGGAGTGTTTTTTTTGGAAGGTTGGATAAGGATAAGCATACAATTTACAGCCAAGAGCTGATAAACATACAGTTGGATAATTACATTTTATGTTTTTAAATAAGAAGGTAATGTGGAGTGTGGAGGGGAAGCGAGGGGCTCTAGAGTAATTGGCACTTTGTGTAGTGATTATAGGAGGTTTCTTCTATGAAGCCTCGGGGGAAGGAACTTGGAACTTGGTGTAGTGCTTGCAGGAGATTTTTTTATAAAGCCTCAGAGGAAGGAACTTGGCACTTGGTGTAGTTCTTGTAGGAGGTTTATTCTATGAAGCCTCATAGGAAAGAACTTGGTACTCGATGTAGTGCTTATAGGAGGTTTCTTATATGAAACCTGAGTTGAAAGAAATTGGCACTTTGCATAGTGCTTGCAGGAGGTTTAAGATGTAAAACATCAGAAGAAGTGGAGTCGAAAAGGATCTGGAAGGACCAGACAAGGTTGCATGGAGGTGATAGAGGACCGACTAGAGGAGAGAAAAAAAAGGAGAGGGGAGAAAGGAACTCCAAATAAATTAGAAATCTATGTAGTTCTTGTAGGGGGTTTCTCATATGAAGCCTCAAATGAAAGAGATTGGTACTCTATGCGGTGCTTGTAGGAGGTTTCTTATATGAAGCATTAGAGAAATGGCACTCTATGTAGTGCTTGCAAATGTGTGGTAATTGCAGCCACCATTGAAATATGGTTTTGTGAATGTTTAAACAAACATAAAAATAAGAAAAGTTAATGTTTTGTGTTCATTTTTTCTTTACTATGTATTCTGATCACATAGATCAGATTTATGTTAATATTGTTGTGCAATTTTGCAAGATGATGTTTGAGCAACTAGAAGAGGTTGTTGTTAAATTCAAAACCTCTTCATCATTGCATCATTATGGTATTAGAGTGATAAGATTTTTGGGGTCGAGCTTTATGAGCAGGAGCTCAAATTTTTCTTGTTACCCTATGAGTTGATGTGGGAGCATCTAGCTGGAACAAAGCAACCAAGAAAAGCAAACATAGTTGGAGCATTTTTTTTGGAAGTTTTGATAAGGATAAACATACAGTTGGTAGCAAAGACCATATAAGCATATAGTTGGATTATTGATTTGTATGTTTATAAATAATAAGCTAATGTGGAGCGTGGATGGGAGAGCAATGGGATCCAGAGTAATTGGCACTCTGTCTAGTTCTTACAAGAAATTTCTTTTATAAACCTTAGAGTAATGAACTTGGCCTGTGGTGTAGTGTTGCAGGAAGTTTCTTTTATGAATCCTAGGAGGAAGGAACTTGGCACTCAATGTAGTGCTTCTAGGAGATTTCTTATAAGAAGCCTCAGAGGAAGGATCTTAGCACTTGATGCAGTGCTTGCAGGAGGTTTCTTATATGAAGCCTTAGATGAAGGAAATTGGCACTTTTCTTAGTGCTTTAAGGAGGTTTTAGATGTAAAATCTCAAGAGAAATGGAGTTAGTAAGGATCTAGGAGTACCAGACAAGGCTACATGGAGGTGGTAGAGGATCAACAAGAGAAGAGAAGAAAAAAGGAAAGGAGAGCAAGGGGATCCAAAGAAATTGGTACTTTATGTAGTGGTTGCCTAATATGGAGAGTGGAGGGGGGAGCAAGGGGTTCCAGAGTAATTGGTAATCTATGTAGTTCTTGTAAGAGGTATCTTCTATGAAGCCTCAGAGGAAGGAACTTGGTACTTGGTGCAGTGCTTGTAGGAGGTTTCTTCTACGAAGCCTTAGAGTAATGAAATTGGCACTCAATGTAGTAATTACAGGAGGTTTCTTCTATGAAGCCTCAAAGTAAGGAACTTGGTACTGAATGCAGTGCTTGTAGGAGGTTTCTTATATAAAGCCTCATATGAATGAAATTAGTACTTTGCATAGTTCTTGTAGGAGGTTTGGGATGTAAAACCTTAGAAGAAGTGGAGTCAATAAGGATATGGGAGGACCAAACAAGGCTACATGGAGGTGGTAAAGGATCAATTAAATGAGAGAAGAAGGAGAGGGAAGCAAGGGGCTCCAATGAAATTGGCACTCTATGTAGTCCTTGCAGGGGTTTCTCATATGAAGCCTCAAAGTAAAGAGATTGGCACTTTGTATGGTGCATTAAGGAGGTTTCCCATATTTAGAATTAGAGGAATGGTACTTTATGTAGTGCTTGCAGATGTGTGGAAACTGTGGCCACCATTGTAATTTAGTTTTGTGAATGTTTAAATAAACATAAAAATAAGAAAAATTAATGTTCTATGTATATTATTTTATTTATCATTTATTCTGATCATGCAGATCAAATTTATGTTAATATTTTTGTGCATGTTGGCAATATGACGTTTGACCATATAGGAGAGGTTGTTGTTAAATTGGCCCCCTCTTCGTCGCTCCATCATTATGGTATCAGAGCAAGAAGATCATTGGGGTTAAGCTCTATGAGAAAGAGAGCACATTTTTATTTCTACATAGTGAGTATGATGTTGGAGCATCCAGATGGCATGAACTAACCAAGAAAAGAAAAAAATAGTTGGAGTGTTTTTTTGAAGGTTGGATAAGAATAAGCATACAGTTAGTAGCCAAGACTCGATAAGCATACAATTGGATAATTGCTTTTTATATTTATAAATATGAAGCTAATACAAAAGGGGCTCCAAAGTAATTAGAACTCTATATAGTGTGTGCAGGAGGTTTCTTCTATGAATCCTCAAAGGAAGGAACTTGGTACTCAATGTAGTGCTTGTAGTAGGTTTCTTCTATGAATCCTGGGAGGAAGGAACTTGGCACTCAGTGTAGTTCTTGTGGGAAGTTTCTTCTAAGAAGCCTCAAAGGAAGGAACTTGGCACTCATTGTAGTTCTTGTAGGAGGTTTATTATATGAAGCCTAAAATGTATGAAACCTAAAATGAAAGAAATTGGTACTTTTCATAGTGCTTGCAAGAGGTTTAATATGTAAAACATTGAAAGAAGTGAAGACAGCAAGGATATGGAAGGACCAGACAAGGCTACATGGAGTCAATAGAGGACCTACTAGAGGAGAGAAGAAAAAATGTGATGGGAGCAAGAGGCTCGAAAGAAATTAGCACTCTGTGTAGTGCTTACAGGGGGTTTCTTATATGAAGCCTCAAAGAAAAGATATTGGCACTTTGTGTGGTGCTTTTAGGAGGTTTATCATATGAAGCCTCATATGAATGACACTCTATGAAGTTCTTACGGATGTGTGGAAACTATGGCCACTATTATAATTTGGTTTTGTGAATGTTTAAACAAACATTAAAATAAGAAAAATTAGTTTTCTACGTTCATTGTTTTTTTACTGTGTGTTTTGATCATGCAGATCAGATATATGTTAATATTTTTGTGCATATCTGTAATATGATGTTTGAGCATCTAGTAGAGGTTTTTGTTTAATAAAAACCCTCTCCACCTCTACATCATTATGGTATCAGAGCAAAAATATCAATGGGGTCGTGTATGATGTAGGAGCTTTGTGATCAAGAGCTCATAATTTTTTTTATTAACCAGTGAGTTTGATGCAGGAGAATCTATATGGCAAGAGCCAAATACATAGGACCAAAAAAATATAAGCATGCAAAAGCTAGATTTTTAGAAAAAGGATGTACTTTTATGAAAATATAGAAACTTCATGCAAAGAAAGAATGGATAAGAATGCTTATATGTAATATGGATAATAATACTTAGTTGGCATTGATAGTTTAACTAGCATACATAGCTAAGTCATTGCATTTTTATTTTTATAAATAAAAAATAGGGGTAGAGTGCGAAAGAGGAGCAAAGGGCTAGAAAATAATTGTCACTATGTGTAGTGCTTGCACAAGGTTTCTTCTATGAAACCTCGAAGGAAGGAAATTTGAACTTGGTGCAGTGCTTGCAGGAGATTTCATGTATGAAGCCTCAAATGAAGGAAATTGGCATTCAGTGAAGTGCTTCCAAGAGGTTTGTTGTGTAAAACCTCGAAGAAGGAATTGGCACTCTATTTAAAGCTTGTAGATGGTTTGAGATGTAAAACCTCAGAAAAATATTTGTACTCTAAGGAGTGCTTGCATATGTATGGAAATTTTGGCTGCCATAAAATTTCTTTGGGAGAGTAATTGAGAAGTTTGTGGCAAAAATTGACACTAATGTAATGTGTTATTATGGATGTAAAAAAAAATATTAAGAAAAAAAATAGTGTTTTGTGTTTACTATTTTTTATTGTGTACTCTGATTATGCAAATAATATTTTCGTTATTATTTTTATGCATATTGGTAAGATGATGTTTGAGTAGCTAAGAGAGTTTTTTGTTTAATTGACCCCTTCTGCAACACGTAATCAGTATCATTAATAATAATTTGTGAATCCCACATAGCTTAAAAATATGTTTTCATCCTTTTTCAATGACAATTTTAATCCCTGTATGGAGTGACCTCTACATAGTTATTAGTTGAAGTTCCATATGATTCTGAGTAAGTGAGGAATTTTTTTCTTTAGTTATTGAATAATACCAGCTTCTTCATATTTTCCCATGAGTATACAAATATATGTCACACTTATGGGCCTTTTTGTGTCACAAAAATCTCTTTTTGTTAGATTGAAAAAATTTGAAGGATACTTTTATTTGGTATTTAAAAATAGTTTTATAAAGTAAAGGGTAAAGTAGTTTTTAATGTTTACAAGGTCATAGGTCATATCATATGAATACTTTTTACCTAATATATGATTATCCCTAACCATACAACATAAGGGTTATCCATATCATGGACATATTAAGTATATTTAAAAATATATTTTATAAAGCAATGGCTTATCATAGGAAATTCATTAGATGTAGGTGTCTTATTACAGTTGAAATAAAAATTACCTCTTTTAGAACCCCTATAATATCTTCTTCATCAATATTTGATTTTATTCATATATAATAACTAATGCAATATTTTGTAAAAGCTTATCCTAAGAATCATATTTCCAAACTTATGACAACATATATTTAAAATAATTAATTCATTCATTCCTAATATATTTATTTTCATCAATAATTTTTCTATTTGGTGTTAAGATATTTTCATTTAATGAAAAACAAATATGTTTTGGCTATATCATAAAAATGGATATTTATGTCCCCTTTCAAATAAAGGGGTAAAAATTTATTGATAATAAGACAATATTACAGAGTACAGTTAAGCCCCCAACCATGACTCAAATAAATAACAAAACATGCTAAAACCACTAGACAAAGTCGAAACCTAAAGAAAAAAACAAGAAAAAACCACATTAAGTTTGGATATCCTTGTGAATCAAATCCTAGAGGTGCTAAGAGTCCCCAACTGGGATACTCTCCCAGTTATCCACAATCCAAGGACCCAAAAGCTCAGAAGCTCTTTTGTCCAAATAATCAGCAACCCCATTCCATTCCATTGGTATGTGCACAAAGGAGATAAATTAGAACTCTTCATTAATTTTAAGAATCTAAATGGCCACAAAGGCCAACTACCAATTAACATCCTCCAACCTTTTGTTGTTTAAAATATTAGCCAAAATTTCATATTCGAACTAGGAAATGCTCCTACACCAGCCAAGATAAAACCCCCTCTACAAGGCCTAAAGAATCGCAATAGCTTACATAAAATTTTTGGAGTGAACACCTTTAGAAATGGAAAAGAAAAATTTGACCATGCAAGCAGAGTCTCTCCCAACACCACAAATTCTAGCATGTACAATATTACCCTTGGACGACCCATCTGTATTTATTTTTAAAACTTCTCCAAAGGGTAGACTCCACCTACCATCTCTCCAAACTTTCTTGCTTAGTTGGGTAACCCTGCTAGGGTGGGAAGAGTTCGTACCAACCCCAAAGATACCAAGGGTCTACCGTACCTTCTCCTCCCTAGAGTCCAAAAGAGGACCCACATCACATTTTCTATGGATAGTTTCATGAACCATACACAAGAGCCCTTGCCAGATCTATTGAACAAACAAATGTCTATCCTGAAAGATGTTATGGTTATGTTTGAGCTAAATCTTCCAGATGATGCAAGAAGGTCCAAAATTTCAAGCCATGTAGAGGAAGGAGGCATTGGCTAGAGGTATTCCCAGACTACTCCAAAACTCCACAAGGGAGAGCACATGAAAATAAGGATGGTTCTAGGAACTCCACCAAAAATACCAAATATATTTGGCAAGGGAGCATTGGAAAAATAAATGAGAAGATTCATCCTCATTATTAACAAAAAGGACACAAAAAGAAACACCTTGAAATACCCTCTTCCTCATGTTATCCCAAGTGAGGCATTTATTACGAGTGACCAAATAGAGAAAGAAGTTACAATTAGGTCAAGAAAATCTATTCCACACCTTTTTACACCATGTGATAGCGAGCCTCTCAAAATTTTGCATATCAAGAACCTGATAACCATAGGCTAAAGAGTATTTTCCCTTGGAATCAAGGTTCCAAGACAAAAAATCTTTACCCCTTAGCAAAGAGCAAGGCCTCTCCACAAGAATAATATCAAGCACATCTATGTCCTTGGCCAATACCCCTTAGGGCCATTGCTATAGATATTTCCACTTGTACATCTAAAAATTACCAAAAGTATGGCTTCTTTTAAAGTCCTCCACACTAGACGAGCATTCTTCGAAGAAAAAAATCCTTAGGAAATGTAACCTAGGATATTGAGTAAATATAGGAGGGTTTCCATCCCAAGAATCCTCCTAGAAAAGAGCATTTGATTCCTAATTGAAAATCTATAACAAACCATGCTTAATTAAATTAGCCCCTATTTTAAAAGCATCCTATATAACCAAACCATTCCTAACCAAGCTAACTCTAGGAATGTTAGCCTTAGAAATACCCAAATCTGATCTTGATAAGTACACCATCTCTAGTAGATTTTTGTAGCCAAATACTGCCCAGAAAGAGCTACATGTTGCAACCTAAGACCTCCCTCTTGATCAAGTTTTCCAAACCATAAAAACTATCTTGACAAAGCATCCATGTTCTTGATAAAATGAGAGGGAGTTGTTTACATAAAACACCTATAAATGGATAAATATTGAACAATAGATTTTAAAAGAAACACTCTACTTGGAAAGGAGATTCATATGATGATCCAATGATTCACCTTCCCTATGAAATTATCAAGCATAGACTTCCAATAATATCTAGGTAGAGGATGAAACGAAATCCGAATACCAATATAAATGAAGGGGGAGTCTTGACCTGGAATATTAGAATTTTGGCAATCCTTGCTTTAATAAGAGGAGGGGTATTGAAGAAGAAAATAGAAGACTTTTCCTCATTAATAAACTACCCAGAAGCACCAAGATATATGTCAAGAGACCGTCTAATGTTTCCAACTTCCCTGGTAGTGGAAAATCCCAATAAATTTGTATCATCAACAAATTGAAGGTGGGAAAGAGGCAGTGAACTGCTATCCCACTTCCAAACCTGAATGATACCATGCCTAACCTATGACTTTAGCATTTTTCCCAATCATTCCACCATAATGATAAACAAATAAGGAGATAAAGGATATCCTTGCCTCAATTCCCTCATTGCCTCAAACAACTCTGATGACTCATACTCCACAAGAATAGAGAACGATAAAGAAGAAACACAACTCATCACCCATCTAATTCATTCCTCCTCAAAGCCAAAAGGATTAATAACTTTCTAAAGAAATATCCATTTAACCCGATAATAGGCTTTGGCCATGTCTAACTTAGTGAACATAGATTTCTCAGAAATTTCCATTGAGTGAATAGATTTTGTAGCAATAACAATCCCATCCAGGATTTTCTAGCCAACAACAAATCCACATTACTCCTTAGATATAATTATTCTCAACCATATCTTTAGCCTCTCAACAATAATTTTTGTGATGATCTTATACACAATATTATAGAGAGCAATAGGCTTGAACATATATAGAGAATTCTCTCCCTCTTTTTTTGGGAATAAGTACCACACAGGTAGAATTTAGGGCCATTAACATCTATTTGTTCTCTTGGGACTCATGGACCACATCTAGAAGATAAAATTTGATTAAATCCAAAAAATCATGATAAAACTCAATCAAAAACCCATTTGGACCCAGGGCTTTCTCTTTTTCATCCTGAATACAACATTTTCCAAATACTCAAGGGAAATTGGGCCCATCAAATGCTTATTCATATCTCTAGAAAAAATCAAGGGAATACATTTTAGAATAAGCTTTTCATTCTCATCATATGAGATGGAGTCCTCCTTGAAGAGAGGAAAAATGCCTCCTAGTGTCTTTTAAAATATCCCTAAAATAATAGAGAAGGGCAGCCTGAGAATTAACAAGAGAGTAAATAAGGTTACTATTATAGTGAGCCTTAACTAAGTTAAAAAACAAGGCCATGTTCCTATCCCCTTCCTGAAAATAATTCACTCGATCTTTTTGTTTCTAAAAAAATTCTTCCCTTAGCTCCCATTAAGCAAGTTCTTTCATAGCCTCAAAATCCTCAAAGAGAAGCTCCTCTTTGAGTCCATGATCTCTAATATTCCTTGAAGTATCTTCCACCTTCTTAAGAGCTGCCAACTTAGCCAAGGAAAGGTTTCCAAAATTTAGACTACTCTACCTTTTCAATTTATGCTTAAAAAATTGTAGTCATTTCATAAAGGAATACATAGTGGTGCCATGAGAAGGTTTACCATTGGTCCACCAGCATTGCATGAAATCATAAATCTTAGGATCCCAAAGCCACATAAGTTAAAACTTAAAGGAAAGATTATTCTTTAACCCAAATTCAAGAGTAGAGAGTTTGATAGGCCAATGATTAGATCCCCTACCCTACAGAATCACAAAGCTAGAGCTTCCATTATTACCAATCCAAAAACTAGATATTAGAAACCTATATTTTCTCTCTAATATAGAATCTTCCCCACATATTTTATTGTGTCAAGTAAATATCCCATTATCCGAATTGATGTCAACCAAGGTTAGGGACTATCTATGAGCACTGAAGATAGAATAAAAATGCTTGAGATGATCAACTCCATTGTGTTTCTCCTATATACAAGTGATAGAATTAAAATATCTAGAAAAAATCCATGGGTACAAGGGAGCCATACTTCCCATAAAGACAATGTGCTCCCATAAATTTAATTTACCATTATAATCAACTAGAGCATACATATTTGTAAGTAGTATGGTTTCACCAGATTCATTATCATGCCTGATCATCTAAATAGAACATCTTTTAGAAATCAAAGTAAGAGGAGAGATCTTAACCGAATCCCATAAAAAAGCAATGCCACCAACATATCCACATGCACCAATACACTAACATTGAACCCTTCTCTTCAACTTGGGAGAAATATTGAACATGTTATTAGTAGCCAATTTACTCTCCTAAGTAAACACCACATTTGGAGAATGTACATGAATCAAATAACAAATAACTTTTTGTTTGGGGATGTTATTCAACCCCCTTACATTCCATGAGAGGATAATAATTTTAGGGGTTATAAAATGGGAGTCCAAAGTTCTCACCAAGTCTAACTCCACCAAAGTCTTCCCCATTAACTTAATTTTATCCTGGTATTTCTTTCGACCCACCTTCATATTCTTATACGAAAAACATTTTTTAATTGTTTTCTACTACAATCCCAGTACTGTAGGAGATTTTTTATCCAAGGATGACTGCATCAGTGCTTGAGTATAAGAGAGGACAACTATATATGTGCCACTTTTCAAAATATTTTTCCTTTCAGTGCTAGATCAAACCATATCACCTATACTCAGAGCCAAAGCCATATGTTCTTCATTTAAACCCACTAGATTTTATTTCTCAGGTTCCACCTTGAGAAGAGATATATGATTCATCCCTATTATATCTACATTAGGTAGTGATGTTTCAAATGACTCTATGCACTAATCAAGATCATCCAATATCTCAAAATGGTTGAGCAGAGCATCTGGTTGGCTATACTTAAGGGCTCTTTTAACCCTTATTCCTCTATTTTGAGGTTTTACAAGAAGAGCCATGAGTAGGACAAACTTAGGATATTTTATTTGTAGGTGGTTGTATTCATGATAGATTTGGTAATTAAATGGAAGATATTCATAGTCAATTTTTTGAACCCTTGTAGACAATCCGAATTGTATTTGAACAGAATCTGGAATAGGATTGTTTAAATCAATTTTGACATAGATATGAGCAATAGAAATTACCTTTTCTCTATCATTTATTGTGATGGTCCAACTGGCTTCCCAAGAAGAAGGGAAATTATATGCAAGATGTTGTTTCTCCAAAATTTGAATGGGAGCCACAGGAGCCGAACCCACACTAAAACCCATGATGACCACTCCTCTGATGTGTGGAAACCCACATGCCAAGGTTTAATAAAGATTCTAGTTTGATTACAAAAATAGGGACCCTTCAAATACTTTATTACGATATGCAAGATAAGAGAAAACCACCATAAAATAGCTATTCACACTCAACATAACCTCCACATCACCGTCAAGGTTCCAAGTCTTCCTAACCCAAGCCTCCATAAATGGAATATAAATTAGGATGCCCATAAATTTTCCAATAAGCTCATGCTTGGTTAAATAATCCACATCTTCCACCATTGAGTCTGGTTGAACCACTAGAATCGGCCTAGCTTCACATTGTTCCAAATTGAGGATATTTATAGAATATTCTTCCATAATACTAAAGCAAAATTAAATAACTTAGAAGGAAAAATTAGAACTCACAATAAACATGCACATATGACACACAAGATTTACCCTAGTTCACTCGATGTGGGCTACTCTAGCAAAACAAGAGCTACTTCTCCTTGATATTATTATTCTCTTTCTTACCCAAAATGGGACATTACAATAAAATATAAAGGAAAATATTACAACCCTAAACCACTATATGGTATTATAATGCAATGGGTACAACATTGTGGGCTAAACCACCCACACCCACCTACCACCCACCAACCATGGGCGTCCCAAAAATCACTCCAAAAAAAGGGGAATTTTTTTGCTAAGCCTACAACATATTGTTGAACAGACGTTGGATTAGGAACATGAAGTGTGTACCCTCTATATCTCACCAATGTCTAAAGTATACTTATGAAGGGCAAGTGCATGTCATCTCTATAGACCTTGAGCCCTTCAAATAATGCAACTTAGTGTAGAAAATCCATGAGTTGACCTTCTCTTTTACTTATGTGGACTTCCAACCAAATACGTCCATTCGGGATCCAATTACCTCACCATCACCTTTCATTATTTCATTATTATCTTCTTCCATACCATCATCATCATTGGCACCTTCAAAAACACCTTTGTCTTCGTCCAATCCTCCATAGAGGAACATGTCAAAGAGGCCAATTGATGAGATATCTCCTATGAATTCCACCATTTCTATAGAAGATATTTCTAGTTTAACATATGAGCAACCATCTCATGAGGTGAACATTTAGTCATATCAATCCTCTCTTCCATCTCCTTCACCTTCACCATCCCAGGTTACAATCAATTTAGCTAATACAAGTTTAGGAGAATACCTAGTGAGGAACATCACAACATTTCCATCCATTGAGATAGTGCAAAATACGGGATGACTTCGTCTTCGCATAGGTAGCATCGTACCTCTAGGAATACCACCCAATAAAAAAAAATTCATATATGGGGGTATTCAATATGGAACATTACCATCTCCTCAACAAGAAGAGGATGAAGAACCTTTCTTTGAGGAAATAAATTATGTGTCAAATACTGACTATGCCTTGCGATATTTCCATCGGTGCCATTGGTATGGTTATGGTCTGGGATTATATGAACAAGGTACTCGTATTCATTTCCAACTACAATATCAACTGACATACAATAAATCTAGACTAGAATATAACAAGCCAGTACCTCTTAATATCCTCACAAAAAGTTTAGAATTTCTAGGTCTGAACTATAATAATGAGCTTGCTCGTGATCTGTATTCTAACCCAAATCAAATCCACTCATTGGGGGATTACTTTCCCACAAATATGATAGATCAAGGCATCTCTTGTAATTTCATCCAATACTAGGAAGTGGGTGAGGGTTCACATACCCTACTATCTGAAAATGAGGAAGAGTATCAAGGTCCTCCTCAATAATTAATAATGAATGATTGTAGGTAGTAAATCCACCTCCCAAAATAAGAAGTGAGAAGAGGATTTGCTCAATTTTGATAATTTTGACAATTTTTTGTAAACCATACAAGTAGGATTAAACCATACAAGCAGGAGGTAAACCATACAAACTAAAGGGTAAATCATACAATTTGCAATAAAATGAAATGAAATGCAAGGGAAATGTAATTTGAGTTGTAATTACGAATGAATTTGATAAATGATGTGTTTAGAGCTAGTAAAAGTCATAATTATACATTTCATTATGCATGGAAATTTTTGAATAACCACTTTGGAATGGCTTGGACAACATTATATAAGGTCTCCTTTTCAATTTGAATAAGTCTAGTTAGTCTAGAAATGCTTGTGAGTTTTAGCTATGTTCTAGTCTAAATAGTATGAAGTATTGATGCATTTTTTACTACCTTTTAGTTATTATATTACATTTTTGATAGTTAATTAAGAATAATATCAATTCATAGTTTTATCTTACATACTATACAATCCTGGCATGGTGGAATAATGATTTGTGGTTTGTCTTTGTTACATGTACTTCTTTATGGTTGTTATTGACACTTAATGCTTTGCTATGGAAGAATTGAATTAAACTAGCACTGGTGTGATCCTTATGAATTATATATGATGATGATAATATCAAGGAATATTTATTGAATTATTTTGTATGATTTTTGGATATTGCATTGGATAAGACTCTGTCAAACCATAATGATATGCCTTGCATGTTGGTATAAAATGGATTGATCGTCAATTCAAACCCTTATAAAACTTAGTTGAGAGAGATTGGTCCAGAATAAAATCCAATTTGGCAACCTATTTTTCCTTTTTTTCATACAAATTATACACCAGAGATCTTACAAATCATACAAAAGAAACTTACCCTATTTGGCAATTTAGGCGACTGAGGAAAACTTACCTGATTTGGTAGTATTTGGAAATCAAACAGTTTAGTTACAAAAATGTGTACAAAGATTACAAAACCAAATTTGAAGGATTTAATGAGTGTTAATTTGTGTAATTTATATTACTATATAATTTGGTATCGTACAATGGTATGCTTTGGGTTCCATACAAGCTGTTATGTTGTCGCAAATTGATAGTTGTAAAGATTATACAATTGTACGATTTGGTCCATCGATTGGGAATAGCAAATTGATAATTCTAAGCCTTATAAAACACCTCATAACTTGTAATACTACTCCCCTATACTACTTTTGGCATTGTTTCCCTATCAAACCTGGCATTTTTGTTAAAATGGGTCAAATTGAAAAGTAAGAATACTACAAAACTGGAGGTGAATGATAGACACTAGTGTGCAAAGGCATAGGAGATGGGAATAATGGGATAAAATTAATGTAATAATGAGCATGATAATATCTCAATTATATAATGCAAGTAACTCAAACCAGTGTACATTTGAACCATAAATAGAGCATGTTTAGGCATCTAAAGAAGGATATTTTGAGGTGCTATTGATAGAGACAAAAGAGGAGGTACCAGAATCACCTAATATAGAGGAGCGAGTTTATAGAGAAGTAGTGCATTGTGACACCTAATTTAGTTGTGGAATGGTTTCAAGGGAGTACAGAGGATGGGAGTTAGGCATTAGGGCAATAGGGCACAAGGTCTTAGGAAGAAGGACTAAGACTATTTCCCTCACATGAGTGAAGGAAGTCATAGAGTGAAGACACACGTGAGTTTGGTCAATGATTGGTAGGAGGTTACAAGATAACTCAGATATAAAATTCTAATTTCAAGTGTAGTAAAACACTCCTAAAGAGAAATCAGATAGGTATTCCATGGGACACCTTAAGTGATGAGGCTGATTCACCAAAGATAGCTATGAAGGCTAGGAAATAAAAATTTCCACTCGTTATGGGTGTAAAGAGAAAGGTTGTCTCTAGTGATGCAGTTTGTGATACTACTCATAGTAATAAAAGAGTCATATTATGGTACGACATGAAAGATATTATCATGGAATATGTTGACATGGAAGATGTTTTGATGGAATATGTTGTTATGGAAGATGTTTCCTAAATAGAAAAACCCATCATATAATAAAAAATGCATAAGGAATAATGAGATTGTATCATTTTGCAAGAGGGAAATGTATGTTTGTTGGGTGAAATCATACATTTGGTAGATATTGTATGATTTCAAGTCAAATCATACAATTTGAGATCATACAAGATGAAATCCTACAATGTGAAATCGTACAAGATGAAATCGTATAAGATAAAATCATACAAGATGAAAACGTACAATCTCAAGAAAAATTATGTGATTCAAGCAATTTTTGGGATGATTTAATCTTTTTGAGTAAATCATATGGAATCATACAGAAGTGTACAAATTTGGAAAATGGGAGTAGCTAGACAGGGATATTATACAATGTGGTATGGGTACTATACATTTTGGTGCAACAAATGTACAATTTGTAGAAGATTGAATATTTTGAAGTAGTTGAAGAGATTGTATGATTTGGAGGTGGTTGTTGGTTTGGAAACCATATAGGAGAAAGTGAAGTGTGTATTGTACGAATTATAGTAGATTGTACAATTTTTAGGGCACTTATAATTGCAAAATAGGTGATGTTCATGTAGAAATTTTACCATAGGAATTGCGGGAAAATTATTTCAACCAAAGATTTCATATAATGAATAAGAATAATTGTAGCCAATAGAGTGGAACAGTCACCAGGATCCATGCACAAGAGAAAGTCACACCCACAACAATACCAAGGATGGAAATTTTAGTCCTCGGTTGGCATGGTGCTCATCCTTGGAGGAGAGGAGGATACAGGCCATGGAGAGGGTAGAGGTATTGGAGGGCTGATAGGAGAAGGACACCACCAAGATTTCAAGAGGAGGAAATGGTACAAGAAAGAATCCCAAGGAAGGATTTGCATAGTGAAGTTCATTTTCTAGAACCAGAGGAGGATTTGAGTAGAAAACATGAAGAGAGTCATATTGAGATAACAAGCATATCATTCATACAACATGGAGGAGATACATGTAGTAAGTGGTGGAGTAATGAAGAAAATAAGAAACACCCATGGAGGAAATAATTTGAGAATGCTGGTGTAGATGTAATAGCACAAGTGCCACTACACCAAAGACCTTCTTCTATAACTATATATTCCAGATAATTTAGGCATATAATCCTACAACTATACTTACCTATGTTAATGTGGGTAAGCAATAAGTGAATATAGAAGTCACGACAGAGGCATTCAGGAAAATATTTGGTTTTTCTGCATATGGCACAGAGGTAGTTAAGAAGTTGCTTGATCCGATTGAAACATATTGCATCATCACTTCACTTACCAATGTGAAATCACTATTTGAAGCAAATATCTCAAGTGTGGGGACTCAAGGAATTAAATAGAGCTATATGAGAGAGAAATATTGACCATGTGTCATTAATACTGTGATGACTCAATTGTCAAGAGAAACACAAGCCACGAAGATGCCAATATAGATGGCTCAGTATGTGGAAGGTATCACCCAAGGAATATGGTATAATTGGGGTACCTATCTAGAGAAAAATATACATGAAGTACTGACAAAGAGGTCTAAGAAATTTGGGATGACCTTCCATACCATTGGATTGTTATTAAATACTTTTATGGATATGGGAATCCAATTTCTATGTTTGATATAACCTAGGAATATTAATATAGGAAAGCCAACCATTTTGATGTGGGTAAAGTTAGTACTTATTCAGAAGGAGACTCCATATAAGTCTCAAAAAGATAAAGCACAGTAGGACATGATAGTACAAGAGGATACTTCCTCAAAGGAGAATGTACACCCTCAAAGGAAAAGGTCTAGATAGTTAGAAATTGAATTGGAGAAACAAGCATTACAACAATGAGAACAAAAGAAATCATCAGTTCAAGAAAAGGAAGGAAATTATGGGGAGGCAATATAGCCCAATATGAATAAGAACAAGAAGAAAACAAGAAATAATGGAAAATAATCCCATTCCAAAAAAACAAGTCAAGTCTATGTAGAAGAATCTATAAGAAGTGTAGACACCAAAATAGCACCAATCTGATTAAGTGACTACAAACACTGATCGCATTGACATACACAGCTTTCATGGCAGCCCTCAGAGGTCAAATAGTGGTCCTAGCCACTTACATAGCAGTTCAGAAGGTCGAAAAGTAAACAAAGCCTTTATCAAAACAAATTCTTAATCAAAGTCAAAAGCAATCCTTTATCAAAACAAAGCCTTTATCAAAACAAAGTCTTAAGCAAAACAAAGTCTTAAGGAAGAGCAAAACTTAAGCAAGAACAAGCCTTAAATTCAAAGCAAAACTTAAGCAAGAACAAGCCTTAAATTCAAAGAAAAACTTAAGCAAGCAAGCCTTAACCAAAGGGGAACCTTGGCCTTAGGTGTCGCGAAATCGCGACACCTAAGGCCCAAAGGGGAACCTTGGCCTTAGATGTCACGAAATCGCGACGTCATGATTTTGTGACATCGTGAAATCATGACACCTAAGGCCCAAAGGGGAACTTTGGCCTTAGGTGTCGCAAAATCACGACGTCATGATTTCGCGACGTCACGAAATCGTGACACCTAAGGCCCGAAGGGGAGCTTCGGTCGAGGGTGTCGCGATTTTGTGACGTAACGTAATGCATGATATATTCAGACGTAAAGCGTGAATTATTTAAAAAACATAAAGCATAATGCAAAACAACACGCAATGACCGAATGGATTAATCATGCAACTGACAAAAAGTGTGGGGTGCCCAAGTGGGCCGCCCTTAAAACTCGACTTTGATGCCAATCCACTAGGAATGGGCTCAAAATCTTAGAGAATGATGTCGTCGGATTGATGGAATACTATGTCCAATGTCGGATCTGAAGGTTTAGATTCACCTTCAAACAACCACCAATAACCTCTCCTGTGAAAGAGATTATGGGTGTAGAAGGGATGAATCGAAAAAGAGTGCAATCGGGTGTTTAGTTTGATAGCACTTCGTTGTTTTCCAAAAATCCGCCAACCTATTTTTTGGGTGGAAAAATCCACCATTTTATAGACCCAGGGGGTCTCTTTGAATAGGCGTGCATAAGTGTCACGTGTTTGTCAAAGGTGCCATGTGGCGGTCGTGTCTCCATGAGAGAGGAAAGTCCTCCATGACTCGGGCTTTCATTAATGCCACTGTGACAGTCCTCCAATGGCCCACGTAACTGACTAACTTTCACTGCCAATTGTTTAATGCCCATTCTCGTATCTTTGTCAAAATGCCTGTATTTGTTTAAAGTCTGCATTTGTTAGTTAATGTGTTCTTTTAATTTGTTTAATGTCTGCTTTTTAATGGGTTGAATTCTACCTTCGAATGCCTAAAAATCTGCCCAGTCGCAAATGCCGAAGTGTCGTGATATCGTGACGTTGCAAAAATGCAACATAAAAACAAAGCAATAAACATTGCCAGACACAAGTGCTCTTGCACTTAACCTCTTGGCATAGAAAAACTGATGTTGGGGTTTACATTGTCACTATCCTACTCTCTAAGAAGGCTACCATAGCCGGACTGCTCCACGGGAAGACATATTTTCGACAATTTCACCCCCAAACGGTGTCACAAATGGGTCAAATCCCACTAAAAAACAACAAGAAAATCAAAACAACAAAAACATCACAAAAATGCAACACAAAAACATAACAATAAGCATTTCCGGACACAAGTGCTCTTGCACTTAACCTCTTGGCATATAAAATTGATGTCGGGGCTCAAATTGTCATTCTCCTACTTCCCCAAGAAGGCTACCATAGCCAGACCGCTCCACGGGAAGATGGGTTTTCGATAATTTCACCCCATTATGGCATCACCAAAATGGTTAACACCCACCAAAAATAGGTCCAAATGTCAGGAAATTGCACATGCTTAAACGGTAAAACATCTAAAGGCACCCTTGCACAAGTCATCTTGGGTCAAGCGACTCGTCCCTTTTCTCATGAAGGTCATTCCCTCATCGATTCTTCGCTTGAGGGGGTAGTCACACTTAGTCACCAATCAATAGGCACACACCCAATCAATGGAATGACATGCATTCAGAGAATCATTGACAAATACAATCACGCTCCTGCTTGGGGCAGTAAACAAGCAATCATTAAATTGATCAAACACTTGGTATTCCCGAAGCATGAACACAAGGTTCCCCCATGGACAAAAGGTTGTGCCCTTTGCCTAATCATGACTGATCAATGTCCAAGCTCAAGTCACACCTCACCAAAATAGGTTAACACTTGAAATCAAATTCCTTAGCTCGTCAAAAGCAAGGATTCAAGAATGCATGCCCTTTCCATACTTGGGGCATCAAAATTTGGTTAGGTCACCAAGAAACCCTAATCATTAGTGCTTTGGTTATCTATTTTTGCTCAGCATTGCGTCACCCGTAGCGCTTCCCAAAAAGGGGCATTTGTAGACACCAAAATAGCACCAATCTGATTAAGTGACTACAAACACTGATCGCATTGACATACATAGCTTTCAGGGCAGCCCTCAGAGGTCAAACAGTGGTCCTA
Organism: Wollemia nobilis; assembly: GCA_028583015.1. Classification (NCBI taxonomy): domain Eukaryota; kingdom Viridiplantae; phylum Streptophyta; class Pinopsida; order Araucariales; family Araucariaceae; genus Wollemia; species Wollemia nobilis. The sequence continues at coordinate 126,371 of JAQPPZ010002041.1, read as the reverse complement.
GCCACTTACATAGCAGTTCAGAAGGTCAGAAAGTAAACAAAGCCTTTATCAAAACAAAGTCTTAAGCAAAACTAAGTCTTAAGGAAGAGCAAAACTTAAGCAAGAACAAGCCTTAAATTCAAAGCAAAACTTAAGCAAGAACAAGCTTTAAATTCAAAGCAAAACTTAAGCAAGCAAGCCTTACGCAAAGGGGAAACTTGGCCTTAGGTGTCGCGAAATCGCGACGTCATGATTTTGCGATGTCGTGAAATCGCGACACCTAAGGCCCAAAGGGGAACCTTGGCCTTAGATGTCATGAAATCGTGACGTCACGATTTCACGATGTCATGAAATCATGACACCTAAGGCCCAAATGGGAACCTTGGCCTTAGGTGTCACGAAATCGTGATGTCACAATTTCGCGACGTCACAAAATCGTGACGTCGTGATTTCGCGACGTCACGAAATCGCGACGTCATGATTTCGTGACATCATGAAATCACGACACCTAAGGCCCGAAGGGGAGCTTCGGTCGAGGGTGTCGCAACTTCGCGATGTCGTGAAACCGTGACACCTAAGGCCCGAAAGGGAGCTTCGGTCGAGGGTGTCACAATTTCGCGACATCACGAAATCGCGACACCTAAGGCCCGAAAGGGAGCTTCGGTCGAGGGTGTCACGATTTTGTGACGTCGCAAAATCGCGACACATTTTTGGGCCTTAGGTGTCATGATTTTGTGATGTTGTGAAATCGTGACACCCTCGGTCGAAGCTCCCTTTTGGGCCTTAGGTGTCACGATTTCGCGACGTCGCGAAATTGCGACACCTAAGGCCCGAAGGGGAGCTTCGGTTGAGGGTGTCGCGATTTCGTGACGTCGCGAAATCGCGACACCTAAGGCCCGAAAGGGAGCTTTTGGCCGAGGGTGTCGTGATTTTGTGACGTCACGAAATCGTGACACCTAAGGCCCAAAGGGGGAACCTCGGCCGAAGTGTCGTGATATCGTGACGTCGCGATATCGCGACACTTTGGCATTTGTGACTGGGCATATTTTTAGGCATTCGAAGGTAGAATTCAACCCGTTAAAAAGTAGACATTAAACAAATTAAAAGAGCACGTTAACCAACAAAGGCAGACTTTAAACAAATACAGGCATTTTGACAAAGATACGAGAATGGGCATTAAACAACTGGCAGTGAAATTCAGTCAGTTACGTGGGCTGTTGGAGGACTGTCACAGTGGCTTTAATGAAAGCTTGAGTCGTGGAGGACTTTCCTCACGACCGCCACATGGCACCTTTGACCAACACGTGGTGCTTATGCACGCCTATTCAAAGATACCCCCTGGGTCTATAAAATGGTGGATTTTTCCACCCAAAAGATAGGTTGGCAGCTTTTTGGAAATCAACGAAGTGCTGTCAAACTAAACACCCGATTGCACTCTTTTTCGATTCATCCCTTCTACACCCGTAATCTCTTTCGCAGGAGAGGTTATTGGTGGCTGTTTGAAGGTGAATCCGAACCTTCAGATCTGACATTGGACACAGTATTCCATCAATCCGACGACATCATTCTCTGAGATTTTGAGCCCATTCCTAGTGGATTGGCGTCAAAGTCGAGTTTTAACGGGGCGGCCCGCTTGGGCACCCCACACTTTTTGTTAGTTGCATGATTAATCCATTCGGTCATTGCGTGTTGTTTTGCATTATGCTTTATGTTGTTTAAATAGTTCATGCTTTATGTCCGAATATATCATGCATTACATTTTTTGTTCGAGTATATCTTGCATTACACTTTACGTCTAATCTAGATTTCAGAAGATTTTAGTGAATATATCATGCTTTTGTCATTTTTTGTCCCACTAACCTGCAGGTAACAACATTGATTCACGGTGGATTGGTCGACTGTTTCAGTGGCAGTGGCCGTCTGGTGACGTTTTCTGATTTTTGTCCGAATTGCAGGTTGCATAGAGTTGTTTTGGTTGCACACATTTAGTCAATCTGTCGCATGTATTTCTTGTCAATTTCTAAAGTTAAACATTCTAAATTTTTAACACAGGTGCTACTAAACAATTTATTGTTTCTTTGAATGCAGGAATAACAGCAAGGAGCAAGGATTTATCAGGCATTAGCGGCGGCAACACTGGCCCGCCCATTTCAAATGTGGGCATGCGGAAAAGAAGATCACTATTCATGATTATAACTGAAAATATGTAACTGAGGAGATGTATTGTAACCGAGTTGGAATCAAATTAATAAAAAGGGTTTTGCTCCTGCTTTTGATTTGATTATATCCGTGTTATTTCATGCATCAAGTTGTTTAGTTTACATTGCAATTAGTGTTTCTTTTATTTTCGAAATCTCATGCTTTCAAGAAGAATGATAATTAGACTCAGAGACACTAGAGTTGCAAGATCATAATTGGGTAGAAGTATAAGGGAGAGTGGAATCTCCACAAATTTTCTAGCATGGAATTTTTGAGAGTCCTATATGATACAAAAGTGAGGAAAATAGCACAGGAGGTAGTAGCCACCACTCAAGAGGAAAAATAGAAAGCCAAAGTGATGGTGGAATCCTAAGAGGAAGAGTCAAGAGATAAGAATAAGCCTCACTTTAGATTCATGATGGGAGAAGGTACGAATAAAAATTATCAGGGTGATGCACAAGAAGACACAAAAGCATCACACGAATAGAAATATCTTGTTATTAAAGAAGTAATAGCAATAGAAACCCAACATAATAAAAAATAATAGCAGGTGATAGAAGAACAATAGGTGGGCTTAATTAAACAAAAAGAATCCCAGGAATCTACGAGAAAAAAACAATATAATAAATAGATTGTGAAGATTGAATAAAATATGGAGGTGAAGAGGACTATGAGATAGAATCCACCTCAAGAAAATATAAACACAAAAAGATAACTACTAGTTCTTGGAAGAAGCTCTAGCCACCACATGGAAGAGGAAGAATAACAAGCTTCTACAAAGGAAGAACTACGGAGGATGAAAATAAGTTACCTTTTTGAGGTACCAGGGTTCTCAAATATTGAAACAAGTAAGCATGAACAAGGAGTATAAGATAATGTGGAACATTTCTTCTCTCAGATAGGCAATGCCATAGCTAGAACCAAATTATAGTTTTGTTTGGACGCATGGGATAGTTGAAGCTATGGGAAGAAGAAGTGTTTATCATGTTGGAAAAGATAATGGAATGGGTGAGCAGTGAGGAGTGTACAATGAAAATTGTAGATATTCATGTACAAAACCCATGGAAGTTACTTAGGTAAGAGGTAACAATGATGTTAGGAAGAGACAACTTGCCAAATGGAGTGAACCAAATATATACAACATCTAAGATTGTACCTAGATAGAACCAACCATCTGAATTGTTCATTGAATATAGCGAAGTTAGAACACAAGAGGGTTACTGCATGCCTTGGCTCTCACTCTGAGGAATTTGAACTTCCTAACACATTGGATAGAGTGGTTGAGCATAGGATTGGAGAAGATCTATAAGCTCAAGGAAGCTCAGAAAAAGGATATAGAAGCCATTCAAAAGGAAATTGTTGTAATCGAGGAAGAATTGTAGAAAGGTAAGGGTATAGTAGAAGTGAAATTAAAGAAATTAGAAGACAAAATACTAAGTAACAAGGCTGATTTTGAAGCCAAAATTAGTTGACTTGAATAGGAGAAAAAACAGGTCTCACAAATGACAGAAGATAAGATCAAGGAGTTGGAATCTCAACTCAGAGAAAAGGATGAATAGCTAAAAATGTAGTTGGCCAAGAAACATGAGCAATTGGAAATGCATGCTAATAAGATAGAAGAGCTCACAAAGGAAAATAAATGATATAATTATATGGTCCTAGATAAGCAAGTGCAATTGAGTGCTAAGGAAGAGACTGTTTGTGCTTTGGAGGTAGATATTAATCACCATATGCAGACCATTATATATAAGAATGAAGAATTACAAGTAACAACTTGAACATAAGTAAATTTGTAGGAGAATATGAAGAAGAGTGCCACTATGCACAAAAAATAATTGAGGGAACTCCTAAAGACTATCGAAGATAAATCCAATCAGCATGGTATGAAAGAAGTAGAAATTGGTAACTACGCAACCATGTTGAAGAATCAACACACAATTCTGTGCACCTAGGTGGAAGAACTGAAAGCTATAGTCATGTATTATGAGGATCAACTGAAGTGGTAAGAAAAGTCAGTGAGGAAACCGACCAAAGTAAATGGGAGGGCAGATGTAGGCATCGAGTCCACCTCCAAGAAGAACTGAGAAGAGGATTTGCTCAGTTTTAGTAATTTTGACAAGTTTTTGTAAATCGTACGAGTAGGAGCAAACTATACAAGAAAGAGGTAAACCATACAAACTGAAGGGCAAATCATAAAATTTCCAATGAATTAAAATTAAATGGAAATGCAATTTGAGTTGTAATTGTGCATGAATTTGATAAATGATGTGTTTAGACTTAGTAAAAGTCATAATTATGCATTCCGTTATGCATGGGAAGTTGTGAATAATAAATTACCGTAGGAACCACTCTGGATTAGCTTGGTAAATGATATATAAGACCTCCTTTTCAATTTTAATATGTCTTGTTAGTCTTGGAATGCTTATGAGTTTTAGCTATGTTTTGGTCTAAATAGTATGAAGTATTGATGCATTATTGAGTACCTTTTAGTGATTGTATGACATTTTTTATAGTTAATGAATAAGAATATCAATTTACAATTTTATCTTATGTACTTTACAATCCTAGCATGGTGGAATTATGATTTAAGGTTTATCTTTGTTGCATGTACTTCTTTATGGTTGTTATTAACACTTAATGCTTTGCTATGGAAGAATAGGATTAAACTAGCACTGGTGTGACACTTATGAATGATATGTGTTGAGGATAATACTAAGGAAGACATCTTGAAGGTTGTTGTATAATTTTTTTATATTGCATTGGATAAGACTCTCTCAAACTCTAATGATATAACTTGCATGTTGGTATAAAATGGATTTATTGTCAATTCATACCCTTACAAAACTTAGTTTAGAGAGATTGGCCCAGATTAACATCCAATTTGACAACCTTTTTTACCTTCACTTCATAAAAATCATACATTAGATCTCTTACAAATTGTATAAAAGAAACTTATCTGATTTGGTAGTTTACGCAATCGAGGAAAACTTACCCCATTTGGTAGTATTGGGGAATCAAATAGTTTAGTTACAAAACTGTGTATGAAAGCTTAAAAAACCAAATTGAAAGGATTGTATGAGTGTGAAATTGTATAAAATCTATCACTATATTATTTGGGATCGTACAGTGGTACAATTTGGGTTTCGTAAAATCTATTCTATTGTCACAAATTGATAGTTATATATACTGCATGATTTGGTCCATTGATTTGGAATAGCAAATTGATCATTCTAAGCCTTTCAAACCACCTTCCCATAGGGAATACTACACCCTTGTGCTATAATTATGAGTCATATTATGGTGTAGCACCCATCAAATATCCTAGTTCATATGAGGAATATGAGCAGGTCATCCCATTGGATGACAAAGAAGAGTTTTATCTACATATGTTTCCAATGCAACATCCCATCTAGAGATAAATTTTTCTATTTGAGGAGCAAGCTCATAATATTACATATCTATCGCCATCGATAATTCCACCTCCACCACAACCACCCTCACAAGTCATGATATAACCTGTTATCTCTAGAACCAATGGCCCATCCACTAAAATTCATCCGTCCATCAAAATGATTTCCATAGATATTACTGCACCATTGCATGATTTAAATAACCCATCAAAGATATTTCACATTGACCTTGAGGTAATTGACTTTTATATGGGATATTCTCCCTCATGTCCATCCGAGTATTGTCCTTGCGATGAAATGTTACAACCATTTCATTTTTGCCCAAGATCTACTCATAATGTCTTTCATGTTGAGGTTGACCACGAGTTTCCAATTGATGACATAAACCCAACTGATGACATTCATTTCATCCCTACTCCACACTAGTTGGAATAGGCATATCATATGTCAATTTAACTAACAATTTATAGGGATATCAGCATCGGTCCTAATAATCCCTAATTCATCAAGCTAGGGGAAGGCTTATCCCCTATTGAGCAACCCTAAAATGTTCCAAAAATGTCTACGAACCCTTTGGTCACCCTAAAATTATCCAATGGTATCTACAAAACATTTCATCACCCTAAAACACTTCAAAGGTGTCTATGGACCATTTAGTCACCCTAAAAATGCTCCAAATGTGTCCGTGAACCCTTTGGTCACCCTAAAACACTCCAAAAATGTCTACGAATACTTTTGTCACCCTAAAAATATTCCAAAGCTGTCTACCAACCCTTTTGTATCCCTAAAATGCTCTAAAAGTGTCTACAAACCGTTTGGTCACCCTAAAACACTCCAAAGGTGTCTATAATCCCTTTGGTCACCCTAAAATACTCTAAAGATATCTATGAATCCTTTGGTCACCATAAAACACTCCATAGGTGTCTTCAAACCCTTTGGTCACCCTAAAATATTCTAAAGGTGTCTACAAACCCTTTGGTCACCCTAAAATGCTCCAAAGATGTCTACAAACACTTTGGTCACCCTAAAATGCTCCAAAGGTATCTATGAACCTTTTGGTAACCCTAAAATGCTCTAAAGGTGTCTACAAATCCTTTGGTCACCCTAAAATACTCCAAATGTATCTATAAACCCTTTGGTCATCCTAAAATGCTCCAAAGGTGTCTACAAACCCTTTAGTCACCCTAAAATGTTCCAAAGGTGTCTACGAACACTTTGGTCACCCTAAAACACTCCAAAGGTGTTTGTAAGCCTTTTGGTCACCCTAAAACACTCCAAAGGTGTCTATAAGACCTTTGGTCACCTTAAAATGCTTCAAATATGTCTACGAACCCTTTGGTCACCCTAAAATTCTTCAAATGCGTCTATAAGCTCTTTCATCACCCTAAAATGCTCTAAAGGTGTCTACAAAACCTTTGGTCACCCTAAAATGCTCCAAAGGTGTCTACAAACCCTTTGATCACCCTAAAAATTCTCCAAAGATGTCTGCGACCCTTTGGTCACCCTAAAATGCTCTAAAGGTGTCTACAAACCCTTTATAAAATACTCCAAAGGTGTCTATGAACCCTTTGGTCACCCTAAAATACTCTAAAGGTGTCTACAAATCGTTTGGTCACCCTAAAATGCTCCAAAGGTGTCTATAAGCCCTTGGTCACCCTAAAATGCTCTAAAGACATCTATAAACCCTTTGGTCATCCCAAAATGCTCCAAAGGCATCTATAAGCCCTTTGGTCACCCCAAAATGCTCCAAAGGTATCTATTAACCCTTTGGTCACCCTAAAATCTCCAATTGTGTCTATAAACCCTTTGGTCACCCAAAATGGCCCAATGGCATCCACTAAGTCCATTGGTCAACTATGTATATATATTTATCAAAATCCAAAAACATCATTAAAATATCAAAACCATAAAAATATTTCATGGCATAGCATTCCATATAGATACATTATACACTCACTTGCATTAGGCATAAACATCATGGCATTTTGTGTTTTATAGTTGATCATACGTGTATAGCACCAAACCTATCCACTAGACATCATTAAAAATCAACTTTATCAAAAGCCATTATTAATACTCGTCTACATTTCAATTATCATTTTCATCCATATTCCATATTGTGTGTCTATTTACCTTCACTTAGCTATTTTTTATAAGGTATATTTAATATTTTTGGTCACTCAGTCATCTATAGTGTTATTTTCTAATTTTGTAGAAAGCTATTGTAATTTTTAGAATATGAAGTCTTACTTTGATTGTACCTTGTATACATCAAAATCCCAATCACATTTTCACACTAATAAATTATATTTTTGCACAAGGAAATATGAAACCTACAAAGTGGTTCATGTTACCTTAAGCAAAAAATTTTACCCCACTCATCCCCTTTTGTGAATAGTTCAAAAATACTAACAATTGACAAAAGGAGAAGCTCGTCCTTACCCCAAACAGTCAAAATCCCTTACTTCATGCCAAATTGGGGCAAGTATCCAAAGAGAAAAATAAACAGTGGTTGTGACCACTTAATAATATGTAAAATAAAAATTGTTTGTCACCATTATCAAAAGCAAAAAGTAAAATAAATAGTAGTTCTCACCACTACAAAAATCACTTGCTCACCAAAAACAAATGAGCAAATCCCTAGAGCAATTCAAAGATAAAATAAAATAAGGGAGTAATGAAATTAAATCCCTAGAATTCTCAGCATGTGATAACCATAAGGTGATCCTCATTACAGGTTAGGTGGCATCAAGCCTACCTGATAATGGTGGTATCCTTACGCATGAAGATATGTTTTTCACATAAGCAACCTACTTTTGTACAGACCAATTTTTGCATGCATATGATCTAGCTTTTGGTAGCTAGTATTGCCTAGTGGTCTAATCCAACTACATACAAAAATTATGATAATGATACCCGCAGGGTGATATTCAATACAAATGGGTTGCATGAGTCATGTTTGGTATTGGGGTAACTTTATGTGCTATCATAGCAATGAACTCACATGCACACGTAGGGATATTGAATATATTTGTCGTCTTAGAAGATTTACACCTTGCCAAAAAGTCTTGCATGGTTAATATACAACTTTTTACTAGATCACTAGAGTGTTTGAGTCTCATGAAAATATTAAGGACATCATGTAACCTCATATTATTTATTCCATTACATATCATCTTATCACATATTTTTTAATTTTCATTTTACACAATCCATTATATAATCTCATGATAAAGTCAAAATGAATAAGATGAATTTTGTACAATCTATGGTGCTAGCATATAGTGTGTCAAATAGTATTCATATCTCATTAGTACATGTTAAAAAATCATTCATTTCATTTTGCATATGCTCATCTACATATCATCAAATCACATCATATTACAATACATGCATCCATGATAAGCATCCATAAAATCATCAATAATGCAAACATAAGCATTGCATACATCTAATAAAGCAAGAAGGCAACACATGATGATAATATAAAAACTTATGCATATATATATGTATGTATGTATGTATGTATGTATGTATGTATGTATACATGTATGTATGCATGTATGTATGTATGTATGTATGGGATAAAAAGATACATCTGTAGACACCAAAACAACACCAATCCGATTATGTGACGACAAGCACTGATCGAATTGACATACACAGCCCCTAGGGCAGCCCCTAGAGGTTAAACAGTGGTCCTAACCACTCCCACAATAGTTTTGGAAGGTCAGAGGTCAATTTGGCACCTTTCAGGCACTCTGCTCCCTACTCGTTCCACCCTGGGATGATTACAAACTGGTATTCATCCCACCCTGGGACGATTAGCAGTATTCACTCCAGGGTGGGGCGAATAGCAGGTTTGATGGGAAAAAGGTCAAACCTTGACAAATGGCAGCTCAGATCCACCACTTAACTCCTCCTTCAATGCATGGAGTGTGAGTGAGCATTTTTGAGCTCAAAGAGGCAGTCATAGGGGTAGTCATGGAGCCCTTAATCAGGGAGGAATCTTCTTCCCCCTGGCAAGGCATGATGGCCAAGTGGCGCCTCTGCATGCTCATTCACAAGAGACCCTCAGGTCTATAAAATGGTGAGTCTTCTCACCCCAAAAAATGATAGAGTAGGAGCATTTGGAGCAATGGAGTGCTGTCGAATTACATCCTCACCCATCGTTTGTGCTTCTTACATCCTTGATCTCTCTTTTGGAAGGGAGGTTATTGGGTGATTATTGGAAGTGCAATCCGGACCCAAAACCTAAAAATTTGGCCACAATACCCCACCTAATTTTCTGACACAACCCCATAAGAGGTTTTGGACCCATCCCAAGTGGATTGGTGCTAAAACCGAGCCCCAAACGGTGGGCGTCCTACCCTCGGGCGCCCCCGCACTACTGTAGTCCTAATCGCCCCACCCCAGAGTGATTAGAAATATATGGTATATTTCCCTACTATTTCTTTTGCATTTGATTTTAGGTCATCCATATATGTTGTCATTTAAATTTCATGTGATTTTGATGAGTTTTGACTGTGCTTTCAATGTTTCTCGCTTTCACTAACATACAGGGAGCATCATCGGATACAGGGTGATCGAGGTAGAATATGCAAAATCCGACCATCTGGGTCATCCCAAAATGCCCTTTTTGTCTAACCCCAACTTTGTAGGTGTTTTGGAGGCCCCTGGATGGGACATTTAGGAGGTCACCTACTGACATTTTATGACAGTCCTAATCGTCCCACCCCGGAGCGATTAGAAATATGTGGTAGATTTCTTGACTGTTCCTTTTGCAGTGTGTTCCTGGTAATGTTTTCTTGCTTCTATAAAATTTTCAGCTCATTCTGATATGTTTTAGTTATCATTTTAATTATTTTATGCATGCATCAACCGTAGGCCTTGGGGATCGCATGTTTCCCTCCATCCGTAGGTGCTACTAACCATTTACTATTTCTCTGAATGTAGGATCTTGACACCAGAGGGGCAGCAAGGAACTATAGATGCACTCATGCAAGCGGCGGTGATGTTTGGTCCGCCCATTTTCAATGTGGGCACGCGGAAGATCCCAAAGGGGAATATCTCATTTGTGGTGTAACAAAATTATGTCCGACGCTCCCAACCCCTAAAAAGGGAGGAGACGCATTGTAACCCGATCTCGAGAAAATTAATAAAATAAAGGGCTGCACTTTTACATTTGCTTTAAATCTCATTTCAATTCATTTGTTTTCCCTCTTTTCATGCATTCTCGTTCGTAGGACTTAGCGTTACATTTCCCTTTCTGTTTGCTTCCGTATCCTCGTGCTTTCAGTGGCGATCATGGTGGGACCCTGTCCCCTAATTTTGAGATCAAATTTTTGATCAAAATTTGTGTGTTTTTGCTTGCAGGTGTCAATATTTCAAGCACTGGACTGCTGCTCGTTCCACCCTATGGCGAATATAGAGCTGGAATTCGTGTCACCCAGGGACGAATGGGCATTCGTCCCACCCTGTGATGAATACAGATCTATTATTCATCCCACCCCAGGATGATTAGCTCTCTGTGCAGTTTCAGAGCAGAAACTCAGAGGCATCCGGTTTGGGCAGAGAAGAGGTAGGGGTTCTGAGCATCCTCTGTCATTTTCTATTTTCTGTCTCTGTCATTTCATGTTTCTTTGCTTGCATAGGAGAGTTTTGCTGCATGTTTTTCTTTCTTTGCACAAATAAAAAGAACCCCACACACCACATGGTAATTTAAACACCAAGGAGTTGGTCGTAAAACCCCAACCCTTGATCAAGACCAACGGTGGATTTCATCACCACCTTGGCTTGAATTTTTGCATACATAACCCCGATCGCTACTGTTGCTAGACGTAAATCCTGATGAAAGCTGACCAAGTGTAGCTGGGGTGATTCCCAGTGCATGAGGATAAGTCTTCTATGGTAGGTGTCAAAAATAGGGTGATTCCCCTTCCGTACCGCCTATGTTCCACGTACCATTCTGCTCTCGCGTACCAATAGTTTCCCTCACGTAAGGGCGGGTATATTGAGAGGTTTGGTATAACGGCCTGGCAATGGTATATTGAAGGGGCGACCATTTTGGGAGACATAAGAGCCATCATATTGCATGTACAACAACACGTTCTTTACAAAGCTTTCAAAACAAAAATCAAAACACACTAAACCAGATTTAGGGCACACCTTTAATCTATAAATGAGATAATCACTTCTTTGATTGTGTGGTTCCCTTTGTTTAGTGTAGAATAAAAAATCATAAAGAAGATAAAAACCTACATAGCTTGTAGAGAGACACCACCATGGTGTACACCCGTAGCCAAGCCCAATCACGGGCGAAAGCTACAGAGAGTGTACAAGGGGGCACAAGTCACCTCCGCTATAGCCCCAAGGACTTGGTCATACCACCTTGGTGGCCTGACCCACAAGATAGTCCACATCATGCCATTATAGAATGGGACTATAGAGGCACCCCTTCGAGGGGCACTCCCATTCAACATAGACCCTTTCAGGAGGAGTCCTTACATGTGGCACTCAACATAAATGGGAAGGCTCCCTTAGATGCTCGTTATGAGTGGCCACCATGCAATGAAGCGCTAGAACAACATAGGGTCCATAAGGAGGGGCCACATGATTATGTCATCCCTCCTCTACCCCTCATCACTATTAGGAATAACAAGCCAAATCCAGAGCACAAGGCTCTTCAGACAAGGTCGAGCCAACTCTGCCCGCCCCTTTCACATATACGAAAGGGAGCATGAGGAAGACCATTACATTCCTCAAGAGCAATACACAACATGGGAGCAATGCACCTCCACACCTGCTATCTATCAGGATCACCTACTAAGGCCAGAGCCTCGGGTGAATGCCACCAACCTCGATAGAGGAAAGTGACCTATAGAGATCTCGGATCATCATGACCAAGATAAATATGTAGGAGAGGCATCTAGGCCTCCTAGACTCAAGACGATGGAACAAATTGACCTGGAATTTTCCAGACATGCCACCCACCAAGCGCAAATCATGCAGCTTGAGCAAGACCAACAATAGTTGGAGCACCTGTATCACCTTAGCAAAGAGCGCATTCGACGTCAAATAGATGAGTTGCTCTAGACCACTATGCCTGAGAGGGTCCCAACCCCTCGCATGCATAGAACAGAGTTGTATGAGAGGCACAACCCCTTGGTGCGAGATAGGTCTCCATGACCTTATCAAATGTTACCTCCAAGACCTCCTAGACCTGAGCGGGAGACCACCCCTAGAGCCAATGATGGGCACCCTCCGTGGGCACCCACCCATGTTTATAGGTCACACCCGAGAACTCCTCAAGAAGCCTATGAGGAGTATGAGCAAGAAGAAGAGTGGGCTGAAATGCCCTACCAAGGCAGAGGGGGTGCTATCCGGCCACCCCTCCATAGGCCTCAAGTTCCCCACAACCCTAGCAGGAACAAACCAAGGAGGAAGAGATCAAATATTCTGATGCATATAAAGCACTGCTAGAGCGCTTAGAGTCTATGGAGACCAAGACTTCTGGGCCCCAAAAGCCCACTTTACGCCAGCTCCGTAGTCACCCTATGCATCCGTCAGTGTCGACACCCCCATACCCTGAACACTTTAAACTGCCCTAGTTGGCAATATTTAGAGGGGAGGAGGATGCCCAAGAGCACGTGACTAGATTCTTGAGCCAATGCTTTGGCATTCAGGACAATGATGCTTTGTTGCTAAGAACATTTATAACCATGTTCGTAGGCCCTACCTCGGATTGGTTCACTCAGTTGCCAAAACATAGCATCAGTAACTTGGATCAGCTAGTGGACGCGTTCCTCGAATGCTTCACCTTCAACACCAAGAAGAAGGCATCACTAAGCGACCTAGCTAGCCTCAGGAAGTATGAGGAAGAAACCATGGCGGCCTATGGAAATCGGTGGAGGACATTGCTTTCAAAGCTGCCCTACCTCCCTCCCATGGCCGACCTGACCCAAATGTTCTCAAAGAGCTATTTGAGGTCGATCTCCATGCTATTGTAGCTGCAACAATATGCCACTCTTGAGGAAGCCCTGGTGCAAGCCAGAATCATTGAGGAGATCAAGATACAGGATGGCGAGATTGCCAAGCCATGAAAGAAAGAGTGGCCTAAAAATGCCAAAATAGGGACCACACAACCGAAACCCACTACGGTCAATCAGGTTGCTATAAACATGCCTAAGCCTGCACAAGCAACACAACCCCCAAAGGCTAACTATCAGGTGGTCCCTCTTGATAGTTATGAAAGAGAAAATCATCGACAAGAGCAAAATCAGTAGCATCACCCTAGGCGACAATTCACACCCTTTACAGAGTCTAAAGACTCCTTGTTTGACCGTTTGTCAGTGGCAAACTTGATAAACCTACCAGAGAGTCGACCTGTAGACCCCAACGTGCCAAAACCCAAAGGTTATAGGGAAGACTTGTACTGTAGGTTTCATCGATAGAAGGGACATGATCTTTATGCATGTTGGAAGTTTAAAAGCTTAGTGCAAGACCTAATCGACAACAAGATGCTAGTGGTGGATAATCTCATAGCACCAAACAACCAATAGATGGAGGTCTTCAAAGACCCCCTGCCTACCCATGATGCGTAGGCAAAAACCCTACAAGTCAATGAGGTGACACATAACTGCCCCATGCAGGGGTATGTAGGAATGATAAGCATCGTGACTAGGAACAAGAGGTACCCAAGCACAGCTGCCCCTGCTATAGCTATAGGAGAGGTTCCATCAATGTCACAACCTCAACAACACCCTACACAACCTCCTCCACCTAGACCAGTGGCCATGATTCGGACCAAACTTACCCAAAGTTTGAGGACCACGTCGGCTAGGCTCTCCATTTATGAGCTCATACAACAATCATCACCCCATCGGGAGGCTCTAATGGAGATACTAAAAGCCATCGAGTTGCAGCCCCATGAAGCAAACTCTTTCAACAACTTCGTGGGACATGTCAAATGATGCACCGAGCCAGTCATCACCTTTAGAGAGGACGAGCTGAAATCAGTGACTGGTGACATGGCGGATCCACCCCTGCACGTCATTGCATGGGTCAACGGGATTCCGTATAAGAGGGTGTTGGTGGACACTGGCTCATCCAGTAATATAATTACAATAACGGCATTGAAACACCTGAAGTTGCCAGCATCTCACATCGTGGCCTCCACCTATACTCTGCGAGCATTCAATGATGCGATATGCTCGATGGTTGGCACAATTGTCCTGCCCATCCAGGTGGGACAAAAGACTATTCCTACATTGTGCCACATCTTGGAAGGTGAGATGGCCTATAATATCTTGTTGGGCCGGCCTTGGATCAGGGACATGAAGTGTGTCCCTTCGATAGCCCACCAATGCCTAAAGTACACATTCGAAGGGCAAGTGCATGTAGTCCCAGTGGACTTAGAACCCTTCAAGTATTGCAATGTGGTACAGCTGATGCCGCAATCGACCCTTCCATCAACACATTTGGATTTTTAGTTGAATCCATCTAAACAGGGTCTGATTCCGCATACATCCCCATTGTTAAGTCCATCAAACCCCCAGTCGGGTCCATCTTCATCATCTGGTCCTTCACCAATGATGCCACCTATGGTGGCCACACCGAAGGACAATGGGAAGAAACCCCTGGAAGAGGCACCGCCATCAGTCTCAACCATCTCTACCGAGGAGATGCCTAGCCGAATGGAAGTCGAGATGCCTAGTTCACCCGACATGGAGTGGACTCAGGAAGAACTCCCATTCCCTCCCCTCAACCACCAACAATAACCATTGAGATGGCCAATACGGGCCTGGGGGAGTATCTGGTATGGAACATTGTAGCAACACCCACAATTGAGTCCATGCAGGACATGGGGAGACCTCGCCTCCCCATCGGTACTATTGTTCCTCTAGGCTACCCACCAAATCAGACAAACTTTGTATATGGGGGCCTCGATAATGGCATTGAACCTTACATGCAAGAAGAAGAAGATGAAGAGCCCTTTGCTGAGGACATCAACTATTTGTCCAACCCAGACTTCGCTTTGAGATATCTTGGCCAATGCAATTGGCATGGATATGGGTTGGGCAGATATGAGCAAGGAGTGCACGTTCTTTGCCAACCAAGATATCAGATGCCATACGACAAGTCAGGAGTAGGGTTCAACCACCCCTTGCCCTTGGACATCTTGGTAGAGAACATGCAAGGCCTAGGGATAGGCAACAAGGATGGGTTGGCATTAGATCCATATGCCAATCCTAACACAACATATACATTGGGGGATTATCTCCCATTGTTGACAACACACCTTGTTGACCTTGATAACCCCTTCCCTTTGATCGAGAAAGGAGAAAGTTTGAGAACTCACTTACAAGAGGGATATAGACAAGGTCAGGAAGGATCTTCGAAAGATGAGTCAGAGTATGAGGTAGCACCATGGGACCCTTTCGAATCGGATAGCAATCACTCACAAGTGACCCCCATGGATGACTACCAAGAAAGCCTCTTGGCAATGTTCCCTTTGGATGCTCCAATCGAGCAAGTGCCACCTCAAGAAATTCAGGTCCCCCTATAGAGAGCGGAACAACCCCGATGGGACCACATCAATTTGCTCGAGCAGGATGAGCCTCACATGTCACAAATAGTTATCGAAGCCAATGAAGGCCTGTGGATCTCCGACAGTGATTATGAAGATGAAACTGAGATGGCATATCTCAATCATATGCGGCAGCAACAATACCCCATGGATATTGATGACATGTTTGAACAATTAAACATGGGGCCAAGGCATAGGTGGCACCTAAACCCAACATAGTTGGACCAAGTGTTGCATCCACCACTTTGGGCATACAGAGAGCACCTTCCACCTAGAGACCCTATAGAGTTATCAGTGCCAAGGGTAGACCCTATCCTTCTATCTACACATAGGGCTGATCCATTTGTGCCAATACCCCCAGAGCCAGATCCGGAGCACAAAAATCATCAAGGATGTCCGAGTCACCACCCCCATGGTAATGGAGACCAAAATCATTTCATCAACATGATCTCCATTGACTTAACCACCCCCATCCACAATCCAGCCGATCCAACATGGTCATTGTATCTAGACCTAGATGCCATAGACTGGGATCACGTTAATTCACCACCATCCCCATCAGAGTACTGGCCTTGCGGTGAGATGCTTCATTTCACCCTAGGACCAACTCAGGATATCTTCCATGCTGAAGAGGGACCCAAAGTTCCTAATGTAGATCTGAATTCAGCGAATGATATCCACTTGATCCCAACTCCACACCAGTTGGAGGATGGGTCCCACATGTCATTCGAGGAGACGACTGACGTAGACATCGGCTCTGATCCAATGAATCCATAGATCATCAAGCTGGGGGTAAGTCTATCCCCTGAAGAGCAAGCCGACTACATTGCCCTTCTCAAAGAGAAGAAGGAGGTTTTTGCATGGTCCTACAAAGACATGTCGGGGCTAGACCCATAGCTAGTCATGCATAATCTAACGCTTGATCCGACAGTCAAGCCAGTTAAGCAAAAACTATGTAAGATGCACCCAACAGTGGCCTTAATGGTCAAATATGAATTACAAAAGCTGTTGGATGCACAGTTTGTCATCTACGTGGATTACCCACCATGGTTGTCCAACATGGTGCCCATCAAGAAGCCTGATGGGAGGATTCACATATGCACCAATTTTTAAGATCTAAACAAAGCGAGTCCTAAGGATGATTTCCCCTTGCCTAGCATCGATGCATTGGTAGATGCTACAGTGGGCCATGAAATGCTATCCCTCATGGATGGTTTCTCGGGATACAATCAGATTCGTATCAATCTCGAGGACCAACTAAAAATGGCGTTCACAATGCCTTGGGGGACATTTTGTTATAAGGTCATGCCCTTTGGCCTTAAAAATGCTGGCGCCACCTACCAACGTGCCATGACATACATCTTCCATGATCACATGCATAAAACTTTGGAAGATTACATGGATGATTTGTTGGCCAAATCTCTTTTGCGCCCGGATCATCTCGATGACTTAAGCAAGATCCTCGATCGCCTCATCGAACACAAAGTCGGACTAAACCCCAAGAAGTGCGTATTTGGCATCACATCTGGAAAACTCTTGGGTTTCATAGTCTCAAAATGAGGCATCGAGGTGGATCCACATAAATTCAAGGCAATCCTTGAAATGCTCCCCCCAACTACCATCAAGCAGCTCAAAATCTTGCAAGGAAAGGTCACGTCAATCAAGCGCTTCATAGCACAGCTATCTGACAAGTGTCGACCCATGAATAAATTATTGCACAAGGGGGTAGCATTTCATTGGGATGACGAGTGCCAATCAGCCTTCGATGACATTAAACAATACTTGGCTTCACCACTAGTATTGGCACCACCTAGACTAGGAGTGCCATTCTATTTATACATCTCAACTATTGAGGTGGCACTGGGCGCCATGCTAGCCCAGAAAAATGAACTACACAAAGAACATGCTACTTACTATCTTAGCCGCACCCTGGTCAGTTATGAACTTAACTATGCATACGTTGAGAAGCTATGCTTGGCGGTGGTGTTTGCTACCAAAAAGCTATGCCATTACATGCTGAGCAACATGACGTATGTTGTGTCTAAGGAGAATCCATTGTGGTACATGATGAGTCATACTTATCATAGTAGCCGCACGATGAAATGGATCATGTTGTTGATGGAGTTTGACATCGAATTCATTGGACAGAAGTCCATCAAAGGTCAAGTCATCACCGATCAACTAGCAGAGGCTCCTCTCGAAGATGATCAACCTCTGACCATAGAGCTACCCGATGATGGGGTCTTCCATGTCTCAGAATCGCTAGATTCTGATGAGCCTAAGTCATAGGCCGACATAACCTTATTTTTTGATGGTTCTAAATGTGAGCAAGGGGGTGGCATGGGAATCATATTCTTCACACCACAAGGGGCTCCAATGCCTCTATCATTTAAACTAGATTTCTCGTGCACCAATAACAATGTAGAATATGAAGCCTTGCTCATAGGTCTTCAGACAACAATCACCATGAACATCAAATGCTTGAACATCTTTGGTGATTCACTGTTAATTGTCAACCAAGTGAAAGGGGTATTCCAATGTAAATGCCTAGTTCTGTAGGCCTACAAAGCCCTTGTGGATAAATTCTTGGCAAATCTTGAATGGTATGACATCGAGGCACTCCCTCGATCATCGAATCATTTTGCGGACACTATGGCCTCCTTGGGGTCACTAATCCCGCAAGACACTTTCGGTGAGATGACAACCATTCAAGTCAAAACACTATCGCAATCCATGATGGAGCGTGCAAGCTCTAACTTAACGCCAGGAATCCACCTGATCCAGATTGAACCATCTCAGGATAGGTTCTCTCGAATCCATGATTGTCTGAATCAAGCCAACTAGGGGTCCTTGTTCTCCCCTATTCCCCTCAATAGCAACACAATGCTATTCTTACAGGTTCTTTCCCACTCAGCTTTTGCTAGGGATGAACTTCAAGAGGGATTGGTTGTTCATACCATCGAGGCTTCTGATCAGCAGGATTGGTACACACCCATAAGGGACTACCTCAAGCTAGGTAACCTCCCACTTGGATTGACGCATACCATGAAAAGATCATTCAAATAGAAAGTGGCAAAACATGTCTTGCTAGGAGACATTTTGTACCGTCGAAGCTATGAAGGAATCCTCCTCCGTTGCTTGGACCAACAGGAGTCCACTTGGGCGATCACCCAAGCGCACGATGGTACATGCGGTGGCCACTTCAACGGTATGGCCATCGCAAAGCGCATTCTTCGCATGGGCTATTATTGGCCATATTTAGAGCGAGATTGTTGCGCCTATGTAAGGAAGTGCGTGAAGTGTCAACACCATGCTAATTTGACACACGTACCTTCTCAGGCCTTGCAGTCAATCCAATCGGCTTGGCCATTTTCATAGTGGGGCTTAGATCTAATCAAAAAGATCTCCCCTACGTCGTCAGGTCATCACACGTTCATCATAATGGCCATAGAGTACTTCACCAAGTGGGTGGAAGCAATTCCGCTTACCTCTACGATTGGAACCCGCATTGCGGAGTTTATTTTACATAACATCATATGTCATTTTGGTATTCCATCCAAGATCATCTCGGATAATGGGACATCGTTCAAGAACAAAGATGTGCATGCTTTGACAATAAAGTACAAAATTCAGCATAGTTTTTTGACACCTTATTATCCATAGGCAAATGGGCAAGCAGAGGCATCAAACAAAATGCTAGTTGCCATCCTCAAAAATATAGTCATAGATAGTCATAAGGATTGGCACATTCAAATACCACTTGCTCTTTGGGCTTATCACACTAGCATTCGGACGCCCACTAGGGCAACTCCATTTTTGCTGGTGTATGGCTCCGAGGGAGTCATGCCTCTCGAGTTGGAAATTCCTTCCCTACGCATATCAATGCAAGAGTTCATCGATGATGACACTACATGGCAGGCCCGATTAGACCAGCTTACGTTGCTTGATGAATGATGCATCAATGCTCTCGAGCATTTGTGTATCTACCAAGAGCGACTTAAGAAAGCATACAACATGAAAGTTCACCTGAGGGACTTTCAGGTTGGTGACCTGGTCTTAAAAGAGAACCAACAAAACTCTAACTTGCCGCCCCATCTAAGGGACAAGTTCATGGCAAACTGGTTAGGTCCTTATGTAATTGATAGTAAAATAGGACCTGGGACATACCGGCTAGCCTCTCTTGATGGAATCAAGGAACTAGAACCCTTGAACATCAGTCATTTGAGGCCATTCCATATTTAAGAGAGACATAGCCCAACCAAAAAGCTCCAAGGATTCCCATAATCGCTTGGTCAACCCCAAAAATGCCCCAAAGGTGTCCATAAACCCTTTGGTCAAACCAAAAGCTCCAAGGATTCCCATAATCGCTTGGTCAAACCCAAAAATGCCCCAAAGGTGTCCATAAACCCTTTGGTCAAACCAAAAGCTCCAAGGATTCCCATAATCGCTTGGTCAACCCCAAAATGTGCCCCAAAGGTGTCCCATAAAACCCTTTGGTCAAACCAAATGCTCCAAGGATTCCATAATCGCTTGGTCAACCCAAAAATGCCCCAAAGGTGTCCATAAACCCTTTGGTCAAACCAAAAGCTCCAAGGATTCCCATAATCGCTTGGTCAACCTAAAATGCCCCAAAGGTGTCCATAAACCCTTTGGTCAAACCAAAAGCTCCAAGGGTTCCCATAATCGCTTGGTCAAAAACACAATCACAAAAAAACAAAAACAATAAATAATAAAAAATAACAAAAAAAATTGCATCTCACTTCCATGCATACTCGTAAAAAATCAAAACACAAAAAAAAACTGCATTAGGCATCACATACATACATTGCACATTTGTTGATCATACAAGTCAAGAGCACCATAGACTGTAATTACGGGCAATTCCATCATTTTCCAC
Organism: Wollemia nobilis; assembly: GCA_028583015.1. Lineage (NCBI taxonomy): Eukaryota > Viridiplantae > Streptophyta > Pinopsida > Araucariales > Araucariaceae > Wollemia > Wollemia nobilis. Next base: position 105,298 of record JAQPPZ010002041.1, on the reverse strand, counting down.
ATTTTTCCACTTTGAAAATAATTCAGCAAAAATAAACGCCATTCACATTTTTCACCATATCATAGTCAGTTGTCTTCTAATGTATCTAGGGTTTTCGTCATTCAGCTGTCTTTAGATTTCTAGCCAAAAACTGTACAAAGTCAAACAGATTTTACAAAGGTAGAGTTCTACTTGGATCACACCTTGTTACGTAGCATCCCAACACAAGCTAAAACACATTAAAAAAATTCCCAAGTTGTGTGAACGAAAGAGAAACCTACAAAGCAATCTAGGGTACCATACAATGAAAAGGTTATCTTGCTCATCCCCCTATGTGAATGACCCCAAGAATGCTGAGAGTTGGCAAAAGGACAAGCATCTTCCCTACCCAATTCCCCAAATAAATCCCAAGTGGTTCAAAATTCAAAACCCAAAAAAAGTAAAAATAAAACCAAACCAAATGTGCATACTTAAAAAGCAAAATCAAATAATAGTGATTATCATCACTAATATCTAACTCCTTGCTCAAAAAGAAAAATAAAATCAGTAAAAAATAAATAGTGATTTTTATCACTATATATGAGAGCAAGTATCCCAATACAAGTTGAGCAAATAAAAGATGCACGAACTTGAATCCCTGGAATTCTCAACATTCGAAAGGTCATGAGGTGATCCTCATTACCGGTTTGGTGGATAGCCTATCTATCAATGGCGGTATCCTAAACGCATGACGATATATCTATCACATTAAATTGTGTACAGATCAATGTTTGCATGTGGATGAGCTAGCTTATGGTATCTTAGATGGTCCCATGGATTAATCTTACTAAATACGACAAAGGAGTTAGTGGAGCTAATTAGGTGATCCTCAGTACAGGTTTGGTTGACAACCTATCTGGCACTGGCGGTATCTTGACAAATACCACATGAACAAACTCAATTGCACACACAGGGATGCGAAATAACTTGGTCAAACTCAAGTCCGATTCATACCTTGTTCAAAAGTCTTGTAAGATAAAAGTACAGTCTTGGCTAGTTAGTTAAAACATCTGAGTCTCAAAAAACCTTAACTACATTCTAAACCAACTGTGATACATTCCATTATTACACCATCATCAAAAATATATACAAAACAAAAGAAAAATATATACATACAAAGTCATTTCATAAAGCAATCACCTAGTACAAAAAAAGCCATTAAATCCTTGTACAGTTTATGGTGCCACCGCCAAATATCAACAACTCAATTCATCCATTCCATATGCATACATCATATAATTAGAAACATCGCATTCATAATAACATATGCATACATCAATGTAAATACATGTGCATAAACTCAAACCATAACAAGTGTATAAACACAAATAAAGTCATGTATATATATCATCAAAAAGGCCCTCAGGCTACAATAAAATGGTCCTCGGACCTCACCAAAAAAAACAAAATCTCAAAAACCCCCAAGCCTAGGGCATCGGCCACCATGATCACGTAGGATCGGTGCGATGGGAACTACCCCTAGTGGTGTGGGTCCTATGGGACCTCTCAGGGTGGCTCTACTAGCCCCCGCATCATGCCCACTAGCATCCCCCTCATCCACCACCTACGATGAGAAGATGTTGACTACTCAGTATCGTTGTCTCTCATCCGATACGAAGATCCACCTCCAGGGAGCTCAGGTAACCACCCATCGAGGTGGATAATCTCTGCCTCCAACTCCATCCGATGCCGAACCAAATCCATCTCCCATCGATGGTACGTAGCCAATGCATCATCACACTGTGCCAACTAAGTTCATAGGAGATCCCTCTCCTATGAAGCATCTGTGTCCCCATCCCATCGGTGGTACGTAGCCAATGCATTCTCTCACTCCACCAACTGAGTTCATAGGAGATCCCTCTCTTGCAGAGCATCCTCGAGCTCCTCATCCCATCTTCAAAGTAGATCCTCCAATCATGCTATCTCAGCATGATGCCTCACCTCCATACCCTCTAGGACTGCCTGAGGCATAGGCATATCCGGGATGATAGGCTACTCCGGCTCCCACTACTCTAGGACGTCCTATGTATCCGACTGCTCCAGAATCCCAAAATCATCCCCCCAAAGCTATCAACCTCCACCATGTCTGCATCCTCGAGCGAAGCCCCCAACCCTCTCTCGATGCCTCTGCACCCTCCCCACCTACTACCACCTCTGGACCTCCTAGAGGCCCCTCGCCCCACCATCGCCGCATCGTCCACCACTGGTCATACTCTATAGTCACCCCAACATTGTCCACATCAGGGACATCGATCACTACATCCGACTCCTCACCCAATGGCTCGATGATCGACCAGGCTAGAGTCCTCTCATCGCCCCGATGTCGATAAATCAAGGGCTCACCAGGAAATCCCTGGCACACCCCAAACTATCATGTCACTCGAATGTATGGGAAGTACTCCTGCTCGGTCCCATGCCACCCGATCAGCCATCTCCCCCTACGCACCCATCGGAGCCACTCTCCTACCTTAGGCCAGGCTGGACAGTCCTGATATGGATGCTAGAACACATCCCCTAGAGCAAGACCCATAAAGGCATCAACATAGTGCCCTACGACACCTACCCATCGTTGACTCTACCCCTGCTCCTCGGACCTCCACCATAGAGCCGCATACCCTATCTCCCTATCCACCATCTCTACTCGAGTAGTCCATGACAAACCCTATGGCCTCTCCATAGCTATGTGCTGCCATCCCCAGCACTACAATAGGTAGCTGCATCCAATCCCCTTCCACCTCTAGCAATGGACCTCGTACAACTCATCATAGAGCTATGCCAGTAGTGTCTGACCCCACCTCATAATCAGTGGCTCTGAGGTCGGACACTCAACCAGTCTAAAAACTACCTCCAGCAGGTTCCACGGGAACCTCGCACCTGAGGAGTCGGAAGCAACATGTTGGAGATGAGGGTCATCAGTAATGCATGCCTCACCCCCAACACGCCCTTCTCCAACCACCACCATACCAAAATACCACCAATCAGGCAATCCCCCTCTGCCCTCTCCACCGGACTATCCACCCCCATCTCCACCCCATGCCCGAAGCACCGTGTCAACACCACCATCCATTGATCACGTGGAGTAGTCCGAATAGGAAGCCCATCTATCAGAATCCATAGAATCCGATAGACATCCTCTAGAGTCACCATCATCTCCCCTGTTGGGAGATGAAAGGTATTGGTGCGGGGATCCCATAAGCTGATCAGGGCAGTCAGATATGCCCGATCCCCCACCATAGGCTCTAACCGAGTCACATGCTTGAGCCCAAGGGCATCAAGCCAATCCCAGTCCATCGTAGTCAGCGCCTCCCATGCCTCCGAAAACATCGTCGACACACGGTATCGGCTCTTCACCACCTAAAATAAAAAACAACACAAAAACATTAAAAACATGAAAGAAAAAAATTGTACAACAAAAACATTTAATAAGTGTATAACAAAAACATTAACAACATGTACAGTACAAACATTCAAAAAATCAAATAAACAATGCAATGCAAAAAAAAAACAAATTAAAATACAAATTTGTGAGTTACCTAGGGTTTTTAACTTTAGTTCAAACTGATAAATAAAAAAAAAAAAAAAAAACAAATTAATTGTTACCTAGGGTTTTTAACTTTAGTTCAAATGATAAAAAAAAAAAAAAATTGTCAGTACCTAGGTTTTTAACTTTAGTTCAAACTGATAAATAAAAAAAAAAAACAAATTCAAAATAAAAATTTGTCAGTTACCTAGGGTTTTTAACTTTAGTTCAAACTGATAAATAAAAATACAAAAACAAAATAAAACAGTTTAACCTAGGGTTTTCATCCTAGTCTAAACAATAAAAATACAAAAAAAAGTAAAACACTTTAACCTAGGGTTTTCATTCTAGTGTCAAACTAAAAAATACAAAACACAATAAAAAAGTTTTAGTTACCTAGGGTTTGAACCTTAAGTTTAAAATAGAAAAACCAATAAAAAACACACAAATAGTTTTTAGTTACCTAGGGTTTAACCTTAGTCTAAACTGATAAAAAACAAAAAACAACATAAAAACAATTTTTTTTTTTTAAGCTAAGTTTTCGATCTTAGTTTAAACTAGGGTTTTCTTTTTAGTTTACAACAAAAACAAAATAAACATGGTTTCAACTAGGGTTTCGATCTTAGTTTTAACAAAGCAAAACAAATTCAAACAAACAACAAAAATATATAACTAGGGTTTTCATTTTTAAATCAAAAAATAAAATACAAAAAAAAAAAATTGCGGTTTTAAACTATAAAATAAAACAAGCAAAATAAAGAGAAGGAGCACTTACCGGTCTCGCTTCGGCTCCACCACTTGATGATCTGGTCCGTGAACTCATGGTGTCCAAGAAATTCGATAGTGCTCCACTACGCGAACTCGACCTCCTCCTCCTCACAGCTCCAAATCGCCAGAAAAACAAAGTGCAAATGAGCCCAAAACCTAGTTTTGGCCCTTAAATAGGCTTTTAGGCCTATAATCGTTCCACCCTAGGATGATTACAAAACTGGTATTCGTCCCACCCTGGGATGATTACAAAGCAAGAAAATCAAAAATAACAAAAACTGCACCCAAAATGCACAAAAAATAGCAATAAAATTGCCAAATAAGAGTGCTTTTGCACTTGACATTCTTGGCATACAAAATAGATGTCGGGGTCACAAATCCTCACTATCCTACTCCCTAAGAAGGCTACCATAGCTGGACCGCTCCATGGGAGGATGGATTTTCGAGAATTTCATCCCCAAACAGCGTCACAAAAAGGGTCCAAACCCACCCAAAAATAGCAATAACATTGTCGAACAAGGCGCCTTTGTGCCTGCATTCTTGGCATTCAAAATAGATGTTGGGGTCACAAATCCTCACTATCCTACTCCCTAAGAAGGCTACCATAGCCGGACCGCTCCATGGGAGGATGGATTTTTGAGAATTTCATCCCCAAACGATGTCACAAAAAGGGTTAAACCCACCAAAAATAGGTCAAATTGTTGGGAAACTGCATAAGCATTCAACGGAAAACAATTGAAGGCACCCTTACAAAAGTCATCTTGGGTCAAGCGACTCATCGCTTTTCTCATGTCGGTCATTCCCTCATCGATTCGTCGCTTGAGGGGGTAGTCACACTTAGTCACCAATCAACAAATACACACCCAATCAAGGAAATGGCATGCATTCAAAGGATCATTGACAAAGACAATCACGCTCCTGCTTGGGGCAGCAAACAAGCAATAATCACAAGCTGATCAAACACTTGGCATTCTAGAATCATGAACTCAAGGTTCCCATAGACAAAAGGTTGCGCCCTTTGCCTATTCATGACTGAACAATGTCCAAGATCAAGTAACACCTCACCAAAAAAGGTTAACACTTGAATTAAGCTCCTTAGCTCGTCAAAAGCAAGGATTCAAGAATGCATGCCCTTTCCATACTTGGGGCATCAAAATTTGGTTAGGTTACTGAGAAACCCTAATCATTAGTGCTTTGGTTATCTATTTTTGCTCAACACTGCGCCACGCACAATGCATCCCAAAAAGGGGCATCTGTAGACACCAAAACAACACCAATCCGATTATGTGACGACAAGCACTGATCGAATTGACATACACAGCCCCTAGGGCAGCCCCCAGAGGTTAAACAGTGGTCCTAACCACTCCCACAGTAGTTTTGGAAGGTCAAAGGTCAATTTGGCACCTTTCAGGCACTCTGCTCCCTACTCGTTCCACCCTGGGATGATTACAAACTGGTATTCGTCCCACCCCGGGACGATTAGCAATATTCACTCCAGGGTGGGGCGAATAGCAGGTTTGATGGGAAAAAGGTCAAACCTTGACAAATGGCAGCTCAGATCCACCACTTAACTCCTCCTTCAATGCATGGAGTGTGAGTGAGCATTTTTGAGCTCAAAGAGGCAGTCATAGAGGTAGTCATGGAGCCCTTAATCAGGGAGGAATCTTCTTCCCCATGGCAAGGCATGATGGCCAAGTGGCGCCTCTGCATGCTCATTCACAGAGACCCTCAGGTCTATAAAATGGTGAGTCTTCTCACCCCAAAAAAGGATAGAGCAGGAGCATTTGGAGCAACGGAGTGCTGCCGAATTACATCCTCACCCATCGTTTGTGCTTCTTACATCCTTGATCTCTCTTTTGGAAGGGAGGTTATTGGGTGATTATTGGAAGTGCAATCCAGACCCAAAACCTAAACATTTGGCCACAATACCCCACCCAATTTGCCGACACAACCCCATAAGAGGTTTTGGACCCATCCCAAGTGGATTGGTGCCGAAACCGAGCCCCAAACGGTGGGCGTCCCGCCCCGGGTGCCCCTCACACTACTGCAGTCCTAATCGCCCCACCCCAGAGTGATTAGAAATCTATGGTAGATTTCCCTACTATTTCTTTTGCATTTGATTCTAGGTCATCCATATATGTTGTCATTTAAATTTCATGTCATTTGGATGAGTTTTGACTGTGCTTTCAATGTTTCTCGCTTTCACTAACATACAGGGAGCATCATCGGATACAGGGCGATCGAGGCAGAATCTGCAAAATCCGACCATCTGGGTCATCCCAAAATGCCCCGTTTTGTCTAACCCCAACTTTGCAGGTGTTTTGGAGGCCCCTGGATGGGACATTTAGGAGGTCACCTACTGACATTTTATGACAGTCCTAATCGTCCCACCCCAAAGCGATTAGAAATCTGTGGCAGATTTCTCGACTGTTCCTTTTGCAGTGTGTTCCTGGTAATGTTTTCTTGCTTCTGTCAAATTTTCAGCTCATTCTGATATGTTTCAGTTATCATTTTAATTATTTTATGCATGCATTAACCGTAGGCCTTGGGGATCGCATGTTTCCCTCCATCCGCAGGTGCTACTAACCATTTACTATTTCTCTGAATGTAGGATCTTGACACCAGAGGGGCAGCAAGGAACTATAGATGCACTCACGCAAGCGGCGATGACGTTTGGTCCGCCCATTTTCAATGTGGGCACGCGGAAGATCCCAAAGGGGAATATCTCATTTGTGGTGTAACAAAATTATGTCCGACGCTCCCAGCCCCTGAAAAGGGAGGAGACGCATTGTAACCCGATCTCGAGCAAATTAATAAAATAAAGGGCTGCACTTTTACATTTGCTTTAAATCTCGTTTCAATTCGTTTGTTTTCCCTCTTTTCATGCATTCTCGTTCGTAGGACTTAGCGTTACATTTCCCTTTTGTTTGCTTTCGTATCCTCGTGCTTTCAACATCATAGTCCAAAATTTATTCGTAGGCTACAATAAAGTGGGTCCTTAGACCTCACATTGTAAAAATAAAAAAAAAACCATAGAGTGTCAAAATCTATGGTCACGCAGGACCGACACTATGACTGGCACCTCCAGCCTCAATCGGTGTACATTGAGAGCTCCTAGACATGATCTCCCTGGCGTTATTTGTACTTCTTATAGATTTAGGCACCTCCATCCTAGCCGATGATTATCTTGTACCACCTATCCTACTCTACTAGGACCCATTAGTAGTAGAGTGAGCTGGTAAGTGCCCTCTAAGGCATATTATCTTATCCTCGAAGTCCTTTGTGTAGGTAGTATCATCTCAACATCGTGTATGGTACTTGCTCAATAACATTTAGATCTGTATCACCTCCTCCCATAGCCTAGTTTTCTTACCACTACTATATCCCTCATGGTGAGGGCCCCCTACCCTAACATGTGCCCAAAGTGTATCTAACTCTACTACATACCTATCAATCTTAGCCTATACACTCTATAGTTGTTCTTGTAGAAGAGCCCTCTCCTCTACATGCTCTTATCTATCCTTGATAAGCTTACCCTATAGCTTAGTAATAGTAGCATTTTGTGCTAATAACCATACATGCAATCCCTTATCATCAAAGATATCCTCATCATAGTCATTATATGGATCCCTTACATCAATGAGATCTATACACTCATCATCTACCCAATGACACACGTGTCGATCATCTAGGTCTAGCTCCTCCTTGTCTGGATCCTCATCCTATCCTCCATCTGGAGCATCCTCATAATCCTCCCCTATCATTGTAGAGGTACCACCTCCTAGAGGTCCCTATCCTCTACACTACTGTGTCACCCACTAGGAGTCATACTCTACTATAGTCCATGCATTATCTAGATCATAGACATCTTCCATAAGATCTTCCTCCTCTCCAACTACCTCAATTGTAGGCCAAGTTTCCTCTCATACCCATGATGTTGGTAGATCACTAGATCACTAGGCAACCTATGGTGTAACCTAAACTACTGCAACACTTGAGCATATGGGAAGTAATCTCACTCGATCCCATGTCATTCAACTAGCCATCTCTTTCACCTATCCTGGTGAAGCTATACCTCATCCTCAGACCATGCTGGAAAATCCATGTAGTATCTCTATGTAACCTCCTCTACCCTGATCCATGCAAATGACTATGCATAATGATCAATCATGCCTGCATAGGGATGACTCTAACCCCTCTCTTAGTCTCACTACCATAGAATATCATAGCCTATATTCCTATTTATAATTTTTTCTTGGGTCATCTAAGGTAGTCCGCATGAATGATCCACAACAATATGCTACCATCCCCACACATGTAGAAATTTGCATCTAAAGCCCTTTCACCCATGGGATTGTATCTTATACAACTCATCATAATGTTATGCCAATAATTTAGTGCCCCAAGCCATCATTAGCAGCCTCTCTATGGTGCACTCAATTAGTGAAAATACCAACTCCAAAAGGTTTTAGGGGAACCTAGTGCTCGATGAATCTGGTAGCAACATGTTAGATATCATCTTCGTTAGTAAACTATGTTTCATAGTCAATACCTCCACCTCATACCATAATTACACTAGAATTCCCCTATTAGGCCAGTCTTGTAGTGCCTATGGTCAGTCCCCTGCAAAGTATCTCTTCAAAACCATATCTCTTAGATATCGATGAGTAAATATGATTAGATTTGCCTCTATAAAAATGCACAGTATCTGATAGACGTTCTGTAGTGTCACTTTTATCTCCTTAGTAGATAAATAAAATGTGTTGGTGCAAGGGTCCCACAGATCTATAAATACTATCAAATAAACTTTATTACCCACCACTGGCTCTAGTCATGTCACTTTCTTAAGACCAATGGCATCAAAGCCATATCCAGTCATCCTTTGTCAATAATTCCTTGGTAGTCTAAAAAAGTATCAAAAACTGATATCGACTCTTGACCACCTAACAGAGGCAAGCAAGCTTAACAAAAATGCAATAAAAATACAATAAAATTACTTAAAAATGACAAAAATAGCTCAAAAAAAGGATATTTTTCCCCCAAATTTGTGGCCATCCTACCCTGGGATGACCCTTAAATTGGTAGCTATCCCACTTAAGGACGACCCCCAAAAATGCTAAAAAGGGGCCATTTGGCCCCAAAACAGGCATAAATTAACATCCAAACACAAAAATGGCATAAAATTGCATACAAACTTAAAATAAAGCAAAAATTCCTATATTTTAGCACTACTAAGGTTTATTATCCAACATTTAGTAAGTTTTATTGAAATATGCCCAAAGAATTACATTTCCAAATTTAATAAAGAAAATGAGAAAATTTCAATCCTTACTTGTATCACATCGGCTCCACTGCTCGTCGAGTCTTGAGGCTTGATAATAGTTATTATGGGGTACTATTAGAAGCAATTCACTTTAAAAAAGCAATATTCTACTCCCCACCTCTCAATTTGCCTAGTTAGAAGGATTAAAATAAGCTCATTTGCCAAATTTTGGGATTAAAAAGCACTACAATGACAATGGATGCCCTAGGGTGGGATAGCAGGAAAATTGGCTAACAATATCACCTTGGTATGGATGTAGATTATGAATCCATCCCACCCTGGGATGGCAACAAAAAAATCCCACAAAAACAACTAAAAAAGCCAAAAAAAAAGGCCTAAAACCACCAAAAATAGGTCAAAATTGATAAATTTTACAAAGGATCAACATTGCACATAAATTTATCATGGATGAATGGAAAATTCTTTACCTTAATTTCCAATAAGGTTACTGTGGTTGGACTACTCCATGGGAATGAGGTATTCAATTCTATTCTGCCATGAATTATCAAAGAAACCATCAAAATCCTCATAAAATTGATAAATCTTATAATGGATTAAACTGAGGGTAATCCCAATAAATTCATATGAGTCAATTTGATTGTCACTTTTATCATTGGTCATGCACTCATAAAATTTTCACTTGAAGGGGTAGTCATAATAACAAATTCATAATAAAAATCAACACTCAAACACTCAAAAGTTCAACTTGCATACATTCAAAAGAATCATTGTCAAAGATAAATTTCAAGCCTGCACTGGGGAAAATAAGTCAACACAAATTCAAAATGAAGTATTGGTATACTTAAATCCTTGGAAAACATATCCCAAAATAGGAAAAATAAGGAACCAATACCAATTATACCCTAGAGCCCCTAAACATTTCACTACAGTGCAATTGAAAGGTATACCAAAATTAATCCTTCAACTATGTCAAAAGCAAGGATTCCAAGAATGTATATTCTTTCCACATCAAAGGCATATAAAGTTGGTTAGGTTACTGAATAACCTTAATAATTTAATTATTTAGCCATCTATTTTTTCTTCGTGCTAAGTTTCACATAATGCATCTCAAAAAGAGGTATTTGTAGACACTAAAATCATGTAAACAAGATAATATTGTGAAGGTGCCACTCTTATCAACACTATATGACCCCATTGGGTAATATTCAGGGGTTAATTAGGGGTCCTAACTAGTTTTGGGAAGTTTTGGGCAATGTAGTCATGCTCGTCCTACCCTAGGACAACCACAGTTCATGGCCATACCACCTAGGGACGACCACAAGAAACCATACCTGAGTGGGACGGCCATGTTCTAGGCCCCCAAAAAAATCAAGGGTGGGACAAATGGTAATCAATTTCTTCCATTTATCCCATCCAATGACTTATGATAGATTGGGAGACTATCTAGGCCATCAAGGACTACAAATTGGAGGCCCAAATTGGAGGCCTCTTCCACCCAATGCATGATAAGGACTTTGAAAAGTGGCAACACCTGCCTTGCATGCCCCAACTTGCCCCTTTCCCCCTTTTACATATTGGGCTATAAATTAAGTGTTTTCACTCAAATTCAGAGAGATACCTTTGCAAGTATTTACCACGAAGTGCTATCAAGTTTCCCTCTCACATTTTGCCCTTGTATTTTCCCTTTGAAACTTCATCAATCAAAGGTATTTTCAAGGCATCCCCAAATATACACATCCTCTATAAAACCTCTCCATTCCTATTATTTAATTTACCAAATTTTATGACAACACCCTTAGGAGGATTCTAGACTAGATCCAACTGGAATTGGTGGTAAAATCCACCCTATTTTGTAGCCGTCCCCACCTGAGATGGTTGATAGTCCCAATTGGAACTCCCAGGGATGACCATGAATTCCATCATAATTTTGAATCAATTTTAGTGTATATCATTTCTAAAGCAATATATATATGCATCATAATTCAATTTGGTGAAGTTTAGAGAAGTTTTGAATCATTAATTAGGGTTTTTGTGATTACAATCCTATCTGGTTCACCCAGGGATGGCAAATGACTTTGATGATAATATCACTATAATTTATACACATATCATTACAAAATTAATTAATATACATCATGTTAAGTTTTAGAACCACTTGGAGTAGTTTATCCCTATCGATTGCACTTTTTACATTCAATATTACATGCTATTAACCCACTTCAATTTGTTGTGAGTAGGTACAGGTATTCTAGGGGATGAGGAAGGATCTAAGGAGTTTAATATAGATAGATCAAATCAAAAGTAGCATAATCCCGCTCTTCAATCATGAGTGAGAGAAGAACATTGAAAGTACACCATAAATTTGTGAAAGGATTAGATCCTTCAACATTGTAATTTTAGTTGTATCATTCGATAGCCCTTGAGGGGACATTTTGTAACCATATATTTGAAAAATTAATCAAAATAAAGAGAACCCATCATTTATTTCAATTATTTATCATTTGTATGCTTACTTTATTTATCACTTTTGAATGCTTAATTAGAATAATAGATGCAGTTCAATTTCCATTTCTAGGTGCGTCATTTTTTTGCTCTTTAGGTTGAAGTCCAAATACATAGTCTAGAGTGTGTAAAATAAAACAAAATCAACTATTACACTATGGTGAGAGTAACCATTAATATTTTATTTCTAGGGGAGGTTGTTGTTCAATTATCCCTTCCATATAGTTTGTATATCCAAATGTCAAATATTATATTAATATGAACAACAACTCTGAATAAATTTTTTTATTAGTAATATAGCTGAAAGAGAAGAACTCGATCAAAGACTAAATGAGTTGAAAAATATGGTTCAAGACTTCTACTTTATTTTGTTTATATAAAAGCATGAGTTTTTTTTCAAGTAGAAATATTTGTATTTAGAGTAACTATAATTTTCCAGTCTTAGTGATTTCCATTGGAAGAATATTTGGTCATTGAAGTCCCCTCCTAGGTCCTCAACATTGCTTTGGTTAGTAGTCCAAAACACTGTATAGGAGATATTTTATAAATAAAATGATATCATGCAACTTTTATATGTGCCATGTGTGAGAATATTCGAGAAATATTAGACCATTTCATTCTTTATTATCCTTCTTCTTACATCATTTGGGGCTATGTTTTGAAGAACACAAGCTTATACTGAGAGGGAGGGTGAACAGTATAAGACCTCTTTTTACTTTTTCCATTATTTTTCAAAATAGTAAAGCAATATACGCAAAGCAATATCAAAGCAATGCACAATATCATCCACAAAGTGACACCAATTTTAACGTGGTTCACCTAGAATGGCTGGGCTACGCCCACAAAACTTTTCTCTAAAAGTTATCTCAAAGTTCTTTGGGAATCCTTCCCAATTACAATGTTTATGAGCCTTGGCCCAAAGGAGATACTTTCCCCCAATTATAATTTATGAGCCTCTGCTCAAAGGAGATACCTTCCCCCAATCAGAATTTATGAGCCTCTGCTCAAAGGAGATACCTTCCCCTGCTCTGGAAATGATCCCTCAAAAGATCAACTGCCTCTACCTCTTGCTAGCACATGGAACTCCTTTCCACCGAAGACCTCCTGTCCTTAATTCTTAGCCTAATAGACCTCTGCCTTCTATGATCACGTCCATAGTAGCTCAAAAACCTATACCAAACACATTCAGTCGATCTAGTACAAGTCTTCCTCTATCTGTCAGATCTGTCCAACTCTTGAACAAATCAATCCTCTGCATACAAACCTTCTCAAAGACTTGCCAAATATGTCCTTAGGTTCCTCTCATAGAACCAATGCACCTCTATCCTCAAGTTCTCTGATAGAACTATCAAACTCAGCTCACAAGTCCTCTACTAGGACCTATCCAAATCTGCTCACAAGTCCCCATCGAAACCTGTCCAAAAACTGCTCACAAGTCCCTACCGAAACCTGTCCAAAAACTGCTCACAAGTCCCCACTAGAACTTGTCCAAAAACTGCTCACAAGTCCCCACTGGAACCTGTCCAAAAACTCATCAAGCTCACAAAGAAAAACTTTCTTAGTAGGAAATCACAAAGTGAATTGTTAGAGACCCAATGTGATTTGTCAAACTCATAGAAGCATAAAGAGAATTGTTAGAGACTCAATATTTTCTATACTCAAATCCCAATCTAAAAACTCAACTCAAATCAACTCAGCTCAATTTCAATCTCAAATCTAAAAACTCAACTCAATATCTGAAATGGATAGGATAGAATGTTTTCTTTCAAGAACATGAAACCTCAACAATTGCCAACTATGCAAAGAATCACATAACAATGATACTCATGTTATCAATTAGGGTTTCAATAACAATGCTCATCAAAAAAGGTTTAGTTAAACAACACCATTCAACTCAACATCAACCTTAAACCATTCAACCAATCATCACAAGAAAAGGAAACAAGTAGAAATCCTTTTCCCTGCAAAGATATTTGAACAAAATACCCACCAACACAATATCACCAAATGCAAAGTATAACTTGCTCAAATCAACTCAATGGAGTAAGCCCAATATCATGAATCAAGTAAAGCAATAACTTGATCAAACAACCTCTATGGAAGCAACTCAACCATCAAACTCAAAATAGCCAACCAAGGGTTCTACCAACTCAATGCAAGTAGCTAGACTCACAAATATAAACCCTAGTGCACAAAGCTTCCACTATCTCAAACCAAAAATTATGCATTCACCAAAAACTCTCCTTAAGGATAACAATGCATAAGTAGTCTTCAACAAACCAAAAAATAGGATTTACGCCTAGCCAAAGGATACCTAGTAGAATACCTTTTCACTCCAACCTTATTTCAGAAAACGTACACCAATCATACCCATAAGAAGAATGTGCCAATACCTTATTGGAGTAGAAGATAATTGAACCTTCAAGCTATCACCACACACAACTCTCAAACTTACAACCAAGTTAGGGTTAGAATAAAAATAAATGAGAAATAATATAAACTTCCTTTATTACACCTTTTAGCTCCACTTCTTTAAACACAACCACCATAACATGCCAATAAATCAACAATCACAGACTCACACCTTATACCTCCATTTTTAATTTTAGCATAGCAAAGAATAATCTTAAAAATACATCCAAAGAAATATGCCCTTATTTCTCCTAATATTTTATTCAATGCTAATCACAAAAGCCAAAACTCATAAAATTTAATCACACCTTATAAATCATTGTCCAAGAAACTTCGAATTTCATGGCATAAAGACGTTTTAATAAAAATGTGTGTTACTCTAGCAAAGCACCCCTGGGAGACTCGAAACGACGACCTCCGCCAATGCAGCGCCCAACAACAGCCTTCGCTGCCACTAGCCCACGTGGGCTACGAAGTTCACAAGTGAACTTCCCTCCACTTCACCCTGGAAAAAACTCTCGAAGACTTTTTGATCGCACGTGCTTCTAAGTCTTCCTTCGATCGCAGTGAATATAGAGCACAAACACCTCAAATTGCATTTGGGGAATTTTGAATTAATTAGCCTTCCAACCTTAGGAGTTGGAGAATAAATAGTCTCTTCGAAGACACCTTGACGTCGGCGGAAATAAAGACCATTTCGAAATTAATCAAAAGTCTTTTCAAAAAGGGTTTAAAAACCCTTAAATAATTTTAATAAATTAAGAATAAAAAAATGTTTAAAAACCTTTAAGTATTTTTAATAAATTAAAAGTAATTTCTTCCTTAATTAAATAAATAATTAATTAATTAAAACCTTGAAGGGTTTTAAATAATAATTAAATAAATAATAAAGAGAACCTCCATTGGTTTTAATAAAAACCCTATCCAACTTGGTTTTAATAAAAACTGGTTTGGTTTTAATGAAAAACCCTTGCCAATGGAATCTCTCCAGATTCTCTTAAAAATATTCTCTTGGAATATTCCACCTTTGAAGCCAACACATCCTCTTAACATTAATGTCATTTCCTTTTGACATCAATAACAACTCATAGACAAGAAGCTAGGATCTCAAACCCAAAATTGCCAACAATCTCCTCCTTTTTCATTGATGGCAAACCATGCTTCTCAACAAGACAAAAACTCAACATAAATAGCTCCCCCTATCTTGAGTCTCTCCCCCTTACTCAAATCTCTCCCCCTTTGTCATCAATGGAAAAGGGTCACCTTTGGGGCTTGGGACTAAGAATGAGCCTCTTAGCTTAGTCCCTCCCCCACCTCCTGATGAGGTGATTAATTCTTGGGTGGGAGTAAAACTCCCATTAGACACTGATCATCATTAGCATCTATAACTTCCTTTTTGGGACTTCTCTTGAACTCTTTGTCCATATTCCTGTTCCTGTCACTATTCTTGTTCTTCTTCTCATCCCTGTTCTTGTCCATGCCTTGATCCTTGGACCTGATCATGCCACTATTCTTGTTCATGTATTCTGGAATTTCAGCTCTACACTGTCTGATTATGTGACCTTCATTGTTGCACTTGAAACACTTGACGATGTTGTTTCTTTGAGGTAAACCTGATATTTGAATCCACCAGTTCTGACCAAACCTATTCTGACCAAACTTGTTCTGACCAAACCTGTTCTGACCAAACCTATTATGGCCAAACCTGTTCCTGTTATTTGCCTTGCAATAAACTGCCTTGTGCCCAAACTGTTGACAAGAGTAGCAATACCATTGAAAGTAACTAGCCCTTCTGAAACTGTCATTTACCTCCTTCACTTGAGCCATGCAATGTGAAGCCATGTGACCAAACCTATGACAAGCAAAACATCTACCTTGAAACTTTCCTTTAATTGACCTCTTAGGTTCTGAAAACTTCTTCTTCTCATTCTGAATTTTGTTTTTTGTTTCTGTGCATCTATCATTCAAGGACTCCTTTTCTAAAATACTTTCCTCATCAGAACTCTCTTCCTTTTGGATTCTCTTACTAGACTCTCCAACTTGTTCCTTGTGTGGCTTAACAAAACCAAGACCTGTTTTATCTGTTGTCTTTCTTTGAACTTTGATGAGAGACTTAACCTTTTTGGAGCTATCTTGAAACCTGTAAAGCTTATCCTTGTACTCTTTAGTTTCCTCTTTCAAAGAATCCATTTTCTATTCTAACTCACTATACTCAAGAACCTTAGACTCTAACTCATCCTTGAGTTCTTGTGTCTTAGCCATAGAGAAGTCAAGACTTTCTATAAGATCATCTCTCTCCATACAACATTCATCTAACTTATCCTTGAGTCTAGCATTTTTATTTCTTTCATTTTTCAAAGCACTAAGAGCACTAATAAGTTCACCTTCAAGATCTACTTCACCTTCCTCTATATCTTCCTCTATTTGTTTGCTTTTTGAATCATCAAAGCCTTTTTCAGATTTCTTATCACTAGAGGTGCTACCCTTTTCAAAAACCATACATGCATCTTCCTTATAGTTTTTTGAAGCATCCTCATACATACTAGAAACCAAATCATTATTTGTGCAATCATCCTCAAGGTGACCAAAATTTCCACATCTAAGACATTTCATGATAATGAATCTATGTTTCGGTTCTTCCTCCTTTTCTGATATGAACAACATCTCATTTTCATTATCACTTGAAGAAATTTCACTATCACTACTAGAACACTTACTTGCTTTGTCTAGGTAGAAACTCTTCTTGTGCTTGTGAGAATACCTCTTTCCTTGATTGTTGTGCTCATATTTGTTTTTCTTGTTATGCTTGTGCTTTTCAGAATCCTTGCTCTTAGAATCCTGTTTATCTTCATCACTTTCATTCTTGGGAACAGTATAGTCAGTAGCATAATGACCAAACTTTCCACAATTGAAACATCTTATATTTTTCATACTTTTGTGCTTTCTAGAGAACTTGCCTTTCTGTCTGTAATATGCCTCTTCATCACTAGAAGACTCATCACTATCTTGAAGCTATTTACCCTTGGAATTCTTGGTAGCATTGAAAGCTGCCTCTTTCTTGACATCAACCTTCACTTGAGTTCTCAAATCAAATGCTGCAAGTATACTATGGAGCTCATCCTTTTTCAACTTATCCAAATCTTTAGCTTCCTCAATAGCAGAAATCTTTTCACTAAATCTATTAGGAAGAGATCTTAAAATCTTATCACAAACATCATTTTCAGCAAGCTCAAGACCTAAGTCTTTCATGGAGTTAACAACCTCATCCATACGAAGCATGTAGTCACTAATATTTTCATCATAATTCATATTGAGTTGTTCAAACATACCTTTGAAGTGTCTCAACTTGGCCTTTCTGACATTTGTATCACCTATATGAACCACCTTCAACTGTTTCCACATTTCACTAGCTGTCTTATAGTGAATCACTTTGGTGAGATCTACTTTCTGAAAGCCTTTCAGGATTGCATTCATTGCTTTTGAATTGCTATGATGTAGGAGTCTTTCTTCTTTAGTATTAGGACCATGTTCAGGAATAGTGTACTCATCTTCAATCACTTCCCAAACCTCATTCCCAAGTTCCATTAGATGAACCTTCATCCTTGCACTCCAAAGACCAAAATCTGACCCATCAAGAATAGGTGTTGCATTGTCACTTGAATAATCCATTGTGTTCTTTACTAGCTTTTCCTTCAAGCTGTTAAACTTTTTAAAGGCACCTACTCTGATACCAATTGAAGAACACAAGCTTATACTGAGAGGGGGGGGTGAACAGTATAAGACCTCTTTTTACTTTTTCCATTATTCTTCAAAATAGTAAAGCAATATACCCAAAGTAATATCAAAGCAATGCATAATATCATCCACAAAGTGACACCAATTTTAATGTGGTTCACCCAGAATGGCTAGGCTACGTCCACAAAACTTTTCTCTAAAAGTTATCTCAAAGTTCTTTGGGAATCCTTCCCAATTACAATGTTTATGAGCCTCGACCCAAAGGAGATACCTTCCACCAATAAAAATTTATGAGCCTCTGCTCAAAGGAGATACCTTCCCCCAATCAGAATTTATTAGCCTCTGATCAAAGGAGATACCTTCCCCTCTACTCTGGAAATGATCCTTCAGAATATCAACTGCCTCTATCTCTTGCCAGAATGTGGAACTCCTTTCCACCAAAGACCTCCTATCGTCAATGCTTAGCCTAAGAGACCTCTACCTTCTATGATCACGTCCACAACAGCTCAGCAACCTGTACCAAACATAGTCAGTCGATCTAGTACAAGTCTTCCTCTATCTATCAGATCTGTCAAACTCTTGAACAAATCAATCCTTTGCATACAAGCCTTCTCAAAGGCTTTCCAAATCTGTCCTCAGATTCTTCTCATAGAACAAATACACCTCTATCCTCAAGTTCTCTGATAAAATTATCAAACTCAGCTCACAAGTCCTCTGCTAAGACCTGTCCAAATATGCTCACAAGTCCCTACCGAAACCTATCCAAAAACTGCTCACAAGTCCCCATCGAAACCTATCCAAAAATTGCTCACAAGTCCCCACCGGAACCTATCCAAAAACTACTCACAAGTCCCCACCGGAACCTGTCCAAAAACTGCTCACAAGTCCCCACTGGAACCTATCCAAAAACTCAGCAAGCTCACAAAGAAAAAATTTCTTAGTAGGAAATCACAAAGTGAATTGCTAGAGACCCAATGTGATTTTTCAAACTCATAGAAGCATAAAGATAATTTTTATAGACTCAATATGTTCTATACTCAAATCCGAATCTCAAAAATCAACTCAAATCAACTCATCTCAATCTCAATCTCAAATCTGAAAACTCAACCCAATATCTGAAATGGATAGGATAGAATGTTTTCTTTCAAGAACATGAAACCCCAACAATTTCCAACTATGCAAAGAATCACATAACAATGATACTCATGTTCTTTTCACCATCAATTAAGGTTTCAACAACAATGCTCATCAAACAATGTTTAGTCAAACAACACCATTCAACTCAACATCAACCTTGAAGCATTCAACCAATCATCACAAGAAAAGGAAACAAGTAGAAATCCTTTTCCCTCCAATGATATTTGAACAAAACAGCCACCAACACAATATCACCAAATGCAAAGAATAACTTGCTCAAATCAACTCAATGGAGTAAGCCCAATATCATGAATCAAGTAAAGCAATAACTTGATCAAAAAACCTCTATGGAAGCAACTCAACCATCAAACTCAAAACAGCCAACCAAGGGTTCTACCAACTCAATGCAAGTAGCTAGACTCACAAATATAAATCCTAGTGCACAAAGCTCCCACTATCTCAAACCAGAAATTATGCATTCACCAAAAACTCTCCTTAAGGATAACAATGCATAAGTAGTCTTCAACAAACCAAAAAATAGTATTTACACCTAGCCAAAGGATACCTAGTAGAATACCTTTTCACTCCAACCTTATTTCAGAAAACATACACCAATCATACTCATAAGAAGAATGTGCCCATACCTTATTGGAGTAGAAGATAATTGAACCTTCAATCTGTCACCACACACAACTCTCAAACTTCCAACCAAGTTAGGGTTAGAATAAAAAGAAATGAGCAATAATATAAACTTCCTTTATTACACATTTTAGCTCCACTTATTTAAACACAACCACCATAACATGCCAATAAATCAACAATCACAGACTCACACCTTATACCTCCATTTTTAATTTTAGCATAGCAAAGAATAATCTTAAAAATACATCCAAAGAAATATGCCCTTATTTCTCCTAAGCTTTTATTCAATGCTAATCACAAAATCCAAAACTCATAAAATTTAATCACACCTTATAAATTGTTGTCCAAGAAACTTCGAATTTCGTGGCATAAAGATGTTTTAATAAAAACATGTGTTACTCTAGCAAAGCACCCCTGCGAGACTCGAAATGGTGACCTCCACCAATGCAGTGCCCAACAACAGCCTTCGTTGCCACTAGCCCACGCAGGCTACGAAGTTCACAAGTGAACTTCCCTCCAATTCACCCTAAAAAAAACTCCCGAAGTCTTTTCAATCGCACGTGCTTCTAAGTATTCCTTTGATCACAGCGAATACAGAGCACAAACACCGCAAATTGCATTTGGGGAATTTTGAATTAATTAGCCTTCCAACCTTAGGAGTTGGAGAATAAATAGACTCTTCGAATACACCTTGACATCGGTGGAAATAAAGACCATTTTTAAATTAATCAAAAGTATTTTCAAAAAGGGTTTAAAAACCCTTAAATAATTTTAATAAATTAAGAATAAAAAAAGATTTAAAAACCTTTAAGTATTTTTAATAAATTAAAAATAATTTCTCCCTTAATTAATTAAATAATTAATTAATTAAAACCTTGAAGGGTTTTAAATAATAATTAAATAAATAATAAAGAGAACCTCCATTGGTTTTAATAAAAACCCTATCCAACTTGGTTTTAATAAAAACCGGTTTGGTTTTAATGAAAAACCCTTGCCAATGGAATCTCTTCGGATTCTCTTAAAAATATTCTCTTGGAATCTTCCACATTTGAAGCCAACACATCCTCTTAACATTAATGTCATTTCCTTTTGACATCAATGACAACTCATAGACAAGAAGCTAGGATCTCAAACCCAAAATTGCCAACATGTTTTAAAAAATATGAGAATACACTTTGTAAATCCATCAACATTGAAAGAGTTGATCAAATTTTGGACTCGTTATTTCAAATAAAAATAATTATGTATTCTATGGAGGATTGGTCTTACATTGATTGTTATAATATATGGTTTTAAAGGATTTTTTTAAAATTAAACCTCAAATTCATGCCCAAGTTTGAAACTATATTATTACCTCGTATATAGAACGTTTATAGATATAATATTCATCATGGGAAATATCAAGTAAAATAATAGGTGGTAGCATCTTGGTTACATGGTTGGGATATACATGGAAGGCTAATTTGTAATAATGGAGTTAATAGAAAGGATTTGCCTTGATATATGGTATAATGATAATGTATAGAAATAAGGTTTATAAAAATCAACTTTGATAGTGCTTTTCATGAAAATATAAAAAATGTTGTTGGAGGTGGTGTTTTTCAAAATAACAAAGGAAAAATTATACTCATTTACTTAGGATTAGAAGGAACTTCAACTAACAACAATGTAGAGGCTAGGGCTTCTTACTAGGATCAACATTGCAATAAAAGAGGGATGAAAGTATATTTCAATTCAGGGAGATTTACAAACTATTATTAATGTTATCAATAAAAATAGATGTGGGAATTGAATCAAATAATACTATTGTTGATTCATATCAACTATTGGTCAAGGAAATTTCTTGCAAATTTGAGCATATCTATAGAGAAAAAATTGGAGAACAAATGATCTATCTAGAGCTCTTCATCTTGGTGAAATTCAAATTTTAGAAGACAATTGGCAGATTGAGATTTTATTTCTTAATAAAAGTGATATCAAGGTATTGCATGCATAAATAAATTTGAGTAATATGAAGAAAAAAAATAAGATTATATTTGATTAAAGGGAAACATAGATATATTTTAGTTGACCTCACAGTAAATATAATATTTTATTATTTTGATGGGAGTGATCCCCAATAAGAGCCACATATAACCTACTAAAAATAATTACATTTTAGATAACTATTTTACCTTAGATCATTCTTCTTTAATTGCTTTTGTCTATATAGACAAATTACAACACATTATTTTTTAGGTTTGCTTATTTTATCAAAATTACATATCAAGTATTATATATTAATATAAATTTGTAATTATAATAATAAATTATAACATTATTAAATATTTTGAAATATTTTACTATGAATTCTAACTTAATAATAAAATGCATTACATTTCAAAAATGTAATATCCATAATTATTTCAATTATTCATTTTTTATTATAATAAACATTATCTCATGCATAAGTATTATAATTACTATATTGATATTTAATTTTAATAAACTTTTAATTAGTATCTTATTTAATATAAAGGTATACTATAAATACTCAATTTAAATTTAATATTAATTAATAATTATCTACCATATTATAGATAAGTACAAAAAATAAGGACATATCATAATTTTTAATAAAGGTTGACTTATCTTCTTTGAGGAGTGTGAGTTGTATATGTGAAGGAAAAATATTAATTACTATTATTATAATATTTAATTTTTTTTTTTGTTTTATTAAAAAAGGAGGGTTTTGAAAGGATCCCTTAAGCTTGAACATCAAATCCATCTAAGGAGAAAACAACATAGAACTAGAACACTAAAGCTTACCACCTGACATAGCGGGAACAAACAAAAAGATCCCAAGCACACAGAAACAAAGAGAAACTCCCAAACCCAACAAAAATTTAGAAATGAGCTAGTTTTGAAATTTGAAACCCACTCCAAGTTTTGAATAGTTTCTCTCACCATATGAGTCACATCCTTGATATAATCTATAGGAATCAATTCAGGGAGATTTACAAACTATTATTGATACTATCAATAAAAATAGATATGTGAATTGAATAAAATAATATTATTGGTTATTCTCATCAACTATTGTTCAAGGAAACCTCTTGGAAATTAGAGCATATCTATAGACAAAAAATTGGGTAGCGAATGATTTATCTAGTGCTCTTCATATTGGTGAAATCCAAATTTTAGAAGGCAATTGACATATTGATATTTTATTTCGTAATAAAAGTGATTTCAAGGTATTGCTTGCATAAATATATTTGAGTAACATGAAGAACAAAATCAAGATTATATTTGATTAAATAGAAACACAGATATATTTTAGTTGACCTCACAGTAAATTATAATATTTTATTATTTTGATAGGAGTGGTCCTCAATAAGAGCCACATATAACCTACTAAAAAAAATACATTTTAGATAACTATTTTACCTTTAATAATTCTTATTTAATTGCTCTTGTGTATTTAGATAAATTACAACACATTAAGAAATGAGAGGAGAAAGTTGAGAAGTGGCTATTGCATGCATGTCAGTCTGCATGTTGTCCTAGGGTTTTTGGAAGTTTTTGTTCATTCTATGGGAGCTTATGTTGGCATTCATGCTATGCTTACTCTTTGGGTGTTATTATGTTAGCTTCTCCTCCCTGATTTCGTATAAAGATGGTGAAGAGAGGAATGGCTCCAAAGGTGAAAAAATGGCCTATGAAATTATTTTCCAAGGTGTACCACAAGGTAATTATGAACCTAATTTTGTGATTCCTATGCACAAATTCAATTAGGCATGTTATTGGTTTGAAAAAAATACTCTTTTAGGGTATTTTTTGGGTTGGATTCCCCTTAAGCATGTCTTTAGAAACTAGATTGAGCAATATTGGTGTCTGTATGGGATTCAAGTTTACCATGTCCAAAATCTCTCTAAAGTTTTTTTCATTTCCATTTTGGTAGTCTTGACCAAGCCTAGAAGGTCCTCAATAAGGGTCATAGTTACATTAATAGTTCATTGATCATATTTCAGCCGTGGAGCCAATATTTCATAGTTTCTAATTTTGTTTCCCTAGTTGTGCTTATTTGGGTAGAAATCTCAGACCTCCCCACATCATGCTGACCCTTTTTGAAAATTTTGATGTTCATCCATGGTGAATTTATCTATGAATCCTCTCGGTTCATGTCGGTCCATATTAGTAGGAGAATGTGTATCAAGGTTGACCTAGCTAAAATCTTGAAGGAGTATATTGGCATTCAGGTTGGTTCTATCTATATTCACCAGTGGATGGTATATATCAACCTCTCTAATACATGTTAATGCTACCAGTCAACCTCCCACTATATTAAGGACTACCCCTTGATGGCTAAAAAATTTAAGGCCAAGACGTCTACCTTGATAGTTGATGTTGTACTATCTCCCACTACCCTACACCCTCCATCAAAATATGGTGAGTGGACTAAGATTTCATGCAAGAAAGTGAAAGGTGTCAAGACAACTCAAGTGGGAAATACAATGGCCACATACACTTAGGCCCTATAGCCTAAGCCTCCCATGTAGCCTTCGATTATGTATTCAACCCATATCCACTCTTCTCCTCAGGTCATTGAGTCTGTAGACCATGAAAAGGGGATAGGTCCACTGTGCCCTTGGGTTGTCTAGATGATGTAGGATCTGAAGGAAGTTTCTCTCAAAACTTAGGATGGCAGTCTCGTAATCCCTTGCAAGGTGAGCTAATTGGTCATTTGGACAAGCAATAAAAATGTCTTTCTCCTTCACCACCATAGATGCCTTCAGGAAGAACCCCTATCCCCTATTGATGGATAATGTAACTGAGCCTAGTGGGGCTATGCAACTTGATTCTTTTTAATGTTGTTTCTCTATTATAATGTGCGTGGGTTGACCAAACCTATTCATCATTACATGGTTTAGGATGACCTCTCTACCTGTTCCAATCTCTATGGTCATCCAGATTTTATTTTTTTACAAGAATTCAAAGTGATAGGTTTGAATTTACAATATGCTTGTTCTATGTTATGGCCTATCAATCAGATGTATACTATCAACCACAATCATAGTAGTTGAGGTGCTATAATTTTTATTAATAATATATGGGCAATCAATTTTTTCACATGGGTTTTTGACCCCTCTCACCACACAGTCTAGATTCTTCTTGAAGTTGGTGATCATTCCTTTGATATTATTAATATTTGAACTAATAATGAGATCCAATATAGATGTGCCCTATTGATATGGTGTGCTTCGTCTTTACCTATCATTTTATGTCTTATATGTGGTGATTTTAATATGGTTGATAAGTCTTATGATAAAATGAGCTATATCCCCAATAGGTGGGCCTCGGGAGAGCGAAATGCATGGTATTTTATGAAAAATAAACTAGGGGTCTTTGATATCAATTTTTTTTTCTATGTGGGTTAGTTTCCTGAGCATTTGTGGTTCAAGTGGTCTAATTTTCAATCAAGACCCACAAGATTTTTAAAAAGGTTGGACATGGCTATGTTATCAGTCCAGTGTGAGTTTTTTTTCTCGTCAGCTTCTTTTAATCCTTTTTTTTGAAACCATTCTTGGTATGATCTCATCTGATCATTCCCCCATAATGTTATATTTTCATGTTTTCTCCACCCATCAATGGCCTACTCATGTTCATTTGTTTCTTAACACTTCTTTCTTGCAACATACTACCACTGTTTATCACATCCAAAGGATCTGGAACATTGTAGCTAGACCCAATGGAGATTTAGGATGGATTGAGTGGTGAAATGATTCCATTTTTTCATATCACTAATCTACTCATAAGCCTAGGGAAGAAGGTGGTACAACTGCATCGTTGCTCTAATATTGCTCTACGCACTGAGCTTGCATAGGCCTTATTTTGACTTGATATCTCCCCATTTGACTCCATCATTCAAGCCCATATAGCTTAGATTTGAAATTAGATCAAAGTGGATAAAGTGTATGAGGCTATAGGGGCTCGAATTAAAGCCAGGTTGCATTTGCACAAAGTGGGTGATCACATTTCTAAAGAGTTTTTCTAGAGGCTTTGGCCTCTATGTCACTCCACTCAATTTAAAGATTTATTAGTTAATGGGGTTTGCACCAACTCTTTTCCTAAAATAGCAGTTGAATTTACATGATATTATTCTTATATTTTTTCTTATTAATAGTACACCCTTGAAATATAATTAGCCCTTCAATATTGCAAATATGTTATCCCAACTTACCTCTCCCTAACACAACAAAATGATTATGAATGACCCTTATCAGAGAAGGATCTTATGGATGGCCTATTTGAAATGGAAGACACTAATGCCCCAATGCTTTATGGTTTTCCTTGAGTCTTACAAAACTTACTAGGAGTTTTTTGGTCTTGACTTGCATAAAGTATATTTGATGTACACTAAAATCATGTAAATTGGATAAGATTGATATGCGCCACTCTTATCGATATCATATGGACCCATTGGGAAACCCTCAGGGGTTAATTAGGGATCCCAACCACTTTTAGGAAGGTTCACCCCACTTTTAGGAGATTTTAGACTATGTATCCATGGCCATCCCACTCAAGGATGGTCACAATTCATGGCCATCCCATAAAGGATGACCACTAGCAGTCATACCTGGGTGGGACAACCATGAACCAAAACCTCCAAAAGTCAAAGGGTGGGATAAATGGCAATCAATTCCTACTATTTACCTCACCCAATTACACAAAATTTATTGGGATGTTGTCATAAACATCAAGGCCTACAAATTTGAGTTCCCAAATGGGCAACCTTTCCCACCCTATGCATGGTAAGGGCATTGAGTGGCAACAGTTACCTTGCATGCCATAACTTTCCCTTTCGTACATTTATCCTATTTTATCTATAAATTGAGGTGCTCCTACCCAATTTCAAAAGGATACAATAACAAGCATTGCTCATGAAGTGTTTCTCACATTTGTCCTCACATTTTCCCAAGTATTTTCCTTGAAAACCTCTTCATTTGAAGGTGCTTTCAAGGGCATATAAAAATATGCTAAACCAATTCCAAAACCAATCAATTTTGATATTTAGTTTCTAAAATTCAATGACAATATTCGTAGAATTTTTATTTACCATATCCAAGTGGAATTGGAGGCAAAAACCACCATAGTTTGTGGTCATCCCCCTAGGGATGGTTAGCAGGTCTTATTGGAAGTCCTAGGTATGGACATGAAATGGCCCATAATTTTGATCTAATTTATATGTATATCATCTCTATATAATTATGTTATAATCATATCCAAATTTGGTAAATTTTTGAGTATATTTGATGGGTCTATTAATGTTTTTATGATTGCAATCTTACTTGTTTCTCTCAGGAATGGCCATAAGTTCTTATTATAATTTCACTATTATTTCTACTTGTATCATTCAAAAATCAGATATTAAACATCATATTAGAATTTCAAGTCATTTGGAGTTGTTTAGAATAGTCACAAATTAATTTTATATTCATATATGCATACTTTCTATAGTTTTCCTAGTTTTCATCACTAAACGCATATGCTATTAACATAATTCAATCTCTTGTATGTAGGTGTAGGTATTATAGGAATGATGGAGGAGCTAAGGATCGGTATAAACAAAGCCCAATATTAGCTCTCAAGTGTGGGTTGTGATAAGAACATTGGAAGCACACCTTTATGCTCATGGAGAGATTCGTTCCCTTGTAATTTGTAATATGAAATGTATCAAAGTGAGAATCCCTAAAAGGGGGATGTATTGTAACCTTTTGAATTTAATAATATATGAATAAAATAATAAAACCCACAATTTTACTTTAAATCATTCATCATTTAAATATCTTACTTGCTTTACTTCTTTAGCATATTTCTATTGCATGCTTTCTTAGAAACACTAGATTGCATTTTAGTTTTAATCTATCCGATGAGCTATTTTTTGTGCTTCTTCAATGGTTATCATGGTGGGACCATTTTTACCTTGTACCCTTTTATTTTTATCATTTTTCTTATCCTTTTTGTGTTTTGTGTGCTGCAAGTTCTGGTTGTTTTGAGCAAGAACAACTATAGAATTCCTAATTCGAACTGCGAGGGATGGCCACTATAAATGTCCCTACAAGGAATGGCCCCAAAATTTGCAGCCATACCACCCAAGGAGAGACATAAAACTAGAGGGTATCTATAGAAATTCATATAAATAGAAATTTTTAGAACATAAAAGGTAAACTTTGAAACCTTCAGTTTGCATCTAGGTTGTTTAAAAAAAGGTTAAGTTTCAGTTTTTATTATATTTTGTGTGCAATTGAAAGTTATATTTGATATTTCTAAATTTTGCATTAACAAATCAAAGAAAAATAGAAACAATAATAGCCTTTCAAAATGCATTTGTTTGGTTTTCCTACGTATGACCTGCCTAAGTGTTAGGGTTTCATATAGTTTACAAATTTTGTAGCTTCTTTTTATATATATGCTTATGATTCTAAAAGTAGAACACAATTTCATGCATTTAGTGAACAATAATTGAATGCTATTTTATTTTCTTTCAAACATTTTAAAAGTAATCACATACACCATGCTTCTTTTTAATGTTAATGAATTGGAATTCATTCCCAACAACTAATAGAGTTCAACAATGATGGGTTTCACATTTCTATTGCATGCTTTATTAGAAACACTAGATTGCATTTTAGTTTTAATCTATCAGATGGTGGGACCATTTGTAACTTGTCCCCTTTTATTTTTATAAATTTTGATATCATTTTTGTGTTTTGTATGCTGCAAGTTCTAGTTGTTCTGAGAAGGAAAAATTGTAGAATTCCTAATTGGAATTACGATGGGGATGCCCACTATAAATTTCCCTATAAGGAATGGCCCCAAAATTTGTAGCCATACCACCCAAGGAGAGCCACAAAACTAGAGGGTATCTGCAAAAATTTCTAGATATAGCAATTTTCAGAACAGAAAAGGTAAACTTTGAAACCTTTAGTTTGCATCTAGGTTATTTAAAAAAATGTTAAGTTTCAGTTTTTCTTATGTTTTGTGTGTGATTGAAAGTTATATTTGATATTTCTAAATTTTGCATTAACAAATCAAATAAACATAGGAACAAGAATAGCATTTCAAAATGCATTTGTTTGGTTTTCCTACGTATGACCTACCTAAGTGTTAGGGTTTCATATAGTTTATAAATTTTGTAGCTTCCTTTTATATATATGCTTATGATTCTAAAAGTAGAACACAATTTCATGCATTTAGTGAACAATAATTGAATCCTATTTTATTTTCTTTCAAACATTTTAAAAGTAATCACATACACCACGCTTCTTTTTAATGTTAATGAATTGAAAATCATCCCCAACCACTAATAGAGTTCAACAATGATGGGTTTCATCTCCATTCATTTGCTTGAATTCCACGTACCCTTATTTTTGGCCAAATACAACTCCAAGAATTGTATTAGCCATGGAAAATTGCATGCACTCCTCTTAAGATGGTGTATTGATGCCCACAATCAATATGGGTGAGGACTTGTAGGACCTATGCTCCCTGATCGGGTATGGATTTCATCTCCATACTTTGGGTGGTTCACATGACCAAAATTTCATTGTTATTTTCGAGATGCGAGTGTATAGGTGAAAACCATTAAAAATTTGATAATTACATCAACATTCAAAACATGTGAAATAAATTCTTTACAAAAGAAACAAATTTGAAACACATCAAATAGTTTAGGAACACATAAATTTTAAAAGAGATAATAATTTGTATTCTTGTATGTTTCTATTGATTGTGTATTTGGATTTCATAAAAATTGTAAAGGAGATAATCACATAGAGGTTTAGAGTAAGTAGCTATGGTATATACCCATATCCAAGCCTATTTAAGGGTGGAAATTATGAGGAGTAGGTAAGAGGACATATAACATTTTCATTTTGACCCCAAGGACATGGTTATCTATCCTTGGCGGTAAACTACTCTCCCAAGTCCTAGAAGGTCAGAAAGGGGACCTAGCCTACAAGATACTCCTATATGGGGTATCTCCATAGGTCATAGTCTCAATCTAGGAAACCATATCCCGAATATGGATACTTCCAATGCCTTCTTTCAAGAAAGGCAACCGTGTAATGAGGTGCCTATACATAGAGTAATACCACAAATTTGTGTAGTTGCTTGGTCTACCCCACACACTTATGTGTAGGAACAACACTATACACCTAAGGTAGGGTTAAATGATCATCTTATGCTTTCAAATCACCCTTCCCTAGGGTACAAAAACCTAGATGAGTATGATACTCATCATAGTGGGTAAGTCAATTTTATCCTACCATTCCTCATTTATTAAGGAAGACTTAAGGAAGATTCTAATTACCCTTGGTCACATTATTCCATGCAAGCACGAGGTACCTTTTATAGAAGAACACTAATATATTATTCATGTGATCAAGTGGACTATTCGGTTATCCAACACTGAGTCCAAGACCAAACCAGAGATAACCAGCCTACAAAGAGGCCTAGTAAGGAAGTCTACACTTCTTCTTCACCACCTAAAACTCTCATCCAAAAAGTGGTAACAAGCAAAAGTAGGCCCATGTAGAGTTCATATATGTCATCAACCAACATAACCATGGGATAGTTAATACAAAAATCCACCAAGAATTAGGAAACTCTCATAGAGGTTTTAAATTCTATATAATTACAACCCCATGATTTGGATGCTTTCACCAACTTTGTGGGATACATAAAAATCCATAAAGATCCAATTATATCCTTTCAAAATCAGGATATCAAACCTAGGTCTACCAATTTACCAGACTTTCTTTTTCACATCATTAGGTGCATCAATAGGATCCCCTATAAGCGAGTGTTGGTTGACATAGGTTCCATAATAAATATTATTACCACAACCACACTAAAACATCTCAATATACCATCTTTGCACATTGTGAAATCCATGTTCACCTTTAAATAATTTAATGATGCTTTATCCTCCATTGTGGGCATGAATATCCTACCCATTCAAGTTGGACAAAATAATATACCTACATTGTTCTACATATTGGAAGGTGAAAGACAATACAACATATTGTTAGGAATACCTTGGATGAGAGACATGGAGTGCATCCCCTCCATTGTGCACCAATGCATCAAATACATTCATGAAGACCAGGTACATGTGGTTGAGGTCGACCTAGACTCCTTCAAGTATTAAAATGTGGAGGATCATTTGGAGGAGTCTACTCATCCATCCACACACTTGGGTACTAAACCCAAGGATCTTATCCAAAGTCCAGATTCAACCTTGTGGTTAGTCATGAAGATAACATCACCACCATTTCTAGTACTATCCCTTATGTCTTCAAGCAAGGGAGAGTCAAAAAGGCTAACTACAAAGGTTCTCATAGACATTTTTGACACATAAGTAGAAGACCTTTCAATTACTATCAACAAGGAGGAACCCATAGTTGATATCAATGAGTTATATCACATCATACCATCTTCCTCCACCACACTTGAGGATTCAATTTACTTGACCAATCTAGAACTAGATGAGTGCATAGTACACAATGTTACATGCTCGCCTATCATTGAATTGATGAAGGACCTAGGTTATCCTCTTGCCAAGTTGTCACCCATTGATAGTATTTTTGATGCAACCCTGAGCATGGAGGCTAATCATATCACCTTTGACAAGTTGACGAGGTAGCCATGACTTGCCCAAATGCAAGTACATATTCTAATGAGTTCGTGGGAATGATCAATGTGATGAAAGAGAACCAAATTCCTCTGAATCCATTTATGCCACTTGTGACTGCATCTAAAATTACATCCATACCACAAGATATACCATCGATGGCTTTGGTCACACCTACTCTATATCACTCAATATCTCCACAAAATCAAGAACAGGTGTACCCCGTACACCAAAGTGGGGATAATCCAACTACCCCCATTGAACACTATGTGGTGGAATAAGAGTATGAGCCAAATGAAGAGCAATAGCATGTATATATATTCACTAGCCACAATAATAATGCTCCATCCCTATTCGCACAAACGATTTAGGATAGACTAACCAATATTGAGTTACATGTGAGTCACCAACACAATGACTCACAACAAATATTGAATTGACTCACAAGCATTGAGTTACAATTGAGTCATCCAAAATATCAACCCCTTGATTGTCAATACCAACCTTGTCTTATGTAGTCCAATGCCAAATATCAATAGAAGCAGGAGCAAAGGCAACAACACCATAAACTTCCCACTTATACACCATTGCTTGAATCCATGGTGTCACTCTTTAATCAATTTTGCAAGGCCAAGGCTACCATATCACCAGATATCCACCCCTTGGATCCCAACAAGTCTAGACCATGGTGGTATCAAGAAGACCAATACTATCCTTATCATCAAGTATATGGTCATGACATTCAATGGTGTATCCAATTCAAGAATGAGGTACAAGATATGCTTGACAAGAATGATCTTAAAATCAAAAATCAACAGATTGGCATATGTCAGGACCTATTACCTATAGATGGGAGTCAATAAGAGCAACCTAAATAGGTGACTGAGATGCATACAACCCTGTCACCTCATAAAATGAGGTGACCTTCACCTAGTTTAGAGCATCAACATCACACCTAGAATCCATTATCTAAGCCCATGTCAACCATATTTTATAACCTACAATAAACAAATACAATCATCTTTCCATATGTACCCTTGTTCAACCCAAAAAGTTCCAAACCTAGATGATACAGGGAGGGTTATTCTTACCTCTATCACCGAATGAAAGGGTATGATATTAGCGATTATTATACTTTTAGACATGTGGTCCAAGATCTTATTGATAGGCAAGCTTTATCCACAAGTGGGTCCCTCATTTTACCCCATCAAGATAGTGGTATTACCCATAATTCCCTAACACAAATAGGGGATTCAATGTCTATCACTCCTCCTAACCAAGCCAATAATATTGCATCAAACATAGTACATACTAGGGGTATCCAAGGTGTCACACCTTCCCCACTAGTCACATCCCAAGAAATGAAGCAAATTAAGGATCCTAAATGTATTGCACCTTCCTCACTTTCTTTGATCACCATAAATACTGGGGGTACATAAGGTATTGCACCTTCCTCCTAGAATAATAAAGTAATCAAAGTTACAAAAATCCTCAAAGGTATCCATAAACTCTTTGGTCAACGCAAAACACCTCTAAGCATTCCAAGACCATCTAGCTCAACCTAAAATGCCCCTAGGCAGTCTATGACCATCTAGGTCAACCTAAAACATCCCTAGGTGGTCTACAACTATCTAGGTCAACCTAAAATACCCTTATATAGTCTATGACCATATAGGTCAACCTAAAATGCCCCTAGGTGGTCTATAATGATGTAGGTCATCTATGACTATCTAGGTCAACCTAAAATACCCCTAAGTGGTCTAAGACCATCTAGGTCAACCTAAAAAACCCCTAGGTAGTCTACGACCATCCAGGTCAACCTAAAATACTCGTAGCTGATCTATGACTATCTAGGTCAACCTAAAATACCCCTAGGTAATCTACAATAATCTAGGTCAACCTAAAACACCCCTATATGGTCGACCATCTAGGTCAACCTAAAATTCCCCAAAGTCATCTATAAGCCCTTTGGTCACCCTAAAAATTCCCTAGGCAATCTACGATCATCTAGGTCACCCCAAAATGCCCCAAAGGTATCTATAAGCCCTTTGGTCACCCAAAAAGCCCCAATTGTATCCCTTAAGCCCATTGGTCAAATTACATATACATATATATATATATACATTTATATACATACATACATATATATGCATATATATACATATATAATACAAAAACATCATTAAAAACATCAAAAACACAAAAAATATTGCATTACATTAAATCTCATATCATAGCACTATCACATCATTGCATTAGGTATTCTCATAATTGCATTGTGCATTGTTATAAGTTGATCATACATGTATAGCACCAAGTATGTACACTAGGCATTTATCATAAAAACAATGTTGTCAAAAAGTTAGTTTTAATACCTATTTACATTATCTTTACCATTTCCATCCACATTCCATATTGTGTGTCTGTTTCCCTTCACTTAGCCATTGTTCATAAAGGCATATTTAGGGTTTTCAATCACTCAACCATATCTAGTTTTCTTTTCAAATTTTGTAGAAAGCTATCATGATTTTTAGAAGGTAGAATCCTGTTTAGATTATACCTTGTATACGTCAAAATCCCAACATATTTTCACATTAATAAATCCAAGTTTAGCACAAGGAAAGATGAAACCTACAAAGTGGTCTAGGTTACCTTAAGCAAAAAAGTTTATCTCACTCATCCCCCTGTGCGAATGGTTCAAAGATGCTGAGAATTGACAAAAGGACAAGTTCCTCCTTACCCAAATTATCAAAATCCCTTGCTTCACACCAAATTGGGGTAAGTATCCAAAAGAAAAAATAAACAGTGATTATTATCACTTCACAATACTCAAATAGAAATAGTGGTTTTCACCATTAACAAAATATAAAATAAATAGTGGTTCTCACCACTACCAAAATCCATTACTCACCATAACAAAAATGAGCAACTCCCTATCATAATTCAAAGACAAAAGAAAAGAAGGGAGTATTCAACCTGAACTCCTGGAATTATCAGCATTAGAGAACGATAAGGTGATCCTCATTACAGGTTGGGTGGCATCAAGCCCGCTTTGCAATGATGGTATCCTTACGCATGATGATATGTCTATCACATAAACGACTTGCTTTTGTATAGACCAATGTTTGCATGCAGATGATCTAGCTTTTGGTAGCCTATATTGCCTAGTGGTCGAATCCAACTAAGTACAAAAACTTAGGATAAGTATACTCATGAGGTGATCTCTAGTATAGATGGGCTAAATCAATCCTGTTTGGCACTAGGGTAACTTTATGCATTATCATAAAAATGAACTCACATGCACACACAGGGATATTGAATATCTTGGTTATCTTAGCAAATTCATACTTTATTAAAAAGTCTTGCATGGTTACTATACAATTTTTGATTAGGTAACTAGAGTGTTTGAGTCTCCTAAAAATCCCAAACACATCATAAACATTATACTATTCATTTCATTTCACATCATGCTGTCACATGTTTGTCAAGTTACATTTACACAAACCATTACATAATGTCATAATAACATGAAAATGATGAGATAAATTTTGTACAATCTATGGTGCTAGCATCTAATGTGTCAACTAGTAATCATAATACATCATACAAATTAAATAAATCATCCATTTCATCATGCATATACATATCTACATATCATCAAATCACATCATATTACAAATACATGCATACATGTTAGAGATCCATCATAACATCATAAAGCAAATATAAGCATTGCATACATTTCATAAAGCAATAAGGAAACACATGATGACAATAGAGAAACTCATATATGTATATATTTTATAAAAAAAAAAAAATGTATGGGACCAAAAGATACATCATAATCCAAAAACTGCCCATGGGCTGCAATCAAGTGGGTCCTCAGACCTCACGCTCCCAAAAATCATAAAATCAACAAAAAAAATCAAATAAAGCAAAATCTCAAGTGTGCCTCGTACCTAATTATTTACCCTATACACTTGGCAGTTGCAGCGACTTGCACTCCATGCAATCTAGCAAGATGAGTAAATTACCATAAGGCTACTTGAACCAAATTATTCATAGTCGAACTGAAATGTCTTCACTTCAATCCCCAAGAAGGCCATTGCGGTCGGAATGCTCCATGGGAATGAGGTATTCATTTCCTTTCTTCTATGAAATATCATCAAAAATAAAAAAATCAAAAACAATTAAAACACCAAAAAAAAAAATTACAAAAACAACTAAAAAAGTTCAAAAACAGGGCCAAAAACCCACCAAAAACAAGTAAAAAATGGTTAAAATTAACATGGGATCAAGATTGAACTAAAATTATTTATGGATGCTCTAAAAAGTCTCTATTTCACTTCTCCAATAAGGCCATTATGGCTGGACCACTCCACGGGAATGAAGTATTTAGTCTTTTGCTTCCATAAAACACCATCAAAACAATCAAAATCCTAGAAAAATTGGTACATCTTGAAATGGGTAAAACTGATGGTTATCCCAATTAAGTCATATGTGTCAAGTGAATCATCACTTTAATTATTAGTCATTCCATCATTGACTCATATCTTGATGGGGTAGTCATAACAACGATTTCATAATCAAATCAACACTTAAACACTCAAAAGTGCAATTTTCATACATTCAAAAGAATCTTTGCCAAAGATAAAATTTCAAGCCCATGTTGGGGAAAACAATCAGCAAATACAACAAAACAAAGGCTTGGCCTCCTTGAAGCCTCGAGAATTTACCCATGAAAAGGCTTACAAGGAAAACAAGGAACCAAGACCAAGTATACCCTAAGCCCCAAAAATGCTATGGCAAGCGTGATTGAAAGGTATACCACAATCAATCCTTCAACTATGTCAAAAGTAAGGATTATAAGAATGTATGCTCTTCTCACAATGGAGGCATCTAAATTTGGTTAGTTTAATGAATAACCTCAATCATTTAATGATTTAGTCATCTATTTTTGCTCAGTGCTCTGTTGCACACAATGCATCTCAAAAAGGGGTATCTGTAGACACTAAAATCATGTAAATCAGATAAGACTACTATGCACCACTCTTATCGACATCATATGGCCCCATTGGGAAACCCTCAAGGGTTAATTAGGGCTCCCAACCACTTTTTTGAGTGTTCACCTCATTTTTGGAAGGTTTTGGGCCATGTAGCCATGGACGTCGTACCTAGGGATGGTCATAGTTCATGGTCGTCCCACCCAGGGATTACCACCAAAAGTCATCCTTGGGTGAGAAGACCATGAGTAAGACTCCCCAAAAGTTAAATGTCAGGATAAATGACAATAAATTCATGCTTTTTACCATACCCAATCACCCAAAGTTGATTAGGAGGTTGTCATAAGCATTAAGACCTATAAATTGGAGGTACCAAATGGGAAATATTT
The DNA here is from genome assembly GCA_028583015.1 of Wollemia nobilis. Classification (NCBI taxonomy): domain Eukaryota; kingdom Viridiplantae; phylum Streptophyta; class Pinopsida; order Araucariales; family Araucariaceae; genus Wollemia; species Wollemia nobilis. Next base: position 68,214 of record JAQPPZ010002041.1, on the reverse strand, counting down.
CCCACCCTATGCATGGCAAGGGCATTGAAAAGTGGAAACACTTGCCTTGCATGCTATAACTTGCCCCTTTGCACATTTTCCCTATTTTAGATATAAATTGAGGTGCTCCTACCCAATTTCAAAAGAAGATAATAACAAGCATTGCTCATGAAGTGCTTCTCATATTTGTCCTCACATTTGCCCAAGTATTTTCCTTGAAAACCTCTTCATTCGAAGGTGCTTTCAGGGGCATCCCAAAATACACTAAATTGATTCCAAAACCAATCAATTTTGAGAGTTAGTTTTCCAAATTCGATGACAAGACCCCTAGGAGGTTTATTGACCAAATCCAAGTGGAATTGGTGGCAAAAACCATCCTAGTTTTTGGTCATCCCCCTAGGGATGGTTAACAGGTCTTATTGGAACTCCTAGGGATGACCATGAAATGGCCAAAAATTTTGATCTAAATTCTATGTAGATCATTTCTATGGCATTATATTAGCATCATATCCAAATTTGGTAAATTTTTGAGTAGATTTGATGGGTCGATTAATGTTTTCATGATTGCAGTCTTACTTGTTCCTGCCAGGAATGGCCACAAGTTCTGCTAACAATTTCATTGTGATTTCTACTTAGATCCTTCCAAAATCATCTATTAAACATCATACTAGAATTTCAAGTCATTTGGATTTGTTTAGAATAGTCACAAATTAATTTTATATTCATAGATGCATACTTTCTATGGTTTTCATAGTTTTCATCACTAAAAGCATATGCTATTAAAATTATTCAATATATTGTGTGTAGGTGTAGGTATTCTAGGCATGAGGGAGGAGCTAAGGAGCAGTATAAATAAATCCCAAGATTAGATCTCAAGTGTGGGTTGTGAGAAGAACATTGGAAGCACGCCTTTATGCTCATGGAGGGATTTGATCCCTTGTAATTTGTAATCTAAAATGTATCAAAATGAGAAGCCCTCAAAGGGGGATGTATTGTAACCTTTTGAATTAATGAATTTATGAATACAAGGAGAAACCCCCTATTTTACTTTAAATCATTCATTATTTCAATAACTTACTTGATTTACTTCTTTAGCATATTTCTATTGCATGCATTCTTAGAAACAATAGATTGCATTTCAGTTTTAATCTATTAGGTGAGCCATTGTTTTTTTATTATTTAGTTGGAAGCCCTACAGATTGGCTCCTTAGGTGCTATTATCAATAAGGGAAATATCAAGTTTATACCAAAGTCTAGGGATCCAAAAATCATCATAAATTGGAGGCCAATAACTTTGCTTAATGTCAGCTACAAGATCATTGCCAAAGTGCTTGCTTTACGGATTAAGCCCTTGCTTCCCTCTATTTTGAGGTCTAAGAAAATTGGATTTTTCTAGAATAATTATATTTTGGACAATTTTGTCTCTATTTTGGAATGGATAGAGTGGGATTGCAGTTCCAGTCAATAGTCCTTCTTCCTCAAGCTTGACTTTGAAAAGGCTTATGATTGAATTGAGTGGTTTTTCATTATTTCAATGTTGGAAGCTCTTGGATTTGGTCCTCAATTTATTCCCTCTATTAGAATGGTTTTTTAGAATGCATCAAATGTGCTTTATCTCAATAAGTTTTAAATTGATGCTATTGGCTTGCATAGATCAATAAGACATGGATGTCCTTTGGCCCGCTCGCTTTTCATTTTAGCAACAAAAAAATTTGGTTATATTTTATCTCATTGTGCTTCTCTTGGGATGCTTCAGGGTATTTCCCTTCCTGAAATGCTAGTAAACTCATTAATGACCACTTTGCTGATGATTCCTTCCTTACTCTGAATGAGGATGAGCAATCCCTTTTTGAAGCTCTATCTTTTCTTGATTTTTTTTGCAAAGCCTTCGGGTCTAATCTCCAATGGAGGAAAACCTCTTGTTATAGGAAATCCCTATAGTCTCTTACCCATTGTCTTCAGCTTGTGCAATGGAGTTGGATTCTACCTGGCAAAGTCTTCAAATTCTTGGGCATTCCTTTTGCCTTTCAAGGCTCTCCATCCCAATTATGGTCTTATATCATAAAAAAAGTAGAAAGAAAGTTGTAATATTGGAATGCTAAAAAGTTATATATTGCTGGTAAATTTTAAATTTGCTCGAAAGTTTTGTCTTCCATGCATGTTTATTACTCTTCTTGCTAGGTCCCTTCCTAGGCCTGTTATAAATGACTTGAAAAATTATTGTAGGATTTTCTATGGTCTACTAGATCTGAGTAGAAGGGATTTCACAGAGTGGCTTGGGATATTCACTATCTCCCACGACAAGCAAGGGGTATGGGTTTGTTGTACTGTAAGCATCAAGGGGTAGCCCTATGTTCTAAATGGACTGTGCGAGGTCTCAAAGGACCTAAAGCATAAAAATTCCTTATTGGACATTGTATCTTGACTTGGATTCCCCTCAACTATCATGCCTGGAGAGGAATGAATTTACCCTCTCTAGTTCTAGACCTAGTTTTCGTTAAAATCCTTAGTTCCTTTGTCATAGAAACCATATGAAAGATTAGGAAACAATTAAACCCTTAGATTGTTTGGAAGGGGGTCTATTCTCATAAAGGCCTTTCCATATATATTATTAATGTTTTGTGGTCCCCGGTCTTCAATATTTAGGGTAAGCCATTGTGCCAAGTTCCCTGGGTGCATGCCCAAAAATATTTTAAGTGAGGCATTGCTACCATTGTTGATTTCTAATCCAAGGAAAATAGATACTGGATTTCTTTAAATTATTTTAAAAGGATGTTTTTCTTGTCCAACGTTGGCAAGGCTATGTATGATTTTGTTCTAGATCATACACCATTCTCATGGCTAAAATTAGGTGTCAGATCATAGAAACCCTTGTGGAAATATTTGGCCTGGTATAAAAGCACTTCCTTGATCACTGCAGAACCAGACAAGGATATGACTAGCTCACGCCATATGCCCCCATGATGCCCAAAATCAATATCAAATGGGACCTTATCTCATCATCCTCTAGGTGGAAAACCAGATTTCATTTAGCCTAGGCATCCTATATGGAGCCATAGAAAGATTTTTTCACCTGGAGTGTACTGTATCAGAGTTTATCCCTTGGCCGTAAAATTTATTATATGGGCGTGCCTGAGCCTTGATGCCCATTTTATCAAGAACCAAAGTCTTGTATGCATATTTTTTGGTCCTATATATGGATCAATTTTGCTTGGAGTTGGGTGGGTTCTTTCTTTTCTCCTTTTATATCCTTGTAGTTTTCATGGCATCATGTCCTTATAGGTGATACCATTTAGTATTCTCTCCCACTGAGAAAAGTGTAGTAAAATTTTAGATTCAGCCTCCTGTTTCACATTTGGAAATCTAGAAACAATATTATTTTCAAGCAGGTTGATCCATATCAAGATTTTTGTTTGCTGATAAGCTCAAATTTTTCATGATGTGTGGTTTCAAATTTCTTACCAGGCTAAAAAGGTAGCTATGGATGTGGATTATTTACAGAATTCACTAAAATATTCGGGTGATGCCCCTTATGCCATCAGTAGGGATGCTTCTAATCATTCACCTCCTCACCTAGCTAGATCACATTCATGTCGATGCACTGATCATGCATGACATCAACATCCTCAGACTAGATACTATGATTTTGTAGGGCCGCTATAGTAGTCATATCTATATACCACCAAAAATTCTACACTTGTGATCACATCATAGTCTACGCCTATGCCTAATGATGGTTAAGGGATTTTAGGCAGCTACAAGCATAGTTTTTATTGATATCGTCCTTCTTCTCCAATTACTCATGCTTCAGGCTAGGGTGTGGAGTTTTGTGATGTGTTGGGGAACCACCCACTTCAAGTGGATAAGGATATGTCTACAATGGGCCCCTTCCTTAAAGCTTTTCTAGTTGTAGAATGTTTTTAGTTTGATGTTGATGGACGTGGTGCCTGTGTGGTACAGTTTGTTTTTCTTTATCCACTATTAAGATAAGGTAGTGGCTTCCAGGGTGTGATTTTTTCTCCACCCACCCTTTTTTGGCTTTAAAGGACTACTATTTTTATAATTAAAATGGCCTTTCATCAATAAATTACAACACATTATTTTTTCGGACTACTTATTTTATCAAACTCACATATCAAGTATTATATATTAAAATAAATTTGTAATTATAATAATAAATTATAACAATATTAGACATTTTGAAATATTTTACTATGAAAAATAACTTAATAATAAAATGCATTACATTTAAAAAATGCAATATCCATAATTTTTTTTAATTATTCATTTTTTATTATAATAAATATTATCTCATGCATAAGTATTATTATTACTATATTGATATTTAATTTGAATAAGCTTTTAATTAGTATCTTATTTAATATAAAGGTATACTATAAATACTCAATTTATATTTAATCTAAATTAATAATTATCTGCCCTATTATAGATAAGTACAAAAAACAAGGACATGCCATGATTTCTAATAAAGGTTTGCTTATCTTCTTTGAGGAGTGTGAGTTGTATACGTGAAGGAAAAAATATTTATTATTATTATAATATTTAATTAATATTTGTTTGTATTATTAAAAACTAAGGGTTTTGAAAGGATTCCTCAACCTTGAACATCAACTCCATTCAAGGAGAAAACAACATAGAACTAGAATAGTAAAAAATGAAGCTTACCACTCGACATAGCGGGAACAAACAAAAATATCTCAAGCACACCGAATAAGAAAAATAGATAGAAACAAAAAGAAAATTCCAAACCCAACAAAAATTTAGAAATAAACTAGTTCTAAAACATTGCAACCCACTCCAAGTTTTGAATAGTTTCTTTCATGATTTGAGCCACTTCCTCAACATAATCTATAGCAATCAATTTAGGAAAATTTACAAACTATTATTGATGCTATAAATAAAAATAAATTTGGGAATTGAATAAAATAATATTGTTGTTAATTCTCATCAAATATTGTTCAAGGAAACCTTTTGGAAATGTGAAAATATCTATAAATAAAAAATTGGGTAGCCAATGATTTATCTAGTGCTCTTCATCTTGGTGAAATTCAAATTTTAAAAAGCAATTGGCAGATTGAGATTTTATTTCTTAATTAAAAGTGATGTCAAGGTATTGCTTGCATAAATAAATTTGAGTAATACGAAGAACAAAATCCAGATTATATTTGATTAAATGGAAACATACATATATTTTAGTTGACCTCACAATAAATATAATATTTTATTATATTATGGTAGTGGTCCCCAACAAGAGCCATGTATAACCTACTAAAAGAATTACATTTTAAATAACTATTTTACCTTAGATCATTATTCTTTAATTGCTCAACACATTATTTTCTAGGGCTACTTATTTTATCAAAATCACATATCAAGTATTATATATTAATATAAATTTGTAATTATAATCATAAATTATAACATTATTAAATATTTTGAAATCTTTTACTATGAAAAATAACTTAATAATAAAATGCATTTTGTTTCAATCCAAGTGTTGTATGTGAGTTGGATAGGAGAGGGCAATCCTCCAAGTGAGGTCCCAAGTTCAAATATTCACTCTACCAAAAAGTTGAATTGGGTATCCAAAACACAATTGATAATGTTGGTGCGAGCAAGGCTCGGATCATGGTCTCTCAAACCAAGGTGGTTATTTGTAATTGTTCATTTTTATTATAATAAATATTATCTCATGCATAAGTATTATTATTACTATATTTATATTTAATTTGAATAAGCTTTTAATTAGTATCTTATTAAATATAAAGGTATACTATAAATACTCAATTTATATTTAATATTAATTAATAATTATCTACCATATTATAGATAAGTACAAAAAAACAAGGACATGTCATGATTTCTAATAAAGTTTGACTTATCTTCTTTGAGGAGTGTGAGTTGTATAGGTGAAGGAAAAATATTTATTATTATTATAATATTTAATTAATATATATTTTTTTGGTATTGTTAAAAAAGGAGGGTTTTGAAAGGACCCATCAATATTCAACATCAATTTCATTGAGGGAGAAAGCAACATAGACCTAGAACAATCGAAATATAAGCTCTTTTCTGGTATGATTCTTGGGATGGTTTCCCCAATATTTTATCTATGTTTCCTCATATTCATGAGTTATGTAATTGTTTCTTGGTTGTTGGCTGGTACGGGGTGATGGATTATAAAGTTGCCAAACGAGTTGGGTAGGTGGTGGTAGTTTAGTGGAAATATCCTAGAGATTATCCGAAATGTGGTTCTGTTTAGAATAGATAAGAGTTGATTCACATTTTGACTACTAGGCAGTGCTCTTCTTTATATGAAGATGATGTTCTGGTTTGGGTTTTGGATTCTAGAGGGGTTTTCTTGATAGCCTCTGATTACCGTATTTTAGATAGGCAACATTTTGGGGATGAGGAGGTTCCTTTGTGGAAACAGGTTTGGAATAAGTTTTCCTAGCCTAAATGCAATTTCCATTTGTGGTTGGCTACTAGGAACAAATGTCTTTCCAGGGATAATATCCAAAAGAGAGGTTTTTAGGGTCCTTCATTTTGTTTCCTTTGAGGATAACGATGAATATTTAGGGAATTCACTTTTACAGTGTTCGTTTGCACGAGATATTTGGCATCTTTGGTGGAGGGTGTGGAAACGGTGTTGTTCTCATGCCTCTTATCTTGTTGAGTTTTGGAAGAGTTTAGGAAGAGCTCTTGATAAGGCTTTATTTCTTCAAGTTGCATGGAATATTGGGCCCTCATGTATTATATGGTAGATCTGGCTTGAAATAAATCAAATAATTTTTCAAGGTAGAAAGTTAATTATCTATAATATTTGGTAGAGGATTATTGGTATGATCTAAGAAACTATTTTTTATAAATGTCAGATTAGTCTTCCTTTGGATCAGTTTGAGATCTTGATGATGCAGGACCTGGGTTTAGTGGAGAATGACCCTCATCCTTCTATTTCGATTGGTAGGAGAGGTTTCAATAAAAAAGTGTAGACATATGGCAGATGGTATCGTATGCATGGAGGGGTGTTTAAGATTAATACTAATGGATTGTCTAGAGGAAATATTTGGTATGCAAGTATTGGTGGTGTTGGAATAAATAGTAGTGGTGCAACTCTTTTTATTTTCTCCTATTATAAGGGAAAGAAAACTAATAATTATATGGAGGCCCTTGTTATTCATGTTGCTTTAGAAAAAGGTTATGCTCTGGGCTAGAAAAAGATAATATTTGAGTCAGAATCTCATATTATTATTAATTTGTCGAAGACTCATAATATTTCTAATGTTCATTGGCAACTGACGTTAGTGGCTCGAAAGATCATTAAAATTTATTGGCACCTGAAGTTTATTTTCTTTGTTCATATTCCTAGGGAATAGAACAGTGTGATTAATTTCTTGGAAAATGGGATTTTATGTTTCAAGAATACTAGAATGTTAGGGATTGGGATCAACTACCATTGGATTATTCTTGTCATCTTGCTAATTTTCTTACTATGAATATGCCTGGTTGAGGGTATTGTTTGTTGGGTATATTTTTGTAGGGTGCTCAGTGGTTTTAGGGGTATCTTTCTTCTAGCCCTTGCAAGGGTTAGTTTTGGGATTCTCTATTTATTGTATATTTTTATTGATTCAATAATTTTTTACCAACACTTCAAAAAAAAACTAAGCTTACCACCTGAAATAGCGAGAACAAAAAAAAATATCCCAAGCACACCTAACAAGAAAAGCATATAGAAACAAAAATAAACTCCCAAACCCTTTTTTTTTTAGAAATAAGCTAGTTCTGAAATTTTGCAACCCATTCCAAGTTTTGAATAGTTTCTTTCACCATCTAAGTCACTTCCTCGACATAATCCATAACAATCAATTCAGAGATATTTACAAACTATTATTGATGCTATCAATAAAAATAGATGTGGGAATTGAATAAAATAATATTATTGTTGATTCTCATTAACTATTGTTCAAGGAAACCTCTTGGAAATGTGAGCATATATGTAAAGAAAAAATTGGGTAACGAATAATTCATATAGTGCTCTTCATCTTGATGAAATTCAAATTTTATAAGGCAACTAGCAGATTGAGATTTTATTTCTTAATAAAAGTGATGTCAAGGTATTGCTTGCATACATAAATTTGAGTAATATGAAAAAAAATCAAGACTAGATTTGATTAAAGGGAAACATAAATATATTTTAGTTGAACTCACAGTAAATATAATATTTTAATATTTTTATGGGAGTGATCCCAATAAGAGCCACATATAACCTACTAAAAATAATTACATTTTAGATAACTATTTTACGTTAGACCATTCTTCTTTTATTGCTCAACACATTATTTTTTAGGGCTGCTTATTTTATCAAAATCACATATCAAGTATTATATCTTAATATAAATTTGTAATTATAATAATAAATTATATATTAAATATTTTGAAATATTTTACTATGAAAAATAACATAATAATAAAATGCATTACGTTTCAAAAATGTAATATCCATAATTATTTTTAATTATTCATTTTTTATTATGATAAATTTTATCTCATGCATAAGTATTATTATTACTATATTAATATCTAATTTGAATCTTAATTAATAATTATCTACCATATTATAGATAAGTACAAAAAACAAGCACCTATCATGATTTTTAATAAAGTTTGACTTATCTTGTTTTATGAGTGTGAGTTGTATATGTGAAGGAAAAAATATTTATTGTTATTATTATTATAATATTTAATTAATATATTTTGTTGGTATTATTAAAAAGGGAGGGTTTTGAAAGGACCCTTCAACCATGAATGCCAACTTCACCGAGGGAGAAACAACATAGAACTAGAACAACCCAAAGCCAAAGTTTACCACCCAACATAGGGAGAACAAATAAAAATATCCCAAGCACACCGAACAAAAAAATATATAGAAATAAAGAGAAACTCCCAAACCCAACAAAAATCTAGAAATGATCTAGTTCTAAAATTTTGCAACTCATTCCAAGTTTTGAATAGTTTCTCTCACTATCTGATTCACTTCCTTGGCATAATTTATAGCAATTTTAAGAGACCTTAGAATGAGACATTGTTTTATTTCCATCATCTTCAAATTATGAAATATGTTGGATAAACCCTCATCAAAAACACCAGGTGGAAGAATATCATTAGCTAATTTTTTTTATAAAAATATTTGGGCAGAAGTTTAGAATCCAATTGATTCACCAAAAATTGAGAATCATCTTTTTTGTCCAACTTACCCAAAAGTCTCTTAGAGTTCCTTGTCAAAATCCTTCCTACACTATAAATAGGGAAAGCACCACCTTCAAAACTATCGGAGATATGAGCCTCCTTCAATGAAATATCCAAAGAATCAATTGTTGGTACACAAACTAGTGGAGCCTTGCCCCTAACACCACAAATAAAATAATGGATCTTCCTAGAAATTTTAAATTCTCCAGACCCCATGGAATAAGAGAATACATCTTCATGAATCTAGATATCATTAGACCCCATGGAATAAGAGAATAAATCTTCATGAGTCTAGAGATCATTAGACCCTCCCGAATCCTCCTTAAGAGCAAAATATTCCATAATTGGCTGAGGTGCAAAAATATTTTATGATTTCTAGGGCTAACCTCGATAGTAAGTATGAGCAAGACCCACATAGTTATTGTTACCTTCCAACCACTGAGCCAAATTGAGAAAACTAAACTCCAAAAGCTAAAGGAAAAATTCTAGGATAGAAAGCAAGAAAAAATGATCTTCCTCAAAAAATAAATACCACCATCTAGGAACCACTCCCTCAAATGGACAGTGAAGCACAAGGAGTAATAGGTTTCACCAACCTAGGCATCCAACACAAGGAGGTTGAAAAACACATGAGAGCACTAACCAAAATATCATGGTACTAAAAAACCACCAACTCATCCATCCAAGGGGGATCCACATAATGATGGAGCTATGCTAGGTACCATAGGGAGCAATGATCATCCAACCAATGTGCCCAAGGAAGCAATTTAAATTTAAATTCAAACCTTATGGAGATAGATCCAAACACCACATTATTAGAAAGAAGGAAGGACAACACAAAAATGGCACCCAATACGCATTAAGAACCTCACACGCATAAAGGGTAACTATCAAACACTTAAAATTTAAACAACAACCGATACTCTGACATGCATTAAGAATGTTCATCATGGTAATGATTAATGAGAGCTTTAGGAAAGTCACTTCTCCACATAGAAAATACTGGATGAATAGTACTGATATTGACCATAAAATCAACTAATAAATTTCCTTCTATCAAAATATGCCTAATCTCAACTTTCCTAAGAAGATGAATAAATTTTCTTAATTCCCACATCATGTTTTCTAGGTTCCAAATAGGATATATTGTTCCATTGAGAATATTAATGATATTCATCGAGTCTCCTTCAATAACTACATGTGGGACCCCCAAATCTACTAACAAAATGATGCCTTGAAATGCATCTCTAGCTTCTATGAAATGAAAATATTGATAGGATAAGTATTCAAAATACGTTGACACCAGATCACCCTTGTAGTTTTTGATTATCCCTCCTACACTAGCAATCTCAGGATTACCTTTTGAAGCATCATCAAAATTTAATTTAAGCCAACCATTGGTATGGGGGGCCACATAACTGCACTTCTCAGATTAGGAACCAAAGGATCTAGAGCAATCTGAGAGAAGCCCAAAATATCCTCCAAGAGAACTTCATTAGGAGAGCTTTTAAAGCAAATTTTATTAGTCTCATGGAACACATAAGAGAAATTCTCAACCACACACCAAATAAATTTTAAACTGACATGAAAGGCATCTCCTTTGTAGCTCTTAAAAGTTCAAATTTTTTGCTTCTTCCAAACACCCCACAATATATGTAGGAACAAGTGTTTCTAAAGACATTTAAGACAAGGTTTGAAGAAGGGAGAAGACCATTGATGAACACAATCCTCCAAAGAATTAGTAATAATCCAAAGAATTCTAATCTTCTCAAAAATGGAGTAAACTTATTGAAAGAAATAACAATGGAGAAGTGGGTGATTGGTCGACTCCTAGTTAGATTCACATAAGTAGCACCTGTTAACAATATTAAGAACTCTATTATGTAAATTCTCAATGAAGAGAATCTTTTTGTACACTATTAACCAAAAGAAAAAATTAATTTTTGAGGATAAGTTTTTAAGCCAAATGTTTCCTACCGAAAAAGGAAAAACAACATCCCATTCTAACAAAGAATAAGCTAATCTAACTGAGTAAGAACCTTCGTTTTCACCCACCTAAATTTATTTATCTAAAACATCCTCATTTCTTGAGACTTGAAATTGAAGCTCATTTTTAATATATCTCCATGTCTATTGAACCTCATCTCCACCGATATCCAAAGAAAAGTAAAACTAGGTTCTATGGCCATTCGATAGTTCAATAAAATATTGAACTTTGATCCATTCCATCTCATTCATGAAGGGCTCAATCATCAACAGACATTGATCTGTAGCCAATAGGAAATCCCTAACCTAGGAATCCACGTGATAATTTTATACATCATCCTTTGCAAAATCAGAATCCAAAGTGAGCCTATGATCATACCCAATAAAAGTGGAAGACCAAGGTAGGTTGTTAGGGAATTGGTAATTTGGTAATTCAGAATTCTGGCTATCTTTCTACACCACTCCATCTAAGTGTTAAGGAAGTATAAACTTCTCTAAAGATAATTTATCTTCTAGCTCATTGCTTTCTCTTAACAATAAAGAAGGTATTTATTCTATTTAACTTTTATAATCAAAGTAAAGCAATACATAAGATTATCATTGGTAAACTATTGATGAGAAATAGGCCGATACGATAAGGCAAGAGATAAACCTACAATAAACTGATTTTGCATAAGGGATATTCCCAATGCTTCCACCATGATAATGAATAGGAAGGGGGAAAGTGGGTCACCTTGGTGAATACCACAACTATAATTAAATAAGCAAGTGGGATAACCATTCACTAGGAACAAAAAACATGTGGAGGACACACAGGATTTGACCAAACTAATCTAGATATCATCGAAATGAAAATTTTCTTAGAACTTTGAATAGAAAGGGCCAAGACACATTATCATAGGCTTTGTTCATATCATGTTTTAGGAAAAAACCAGTCCTACCACTTTTTTGGATTGAGCGGATTAATTCATGCATAACAATAACCTCATCAAGGATCTACCTTCCATCCATGAACCCACTTTGAGCATTATCAATTAAAACTGATAAGAGGGGTTTAATTCTATTGGATAAAACTTTTGATATAATATTACATACTATATTACACATATTTATCAGCCTATAATCATTAAAGGAAGTGGTATTAAAATTTTTAGGAATAAGGACCAGGAAGGTGGAATTAAGAGCTTTCAGAACAACCAAGGACCACTGCACAAACCTTAGAGTACTACAGACATCCCCCAAAAGATATGCCAAAAATTCTAGAAGAATATCAGTAGAATTTTGTTTGGTCCTGAAGCTTTGAGAGGTCTCACAGATTCTAACGTCCCTTTAATTTCACCATCTATAAAAGGAGCTTGGAGGCTAGAGTTCACCCTGTTAGAAACAACACTGGGAATAGAGGCAATAAGAGCTTCCTCAGCCTAAATATCTCTAACATGAGATGATTCCAAGAGAGAAACAAAGAAGTCAATGAATTCCTCTCTGATTTCTAAAATATATTTTGTAGTTGAGCCATCAGATTTGACAATTTCCTTGATTCTATTATAACTTCGATGATGGAGAGTAGAAGCATGAAAATTTTTTGAGTTTCGGTCCCCTTCCTTTAACTAAATGTCATGCAATTTTTGCTTCCAAAAAATATCCTCATCAACAAGTTTGTTATGAAGGTTAGAAAGAAGAAATTTCTCTTTTTTAGCGATCTAGATTAATAAACCTTGGGATTCAATGCTTACCTCTAACTTTGAGCTATGACCTCAAATTTAATTTTTATTTAAAAATATCACTAAATATAAGTTTATTCTAGATTTTAACATTGTATCTAATCCTTTTGAGCTTATTGATAAGAATATCAACTCCTTCACTCGATGTTTCTTCATTCCACCATTCCTCTATACTAACTTCCAGTTGAGAACATCACATAGCTTCGAATCCAAATGGCCTAAAAAAAGGGGTGGTTGACTTGTAATTCTAACCATAGAGGATTATGGTCAGACCCAACCCTGGAAAGAGAGGACAAGGAAGCATCATCGAAGAAGGGAAGACTCTAAATGGAGACCAAGATCCTCTTTAATCTATAAAGAATGAGATTCAACTTGGATCTTTGATTACTCTAAGAATATTTAGCACCTTTAATATCAAGATATCAAATTTTCACCAAACTAATAAACTCTAAAAGGTCTTCCATACTTCGAACATCTGTACAATTACCTCCTCTTTTTCTAAAGGAAATAAAGGTATATTAAAATTATCATCTAAGACCCAAGCTTCATCTTGAAATACTTTATTCATTTTTACTAATTCCATCTAAAAAAGATATCTCTTGGGGGTATAAATATTGGACATAACCCATCTTATCCCCATCACCTTGTAGAAAAAATATTAATAATATGGTTGGAGGAAGAAATAACATTACCATTGAACTTGTCTTTGTTCTAAAAGCAAATCAAACCTCCCGCCAAACCTGAAGCTTCACTAATTGCAAATCCAACTTCTTTTCGAATAGTTGAATGAAACAATTTCCAAAAAAATCCTTCAACTTAGATTCCTATATAAATAGGAAATCCAAAGACTTATCTCTTCTTAAAGAGTTTGAGATGCACTTTTTAGAGGTACTATTCAGTCCTCTAATGTTTCATGAACACATATTCATTGACATGACTTAAAGGATAATTTATTAATAGTCTCCCCATCCAGAGGATACTTGTAACCCTCTAATTTCATCTAGGTACTACCATTGGTGCTTCCCTTATCCATATTCAGGAGAGACTAGCCACCATTAGCAATATAATTTTTAGTTTTTCTTTTCCTTGTAGACTTGTTTTGTATTTTTTCAACTTTCTTCTCCACTCTGACGTCAATCTGACCCGTATTGTGACTTCTAGTATTAGGACTAGGTGAGTCTTTATCCAAGATAGGCATGGGGGAGACCAATAGATTTTTATAATTAGACAATAGAGAGACAAGGACCTGATTAGGAGAGGCCAGTGGGCCCAACTTCCTTGGGTTTGATGTTTAGGAAATAGGTAAAAATTCAACTATCTATTGAAGAACAAGGTCCTTAGACGCTAAATAGTCAATGTAATTTTGCAAAGGAATACCATTTCCTTTCTCTGCAAATCCTGAATCTAGCACCACTTCCTCCACCAAGAGACTATAAGTAAGGAAGTATTCACCTTGGGAGGTATCCTTTCTATCCATAAGTGTCAATTTAGGCTCTTATGGGGATGAGATAATATGCTTATATTTTTCCACAATTAAATTATTTTTTGGGGTCCACCTTCTTTTCAAATTTGGCTAAACCCAAGGTTGAGACTTTTAACTAAGGGGACATTTTTTTATGATGTCCACCCTTTCCACTGTTAGAATTTCCCAAGAATAGAAATGCAAAGAATTACAAGAAGTATGAATAGAAGAGAAGAAATAATTGATTATTCTATGGGATCAACTTTGTATAAATAGAAAATTTGATCAATGTGAGGCATTGGATTACAACAACTCAAAAAATTTGAACTAGTCTAAAATGAAAGTTCACCTTACTCATGGACGAGTGGTAACTCAAGTAAAACTATCCTAGTAGAACTTAAATAACATAGATTTATCCTAACACCCCCCTTAAATGATACTATGGGTGAATGTAACAACATGAGATGAGTCCTGACAACAAGGTATGATGAGGTACTCATATACAATGAACTTACTAAAATAAGATATGGTGAAAAAACCACATGGGAAAAACCATATTTCAAGAAGAAGAAGAAGAAGAAGCATGTCCTCGGATGGTAAGGATTGTCCTCTATTGTGTTAGAGTAATATTATCTTATTTGGTAATACCCCTAGTTAGGTTAGTCTTTATCTACCTAGGTTAGTTTACCGATATTCCTATGTTGGCATATAATCTTGTTAGCATATTATTTGGTTAGTAGGTTAGCATAGATTAAGGGGCTATCTTTAGCCTATGGTTTGTATTTATATACATTATCATTAATATATGAAATCAATCATTGAGCTCTCCAATATGGTATCAGAGCTCGATTACTCTGAGATCATTCATAGCTTGTGATTTGAGGTATATGACCTATCTGACCTGGAGCTGACTGCATGTTGAACACTCAAATCGTGACTGAGAGCATACAGGGAAGGACCAAAGAAGAAAATGTCATGATTTCATGACATGTCATGAAATCGTGATCGAAAGGGAACAGGAAGCGTCAGAGAAGAAAATGTCATGATTTCGTGATATGTCATGAAATCGTGACCGAAGAAGACAAGAGATGGCCAAAGGAGAAAATGTCACGATTTCACGACATGTCACGAAATCGTGACCAAGAGCAGATCGGGAAGACCAGAGAAGAAGATATCACGATTTCATGACCAGAAGTAGAGAGTGAAGGCAAAAGGCAAAGTTGTCATGATATCGTGACATGTGATTTTATGAATCGATAAGCGAAGAGGAAGCAGAGAGCAAAGATGTCACAATATCACGACATGTCACGATTTCATGACTTGATATGCGAGGAGGAAGCAGAAAGGAAAGATGTCACGATATCACGACATGTTGCGATTTTGTAAAAGGAGAAAGGAGATCCGAAAGGGAAAGATGTCACGATATCATGATATGTCATGATTTCACGACTGCAAAGGAGAAAGGAGAGTCGAAAGGGAAAGATGTCGCGATAGCACGACATGTCGCGATATCATGACCCGACGAAGAGGAAAGGCAGTGAGGAGGAAAATGTTGCGATATCATGACATGTCGTTATATCATGATCCAACAAAGTGGAAAGGCAACAAGGAGGAAAATGTTACTATATCATGACATGTCATGATATTGTGACCCGAAAGAGAGAAAAGGCAACGAGGAAGAAAGATGTCACAAAATTGCGACATACTACTGGTTCATAATTTGAGAAGGCACGCATTACCAGATAGTGTTTCCCGAGGTGGTCAAAGGCCTCATTAATGCATGATTGCTTTCTCGATAATCTTGCTGAGCATGGTGGCCACTCGACTACTACACCCAGAGGTCAAAGATGTTCAGATGGCTCATCAATGCATATTTCCATGGCTGACCCGATGGCAGTTGCTAGATAAGATAAAAAGATGTGAAGGTTTAGTAGGAAAAGATGGAGGAGCCAAGTTTTGGGGATTATAAGATTGTATTCTTCTTGGGAGCGCAAGTAGATCACCGGATGAGAAGCAGCTTGCATCAAGAGAAGAAAACTACGCCTGTGGGCTAGTGTTGTAATTTGATTTCCTTTAAGGTGTTTAATGAAAAATTAAAAATTTATGGTATTGAGTCGTGTGAAAATTTGGCTCCCCCATAAAGTGGTATCAGAGCAGGAGTTCCTGAGTGTGTGAGCATATCATCGAAAGTGAGGCAACTTGCACGAGGATATGTGGAAGGGTTGTGAGAAGAGAGTGAAGTAGAATGCCTCCACAAAGAAACCATAGTGGTGGGAGAAATATGGTGCCAGTAGAATATTTCAGGGCTCTACAAAGGTAAGTTTAGGCCCTGCAAGAGGAGATGCATAGAGGACTTGAACCCAAAAGAGAAGAAGGAAGTGAAGATGAAGTTGATGAAGAAGAGGACCAGTTTGAGGAAGAAGAAGAGGTTGTAGATCCTGCAAAAGCCAGGTAATACAAAGCCATCTCTCAGATTAGAAAGAGATCAAAGATGGAGGTTTCTATGTATTTTAGAAATCTTGATCCAAAAGAGTTGATTGACTGGATCAATGATTTGGAAGAATACTTTGAGTATGAAGAGATTGAAGATCCTGATAGGGTCAGGTTTTCTAAGACCAAGCTGAAGGGTCATGCTAGCATATTGTGGAAAGGAGAGCAACTAAAAAGAAATGGAAGAGGAAAGGAAAGAATAACCAGGTGGGATAAGATGCTAGAGAAGTTGAAGAGGTAGTTCATCCTAGCTAACTATGAGATGGATCTGCTAAAGAAAATGCAAGGTTTGAAGCAAGCCAACAAGTCTGTTAAAGAATACATAGAGGAGTTTTACAAGATTGTAATCAGAACAAGCCATTCAAAGGCCAGCAAGGAGAAGGTAGCCCGTTATATTAATGGGTTACGAGCAAGTATTCAAGAAGAGTTAAGCCTGGTCAAGATGACCACCATAGAGGATGCTTACTAGTTTGCCCTAAGGGTTGAAGAGAAACTGAATAGAAGGTTTGAGAACAAGCAAAGAGGAAGGGGTCATGGTGGAAGAACTAGTGGAAGAATAGATGGAGGACAAGATGAGAAGAAATAAGAAGCTAGCAGCAGCCAGGATCAGAAGGGAGATAATGATTATAGATCCCGTAATCAGAACAATGGCTACCAAAGAGGAAGAGGTAGATATGGAAGAGGAGGATTTCATGGAACCTATTTCCTTTGTGGGGAAGAAGGACATCGGTCATACGAGTGTCCACAACACCGAGAAAGGATGAATAAGAGACCTGAGGGTCCTGCCAGAGCTATTGTAGCAGATGAAAGAGCTAAATCAGAACATTCTAAGGAGGTAGAGAGAGGAGAAGTGATGTTCACAAGGAGAACCTTGTTGAATGAGGAGAAAGGATCAGACCAGAGGAGGAGCCTGTTCCACACAAGGTGCAAGAGTTTAGGTAAGGTCTGTAATGTGATTATAGATAATGGTAGTACTGATAACTTGGTCTTTGAAGAAATGGTTACTAAGTTACAACTAGAGAGGAGGAGACACCCGCATCCATACTAGATTGCATGGTTGTGGAAGGACCATAGGACATTGGTCAGTGAACATTCCTTGGTAAAATTTAATATTGGGAATTACTGTGATGAGGTCTTGTGTGACATCCTTCCTATGAATGCTTGCCATTTGTTTTTGGAAAGGTCGTGGCAGTTTGATCGGTGTGCAGTGCATGATGGTCGCACCAACACTTACTCTATGATGAAGAATGGAGTGCACCATAAGTTGAAGCCCTTAAAGGAGGTGGGCGAAAGGGCATGTAGTAGCGCTAGAATCTATTTGCTGAAAGGGATAGATGAAAATAGGTTGCTAACAACAATGAGGGTGGAGGTTGAAGAGGTTGAAGATTTTGCAAGTTGTGAGAAGGTGACAAAATAGTATAGAAGTGAAGGTCACTTCTCAATCCACCCCGGTTGTCTGATGTAGGAGCATCCGATGGTAGCAGAGCAATCTCACATCAACAAAAAAATTTCTAAGTGTTTGCCTTGGTGTGATGATATCGTGACATGAAAAAGTGTCATGATATCGTGACATGTTGCATTTTCATGACTTAGGGAGGAGAGAGAAGGCATGGAGGAGAACTATCATGATTTCATGACATGTCACGAAATCATGATCGAAGCAGGTGAGGGAAGGTGCCTGAAGAAAATGTCACGATTTCACAACATGTCATGAAATCACGACCAAAGCAAGAGAGAGAAGACACAAAGCAAAGATGTCACGATATCATGACATGTCATGAAATCGTGACCAGAAGACGAAAGAAGGCGCAAGGGAGGAAAAGTGTCGCGATATCACGACATGTTGCATTATCATGACAAAATGATGAAGCAAGGCGCAGGAGTGAAAAATGTCATGATTTCGTGACATGTCGTGAAATCGTGACCGAAGCAGGAGAAAGAAGGTGTCCGCAGAAATTGTCACGATTTTACGACATGTCATAAAATCGTGACTGAATCAGGAGAGAGAGGACATTCAAAGAAAAATGTCGTGAAATCATGACATGTCATGATTTTGCGGCCGAAAGAAGATAGGGAAGGACCAGTAGAGAAAATCGTGATTTCACAACATGTTACAAAATCATGACCGAAAGGGAATAGGAAGGGTCAAAGAAGAAAATGTCACGATTTCGTGACATGTCTCGAAATCGCGACCGAAGAAGACAGGAGATGGCCAGAGGAGAAAATGTCATGATTTCATGACATGTCATGAAATCGTGATGGAGAGCAGACCAGGAAGGCCAAAGAAGAAGATGTCGCGATTTCGTGACTCGAAGCAGAGAGCAAAGGCGGAAGGCAAAGTTGTCGCGATATCGCGACATGTCGCAATTTTGTGACCCGAGAAGCGAAGAGAAAGTAGAGAGCAAAGATGTCACGATATCATGACATGTCACGATTTCATGACCCGAGAGGCGAGGAGGAAGTAGAAAGGAAAGATGTCACGATATCGTGACATGTCACAATTTCGTGACCGCAAAGGAGAAATGGGAGCTGAAAGGGAAAGATGTTGCGATATCGTGACATGTCGTGATTTTGCAATCGTAAAGGAGAAAGGAGAGCTGGAAGGGAAAGATGTCGCGATATCGCGACACGACGAAGAGGAAATGCAGCAAGGAGGAAAATGTCGTGATATCGCGACATGTCACGATATCACAACCCGACAAAGTGGAAAGGCAACGAGGAGGAAAATGTCGCGATATTGCGACATGTCGTGATATCGCGACATGTCACGATATCACATGTCACGATATCACAACATGTCACGATATCATGACCCGAAGGAGAGAAAAGGCAACAAGGAAGAAAGATGTCACGATATCATGACATACTGCTGGTTCACGATTCAAGAAGGCACGCGTTACCAGACAGTGTTTCACGAGGTGGTCAAAGTCCTCATTAATGCATGATTGCTTGCCGGGTAAGCTTGTTGAGCATGGCGACCACTCGACTGTTGTGCCCAAAGGTCAGAGTCGTTCAGACGGCTCATCAATGCATGTTTTTGTGACTGACCCGATGGCAGTTGCCAGATAAGATAAAAAGATGTGAAGGTTCAGTAGGAAAATGTGGAGGAGCCAAGTTTTGGGGATTACAAGATTGTATTCTTCCTGGGAGCGTAGGCAGATCGCCGAACAAGAAGCAGCTTGCATCAGGAGAAGAAAACTACGCCTACGGGCTAGTGTTGTAATTTGATTTCCTTCAAAGTGTTTAATGAAAAATTAAAAATTTGTGGTATTGAGTCGTGTGAAAATTTGGCTCCCCCATCAGAAGGTCGCATCATGGAGGATGGAGGGCGTACTATCAAGGTGACCCTTAGACATTTTGACGTATTAGGTGTTGATATGACGCCTAAGCTTACGCACCTGGACTGCAGACACAATACAATCGCAAAGGGAGCCATTGCATAATGCAAGTGAAAGCATATATCCTGAAGTAGTCGATGTATGAAATCGATTGATGGTTTATTATCAACGTTGGCAGATCAAGCAATTTGCATATTCGGGCCTGGACAAAGTGTCGCACAAACGAACTAATATTCTGAATGAAGCCTGATATCTATAGGATGATAGGCAACAAATCAGTGGTGAATGACCGTACGATTGTCATAGGCACAGGTTGAAATCATCGGATGAAAATCTATGGGACGTCAATCTCCATTGCTGCAAAAGAAAGCAGATAGTCAGCACAGATAAGCATCGCCACCAACACTATGAGCCAATAACCATTTTCATAGATGTTGGAGATCTAGGCGGAGACATGTTCTGTTAATCAGCACTGTTCGTAGATCTGGAGGTCACCGAAGCTGATTTCTAAGTAACACTTATGGCCTATCGAAGAAGATCGCTTATTGGATGTGTAATTTAGACGCGTACCCCAAAATTGCTGATATGTAACAGTTGATTGTGAAGGATCGTGAGTAGATAATGCCAATCAAGGGGAGCTACAGGTTTTCCATTTTTTTATGTCCCTACGTGATATGGCATTCTGCTAGAATATTTAGCAACGCGCTCGATAATAACATTACAGATAATTTCCTACGCGCAACCGATCTTGTCATATAAGTGGTGGGAGGAGATCACAAAATTCCAATCAACCAAATTTTGTAGTTTTCATCAAAGCACAGTAGCTACGTGGTGGCGTGAAGGAATCTAGGAAGCTGAGTGAGAGATGAATTTCTACCAGATTTTGCAGATCATCTTCTGCCAGTGGAGGCATGTTATTTTCCCTTTCTCATCGATGGTAAATAACAATAGTGATGTTCTAGATCTAACGACATCAAGGACGTAGCCAAAGAAAATCCCTTTAGAGGAAGTTTACCACCGAAGCAGTAGCCGAGTTGATTCATTTTGATGGATCAGAAAGATCATCCTCCATAACATCGTGGCGATGCGAGAGATGCATCACATTCCTCGATTGTGTTGAAAAAGATGATGCACCACCAGCATAGACAAGGATTCTATAGTCTAGCCACATAGCACCACACGTTAGTGGCAGTAATTGATTTATCGATTTACGCAGTCAAAATCCCGACGTCCACCCAGGCGCAGTCGCAACAGTGGCTAAAAATATTCTCAAAGACTTGTTCTAAGCAGATCTCTATCAAAGGATATTTTTGCACGTGGAGCCTTCGTTGATCGAACCCACGTGGAGGAACACCCTGCACAAATCAAACGGAGGCGAGGACATCCTGCATAAGAGCCATGAGCCGATCACCGCATTACAGGTTTGTTATTCCCTGATCGGAGGCCGACCAAGCATTAGATAAAATGTAGGTCCAGCATATTGCTTCCTTCCACCTAATATGGTTTCACACTGCAAATAATAAAGCCAAGTTGTCACCTACCAGAGAGGAGTCAGCGTCACCCAGAAGTGACAACGTCGCCAAGAGGTAGCGTCATTCGTTGGCTGTTGAGCAAGCGTGCCCATTCAAATAGGGGTTTCCCCCATTTACACCCACTGGCAGTTGTATTCGGGGTGGTTGGGGAATTGGTGCTAGAGCGCTTCTTCTCGCAAGGTCGCGGGTTCTATTCCCGCCAACCCAAGTATAAACTTTTTACACTAAAGTTTTTCATTTTATTTTAAATAATTTAATATGTTTTTTCAATCAACTTTATTGTTAATTGATTTTAAACAAATATATATATATATATATATATATATATATATTTTATTATTTATTAAATTTCTTGATTAACTTTAGTTTGCAATAAAAAAAAATGGTCACATTTGAAAATTGCCAAAGAAGCAAGATTTGTAAAAGCCTTTTAGGCTTCAAAGTTGCACTTTGATAGTACTAAGGGGGGAGATCACATTTTTGTTCTCTCCAACCAAGGGGGGATAATTCCTTTCTTCCTTCAAATACAAATTTTGACAAGAGGGAGAATCAGAAAAGTAGAAGTCATCATAAAATTATATATTTTCTTTTAGACTTCATAATACCAACCATGCTTGAAGTACTTGCAATAATGAACGATGATTTGGTGAACTTTTTTTTTTTTTTTTAATGACTAGAAAGCAAAGTTTTACACAAATTGTAAAAATGACAACCATGATACCATTCAGTGTTGGTTTCAAAACAAGCAAAACTAAAATGGCAAAGGCACATCACAGAAGCCATATTTATAGTAAAGTGTCTCATTCTAATTCTGATGCTGGTTCAAAGAGAGCACACATAGTGCTCATAGCTAAGATAGTATTATAGAGGGAAAACATATTTGTCAGCTTGAGCAAAGCACCATTTTCCTCTCTTTTTGTAAGCTTCATAAATAGCATAAAGTTTCTGTTTGAAGTACTTGTAATAAAGGGATGTTTGCACGTCTTTTTAGGCTTTATAAATAGACAACTCTCATTGTTTGAAGTTTTTGTAACAAAAGGAGGGAATTTTCTTGTGTAAAATTGCCTAGGAGGCAATATTTGTAAAATCCTTCACAAAGCTTCTTAAGTTGCACATATTTTGCAATTAAGGGGGGATATACTTTATTTTCTTCACATTTTTTTGTAAAAAGGGAAGAAGACTTATAAGGGTGCATTTTCGACAGCGACAGACACCTTAGTCATAATTATTTCAAAAATTAATTACAACATGTTTTGCAACAAGAAGGGAGGAACTTATAAGGGTGCATTTTCGACAGCGACTGACACCTTAGCTACCATAAATTTTATGAAGCCAAAGAGCTTCCTGACAAGCTAAAATTATTGCCCTGTACTTAGCTTTTGTAGATGATAATGCTAGTGCTTGTTGTTTTTTACATGACCAAGCAATAGGTGAATAACCAAGACAAAAAACAAAGCCAAAAGTGGAACATCTATCTTCAACTAAACCTACCCAATAAGAATCTGTGTAACCAATGATATCAGTGGATATTCCCTCATATAAGAGTCCAAATTGTGTAGTTCCTTGCAAGTATCGAAGGATTCTTTTTGCTGCTTGCCAATGGTTGAAATGAGGTTGATGTGAGAATCTATATATTAAACTAGCATCATATGAAATGTTTGGGCGAGTATGTATGAGTTATAAAATACTTCCTACAAGCTATTTGTAGAGATTAGCATTACAAAGAGGGGACTTGCAGGAAGTACTTAGAGTGACTCTAGACTTAAAAGGTGTAGGAGAAGGCTTGCAATCAATCATATTAAACTACTGAATAAGATCTAGAGTATATTTATGTTGACAAAATTAAATTCCTACATCTCTTTGAGTTATCTAAAACCCAAAGAATTAATGATCTAAATCCAGATTAGCCATCTCAAGTTTCTCAGAAAGGGAGTCTTTGATAGTCCGGATGTGATAAATGGCACTACCTGTGAGGAGTATATCATCAACATAGAGCACAAGTATGGTGATATTTTCTTTATCTCTGCAAATATAGATTGTTGCATCAAACTCACAATAATAAAATCTTGAGGAAAGAAGGAAGGAGTCCATTTTTTCATATCGATATCTATGAGAATTTTTGAGACCATAAAGAGATTTCCTTAGTCTACAAACAAGGGAGGAGTCTTGAATAAATCTAGTAGGTTGTTCCATAAATATTTTTTCTTTTAATTCACCATGTAATAAGGCAGTTTTAACATCCATCTAAAATATTGGCCATTTTTAGGAAGCAACAAGTGCAAATACCAGCCTAACAAAATCCATTTTTGCAACTGGTGCAAAGGTTTCAAAATAATCAATGCCTTCAATTTGTGAAAAAACATTAGCTACCAAGTGAGCTTTGTATTTATCAATTTTTCCATCATGTCCATACTTAGTTTTGTAAATCCATTTACAGTGAACAAATTTCCTTCCTTTAGGTAGAGGGACTAAATCCCAAGTTTTATTTTTTATTAAGGAAGAAAATTCATTCTCCATGGCATCATCCCATTCTTTTATACCAGTTGCTTCCTTGAAGGATTGAGGATCTGTAGAAATGGACTGAAAGACAAGACCAAAACCCATGGAGTTTCTTATTATAGATGATGGAAGATTTTGAATGTAAGGAGTGGCCTCTTGATTTGTGGTGCAAACTTATTTTGGAATTGTGGAAGAAGTAATGGGTGTGGCAGGACTTTGAGTTGGAGTTTAAAGTATATGATCCTCATTTTGGTCGTCTATCTCAAGGATGGGATCTTCATTATATTGAGGCTCAAATATTAGAGATGACTCAAGAGGATTAATGTTGGAAGAGGAAGATTGAGGATCTTTATGAGGGAATTTTTCATCAAATTGAACATTTCTATGAAAAAATACCTCTTGATTTGTGGGATCAAGGAGCTTGTAGGATTTCATTTTCTCACAATAACCAATAAAAATGAGTTGCTTTCTCTTTTTTTCTAGAGCCTTCCTCTTTTTATTTGAGATATCAGCCCAAGTAGTACACCCAAAAAATTTGAAAAAAAAGACATCAAGTTTTGATCCAGTCCATGCTTGCTCAGGAGTCAAATGGCCAAGAGCTTTATGAGGTGTGTGGTTTTGAATATAATTTACACAGTTTATTGCCTCAACCCAAAAAACTAATAGAAGATCTCTTGAGTAGAGCATATAGTTTACCATTTCTTTTAAAGTTTTGTTTTTCCTTTTTGCAATGTCATTTTGTTGAGGATTATGGGAGACTGAATGTTGATGAATTATGCCATGAGTTGAGAGAAATATGGAGAACTCATTGTTGAAGTATTCCCCCATTATCTGTATGAATTTGCTTAATTTTGCAAGTGGCTTGATTTTCAACTAAGGCCTTGAAGATTTTGAAGTGGGATAGAACATCACTTTTGTATTTTAGAAATTACACCTAAGTTCTTCTAGAAAAGTCATTAATGAAGATTAAGGTATATTTTGCTCCTTTGAAAGAAGGCTCCAGGAAGACCATGAAGTCAATATGGATTAACTCTAGAGAGGATGAGGCTCTTTGAGAACCACTTAGGTGAAAAGCATCTTGATTTTTCTTTCCAAGAGCACATATAGGACATACTCCATCAATAGAAGAGAATTTTATCAACCCAGTTACCATTTCTTGAGTATTCATCTTCTTCGGATAGCTATAACTGAGATGTACAAACCTTTCATGCCAAAATTGACTCTCAATATCTCCATGTGCAACAAAATAGGAGATCCCATCTAAATTTTTGAATCCTTGGAAGTGAAATAGGCGAGTGTTATGATCAATATCTCCTTTTGCTATGAGAGAGTGTGGTTCTTGAAATTCTCTTATCTCAACTCCTGTTGGTGAAAATAGAACTATTTTACCCTTTACATAAGTACAAATATGATAGATGGAGAGGAGATTTGTAGCTATATTTGCAACATAGAGAACACTTTTTATATAACCACCATCAATCGATATATCACCTTTTCCTTTGACTAGGATAAAGGATGAGTCACCAAATTCTATGCTACAAGTTGAGCTTGAGGAGATTGAAGTGAATGACTCATGAGAGGAAGTCATATGATGAGTTGCCCTTGAATATAGAACCTAATATTTTGATGAAGTTTTTATAGCTTTAATTTGAATATTTAAGGCTTTTCCTATCTACTTCTTACTATCTATTATGTTATCCTTCATTGCTACCTCTAGTTGTTGTAGTCTTTTTCAACCTTTATTCCCAGAATGAACATCCTTTTTGCAATGTGTACAAGTTATATGACCTCTTTCTTTATTTTTGAATTGTTCTTTAGTTGAGGTGAATGCTACTAATGCTTTTGAGGAAGAGGGAGAGATCTCATATTTTGGAAGTTTTGTTTCCTATCTAGTTAGCATAACACAAAACTCGTATAAAGAGGGTATTTTAAAACTTGTACCAAGTGCATATTTTGGTTGCAAAATTTTGAAATACTCCATTTAACTAAGAGAGAATAAGATAGATGCATTCTTCTTCTATTTTATTCCTACCACTGCCTTTTAATTGAGTGATAACCTCTTTAAATTTGGTGAGAAAGTCAACAATATTGCTAAAGTCTTCAAGGGATAATACTAGTAACTCTGCCTCTAGTTGCATTGACCTTATTTGATCCACTTTACCAAAAAAGTTCTTTAGTTTCTACCAACTCTCAAATAGATTTTTACATTCTAAAATGTGAAACCATAGGATTTCATTTATATTTGTGCTTATAATACCCATTGTATCACACATCTTCCCTTTATGAACAAATATTTCATATTACTTTTCAAATTAAGGTTGTTCCTCTTCTAGAAAGTGTGTGAGCCCTTTTTGAGAAATGAGATTTAATATTTTTTGTTTTCATGTGTGATTTTTATGAGGGGTGAGTGGATCAATTGTATTCATTTTTCCAAAGAAAAATTATAGTGAACTAATAATCCCCCCTTTAACTGCAAGAAATTTTTGGATAATACAATGATTCACCCCCTTTTTCAATTGGAAATTAGCACCAATAGAAACACCTGTTAAATGAAGGTAGTAGAAGCCAAACCTTTATACCAATCTCTTCAATTTACTCACCCTTACATGAGGGAAACTATAAGTAAATGAGGAGATTGATACATGGAAAATAGGCTATTTAAAGCAATAATAATCTGCTAGACCTCTATATCGAATCTTCTCAATGACTTGCTCTTACGTGAGGGAAACTATAAGTTAATGAGAAGAATGATATGTGGAACATAAGCGATTATTAAATATGTGATCAAACTTTTATGAGCTCTTTGAAAAAAATTGTAATGTGCTTTGCTTTGAATGTTCTATTAGAGTTAAAGTGCACTATGCCTTCAGTTTGACACTCGTCAGTTTCATTGACAAGTTTCACGTTCATCATATAGGCCTTATGCCTATATATGTAACACATTTTTATCAATAAAATAACCCCCTTCAGTTTTCCCTCCTTCCCCTTCAATTTTTACATCTCGTTGTTGTTCCTGCAATGGAGGTGCTACGGGCCATCGCTACCCACACTTTCAATACAGCTGGCGTTAGCTATGCTATCGGCTTCATGTCGATAAACAACTCAGGAATCTGCTGTGCCTATTTTGAAACTCTGCTGTGCCTGTTTCTAGACCCCGTTGTGCCTGTTTCGAGACCAACTGTCCACTATGCTGCCTAGTCTGCTTCAATTTCTTCGCAATTTGGTGAAGGCACATGGAATTTTTGTTATTTGCAAGATCGCCATATTTTTCCACATTCTTAAAGCCAACGGATTGACCTTCCTCTGCATGGCCAACGACACCTTTGGCAGACGAGTGCCATTTGCATATTTAGAGGATATTCAAATGAGATTCATGAAAACATATGGTCGTGTGGCTCATACTGCACTGGCGGCGTGCTCTGGTTTGTTTTTTGTTTCTCATCTATGTTTTTTGGCATCTTTGATCTTGATAAGCATTTCAGGTTGGAGCTTAGGCGAGATGGATGACATGATCACCGAGCAGCAAGGCCGACGACGTCGATGAATGTTGAAGACGGTGCTACTGCTCTGCCTGCAAATGCCACTGGCCCCCTCGTAGGCTTTGGAGTGGCGCGACCTTGAATAGCAGTGGACCGCCACTACGACGACGACGAGTGGCTCAGAAAGGGCGAAAACACGAAAATTTTTGGCTACAACAGCAGAAGTTCCAGATCGCGGGATCGATTTTGTCCGCAATGCTCCGCGTCGTTGATGTTTTTGGGTGACGTAAATCTCGGACAGTGGAGTGGAGTCCAACGAAAAAAAAAAATTAGTTTGAGGTGATCGCTGAATCGAGATTTCAAGTAGAGGGAGGCAGCCAGTTAGTCTACGGCTATCATGCCATTTTTTTTCTATTCCTTCTCTAGCTCTTGGATGAGGGTGAAGTCCACAGAAAACTCGAGGTCCTGTGCCGCCTATGTACTGAAATTCAAATTTTTTCCAGTCTCTAAATTTTTTGGCGTGATCAGGCTGTTTGTCGACGGTGGCTGCGACAAAGCCATAGGAGCAGTTCTGGCCAGGGATGCTCCAGCACGGGCAATGGCATCGGCAATCGAAGTGGTGATGGAGGGGCAGGATGAGCACGACCTCGGATTATGGCGATTTGGATAAATTCGAGAGATTAGTGGTAGGGGAAGGATGTTCTGTCTCAATCCCCGATGTCGGTGGTTACTATGCCTTGCAGTGAGCTGCCTTGAATGGCACTTTGATCTGTGAGTGCTTGTTTAATCCCAGAGATTTAATGGAGATCGTGGAGTTCAAACTGGTCGTTTTACAGAAACCGTTGGAATTTATTTTTATTTCCCGTAAACTATAATTCTGGGCATCATAATTAGTTTAGGGAAGATGTGTTTTAGTCTAACAAAATGCAAACGTACACCTGTCAGTATTGATTTGTTAAGTGGCTATTAAAAGCATGTGGGGATTAAAAATGTGGGGGCCATTGCTAAAAAGGATCATTTTTAAATTGCATGGGGGTTAATTATTTAAATCAGTGGAAGTGAAAGTGAAAGCCCATGTAATTCCCCTGCGAGGGAAATTGAGACTATTTTTATGCCGCCAGAGTGCGATGCCAGGAATTTTTTATTCCTGAGGTTTATTTTCTGCCTAGACAAGCATGATGTTATTTTTTCACATGATGAAGGCCCCTTTGATGGTGAAATATAGGGGTATTTATAGTCGTTGGAAACGTTTTTCCACGATGGACACAATGGTGGTGTCAAATTGTAATTTTGAGGATGTTTTAGTTTAGTTTTTTTAGCCTCAAAATTTTTCTCCCTTGGAGTGCGCTTTCGGTAGAACCCGACACTCCCAAGGTAATTTTATATGTGATCCTTGTACCTAGTGATATTTTCTATACACTTGGTGAATGTAGTGGCTGGTTACCCATGCATTTCGATGGGATGACATGGTCACAATAAGGACACTTATAGTATGGACTACAGACAAATACACCCTAGACTCTATCTGAGGTTGTTTCCGGATCTACTTTTGAAGACTACAGACGAAGACACTTCAGAAGATTCTTTTATTTTCTTCTTATCTCCTCCTATTTGGATCTATGGCTCATTTTATTGTATTGAGTGCATTTTCGATAGAGCCCGACACTCTTATATGGCTCATTTTTCCTTTCATTAGGTGCATTTTCGGTAGAGACCGACACCTTCTAGATTAAGTTCACCATGAGGAGGGATTTCATACTCATGGTGAATCTAGTCAGTGACCTACGAGTGGCAACATCCTCTGAGGATGACCTACAGAGGCAACAGACCCAAATGTGGTTGACCTTGAGGCACCCATGATGACCCTAAGGCACTTAGATGGTTGAACCAGTGGCAACAGACCCATTGAAGTGGCTGACCCTAAGGCAACAGATCGAGATGTATACACAGTGGATCTAGCATTATTCATAGTTGGAGAGCCAAGCGCAAAGAGCACGCACCTAGATCAAAAAAAAAAAGAGGATGATAGGTTATTTTTTTAGAGAATTCAACATTAAGGGGGAATGTTACCTAATGTTGACTTGCTTTGTTTTTTCTTTAGTTAGGATAGTGCACTTTAAGGGGGAATGTTAGAGTTAAAGTGCACTATGCCTTCAGTTTGACACTCGTCAGTTTCATTGACAAGTGTCACGTTCATCATATAGGCCTTCTGCCTATATATGTAACACATTTTTATCAATAAAATAATCCCCTTCAGTTTTCCCTCCTTACATGTTCAAATTTTCAAGTGTTTATAAAAAACATAGTTATGCAAGTGGAACATGTAGAAGATGTGTGAAATAGATATGCAAGCAACAATACCAAGTGGAAAAAAGTACCACAGAAAGACTCCACTTCCAAACTATCCTCCAATATTTACCTACTCAAGGAATGTAGTAGTAGCAAAAAATAACTCCTCCAAACAATGCCAAGGACTAAAAAAAATATGCAAGTAGTAGTACTAACAACCCCCCTAAAGTCTTCAAAATGGGTGCAAGAAGTAACACCACCCCAAAAAAACCCCTATTAGAATATATTGTTTATGATATTACAAGGAGATCCATCACTCTCTTGCCTTTAAACATTAGGTAGAGAAATAGTGAGAGGGAACCTTAAAAAAGGAGTTTCTTTTACAATATTTGAAAATATATATAATTTTGATATTACATTAACACAAAAAGAATTATCCTTGTAAAACTAGCAGTAACATTATAGTAAGCTTCGAGGAAGACAGAAGCTATGTTTTGAATGAGCATCATTTTTTTTGTTTTACCTACACACTTTGCGATGCTTCTCAACATGCAAGCTCATGAAATTTTGGCTCTACTAGGCTTTAAAAGGTTCGTGCATCATTGAATTAAAAAAATACATCCTTTACTATGCCAAATTTTTCATAGCAATGCAAGCTCACGACTTCACTAACTATGCTAAGCATGTGACTTTAGGAGGTTGGTGTCATTGAATACCACAAAAAAAACTATGTAGTCCTTCAACTTATCCTTTTTGCACGAAGTCTTTGAATGTCAATCTTTCACCCAATCACTAGTAGTTGAGGAACCTTGTCAATCAAAGTGTAGGAAGTGAACGTGATGTTAGGCTGCAATCTACACAATGGAATGAGAAGAGAATGGTATGGCTTTCTTATAGAAAAAAATAGGAGTCATTAGCTACAAATATCACCAAGGGAGGTGATTTTCACATCAATATTGGATGTATTTTTAAATGATGCTCTCCAATGCTAAATGTAAAGGAGAAGTAAAGCTAAGGTGCAACTATATTCATGAAGGAAAGTGCTTCAACTATCTATAGTATAGTGAACTTGACTTGTTTTGGATTTGACTCGAAGTGAAGCACTTAAGATTTTGAGAAGGGAACAATGTTTACATGTTGGAACAATGGACATAAGAAAGTGAAGTGATGGGCTCGATCTGATGCTAAGGATTGAAGATTTTCCACTAAACTTGTATGTAAGTCTGCTCACTTAAAAGTGAAGTATAGTGCTTAAATTACAAGTACAGAGTTTCTAAAGTAGCAAAGAGAGGTTGTAATATTGATCAAAATGTGGTCGACGACCAATATGTACATATTAATAATGGTTCCTTTATGCAGTCTCAACAATGGAGACTGTATAATGTTTTTGAGAGAGGAGATGAAATGAAGGTGGGCATCAAGGCTGCAAAATATGGCCTGAGAGGTTTCTGAAATATCATAGAAAAAAGAGTTAAAAAAAATTGAGGCCAAGATTGTGATAGCAATTTAGGCCAAAAAAATTACTCTTAGTTGAACTGTTATAAAAGTAGTGAAATTCTCCTCCTTTTTATTATCTATATATTTTGAAGAAGATAATAACATTTAGTAGAAACTCTTTTCATATATTTCAAAAAATATAGTTAGAAAGAACTATATATATATATATTATTGCATTCTTGAATAAATGTAGTGAGTAGTCTACAATAGATACAATGAACTAGCTCCTAGAAAATTCAAGAGAGAATGCTAGCAAAATCTATCCTGCTTTGGTACCATGTTAGAATTTCCCAAGAATAGACATGCAAAGCATTACAAGAACTATGAAGAGAAGAGTAGAATTGATTGATTATTCTATGGGTTCAAATTTGTATAAATAACAAAGTTGATCAATGTGATCCGTTGGATTATAACAACTCAACAAATCTGAATTAGTCTAAACTGAGAGTTCACCTCAATCATAGAAGAGTGGTAACTCAAGTAAGACTACCCTAGTAGAACTTAAGAGAACAAATATTTTTTCTAACATACACAAACCTAGCAGACTAACACCTTGGTTTCATACTCAATGGATTACAACCAACTAGCTATATGAGCAATAAGTTCCAATGAACTTGGAAGTTTCATTTCAATATTTTCCATAACACACATGAAAACATACTACATTCAAGATAAGGAGTTGGTAGTGTGAGCAAAAGAGAAAAAATCACCAATGATCTGAGAGCCACTATTTTGAAAACACTAACATGCCAGAGATGCAATGGGAAATCTAGTAGTTTAATTCAAATAGAAACCAAATTAATCCTCTGCAAATTCGAATTGAAGTTCAGTCCCCATTTTCTTGAAAATAGCCTCCTCTTCCCAATGAACTAGGGGCCACCTTCTAGGGTTTTATTCGATTCAAATTCATAGTTGATTTTTATCAAGAAAAAGTTCCTAGGAAGGACCACAATATCCAGAGATCCGCAAGGGCACAACCTAGCTAAAGTCCAATGTATCCACGTCTGATCTAACCCCTTAGAGTTTAACAACCAAATTCCACATCCCTTTTTCAAGAATATTGTTCACAATATATTTTAGGATGTGAATCTAGTTTGCTTTTGGGTTAACATCACAAGGGACATTGACATCCTCATCCTTAGATCCGTCCAAAACCTTGGTAAAGGAAATAAAGGAGGTGGAATTCCCAAGAACTTTTTGGTAAGAAGAAAATATTTTACCTAGTCCTAGAGAGGAGGAAAACAACTATTCTCCCTCAAAAAATTTGAACCAGGAACATCAGTATCATTATCCAACAACAGTTCTACACTCAATGTCTCATCTTCGCTCACTCTAGAGTACCACATAGTCGCATTTAATTAATAATTTATTAATATTAAATTAATATAATATTAATATACAAGGTTTAGATAATACTTATCTTTATAAAATTTATAATCTAATATTTTTTTATTGCCTCTTTCATATGATTAAAACTAATAAACATTTTAAATTACACCTCGATATCGATAGCCTTTAATTTTCTTAAGATTTTTAATCCATGAAATCAACACATCACTTGTTTATTTTTTTCAAAATATTATGCTAAGGTGTTCATGGCCAAGTGTTTATGCAAGTAAAGTGGATACAAGTTGTTAATGTTAGCTTATTATTTGTGGATACCCTCATTTTAATCAATGAATAAAACAAAAACTCAAAGATAAGATTTTTTGTACATGAGATTAATGAAATTTTTTTAAGAATTTTATATTTTATATTATGTTATCTAAAATCTAAGATGATGAATAGAATATATATTGAAATATGGTAACAATTATCATGTCATTGATGTAGAATGTAAATTTAACTTGTTAAATTCTTATTTAGAATCAAAAGTGAAGCCTAAGAAAATATATTTTTGTATTCTTCTAAAAATGTAAGAAACCATTATATTATAGTTTTCTTTATGTGTAAAAAATTTAACTTTGAGTTATTCCTTTAACTCTTATCTCTATGATAGTTGTAATAAATTACCTTAGTTTATATAAAAAATGTGAGTGTATTGGTAATTTTTTTTTTTTTTTGTCAAAACTAATTTATAGTGGAAAACACCCCTTTCGAGGTGCCACTTTCAACAGGTTGGGCATAGGAGGAATGGAGCCTTGTCGGCCTCAACCAGCACATAGGACATTCCTAACTATACCATATATCTGTAGGATGGATACAAGGGGAATGGAACCTGGGTCGGCCTCTACCAGCACCTAGGGCATTTACCACTACACCACAACAAGCAGATTTGAGTGTATTGGTAATTTATACAAGTTCTTCATGTCTTAATGATCCTGCATTAATAATCATTGTATATATTATTTAGTTTATAGTATATGTTACATGAAGCATGACCATGCTAGTTGCATGATCAAGCAATGTTTGAGAAAACTTATTTAAATATGGATTTGGCACTACAATATTAGTGAGGGTCCTCTAAATAAGGTGGTGGTAATAGGAAAGAAATAGTTCTCCATGATTAGGGTATCAATAAAAAGTCAATGCTTTGCATTACCTTTTTTGTTAGGACCTATGAAGAAGGTGGCAATACAGGGATATATTTTTATTTAATATTATGATTGTATTAAAGGGTAAAATGTGTTTAAATTTGTATAAAATGGTTGGAATTAACATTATATATATTAAGTTTTATATGTTTTAAAAAAAAATTACTCCCTCTAATTTTTTTTTTATCAATATATCAATAAACTTATGTGAATTAAAAATATAATATCTACTATATGCAAAAAATTAATGATAGATTAAGGCTACATTTTGCAAACAAAATTTGGTAATGCAAATTTCAAACTATCTAGTTTGTCATTGCCAAACCTAGAATTGCATATTTTTCTTGGTATATCCTCTATTAGGGTATCCTCCTCGGTGAAAAACTGGATTATTTATAGGTTTCCAACCCATGATTCTCATTCTATGGACAACATGAAAATAATCACACATATTTTTTGGTCTTGTGCTAGAGCACAAACTTGATGGACATGAATTCATGATTACTTCAATTATTTTGAATCCAAGCCTTTCTCCTAGAACAATATTCTTCTAGGTAATTGGCCCAACCTATAATTCAAATACACGTAACTATGACATACTTTTAGAGTGAAAATTTTATTTTATATCTACAAAAATAAAAATATAGTTATCTTTTCTAGATCATCTATTGAAACCCATTTGTCATCGATTGCTAAAGCTAAAATTTGTTCTAATGTGCTTTTATAGTTTTAAGTATAAGTGAACAAGGTGGCACTGGAGGTGGCTGATTTATAGACTCTTATAGATTACTAGGTTAATACCCCATACATGGTGGATCACATCCTACCAACCTCTCTTCCATGTAGGAATTGATCCCATAGTCACCATAGTCAAGCTTTGTGAGCTACCCATAAGAGTCCTTAGCATATACCTAGGGACTAAAATTGCTCACGACCATATTTCTCTTAGCCTTATGATTGGGAAACCTAGGTATGGAATAACAATGACAAGTTTCCCTATCTCATTCTCACCAACTCCTTGACATTAGATGTAGAAGATAATTAGGCAAATGAACAAATTGGCAAAGGTCCCAACTTATTATGGGATCCTTCATTAGACACTTAGGATCTACCTTTTGAATGGGCAGGCCCCTTAGAGCATGATTCACCACCTCCTTTTGGATCCATGGCTCTTATTGCATAAATATCTTGTGGTTGACCTATTATGTCTATTTTTATTTCATAATTCTAATTTAATGGCTCTGTCTAGCATAGACATTGTGGTGTGATTTTCTATCCATAAAATTTTTGTTTAAATAATTATGCTCTATTTTTTTTCTAAAGTAATATATTTATTTTAGCTATTCATCAAAAAATAGTTTGATATATATAGTTATATGATGGATATTTTTTTTAAAATCAACTAATAATTATCTTATAAAAATAATTGTAGGAGTCTAAATCTCTCCCAATGAAATTGTTTCCATGATAATATTATTGGTAATTTTACTTGGTCATCATCATGGTGGACTAATTTCATGGTGGAGTAGACAATTTAAGTTTTCTTCAAAGTAGATGGACACTAAAATTTACAATGTTGAGTTATAAGTTTTATATCCTATATTTCCATGTACTTGTAACCAAATGTATGCATTAATAATTTATACTTTCTAATGTATAATATCACTATAAGAACTAGGAAATATCTGATCCACTAGTCATAATGCTAAGTGATTATTTTTTTTTTTTTTAATTGTTGATATTTTTAAGTTATTATCATACAAACATTATCAAAACTTAATTCAAGTAATGTAAGATATATGCATTAACCTATACTATTAAAATAATATTTTTTTTTGACAAGATGTATATCTTGAAAATACTTAAGTCAAGGACAAGGACACATTGTTTGTCCACTTATCTTACTATGTTAGAATATTAAGTCTATAAATTATTCATGTTTATTTCATGCAAAGGATCTTGTATTCTCTATGATTATTAAAGAACATAAAGTCCCCTCAAGAAAATAAATGTGAAGATAAGATAAGCCCTATCATATTTTTACCATTTTCAATGTCTATAGATTTGGATGTAAATTACATAACTATAAGAGACATAAGTTTTAAGAAATTATTCAATCATATTTTATATACAATATTAATATTCTTAAAAGTATAGTCTTAAAATACATCTATGATATTTTTATAAAAAAAAAAATTAATAAATACGTCATTCACAAATTTTGTTTACTCATTTTTTTAAGCTAGTATTGCAAGCCACATTGTAACCAATTTTGGCTGCGTACCATCGCTTTCTTAAATTTCTTCTATTTCTTTAAAAAAATATTATTTCATTGCCTTATATAATTTTTTTAAAAGGTTTATGCATTGTATGTGCTTATATTTATGAAATCAATAAATTTTTAATTTTCAATTAAAATAAAAACCTATTATATTGGATAGATGCATCTAAAAATATCTATATTATTGCACTCTTGCAACCCATTTATTAATCAAAATATATAAAAGAGGAATCAACCGACTTTATCAATCTAAGTGTCTTGTTTTTTAGTGGAAACACAGTTCCACTTAAAATATCCCATATTAATTAATTAATATAAACAATATTTATTAATAATAATAATAATAATAAAATCATTTGTTCTTAAGCTAGAAGATGTAAATTGTCATTGTTCACTCGATAGTAGAGTTTATTAATGCTCAGTACACAGTATTCTATGTTGAAGGATGCCTATATTATTCATGTAATAGATAATTATTTGAAGTGTTTTCAAATTTTAAACACTTAATAAATTAGATAACAATTACATATTTATGAGAAACTATCTAGATTATAATGAAAATTCTATCATATACTGCCATGCATTAACATGTATAATATTAATTTATATTTATTTATTTAAAATAAAGTTATATTAAATAAAATTAAAATTTTATATTTTAAAATAATATAATAATTTTATAATATTAATTTTTAATTTAATTTTATTAAAAATTTAAATTAAAATAAAGATAAAAGTAATATAAATTTATTTTTAAATAAGGATAATATAGTAAACTATTTATTTGATGACAATAAAACAGCTTTACCCTTCCACAAGAATTATTGTATTAATTTTTCTTTTAAGTAATACTTCTTATACATATTTATTATGGGGATTGAATTGGGGTCAAATTATTGATAATGTATGTGACATCTTTGTCACTAAACCACACTCAAGAAGAATTATTTTATTAAATTTTATTTAAACTATTAAAATAAAAAGAAAACTTAATAAATAAAATTATATAAGATTCGATAAGATTGATTTATCAAAAAAAAAATTATATGGGCACCGATTCAATATAAAATAATTAAAAATACATATAATAAATAAAAATAATAATGTGCGGTCCAAGATGGGGAAATACAATGTTAAAGTTGTACAATTTATAGAAGAATGGTGTTAAATTGGTCCAAATTGTAAGGCGCAACATAATAAAGGTGGAAAGTTAAACAGTAAAGATAAAGTAAAATGTATAACTCTATTTTATAATAGTGGAATCCTAAAAATTCATTGAGAATTTCAAAACCTTCACGGGCAATATTTATCGTTTGGTAAAGTAACAAAAATTTACGAAAGACGTCAAATGGTGGACATTCACTCTTACAGTGTTAGAGTGGTTATCTACCGTATCACAGTTACACAGCCTTAACCACTTCCAAAAGAGCCTCAATCTGATCTAAACGTGCCCTGTTTGTATAACTGGAGCCACCGTAAAAATCGCCAATGTGAAATCTAATTTCACACTGATGGGGACTAGACATGCGGGGCACATGCGATTAAAGAACCTACAAGGAAAATTATTAAAAAGAATGGAAGCTGGATGAGACAGCCATAAAACGGAGTGACACGTATTGCACGGATATATTAATTTCATGATTTTGTGTGACGATTTAAGGTAGCAAATTGCAATATTGACGATGTCATCCAAGGGATGTCATAAACGTTGATTTACCGCCATGAAAATTAGGCTATTTTTTGTGTGGTCGACATTTGGAGGATACGATTTATTCTTTTGTCGGGTAGGGATTTGATATGCTGGTCTAAAAGCATTGTATTTAGAAGGCGGCTATGGATGACTGAGTCAAACCGCAAATTACGCACTAAGATATTCGATATCATTATACGGCCAATTGCCAAGTGTTTCATATTCTTAACTGACGTACGTGCCATTAATTGCGTAGAATGTCTTATTTGCCTACCCACAACAATGATTATGGAACCCGGATGAGCAGCATGATGCCCATGGAGTTTGATAAATTGCAGCAGCTGCAACGGCTTATTTTAAAGAGGGATAATCTTGTGAGTGGAAGCAAGGTTTCATCTATAAATGTATGTCCCTGATAAGAATTTGTGCTATCATTCTGCAATTAGTATTCAATTTCTGTCTATTCAGCATGGAGTCCGTCCACGGCCTTTTGATATTCGAGTTTACTCCTCTGTTTTGATCTTTTTACATTGTGCCAGAGCTTTAGTTTTGGCCGTGGGTGTGTTGCAGTGTCTACGAGAGTTCCCGTAGAGTGTTGTAATGTTAATCTGCCTGCACATATTTTAGAGTGTGTTCTACTGCCGGTGTTGCCATTGTGAAAATATTTGCCCTGTGGAGAGAAGCTGATGTGCTGCGGAAGCCTTTGGAGGAGTGAAAGTTTGTGCTTTTCAGTTTCTATGGCGCGAGAGAAAATATGAGGGAAACTATATAGATTTTGCTGACAATAGAAGGCGGAGGCTGGAAATCACAGCTGGTTCCGGCGCAGAAGTGAAGATTTCTGTGTAATGTAGGAATGGAGATAATTTCTTTGCAAAGTGCTTTTGGGGGAGCTTTTTTCTAACGGGTACGTAACCTCTACTCCAAATATCGTCGCGTTATGTAGCTTTGTTGTGCAGTCATTCTAGTTTTAGAATCGAATGAGTTTGTGAATCTGTATAGTTTGTTGTGCCGTCTGTATTAAAGCGTGAAGAAGATTGAGATTCGGAGAGTTGAGTCGCAGATTTTTCTTTTTCTTTTTTGGTGGTTATTATAATAGGGAATGGTGATTTTAAATTGTGTAAGGAGTGTGTTTATTTCCGGTGATTTTTATAATAGGGAATGGTGTTTTTAAAATGTGGGAATGTTGTTTTTGAGGGAGGGCATATCTTTATCTTTTGTGTGAGCACTAGGTTTAATAACGGGCAAGGCCATAGTTTCTCATATATAGCAAATGTACTTATAAAAGGCCATAGTTTCTCTCATATATATATATAGCAAAGGTACTTATAAAAGTTGTAATATTTCGCTTACAAGTTTTAATTTGAAAATTCAGTTTTTGTGTGGTTGGTTTATAAGAAGATTAATATTAAAGCAATGAGTAATAAAGATCTTTTTGGTGACGTGTTTGAAGGTGTTTTTTCTATTAAACTTATGGGATCTTTTTTTGTTTCTTTTAAATTATTTCAATGGTGGGTTTGATTGATAGTTACATGTTATTTTAAAAAAAAAAATAACATTAAATTTATGGGATCTTTTTTCTATTTCTTTTAAATTAGTTTAATGGTGGGTTTGATAAATAGTTACATGTTATTAAAAAAAACCTAAATGATATAAAATATGGAGATGACACTAATATTATAAAAGAAATATTTATAGGTTTTAACAACGTAAGATACATTAAAAGATTCAGGTGAACATGTTAAACGGAATAAAAAGAACATTCTTGCGGCAAATAGATCAGATCCATGAGTTAGGTATCTCCAAGCATAAAAAGAGTATGAAGCACACTTTTATAATGCACCAGAGAGGACTAACAAACTCAAAATAGTGGACCATGCAATTGACATGTCACATTAGAAGAAGAAAAAAAAAAGGTCATAAATGACTATCTTAACAGATTAAAATGAATAATAAATAAAATTTTAATTGTGAATCTATCCTATAAGGATTAATATTATAGATTACAGCTTGTCTAATAAATATTATTTCTTTGTATTTATCTTTGAAGCAAGAAAAATATTGAGTGGAGTGAAATTGGAAGAGTTTCATGGGACTTTACTATGTGAAAAGAGAAAATCATGAAATTTAATGATGAATTTAATAAAAATATATAAACTTTGGTGATTGAAGGAAAATAATTTTTTTTTAAGGAAGATAATTTAAAGATAAATCAACACATATGAAAAGTTATAAGAAAACATATAATAATAAGAAAAGAAAGACAACAAAGAAACTTTAATCAGAGCCATAATAACAACTACATAATTCATAGC
This sequence comes from Wollemia nobilis, assembly GCA_028583015.1. NCBI lineage: Eukaryota > Viridiplantae > Streptophyta > Pinopsida > Araucariales > Araucariaceae > Wollemia > Wollemia nobilis. The sequence continues at coordinate 27,858 of JAQPPZ010002041.1, read as the reverse complement.
TTTCAGGTAACTTAGTATAAGTTTTGGGAAGAAGGGCATAAACCAAATAATGTCTTCAAAGAAAACTATGTGGATTCCAAAAATGATTCTATCCAAATAATCAATCAATTTTTATCAAAGAAGATGTAAATTATAACAATATTTGAATTACTTCTCTATTGTTATATATGAAAGCTCTATAGATGCTTGGTATATTGAATCAAGTGTAAGTCAACATATGACTCATCATGAGAAATAGATTGAGTCTTTAGAGAAGAAAATTGGATCTCACAAGGTTACTTTAGGTGATGATACTTTCCTTAGTGTTGAAGGTGACAAAACATTTTCTACATACAATAATAATAGAAATGAGTAGTAATTTACTAAGGTGAATGTTAAGTCATATTTGAAGAAAAATCTTTTCTTAGTAAAATAGAGCATAGAGATGAGTTATAATTTTATCAAGACAAGTGTTTGATTAAGAATATAAGGGATGGATACTTTGTCATGGTAGAGATAATTACAGAAAATTAAATATATAAACTTGATTTGGAACATGTAGACAAGGTTGCTTGTGCTACAATACATGATTATTTAGTAAATTGTGGCATCAAATATTTGTATACTTAAATTATTAAAGTTTATCTACATTATCAAAGAAAGATATGATGCATGGATTTCCTTGCATCAAATCACACACAAGTGTTTATGAGTGTTGAATGCTTGCAAAACAGAAAAATATCTCATTTGAATGGAGTGCATAGGAACAAGAGAAAAACTTGAGCTAGTGTATAGTGATTTGCATGAGATCATAAATCCTCAATCAACAATCAATAGGAGAAGAAAAATATCTAACATATTATAGATTATTTTTTCTTGAAATATTTGGATAAAATATCCTACCACCAAGAATGAAGTTTTGTACCTAGGTGTTGTAGGTGAGTTGGAGAGGAGAGGGCAATCCTTCAAGGAGGTCCCAAGTTCAAATCTCCACCCTACCAAAAAGCTGAATTGGGTATCCAAAATCCAATTGATAATGTTGGTGCGCCCGGATAACTTTGATGGTGTAGAATCCTCTGTTCGTGGTCTCTCAGACCAAAATGGCCCCACAAGAGGTTTTTCGCTTTAAAAAAAATGAAGTAATAAAATGATAATTAAGAATTTGAAATTATTTTTTAGATACAAATAAAAGTTTTAATTAAACTTCCAAAGATATTAATATCTTTGTTTCCATGTTTTGTTGTGATTTATATTTTTACTATCTTCAAAAAAAAAAAAATACAGATGTTAAACATGTATTTCATTATTAGAAAATACACTTGATGATAAACATGTATCTTCATTATTAGAAAATACACTTTATGTTTTAATATGTAAAGTAAATGGTTTTAGTGTAAATGTTATGCATTGCTCTTAGGATTGTTTTGGGCTGAAGTGCATGTATTAAACAACACATATACTTACATTTAATCTAATTTATTCATATTGCTCATACTACTTTAGCTTTAAAATGCAAAACAAACAAACTCTAGACAAAATGTTTGTACTTATCAAAGAACGAGAATAAAATGGTGACAATAAACTACTCCATTTTGCGATGTTAATAGGGGAGGCCGAGGTTGGCAGCGTCGTCGGCCAAGGGATCTCTACCGTCATGAGTTTTGGTGATGCGGGAATGGCTGTCGAGTTTGAAATATTTGGATAAAATCTCCTAAGACCAAGGATCAACATTTATATTCTTACACTCTTGCAACTCATAAGTTATTATTAATCAAAATATTTAACAGAGGAAGCAACCCATTCTATTAATCTAAGTTTCTTGTTTTAAATAGTATTATAATGTGTAGTGGAAAACAAAGTTCAACTTAATATATCCTATATTTAAAGAAATTACGAAGCAATTTGTTCCTTCACATTCATTCCAATTATAAAGATTACAGATATAGTTTCAAGTTGGTTGAACGAACTCGGTTACATAACCAAAAAATAGAGAGCGCCTACGTGCGCTGTTTTTTTGTCACACCAATAATGAAATATAAACATTATTCTAACATCCCCCCTTATTACATTATTGGCAAATTCCAATTGTATCTCGAAACTTTTCATATTTGATACGTCCAAGTGCTTTGGTAAAGATATCTGCAACTTGTGCATCAGTAGGAATGTAGTGAAGCTGTATATGGTGCTTTGGAACTTCATCTCGAATAAAATGACATCTGGTATCAACATGTTTGGTACGTTCATGAAAATTTGGGTTTTTGACAAGATTCAAAACACCTTGGTTGTCGCAAAACAAATGAAGAGGAAGATTCTTTGGAAGGCCCATGTTTGTAAGAATGCGACTTAACCACATTATCTCGAATCGCTTCATGGCGCACGATATTCTCTTCTGTTGAAGATAAAGCAACCACATGCTGTTTCTTACTGTGCCAGGAAATAGGTCCAGATCCTAGATGAAAAACATATCCGGAGGTTGATTTACGATCATCAAGGGATCCAGCATAATCTGAGTCTGTGTATCCCAGTAAGAAGAAATTATTATTCTGTCTATATTCCGGACCATAGTTTGTAGTACCATGAACATAATGAAGAACTCTTTTTTCTTTCCGTGACTCAGCTTAGGCTCTTGCATGAACCTTGAAAGATATCTTACAACAAAGCGAGATCTGGTCCGGTATTTGTCGATATAGGAGACTCCCAATCAATCGGCGATAGAGAGTACCATCTACCGAGGTGACTCATCATATCGAGATAACTTAAGTCCTTGCTCCATTGGAGTTGCTTTTGACTTACAGTTAGTCATCCGATATTTTTCTACTAAAGTCTTGGCATATTTCTTTTGTGTTACTCTAATATGAAATTTTTGTTGAGTAAATTCTAAACCAAGACAATAGTGCGAAGTCCTAGATCTGTCATCTCAAATGATTGTTTCAAGTCATTTTTCACTAAGTCAATCATTTTTTTGAGCTTCTTGTGATGATCAGATCGTCAACATAAAGTACAAGAATCACTATATCGAACCATTTTTCTTAATATAGAGATTCGCATCTGAGGGACTTCTTATGAAACCATGCTTCACAAGGTGACTGTCTATCTTGATATACCAAGCTCGAGGAGCTTGTTTTAGCCCATACAAGGATTTGATCAATTTGCATACTTTTTGTTCTTGCCCCTCAGCCACAAATCCTTCTGGTTGAGTCATGTATACTTCTTCTTGTAAGTCACCATTTAAGAAGGCACTTTTAACATCCATCTGATGTAATTTCCACCCAAACTGAGCTCCCATGGCACAAAGTACTCGAATGGTAGTCATTTTTGCAGTAGGAGCGAAAGTCTCTTCATAATCTATGCCTTCTTTCTGAGCATATCCCTTTGCAACAATTCGGGCTTTATGCTTATCAATAGATCCATCTACTTTATACTTTACTTTGAATACCCATTTGCAGCCTATGGGTTTCTTTCCTGTTGGCAGATTGACTAACTTCCAAGTATTATTTTTAAGAAGAGATTTATGTTCTACATCCATTGCCTCTTTCCACTGTGGTTGATCAAGTGCAGATTGAACTGTTGTGGGTTCATTTGTATTCAATGTAGACATATAAAGTTTTTCTCCTTCCTCATTTTCTTCCCTGTCATATTCTGTATCTACTGACAAATCATCAAAGTGTTGACAAAGTTCATCAACCTCTGAAGTAGATTCTTCTGCTCTCATCTGTTGAGTCATACTGCGAGTACAGGGCCTATCAAGGGATAGATCTGGAAGGGATTTCAACTTAGCATCTCTCAAAGTGCTTGTATACCATTTTGGAATCTTTTGTTTTTGTGGAAGTTGAACCTCCTTCTTAGGTTCTTCTTCATCTATGTATACAGTTGTGAATGTGTCTTTTGATGTGAGGGCTTCATCAAATACAACATCTCTACTTGTATGTGTTTTCTTGGTCTTAGGATCAATCAATCGATAACCTTTTGAGTACTCATCATAGCCAAGAAAGATACACTGCAGGGTTTTCTCATCCAACTTCCTCCTTTTCTGTTTTGGAATGTGCATGAATGCTTTACATCCAAACACCTTCAAATGAGATATGGAAGGTTTCTTACCACTCCATGCTCCTTGTGGAGTCTTTCCTTGTAGAGCTCTAGTGGGTGCTCTATTTAGGAGGTATGATGTTGTGTTTACTGCTTCTCCCCAATATTGATCCTCAAGATGTGCTCCTTTTAGCATACATCGAACCATTTCCATAATGGAACGATTTCTTCTCTCTCAACTCCATTCGTTGAGGTGTATAGGCTGTAGTCGGTTGTCTTTTGATCCCATGTTTTTTAAGAAACTCTAAAACTCTTCGAGGTGTATTCCCCCTCGATCGAGCGGAGGGATTTTATCAAACATCCGACTCCTTCTCAACAAGTTTCTTGAATTGTTGGAAGTAGAGAAAGCTTCGATTTCAAAAGAAAGAAAACCCACATCTTTGTGAGTAATCATCAACAAAAAGTTGAAAATACTTTTTCCACCATAGTGGTTGGCATAGGACCACAGGATCGGTATGTACCAGCTCTAAAGGTTTTGAGCTGAGAGGAGCTTGCTTCAAAAGGCACTCGATGTTGCTTCCTCTAAGCAATCGAGCAAGGTAAGATAGATGAGATTGGTGGAAGACTTTCACCATCCATATTTGTATAATTCAAGCAAATATCCAGAACTGAGGTGCCCATAACGTCGATGCGAGAGAGGTGGCCTCCTTTGTAGTGGCAGCCAAAGCAACATGCGGAGTTGAAAGGGCATCAAGAATGAACAAGCCATGTTTGTAGGATCCGGTTGCAACATGTTTACCACTGTGTGTGATGAAACATCTCTTCTTGCCTTTAACCACTCTAAACATGACATCCATGTTTTTATCCAACATCTGTGTGACTGAAAGCAGATTATTGGCTAAGCTTGGAACATAGAGAACCTTCTCTATTTGACAATTACCATCAGCAAGGGACACAAAAACATCTCCTTCTCCCTTTACTTGATATACTTGATTGTCGCAATTGTAACGCTTACCCTCTTTCTCCACAAAGGTATCAAACCATGATTTGTCCCTAGTCATGTGTTTGCTAGCTCCTGAATCAATATACCATACAACATCTATCCGGGAAGACGAAGTATGAGTCATGAGCACCTTGTGTGCTCTTTGGAGTCGAGGAATCGGACCCAGGAGGATCTGAGTCGGAGTTGGAGTCAGCATGAGCAACATGGCCTTTAGACTGCTTATGCTTATTGTATTTCTGTTTGTTCTTGCCCTTCTTCTAAGAGCCTTTATCATTGGGTTGCTTGTTTTTGAACCAACACCTGTTGGTATCATGGTTATTCATATCACAAATTTTGCAATATTTTGCATCTGTTTGCTGATGTTGCTTCCCTTTTCCTTTGGAAGAAGCACTTCCTTTTTGAAACTGACCTTGTTTTTTACCACTTTGTTGTGTGGAAAGTGCATTATCTGGCATATCATCTTTCTGGATCTGAGTTGCCTCCTCAATCTAAAGCAAGTTTACTAGTTCCACAAATGATACTTGTCTACTAAAAACATTGAGGGAAGTGATCAACATCTTATAGGAATTTGGTAGTGCTCTCAAGATGACAGAATTCAAAACATCATCATCCACCGATTTTCCCATAGCATTCAATTTTGCTTTCAAATCAGCCACTCTGCAAAGGAATATATCAACTGTTTCCTGAATTCATCTGAGATTATGTAGTTGAGTTTGAAGATGGAGGATAGTGGATTGATTCTTGCCTTCATATACTGTGATCAAGGCATCCTAGGCTATCTTACTAGTTTTTGCATCACAAATATGAGGTTGCACCTCATCTGTAGTAGCAAGCAAGATAAATACAAGACTCTTCTTGTCTTTTTTATCCCAAGCATCTTGATCTGTGCCTGTTGATGAAGGACGTGTTTCAGTGCCAGTCACTACATCCCATAAATCTTCAAGAAGTATGGCTTTCATCTTTGTCTTCCATGGAACAAAGTTAGGACCTTTCAACAATTGTGAGTCTGAGAGGTACTTATGAATTGTGGCCATTATGAAGGTTCCTTATATCACCAATTGGTCTCCCTTTCTTTATACCTGCTAGATCATTATATTGTAACCATTCAATATATACCCGCCCTTACGTGAGGGAAACTATAGGTATATATGAATAGTATACTACTCAATATGTACTCGCCCTTACGTGAGGGAGACTATAAGTACAAATGAGAAGCACAATATTTTGAACATAGGCGATATGAAAGGGCATCGTGTTGTTAATGACACCTACCATAGAAAGTTTTATTCCGCATGCGTGGGGCGTAACTTCCCCTAAACACTTTGGAAAAAACTTTCGTCAGGATTTACGCCTAACAACAATCACGATGTGGGTATGAAATGGAAATGAAACAAAATTGGTTTGCCTTATCTCTCCCCGACGATTTATAGAGAACAAGCTCAGACGTCGTTGTTGCAGCTATATTAGGCGGCGAATACAGTAGTCCAAAGCACGACAACATTACCTATAAGTGTGGACCAGAGGTATCTCAAATACCGAACGTTGATGTGCAATAAATTGCACAAATAGGGTATAAATTTGGGGTCTTATACTTTTGTTTAATTTATGATTGTGAATGCAAGAAAACAGAATATTTAAATGCAAAAAAACAATCATAAATGCCCACAAATTTTATCTCCTATAAAGTTGATTTCCCCCCTTTATCTGTTAACTTTGCAAATGAATAATGTGAAGAAACTGAGATCTCCCCCCCTTTGATTTGCAAATGAGACAAGATTGGGAAAAAAAATACCTAAAACCAAGTGTTTAGGCATCAAATCACCATGTGAAGGTGTCAAATGCACGGCAGGGTGTCAAAAAACCCCTTCTCCATCGTCACAACTGCATTCAGGGCGTCAAAACCCCGTCTCCGCCGTCACAAGTGCACACAGGGCGTCAAATCTGCTGCGCTGCCGTCACAAGTGCACACAGGGCGTCAAATCTGATGCGCCGCCGTCACAAGGGCGCGTAGGGCGTCAAAAAAAAAACTCTCGGATGGAACCCGTAACCTCCGGTAAACGTCGCAAATACCACTGGAGCCAGAGCCTGACGAAATGAAATAGGGACGAGGATATATTAGAGGCTTTGGAACTGTGCGAGTAGGGAAAAAAAATTTAGTCCCACATGGCCGATGCGGCCACTATGGGAAATTTTTTATTTGTCGCAACTAACATAGGAGATTCGGTTGCCTTCGGGCAACCACCCCCCTCCTTTTGCCTCCGCCGAACCGCCCCGATCCGCGAACCGGTCTGCGTGTCCTGCGTCCTATTGGTCGTCCCGATCCGCCAGGCCTGCTTCCTCTGTCGTCCTGTCTGCATCTCCGTCGGCCGGTCTGTCCTCTATCGTCGGTCCTGGTGGCCGCGCCTCTGTCGTCAGTCCCGTCTGGTCTGCGTCTTGTGCCCGTCTGCGTCTTGTGCCAGTCCAGTCGTGTCTCCGTGGCTCTGATGCCATAAAGAAATTACGAAGCAATTTGTTCCTTCACATTCATTCCAATTATAAAGATTACAGATATAGTTTCAAGTTGGTTGAACGAACTCGGTTACATAACCAAAAAATAGAGAGCGCCTACGTGCGCTATTTTTTGGTCACACCAATAATGAAATATAAACATTATTCTAACAATGATTAATTAATGTAAATAATATTTATTTAAAATAATAATAATAAAATCATTTGTTCTTAAGCCAGGAATACTAATAGAAGATGCAAATTGTCATTCATTGTTCACTTGATAGTAGACTGTATTAATGCTCGGTACACAGTATTCTATGTTCAAGGATGCCTTTATTCATGTAATAGATTATTTATTTATTTATTTATTTTATATTAATTTTAATTATAATTTTTTCTATTATAATAGATAATTACTTGATGTGTTTCAAAATTTTAAGCGCTTAATAAATTCATATTTTAATAATAATAAACAAATTAAATAATAATTACATATTTTTATATGTGAAGATATGATCATAGTTTTATATGTGTATTGGTGTGTGGTTCCAAATTGTTGCATGACGGATAACCACCGAGAAGGGTGTAAGTGAATATTTTACGTGTAAGGGAATATCTTTCAAAAATATGAGGAGCAACGGAGGAAACGAAGGAGGAGTAAAAATGGCAGGAAAGAATTTTGAACCAACGGAAGGAGAAGATCTAGAGGTAGGGCAGAATGCTGTAGCTGGAAAGGAAAAGGATTTCCTGTCAGCTCAATTCAAAAAGGCTAAAGGTACAGATCCTCCAGATAAACCCTCGGACAAAGGGTCTCACTGGGGTTCGGGAGATGGCAACAAGGGCCCAACCTTTTTGGAAATGTTGAAAGGGAAAAAGAAGGAGCTAGTCAGTGAACTATTGCACCTAATACCAAACAATAACAGGTTAACTGCTCTAGTGGAGATTATGGAAAGATTCTTGGATATGGAGGCATCATCCTTAGTTGGCAAGTTTTTGGGAGGAAGTTCGGACATTGAGACTATTCGCTCATGGGCCACGAAAAGTGGAAAACTTCAGGAAGCTTAGAAATCGTAGCCATGTCAAGAGGTTTTTTATGATAAGACTAAACAACAAAGATGATGCAGAGCACATATTGACAGGAGGACCCTGGTTTCTAGGAAGACATAGCCTCTTTTTAAGGAAGTGGGGGGAGGATTTCAACCTTGAGAAGCAGAACATTAATATAGCACCCTTTTGGGTCTACTTAGCAAACCTCCTAGCCCAGTTTGTTAATGAGTACTAGCTTAGTGGCATAGCAAATATGATAGGAGAGCTCATGGCAATAGACAATTCAACTTGAGAAAGGACTATACTGATGCATGCTAGGATCTGTGTAAATGCAAACTTGGATTTTGATCTACCTTATCAGGTGAAAATAGCATATGGAAAGTTTCTAAGGATTCAACCTGTGGAGTATGAGAACAAGCCAACATTTTGTAGTGTGTGCAACCTTCAAGCCTAATGTTTGATAATAACTGCAAACAAGGAAGCCATGAGTGAAGGTTTTTTGGGGAAAGCTGATGGGATAAGGATCCCAAAGTTTTAAGGACCACGTCTTAACTTGGAAGGATACAAATAAGTTAAGAATAACCAGGCAGGCTGACCAAACCAAAACAGAACTAGAAAAAATCTAGGAGAAAGGAAAGCAACATAATGAGGGAGGCAAAAATCATAAGTTATTTAATAAATATCCTAGCTTGAACATGTTTGATATCCTATCAAATCTAGAAGTTGAAAAATAAAATAGTAAGGATGATACCATCAGTGTCAAGTTTCCTGAAACCCTAGACTCCCCATCCAAATCGGGACCATCCATAGTTATGACAAAACACCCCAAAAGCTATGCTCAAAATGAAGAAAAATTGCCAGGTCATTTCAGTTTAAACATGGAAAAAATAGAGTCAAGAGTCGAAGTTGTGGAAACAAGATGCAGGAATGTAGCTCCTAATCCGGTAGTGGAGCAAATTATCCCTTATTAGAAGAGCCCAACGGTAAAAGGTTCCTTGAAGGAAAGCCCCCTATTTAGAAACCAGATAGGAGAGGTGAACCAAAACAAGGTTGAGGATGAAGAGGGAATTGAAAACCCCCAAAATGAGGAAGAAGGTTCAAGCCCTAGACTATCACAGTATATGCCCCCTCATTTCAGTACAAAATAGACTAGAAGCACCACCAAGCCTCCGATAGATTATGGAAGTGAAAGAAAGAAAGGGAGAATATCTATAGCAGAGCACTATAGAATGAGAATAAATGAAGAAATTGCAAACGAAAAGCAAATAAAATTGTTACAGCAAGCCATTCCAAGCCAGGATAATAGCAAAATTAACAAACCCCCTTTGGCTTAGGGAAGGGTGTAGGGAAAAAATATCAAATAGTATAAATGAAGGTTCTCTCATGGAATGTGAGAGGCCTAAACGGCCCACCAAAACAAAGGATGGTGAATTCTATAAGGAAGGATTGGAATCCTACTATCATTTTTCTTCAAGAAACCAAAATAGATGCAGCACAATCAGAACTTATAGCTAGAAGGATTTAGAAGCAAGGGAAAGTGGCCTTTCAATAGGCGAGAGGAGCATCTGGGGGCCTCATGATCTTATGGGATCCTATTAAACTAGAAGGAAGTATTATTCAGGAAAATGAAAGAGTCTTAAGCGTATTATTTCATGATTTTGATACTAATAAGAATTGGATTATGTCAAATGTTTATGCCCCCACCTCTGTCCAAGGGTGATCTGAACTTTGGGAGTTTTTGGGGCATTTGAGCCAAGATTTTAAAGAGATTCCTTGGGTGATTGGGGGAGATTTCAATACCCCCCTTTACCCATCTGATAAGAAGGGAGGATCTGGGTTACCCTCAAGGAGCATGGAGGACTTCAATGAATTTATTAACACAAATGAATTGATGGATGTAAGACTAAAAGGAGCCAAATTTACATGGAGTAACAAGAGGATAGGAAGTTAGCTGATTCAAGAAAGGTTGGATAGGTTTTTTTAATCCAAGGAAGCTACAACAATGTTTGGTGATTCAATGTTACAAGCCCTTCCTAAATGCGCTTCAGACCATAATATTATTCTATGGGAGGTATTTCAGGCTAACTCCTTTAAAAATCCATTCATATTTCTGTCAATGTGGGTTAAACATCCGGACTTCAAGAAACAAATAGAGGAATGGTGGCAACAGCCTATCCAGGGAAGTGCTTCCTTCAAACTATCTCAAAAACTTAATATGGTGAAAAACAACCTTAGAATATGGAATAAATAAGTCTTTGGAAATATTTTTGAGAATAAGAGAGCAGCGGGGGAAAAAATGAGAATAATAGAAAGTAAAATTCAAAATGGAACTTATGATGAGGCGACAAGGACTGAAGAGAAGGAAACCCTTTGTGAGTTTTATAATATTTTAGCTTGTGAGGAGATGTATTGGAGGCAGAAATCAAGGGCATTATGGCTAAAGGAAGGGGACTCTAATTCAAATTTTTTCCATGTTACCACATTGAGCAATAGAAGCAACAATAATATTAGAAATTTAACTAAGGTGGATGGATCCTCAACTCAAAACATTCAGGAGATCAGGGACAAGGCTGTTAATTTTTTTAGTTCATTATTGGGTGAAGAACGGGCCTGTAATGCCCAAGAAAAGGACTCTATCCTTAAATTCATTCCACAACTCATTGATGAAATGATTAATGAGTCTCTTACATCAGCTTTTTTAGACGAAGAGATCAAGGAGGCTTTGTTTAACCTGGATCTTGACAAAGCTCCTAGGTCGGATGGGTTTTAATCGCAATTTTTCCAAGTTTGTTGGGATATTGTTGGAGCAGAAGTTATTGTTGCAATCAAGGAGTTCCAAAGTTCAAATCATATTCCAAGGGGTTTCAATTCAACTTTCATTACTTTGATCCCTAAAGGCCCCAATCCCAAGACTATGGCTGACTTTAGGCCGGTTAGCCTGTGTAATATATCCTATAAAATTTTGTCCAAAGTTTTAGCCAACAGTTTGAAGAAAGTTCTACCAGTTATCATTGATCCAAGTCAAGGAAGTTCTGTACAAGGAAGATCAATCTTAGATGGAGTTATTACTATTCATGAGGCTCTTCATACAGCCACTCAGACCAAAAAAGCAGTCATGGATTTAAAGTTAGACATGAACAAAGCTTATGATAGGATAAATTGGGAATTCCTAGAGGTAGTTTTATTAAAATTTGGCTTCAACATGAAATGGGTCAAGTTAATAAGAGAGTGTATTTCTAAGCCTTGTTTTTTAGTTTTGTTTAATGGGTCTACTACAGGTTTTTTTCAAAGCAAATGTGGTCTAAGAAAAGGATATCCCATAATTCCTATGTTGTTCATCATCCTTGGGAAGAACCATTAAGGCAGCAGCGGTAGCTGGACTCATATCATGTATCAAGGCCACGTCACTAACTACCCACACATCAACAATTTTTTGATGATACATTGCTACTGACTTTGGCTTCTGTGGTTGAGGGAAAAAGGATTAAAAATATTCTCATAATGTATGAAGAAGCGGTTGGATAGAAAGTGAATTCTGATAAGAGAAAACTTTATTTCATCAATACCCCCATTCCTAGGTAAAACAACATAGCAAGGATCATGAAATGTCATATTGCATCCCTTCCCACCTCCTATTTAGGTATTCCCCTATTTACGGGGAAACCTAAAGGATCAATGTGGAACATAGTTCTGGAGAGGATCCAAAAAAATCTAGCAAGTTGGAAAGGACATCTGTTATCTCAAGCAGGCAAAGCAGTTTTAACTATGGCTTCACTTCAAAGTATACCCGTTTACTTCCTATCAGTGTTCAGAGCTCCCAGCAAGGTGTATCACAAAATTGAGCAGCTTCAAAAAAAATTTCTCTGGTCAAGGACTGAGGATAAGAAAAGGATCCATTTAGTAGGTTGGAACAAGGTTTGCAAACCTAAAGCTGATGGGGGGTTAGGATTGAGGAGAGTTTCTCATCTCAATACAGCTTTGTTAGCCAAACAAGCGTGGCGGTTATTGACTAAGGTCAATAATTAATGGACTGCCATAGTTAGGAGGAAATACCTCCAAGGTGTGAACTTCCATAATGACAACTTAACAAGCAGGGGGTCTGCTTTTTGGAAGGCAATCCTCATGAGCAGAGATCTTGTCAAAAATGGTCTTAGATGGATTCTAGGAAATGGACAAACAACAAACTTTTGGAAGGATCGGTGGGTGAGAGCTGAGGAGTTATCCCAGAATCCTCATTTGGCTAGGATTCAAGAGCATATGGAGCAACATATTGGGAAGAAGGTTGCAAATTATATGTGGCAGGATATAAATATCAACAAGTGGAAACACATCAGAGTATAGGGTTTTGAAGTGGAGTCTGAAGAGCTTTATAATATTTTAACTCAGCAAATTATTCCCTCTGGAGAGGATGAAGATCACACTATTTGGGCTGAGACTGAAAGTGGTGACTTCACAGTTAAGTCTGCCTATAATTTGCTTCTCAATGTGGAAGGTCAACAATTTCAACCGAGTTTGGTTTGGATCAAAGGCTTAATTCCTAAAATATCTTTTTTTCATGGCTGGTGATTCAAGGAAAAATCCTCACTATGGACAATATGTTATCCAAAGGTATGGTTATTGCTAATTGTTGCTACATGTGTAGGGCAGGATGGGAGACAACCCAACACTTATTTTTGGAGTTTCTGGTTGTGGAGTCCATCCTGGATGAACTTTTCCAAGCCTTTAGGATCTCATGGGTTAAACTTGCTCTTATATCCGAAGTGTTCCATCAATGAGCTCAACCCTTTGTTAGCCTAAAACTTAAGTACCTATGGAAAATCTGTTGGCATCATTTTATCTGGCAGATTTGGCTAGAAAGGAACCATAGAGCCTTTAAGGATACCATTCACAACCCAAAAATCGTCCTCAATAGGATTATTGTCTTTGTGAAAGAAAACCTTAGCACCTTAGTGGATGAGAACCACTCAATTCCTCCCCAAGAAAAACAATTAGCTCGGGCCTTAGGTATTGAGGACAAACCTTCCATTCTTTTGCCCAATCCCAGAAATGGGATTTCTTAGAAGCCACCCCACCAGGGTTGGTTTAAACTAAATTTTGATGGTTCAGCCAAGGAGAACCCGAGAAGAGCTGGAGCTAGAGGAATAATCAAGGAGAACCTGAGAAGAGTTGGAGCTGGAGGAATAATCAAGGATCATCAAGGAAATCTAGTCAAGGCCTTCGTTGAACCATTGGGAACCAGAACTAATAACGAAGAAGAAGCTAGAGCCCTTTCGAGAGGGTTGCAAGTATCCCAAGAAACTCAAGGTAACTTGATGATTGAAGGTGATTCGATGAACATCATCAACCTGTTAACCAATGGCAAAAAACCTTCATGGAGAATCAAGGGAGTCATCCATGAAGTGAGGATCCTTTTTGTGGCAAGACATAATAGGAGGGCTCGTCACATGTACCGTGAGGCTAACAGGTCAACTAACAAATTAGCCAACATAGGTGTTGATGTTGGTAGTTTGCTGACATTGACACAAGGTGTGCCACGTGAAGTGGAAAAAATTATTAGTCATGAAAATAAACCTACCCGTTAAGGAGAAAGATGAATGGGTGTTCTTTCCCCATGGAGCTAGTAATAACTATGCGGTCTCCCTCTAAATCATACCAAATTGTAAATGAAGGTAACAAGGTGTAAGCCTTGGAGGATTCCGACAAAGAATAGGAAATGGGCAAGCAACAGGTTTCACAAGTGCAAAGTTCCAAACTTCAATTTCTTGTCAATGTAAGTAATGTTTACCATTATGTTTAGGTATGGGTGTGCCTTGTTAGTAAGGTGTTGTAGGGGATTCAACACAAGTTTTGGTAAGAAAGTTTCAAGGATGACTAGGATCTACAATCTCAGTAGAAGGCTGGATATTGTAATAGGTTTTGGGTTAACCTACAAAACCCGGTAATTAATGAAGACTTTTATTTACCAAAAAAAATATATTATCATGCATTAACATGTATAATAGTATTAATTTATATAAAATAAAATTATATTAAATAAATTTTAAAAAATTAAAATTTAATATTTGAAAATAATAAAATATTTTATATTATAAATTTTTAGTTTATTTTTATTAAAAATTTAAATTAAAAATAAAATTAAAAGTAATTATAAATTTCTTTTTAAATAAGGATAATATAGTAAACTACTTATTTGATGACACTCAATCAAAAGAGCTTTATCCTTAATTGTTTTATCAAATTTTATTTAGACTATTAAAATAAAAATAAAACTTGAATGAAAATTTGATAAGATTGATTTATAAAAAAATAATTATGGGCACTGATTCTATATAAAATAATAAAAATATATATAATAAATAAAAATAATAATCTATAATATAGAAGGTGCAGTCCAAGATGAGAAAATACAATGTTAAAGTTGTACAATTATAGAAGAATGGTGTTAAAGTGTCCAAATTGTAGATTGATGAGGAAGGATGTTGAGAGGACGTGGAGCTTGAGGGCGAGGAGGGGCATCGGTATTTTCCAGTAGAGGATCGCGAGGGTATGATGGCATAGATGATTTTTTCCTTGATCGGGAGGGCAACATAAGTTTGCTTCAGCTTCAGTGTGAAGGGAAGTCTAAGGAGATGGATAGTGTGGTTACGGGGTTTGAAAACCCCCTTTTTTTAGATAGTTTCTTCGACAAAAAGAATGCAGATGTAGTTGCAGGTAAAATTAATGCTTAGAAGTAGAATGTTTCACCTATTATTAAATACAATGGAGAGTTGAATAAAAAATTGTTGTCATTGCAGTGGAAAAACTCCACAATGAATGAGGGTTTGCAGGAAGTGCAAACTGTTATTGCAATAAATGACACAACTCCTAGAGCCGAGAACACTTCATTAGGGGATAGGAATAAGGCACAAAGTCTGGATATGAAGTCACTAGCAAAAGAGCATGAGAAATTGCCTTCATCAACCAAGCCAAATATTTTTTGGACATTCCCAGTAAAACCCTCGATTAATAATAAGTCGATTGAGGTTTTGCACGGAGTTTTTGAGTCTAAAACCTTTACGACTGCCTTAAAGAAGGACATAGGAGGAGATTTATTGATGAAGGGTATGGATTTCAATGTTTATAACTTGGATGGGGATAATATTCCATTTTTTGAGACCCATATGAAGACCTAGCTTTAAAACTGGATCGCATAGATTCAATTTTGGCTAATGCGGAGGATGAGTTCACATTTTGTGCTACAGAGTTTGAAGAATATAGGAACACATTTTATTTTTCTTGCATAAGGTTCCATTAGAGGCAGAATTCCAGAATTGGATCCAGTTGACCTAGGATTCCAAGGAGTTGTATGTCAAATCTTTTTGGGGTTTGGGAGGGAAGTATGTGTCGGTTTTGTTTGAATGAGTAGATATCGTGAGACGTGCTACAATTTGGGACTTGGAACATTGTTGGCTCCATGACCTTTATGTAAACTTGGCATCCAAATTTTTATCCTAGGGATGGTTCTCAGGCTCATTACCCTTTGTGGATTGAATTTGTCACCATGAAGTCAAAACTCAAGTGCATGTTAAGTTCTATGGTGCAACGCTTTGGTAAAGTTATGTTGGATTTGACAGGGAATAAATCTCTTTGATTTAGTCCACAAGTGTGTGTGGAGGTAGATCTAAGTAGGAAGCTCCCTTAGCATATTAATATTATCACACCCGAGGATTTGGTGCAACAAGAGGTAAGGTATCTAAACCTCCCTAATCCTTGTTCTGGTTGTCAATATTTAGATCATATGGTAAGGTATTGCCCTTTTAAAAAAGTTCAAAAATCTAAGGAGATCGAAAAAAATGATAAGAAAGAAGAGGAAGAGACAATTTTAGAGCAAGAGGGTAAAGAGAAAATGGATGTGGATGAAGGATCTCAAGCACAAGATCAACCTGCCAATTCTTCCATTATGCAGCAGGAATGGAAGGTAGTTCAAAAGAAAAAGGATGTTCATGGCTCCCATTCTAAGCATAGTAAAACCCAAAAAGGTTTAGTTTTAGGGGATGGTGTAAATCCCACTAAGCAAAGTCACTCGTCAACATTTGAGATTGAAGATGAAGGTAAAAAGGTTTTTTTGTTGATCAGGGAGGCTATTTGCAAGTTTCTCCTTTGCAGGAAAGGAATGAAGGTATTGGTATTGATGAGAATCAGTTTCAAGTCCTTGGTTCCTTAAGTTCTTATTGAAGTTCAACATTACATCTTGGAATGTGAGAGGGATGACTATCCCCATTCATAAAAGGATGGTTAGTAGTTTTTTGAAGTCTGTTTTCGCTGATGTTGTATGCCTTCAGGAAATTAAAGTTGATGGTTTTGAGTTGCACAGTTTCTTGAATAATTCTTGGAATGACACTTGGTGGAGCTCATCTCATCGTCAAGGGTCTAGAGGAGTTTTTCTTGCGGTTAGACAATGTCTTGCTTCACTTCTACTTAACAGGGGTGAATATCCAGAAGGTCATATTGTTTGGGCTACTTTTGCTGTAGCTGGGTAGGTGATTGGTGTGTGTTCTGTTTATGGGCCTAATATTACTTGTGATAGGGTCCCCTTGTGGGATTGAATGCAATGTAATATTACAGAGGTGTGTTGGTTCCTTGGTAGGGATTTTAACATGGTGGAATGGGACAAATATAGATAAGGTGGTTTGGGTTGTTGTCTTGCTGGAGATGAAAAAGTGTCTTGGGACAAAATGAAAGCAACTCTACAAGTTTTTGATGATAATTTCAAACAAAAACATTATGACTTTGGCGGGTGGTTTACTTGGTCTAACAGGAGGACTGGCATGGATAGAGTGTTTGCAAGGATTGAAATTTTTTATGTTTATCTTTTTTTCACTTGTGAAGCCAAAGGGAAGATATCTTTGGATGTGGATTTTGGAGTCACAAGTTTTGATCATGCACCCATCCATACTTGTGTGCATGTTGGAGCCAAGCTTGTAAAGAAAAGGAATTTACCATATAAACTGAATGTCTCACACATGGATTCCACTGAATGTAGAGAGTTGATCAAGTGTGTTTGGAATTTGGATTTGAAACCCTCTAGACAGGGTTGGATTGCTTGGTGGGATGTTGTTATTCGAAGGTTGGTCAAGTTTTTAAGAGGATAGGGAATATTATTGGCTAAAGGGAAACGAAGAAAAATAAAATCTCTTCGGCAAAATTTGGAAGATGAAAGAAAGAATCCTGAGATTGACCCCTTTAACTCTTCTCTTTAGGAGAAGGTTGCTCTCTATGAAGGAGAAATCAGGAAATTAGAGGATTACATTGGCAAGGGGGCTCAGATTAGGTGTAGGCTTCACTAGTTGAAATAAGGGGATGCGCCTACACATTTTTTCTTTAATTACATTCGTAGGAACAATTCTAGAGAAAAGATTCTAACTCTGCAAAAGGAGGACTCCACTCATATTGAGGATGAAACTGAAATAAGGAATTTGTTTGAAAATCATTTGAAGCAGATTTTTGTTGTCTATGAGAACTCTTTACCGGTCCAGCAGGCTATATATCCGTTGAAAGAATGTGTGCCCAAAAGTATCATCAGTTTTGAAAATGACAGGATGGCAGCTGATTTTTCTAAGAGCTCTTTTATGCTTTATCGAGGATGAAGAATGGTAAGTCTCCTGGGCCTGATGGTCTCTCAGCTAAATTTTATAAGTATATCTAGGACTATATTGGAGATAATTATGTAAGAATGGTTTAGCAAGTGTTTGATGGGGCTGGATTTTCTTCTTGGATGATTCAAGGGGTGATCATGTTATTTCCTAAAGGGAGTAATAAAGACAAAATTAAGGGTTGGAGGTTGATTACCCTTTTAAATGTTTCTTATAAAATAGTGTCTAATGCATTAGCCCTTCGGTTGTGAGACATTGCTGCTAGAATTGTTCGAGAGGAACAAACTAGGTTTGTTAAAGGTAGATTCATTCTAGATACGGTGCTTTTAATTTAGGAAGCTATGGAATGGGTAGAAGAGTCAAAGAAATAGGCTTTGTTATTAAAAATTGATTTTGATAAAGCTTATGATAAAATGGATTGGACCTATATTTTTAATATGTTGCAATGGCTTGGATTTAATAGGACAACAGTTCATAAAATATAAATGTTTTTATCCTCAGCTTTGGATAGAGTGGTGGTTAATGGTAAAATGTTAGAAAATATTCAGTTGTTCAGATCTATCATATAGGGCTTCCCATTGGCTCCTCTTCTTTTTGTTCTTTCTATCGATGCTTTGGGTTATATGTTGGAACAAAGGAGGTTGACTGATAAAATTAGAGGAATTTCTATTCTTAGTGGTCATATTATGAACAACCACTTTGGAAATGATTCATTCTTTACTGTTCATATAGATAAGGACTCGATTATTGACCTACATAATTGTCTTAGTCAGTTTTTTTTTGCTTCTGGTGCTGTGGTTAGTGAAACTAAATCTAACTACTGGTTGGTAGGATTTGAGTCCTTGCCCAAAGAAATTCATACAGGTTGGTGAAAAGTTAGGGATGGAGAGATTGTTAGATATTTGGGCATACCATTTGGTAGAAGGGTTTCCCTTAAATCTATGTGGGATTGGTGTATGAGAATATTTGAGAAAAAAATTCAAATTTGTGGTAAGTAAGATTCTTCAGACGTGCCACATGTAGTATTCCTCTTGTTGGCTTCCAAACCCTATTCAATATAGAAGACTAGAGACCTGCATCAAGAATGTTTTATGGGTAAATATGGATGGTTCCAGGTGGGTTCATCTAGTTGCATGGAAGTATTATACTATTCATAAGAAGGAGGGTGGCCTTGGGTTGCTCAACATCTAGGTTCAAGGTAAGGTTCTTGCTTCTAACTGGGTCATTAGGTGTTTGGAGGGTGATTTTGGCTTGCAAAGGTTGTTGCGTCATCGAATCAAGAATTGTGTGAATATTGATGGAGTCAAGGGAAATTTTAGTTTTGAAGATATTGTTGGTCACCTCGGGAAATTTAAAATTAGAGGTTGCATGCTAATTAAAAGAATATGGGAGACTTGAAAAGATGTAGTTGGCTTGGTTAAATGGGGCTTTTTGGAAGATAGACGAGGTTGGACTCTTTGCTCCAAAGCAATTTGCCTTTGGAAAAAAATGGGATGTATACACCAGATATGCCTACCTTGCAGTGCAAGAGACTTGGTAAGAAGGGAATTTTCAAGTGGGTGGATCTTTGGGATGGAAACACTGGTATTTGGACTCTGTGGCAATAGTTAGTTGTTAAATTTAAACTGAAGTCCTCCGATAGGTATGCAGTGTAGCAAATGCAAAGTCTTCTTCTGATAGAGCAACTGTACAAGCTTTCCAATGGTCTTGGAGGTCCTATTTGGAAGGATTGGAGGTGGACTTATGGAAAACCAATTTGGTGTTTTAAGTCCTCTAAGATTTATCAGTTGATAGTTCCTGGAATCCTGTTTGGTGAGATTCTGAACATCAAATGGGGTTTGAGTTGTTCTTGCAAAAAATGAAAGAAGCATCTCACTGGGGTGTGGATGTTTCGGGTTTCTATGCAGTTAAAGGTGTTTGTCTGGTTAGTTATTATGTAGGGTCTTCATAGTAAGGCTCATCTAACCAAATGGACGCTTACATCGAATGCTTGTTCTAGCTATGGAAAAAGTGAAACACTTAGCATACTTTTTGGGAATGTTCAAGAACGATAAAGGTATGGAGAAAGGCAGTGTGGTTGTATGACAATGTTGTTCAGGGGCAGCTAAGGTGGAAGGTAGTGTTGTTTGGATACTCCATTGACTGTGCGAGCCACAAAAGGATATTTTGGCATATTATCATACTCTCTATCTTGTTCAGTATTTGGAAAGACAAATGTAGTCTGATTTTTAAAAATGAGGAGATGTCAGTTGTTGTTACTGTTAGCAAAGATGCTGAGCTTTTTTCTAGTCAACTTAAGGTGTTTAGGTCTGAGATTATTCAAGACTATATTAAAATTGATAAAAGTGTTAGATCTAATTGTTTGCTTCTCATTCGCAAACTGCTATAGTGTTGTTATGATGATGTATTCTCTCATTATTCATTAATATGAAGTATTAAAAATAAATAAAATAAAATTATATATATATATTTATTTATTTATTGGAATTCTAAATATTTATTTAGAAATTCAAAACCTTCACTCGCATTATTTATCGTTTGGTAAAGTATCAAAAATTGTAGAAGATAACTATAGTGACGAAAGACGTAAAATGGTGGACATTCACTATACACTGTTAAAGTGGTTATCTGCCGTCTCATAGTTACACAGCCTTAACCACTTCCAAAAGGGCCTCAATCTGATCTAAACGTGCCGTGTTTGTATAACTGGAGCCACTCTAAAAATCGCCAATGTGAAATCTAATTTCACACTGATGGGGACTAGACATGCAGAGCACATGCGATTCAAGAAGGTACAAGGAAAATTATTGAAAAAAATGGAAGCTGAAAGAGACAGGCATAAAAACGAAGTGACAATTTTTACACGGATACATTAATCTCATGATTTTGTGTGACGATTTAAGGTAGCAAATTGCAATATTGACGATGTCATCCCAGCGATGTCTTAAACGTTGATTTACCGCCATGAAAATAATGCTATTTTTTGTGTGGTCGACATTAAGAGGATACGATTTATTATTTTGTTGGGTAGGGATTTGATATGCTGGTCTAAAAGCATTGTATCTAGAAGGCGGCTATGGATGTCTGAGTCAAACCGCAAATTACGCACTAAGATATTCGATATCATTATTCGGCCAATTGTCAAATGTTTCATATTGTTAACTGACGTACGTGTCATTATTTACATAGAATGTCTTATTTGCCTACCCACAACAATGATTATGGAACCCGGCTGAGCAGCATGATGCCCATGGAGTTTGATAAATTGCAGCAGCTGTAACGGCTTATTTTAAAGAGGAATAATCTTGTGAGTGGAAACAAGGTTTCATCTATAAATGTATGTATCTGATAAGAATTTCTGCTATCATTCTGCAATTAGTATTTAGTTTCTGTCTATTCAGCATGGAGTCCGTCCACTGCCTTTTGATATTCGAGTTCACTCCTCTGTTTTCATCTTTTTACCTAGTGCCAGAGTTTTGGTTTTCGCCGTGGGTGTGTTGCAGAGTCCCCGTAGAGTGTTGTAATGTTAATCTGCCAGCACATATTTTAGAGTGTGTTCCACTTCCGGTGTCGCCATTGTGGAGGAGCGGAAGGTTGTACTTTTCAGTTTCTACGGCGCGAGAGAAAATATAAGGGAAACAATAAAGATTTTGCTGACAATAGAAGCCGAAAGCTGGAAATCACAGCTGGTTCCGGCGCAGAAGTGAAGATTTCTGTGTAATGTGGGAATGGAGATAATTTATTCGCAAAGTGCTTTTGGGGGAGCTTTTTTCTAACCGGTACGTAACCTCTACTCGAAATATCGACGCGTTGTGTAGCTTTGTTGTGCAGCCATTCTAGTTTTAGAATCGAATGAGTTCGTGAATCTGTATAGTTTGTTGTGCCGTCTGTATTGAAGCGTGAAAAAGATTGAGATTCGGAGAGTTGAGTCGTAGATTTTTCTTTTTCTTTTTTCCCGGTGATTTTTATAATAGGGAATGGTGAGTAAGGAGTGTGTTTATTTCCGGTGATTTTTATAGTAGGGAATGGTGATTTTAAAATGTGGGAATATTGTTTTTGAGGGAGGGCATATCTTTATCTTTTGTGTGAGCACTTGGTTTAGTAACGGGCAAGACCATAGTTTCTCATATATACCAAAGGTACTTATAAAAGTTGTAATAAGTTTTACTTTGATAATTCAGTTTTTGTGTGGTTGGTTTATACGAAGATTAATATTAACGCAATGAATAATAAAGATCATTTTGGTGGCGTGTTTGAAGATGGTTTTTTTTGGTTAAACTTATGGGATCTTTTTCTGTTTTTTAAGTTAGTTCAATGATGGGTTTGATTGATAGTTACACTATATTAAAAAAAACTAGATGATATAAAAGATAGATATCACATTAATATTATAAAAAATTATTTATAGGGTTTAACAACATAAGACACATTAAAATATTTAGATGAACATGTTAAACGGAATAAAAAGAACATGCCTATGGCAAATAGATCCATGAGTTAGGTATCTCCAAACAAAAACTAAAGTATGAAGCACACTTTTTATAATGTACGAGAGGACTAACAAACTCAAAATAGTGGATCATGCAATTGACATGTTGCATTAGAAGAAGAAAAAATGCATAAATGAAATATGAATAAACTTTCAGTTGTGAATCTATCCTATAAGGTTTAATACATTATAAATTACAGTTTATCCAATAAATATCATTTCTTTATATTTACCCTTGCTTCAGAAATATTGGGTGCAGTGAAATTTGAAGGACTCCATGAGGCCATAATTATTATGTGAGAAGAGAAAATTAAAAAATTTAATGGTAAATTTAATGGAAATGGACAAGCTTCCGTGACTAAAGAAAAATAAAAAATTCTAATAAAATAAAATAAATTATAAATAAACCAACATATAAATGAAATAGCCACAAGACAACATATAATAATAACAAAATAAATACAACAAATAAACTTTATTCCATAAAACAATCACATAATTCATAGCTTTAAGGTAACTTAGTATAAGTGTTGGGAAGAAGGTATAAGGAAACTCGTGTTTTAAAAGAAAAATGTATGGCTTCTAAAAATGATTTCATTCAAAGAATCGATCAATATTTATTAAAGAATATGAAAATTACAAAAATATTCAAATTAGTTTTATTGTTACATATGAAAGCTTTATAAATGCTTGATATATTGATTCAATTGTAAGTCAACATATGACTTATCATGAGAAATAGTTTGAGTTTTTAGAGAAGAAAATTGGATCCCACGAGGTTACTTTAGATGATAAAGGTGACAAAATATTTTCTACATACAATAATAATAAAAATGAGTAGTAATTCACTAAGGTGAATGTAGGTCCGAGGGCCTGGTTCAACGGTTAAGGCACTTCTTTTGAAGCAGGGAGACCGAGGTTCCATTTCCTTGGGCCTTGTCGTACTGAACGCCTATCCCTGTTTGAGTACGTCAGCGGTGTAAAAGGTTCAAATTATCGGGGCATGGTGGTATAGGGGTGGTCTGCACGAGGATCTATGTAGCGGCTTCTATGGGTGGACTGCGCAAGAAATTTGTGGCGGCTTTTTGGTCGTCTTGCTCGGACTTGTGGCGGCTATCAAGTCCACCATGCTAAAAAAAAATAATAAATTTACTAAGGTGAATGTTAAGCCAAATTTGAAGAAAAATCTTCTCTTAGTAAAATAGACCATGGGGATGAGTTATAATTTTATCAAGATAAGTGTTTGATTAAGAATATAAAGGATGGATACATAGTCATGGTAGAGGTAATTAAAAAAATATTAAATATATAAACTTGATTTGGCACATGTAGAAAATTTTTCTTATGCTAAAATACATGAATATTTAGTAAATTGTGGCACCAAATATTTGTATACGTAAATTATTAAAGTTTATATACATTATCAAAGAAAGATATGACACATGGATTTCTTTGGATCAAATCAAACACAAGTGTTTATGAGGGTTGAATGCTTGCAAAACAACAAATGATCTCATTTGAAAGGAGTGCATAAAGACAAGAGAACAACTTGACCTAGTGTATAATGATTTGCATGGGACCATAAATCCTCAATCAAAAAGAGAATAAAAAGATGTAAGATATTATAGATTATTTTTCTTGAAATATTTGGATAAAATATCCTAAGACCAAGGATAAAGTTTTGAAAAAGTTTTTTTTTTTTGAAGTTTTTAAGACCCCAATTGAGAATTAGAGTCAAAATAATCACAAGGATAACACATAGGCAATGGACAAGAATATGTTAATTATAAATTTGAGTAATTTTATGAAAATATGACATTTGGAGGAAAATAAAAAATAATTACATCCCATAATAAAATAAAATAGATGAAAGGAAAATAAATATTGGCTAAAGTGGCTCAGTGTATAATTCAATCTATGAACTTTCCCATAAAAATTTAGGTAAAACTTGTGTATAGAGAACACATATTCAAAATAGATCTCCTACATCATGTCTTAACAATATCACACTAGAAGAGACATGGAATGGAGAGAATCCCAATATGTAATACTTTAAAGTATTTTTTTATGAAGTATATAGTCATGTATCAAATGAAATAAGGCCCAAGAAGAGTGAAAATAAAAGTAATAAGAATATATTTGTTGGTTATGATGATCAAAACAAGGGCTATAGGTTATACGATCTTCATTACTAGGAATATAATATTTCATGGATACATTCAAGGTATCTTATCAACTCCTCTACATCATCCTTCTCAAATTGTATTTCTAGACATAAACATAAGTGATAATTAAAAGAAATGTCATCTAGATGATGGATAAATCCCACTATGAACACAAGAAGCCTTCTAGAAATCTATGAAAATACTAAGTAGGCTTAAATAAAAAAATAAATTTTCAATTATGCACTAATGACCATATTTTATGACAACTAGATATTCTCAATCTATATGAGGAAGCTCAAGAAAAAATAGAATGGGAGTAAACTATGCAATATGATTATGACTTCTTGATCAAGAATTAGAATTGGGAATTTATAGAATTATCTAAGAACAAAAATATGGTTGGAAGTGGATTGAAGTACTATACTAAGTGTAAATCCCATAGGAGTATAAAAAACATAAAATTATAATAATTACGGAGGGTTACTCACAAAAGGAAGGTAGTGACATTGGAGAAACATTTGCTCTAATTACAAAAAAAATAATACTATCATAATAGTCATTGCACTTACTTCTTACTCAAAATGAGAAATTTACCAAATTGATATTAAGAATTATTTTCTTAATAGTGAGATAGAGGAAGTAATATATATTGTGAATCTAGAAGTATTTCTAAAATTAGGGTAGAACATTTTGTGTGTAGATTGAATAAATTACTTAATGGATTGAAACATGCTCCAAGGTCTTAATATACAAAAAAATGATATATACTTCAAATGTGAATGGTCTAACAATAGTTCCTATATATGTGAGGACATTCAACAATGGAATAGTCATCATTGTACTCCATGTGAATGATTTTATCATCATACATAATCAATAAAATGTTAATGATGTAAATTTATGACTAAGGGATAGGTTAAAAATGGCATACTTGGGACTTCTTTGTTACTTTTTTACCTCTAAGATATGTACAACAAAATATGGTAGACTTTTTGGAATGATTTAAAATACAATATTATGCAAATACATCTACTCAAATTTCTATGGGTACAAATTTAATGAATTATATGGAATGTGATGAAGTAATCCACCTCTTTATAAATAATTTATTAGTAGCTTGATATATTTGAATCATACAAGAATAAATATCTCCTATATTGTTGGTGTAGTATCTACATTTATGACTTCTCCAAAGGTTCCAAATTGAAAATATACCAAGAG
This sequence comes from Wollemia nobilis, assembly GCA_028583015.1. Classification (NCBI taxonomy): domain Eukaryota; kingdom Viridiplantae; phylum Streptophyta; class Pinopsida; order Araucariales; family Araucariaceae; genus Wollemia; species Wollemia nobilis. The sequence goes on along the minus strand of JAQPPZ010002041.1, from coordinate 1,806 downwards.
GATATTGATGTGTGTGCAAGTTATGTTAGATATGGATATTGAGTATTCATATGTCAGGCACATCCTTCTCATAGGATATTCATATAGGAAATTTTTTGTAGATGATAGAAACCCCACTACAATATATATTTTCTCACTATATTTTGGTCATATATCTTGGTGTAACAAGAAATAAATTATAATTTCTTGTCTCCATTTAAAACAAATGCATAGCAACCAATGATAAAACAAAATAAATTTAGTGGCTAATATACATTCTCTTTAAGATGCAATAGTGTGAGATACATCCTTCCATATTATATTGTGATAACGATAACATCATTAAGCATCTTAAGATGCTAATTCTTCACACAAGGAATACACACTTGGAAATATACTATCAACATCAAGTTTTTGATCTTAAGCATTGTAGGATAGATGATCAAATTATAAATATTTATACCAAATCCTTTAGTGAGGCTAAATTTATACATCATAGAAGTCTTTTACAATTAATATATTTCATGTGGAACTCATAATAGGAATTTTACTGTAACCTTTCATATTTTGATATATTTCTCATATTTCTTATATCTTAGTCTTTAGGTCCTAATAAAATCAATTTATATGGGTTATTGAAAATAAAATTATTTTGGCTAACAATATTTATTCATGAACTAGTAAACTAGTTTTAATACTATTGGTTATGAACATTCAAAGGTATCAAACATCCATTAAATCTGCTAAGCACTTTGCAATCATATATTTAGTTTTATATGGTCAACTTGGACTCCTTATACTCCTCTTCAATATTTGAATTTACTTGTCTATTTTAATTATTTTAAATGTAATATCCCCATGTTGTCATCTAAATTATATTCCATAAGTTCCGTAAGCTTCATAATTGGTAACCACCATAAATAGTGTTAGAACTCACAATTAATCATTTCTACCAAATGTAGGGCTAGGCTACTATATAGCTCTTGCAACTATTGTTAATTTTTTTTTTGTGATGTCACATATACACATAGGACCTAATACCACAATGGGTATTAATGAGTTCCTATCGGACTCAAACCCTCGTTAAAACTTATTGTTCTAGTATTATCAACATCACATAGGAAATTAAATTTAAGAGCACAATAGAAAAATCAAAGGTAGAAAGTAAAAAAATGTTATAAGTAATGATGTTGAGAAAAAACAAGTAAATCTATTATTGTTTCTTATTTGTTAGGATAATTTATAGGAATAAAGAGTTCCACACCACAAATCAAAATAGCTTTAATAATTTTATCTAGTGGTTTTGAAAATTATTTATTTAATAACAAAATATTTATATAAATATGTTTTTTATTTACATTATTTTATAAAAGTATTTTATGATTTTATAAAAACAAGGTTAGATCACTTAAAAAACTTTTAAAATTACAATCAATAAATTGTGGATGAGAATTTCATAACATCATAACTATGATTATTTTCCTTCTTCCATGAGCACTTTGAGAAAGCCAATACCTAAAACCATAGCCTTTTTTTGTAATGGAATATCTAATTTCATTAACTACTTTAGGTTGGTTATACTAATGCATGCACATGATGATAATGGAATAGTTCATTCATTTATAGTATAATTTGGATAAAGTTTACTCAAAATATAGTAATTAACAATAATATAAATATAGTATATGGAGCAAATATATGGTAGTGTCACCTAACCATCATCATCTTTGGCTAATAATATTTTAGTTTTATTTGGAAGTCGTTGGGTATTAGTGTTTATAACATTATGTTTCCTATCCTAGATTCATATTTATTATATGACACCTC